>OU015531.1:27872584-28493834 GCA_907165065.1 Caprimulgus europaeus | reverse complement strand
TCATTAATAAATATCAACCAAAGTGAATACCACAGAAAGCAGAGGTTTCTTTCGAAGTCTAAGACGATTTAAAAGCTTGTTACGATGAAAACAGGTAGATCTGTTCTCGCTCCTCTCCATACCTCCCATCCCCACACCAGCTCTGGCTCTCAGGGAAGCAACCAAGCCCAGCAAAGTAGTTGGGTTTGGGTATTTTTCTGTGCTTGTTTTGTTTTTCCTGGCAGTTGGATGAGCTGAACTTGTTCACAAAGAGGACAAATAAACCAGTAGAGCTGGCTGAAGGCAGAAGGTGAGCTCACCCTTTTGAGCAGCAGTGAACTGTTACACCAGCTCAGATAGCCCAAATATGAACTCCTGCTTCACAAAACACCATTAAACTGCTCAAAGCTGATTTCATCTGCTACCAAGTTCCCGGATCATAGCAACAGTAACAGACTGCTGGTGCAACCAAAATGCACGCAGTGGTGGCCGAATTCCACCCTCAAACAAGAAAAATCCAAAATGACAAAGCAAAGAGGTGCTTGGTGAGAAATATTATGACATGTACACAGTGACAAATGTGATCATCTCTGGGACCTGAGGGCTTGCAGTACCCCACCTCGGGTAAGGCTGTTGGACTAGCCTTCTGGTACAGGTTATAGGTTTTGGTATATTTTGTAGTTAAAGTTGGGTTTGAACTAATTATTGACTTTTTAGTCTTGCTTTTTTTTCCATTCTGCTTAAAAAAAATTGATTCTTACGTGAGAGGGCATTCTTACACTGAGAACAAAATCCAGTAATCTGGAAAAACACAAATAAACCCCAAATACTTTAACACTCCTCCAACACACACCAAAATACACTTCTGTACTATTTAGACCTTTGAAACGGCTAATTTCTGTAATTTTTGTATTTATTTTCAATGGAATCACAGTAGCAGGACTTGCTATTGATGACAAAGAAGTAAGTCCGTGAAAGACTGAGGAGTAAGATGCAAAACTTCCTTCTCCCATCATCAAACTTCTAGCTGGGATTAGTTTTGTGCATTTCATAAACCTTATATGGAAAAGACACATAACACACATTACAAGGGAAAAGGAAGAATCCACAAAACAGCTCGTGGAGGAAACTGGAATGAAACTGGTGTTAAACATGGCAATCCTGTATAACTGGGACACAGCTTCACGTGCAGCTGAACTAGTTGCACAATGCACGTTGCTGTCCGAAAGGGAAATTCTTCCTTCTCCCTTACCCTCTCCCCCTTTGATGCTTCCCCTTCCCTTTTAACATCTGGAACTAGATCATGGAGAGTCCCCGTGTGCCAAAACTGGCACAAGTGTAGGAACCCAGTCACACAGAACCCAGCTGTTGAGGTGTACTCAGCTTAGCTGTATGATCCTGCAGAATTAGAGCTCTCACGGGGTTTTTTAAACAAATTCCCTCCTATCTTACACCTAAGTGTATGTTAGTGAGTGTCAGGAACAGAGGTAGCCCCAGAATCACAGACTAATAGAATTGTTTGGTTGGAAAAGACCTTTGAAATCATTAAGTCCAACTGTACCTGTCCACTACTAAACTCTATCTCTGAGCACCTCGTCTGCTCGTCTTCTAAATATCTCCAAGGATGGGGACTCCACCGCACCCCTGGGCAGCCCATTCCAATGCTTGACTATCCTTTCAATGAATAAATCTTTCCTGACATCCAATCTGAACCTCCCTTGGTGCAACTTGAGGCTGTTGACAATGGCAGTAATAGACTAATTTTAACCCTAATGAAGATCAAAACTGTTAGGGGATATATATTTAATTTCTAGCTTAATTCAGAGTTTATCTGGGTATTTTCCCTGTAGACCACACATGCTCCACTTTTTTTTTTTTCCCCCAAGTATGTATCAGACATCAGGACCTGTCTGTGAAAGCAACTCCAAAGCCAGCACTGCTGTACTGAAGTATAATGATGGTTAGTCTGAGAAAAATAGAGCAACCAGGGTCAGAATCTGCAATATATGCAAGATTATTTCTTACATATGAATGTCCAGGATCTCAAAACACTTGAGATTCAGACTCTTTCAGTGCTAGACATCAAAGGCTGTGATTGAGAACATGGCAGACATTCAAATTTCTTAGAGGGATACAGCCAGACTGTCAGCACCATCCAAACAAGGTGTCTCAAACTGCAGACAGTCACATCGGGCATAAACTTCAGGGTTGTAGCAGCAGGGGTGTGACCTGTGTAGGAGGAGGCCAGGAACTGCCCTGCAGCACTCCAAATCATTTCAGCAAATCATTTCACTTGCTCATTTGAGCAAGTTAAAAATAGATGTCAAACTTCAGAAATTGATTATAAAATGAGGCTGAATAGACTTAAAAAAAAAACCCCAAAACTTTCTCCTCATCTGTTCTGAAAATGAAGAGTTTACTTATGTAATTATCATGACTGGAAAGGTCGAATGTCACTAGCATGAAAACAGTCAGTATTTCTGCCTTAAAAACCACTTTAATCAACAAAGAATTATATTTGACTGCATGGGTAAGGCAGAAAACAATCTGAACAAAGGTAAGGATTGAACGGAAACAGATCAATATTGAAGGAAAGACTTCCAGCACAACGTTTGAGGCAGCAAGAGGAAAAGTTAATGATTTGTACCTGCTCACCTGTTGTAACTTTATCAAAAAGGATCTTAGATAATTTATTTATGAGAAACTCAACATTAACAGAGACATGCAGGAAAGGAGAAAAAACAATTCACATTTTTGTCCTGGTGTGCTGCTCATGCTTTCAGTTAAATTTCTTGTTGTTTTGGGTTTTTTTTCCCTTAAACTTCAAACATCAGAAGACACTGCTTTGAAATTTTCAGTTACAAATTTCCCAAAACCAAGTTAAAATCTACATATCATCAATGAGGTTAAAAAAAAAATTACACATTCAGAACATTTGCAAACTTTGGTGATCAGCACACACACACCAATGTAGATTAGTGCTTCGCTCTCTTTCAAACACATACAGTGGAAAAGTATCTCACTATAAGCAAAGAAAGGCCAAAAGATGTGTTTCATAATAGCAACAGATAAAACAATTGTACAAGAACCTCCTCTGCTGAGTAGCAGTGGGGCAACTCTTCACCAGCCTCAACTTCCTACAGGCCTCAGCTTCCCCACATGTCTTAAATTGCAATTCTTTTCAATAATGTTAGTTTTAAACCCAACTGGAAGACAGTATTTGGTAGCCCCTCTGAAAATGTGGGGCAAGTTACAGCCAGGCAGTGTACTTATGTGAATCTTTAATTATAGTTATGTCCTTAATGACAGCTCCAGTTTTCAGTTGCTCTTCTCACTTTTGGTTTGACTGTCTCTATTATAACTGTCTTCCGGACTAACTATTTTTTTAACATTATGTGTTTTTAATCAGACTCAAGTTTGAGTATGAAAATTAAATAGCATGACATATAAGCAATATTATTGTACATTAATAAAGTTGCAGAACAGTAGCAATAAGGAAACAAAATATCTTTTTCCTAACGACAGCAGGAGCCAGATCTGCAGAAGTGACCTCTATGAACAGAGGCAAACACAAGCCCATGACTACTTTCACTATTGCCATCTATGAAAGATCCTCAGCTTTGGCAGCAGGAGAATGACCTGGTTTTCCCCTTTTTTGTCTAAGAAGGGGGTTAGTATATGAGAGGGAGAGGGAAAGAGTGTTTCTGCAAGATTGGCTGTCTGGTTATACTCTAGTTAATTGTCATGCAAACAATGCCATTCAACAAATAAACTAAATCCCAGTAACATGCTTGAATTTAACAGGACACTGGTCATGCCAAGTGAAGCCTCAACCTCAGCTGGCAGACAACTGGAAGCACAGACAACTGGAAACACAGACATGTTCTTGCTTGTTTCCTCTGTGGAATGTGCATTCTTTCTGTCAAAGTTGCCGAATTCTCAATCCAAGATAAGATCATCAGTTATTTTGTTTTGACACACTAACTATTCATATTCAAAAATATGTATATGTTAAGTGCTACAAAATAAGCAGTAATCAAGAAAAGACAAATTCAATTTTTTTAGTCTGGGGGCATACGTTATTAAAACTTCTCAGATTACACAACGTTGCCACTCAACGCAATCCCCCTCAAAACCAACAACTTTAAAACAGTTTGCAGGAAGCTTTGCCTAACACAAGAGAAAGCGCTACCACGGTTTTAATTCTCCTTCCACTGCATGTCTGTCACTCTGTTGATCTACTCCACAACAGAGCTTTTAAACATCTGAAGGATTGTCTTTTGCTTATTCTTAGGTAACGAACAAATATCATTTGCGTCACTGGTATTAACCACACAGTTCAAAACTTTTCCTCCCTTGATGCTGGGCGATTTCATTCGCACTCTGGTAGGGGACTGCCAGTTTTCATTGCAAGAACCTTTCCGAGTCTTGCGATGATTTGTTTCAGCCTGGTTTTTTGGTACCTTTGAGTCTTTTACCATCTTAGAACTTCCCTTTCTAGCAGGCGAGTCTTTCACAGACTGGGGTGGTTTGGCGCGAAGAAGGTACTCATCTGGAGAGCCCTTCTGTCGATTGAGTGTCCTTTCCTCCTTGTTGATCTGTTTTTGCAGCTGCAGAGCCAGAAGCCTGTCCTGCTCCTCTTGCATTCTCTTTTCATAGAGCTCCTGCTCACAGGCTTTCTGCATTTGCAAGTTAAAATCATTTATCTGCACCTCTTGGTCCTCTAAACTTTCTGGAAAAGTTCTTCTCCTCTTATCAAGCACACACAAGTCAACCACTGCTTCAGCTGGTGGCTCTAGCAACTTTCTTTTTGGAGTCTCCTTAATGTTCTGCAGTCTCTCTGGTTTCTCTTCATCTGAGTGTCTAGCCACCTTCATGACATCACGCATTACACTTTTGCTGCCAGACATCACAGAAATTGTTGCTGATTGAATACATCTTTCACCAGAGTTTTCAAGGTTTATACTTTCTACATGTGCTAAACTGCCACTGTCTGACTCAGTTCCATCATCTTCTCCTTTGGATCTATGAAGAACTGCTCTAGACCCTTCCCCTTTTGTGATTCCATCAAGCACATCTGAAACTTTGTCTCCTAGACAATTTGGTCCTGGTGTTTTTTCCTGCTTGAGAGCGGCCATTTCCCCTGAAGCTGAGGCACTGAAATAGTTCATGCATGATTCCAAAAATGAATCCTTAGCACTAGAATCTTTAATCACACCGGTCAGCTGTGGAGACAGTGTTGGCATTTCCTCTTGTTCATCTTGCCACACAGAACTGCTGCCTTCGTTGCTATTGGCCTCCTGAAGAAAAGGGAGAGACCACTAATTAAGTAAACAAAAGCCAACTGGTATGAATAAAATGCAAATCTCGCTTCTCATAGCTGCACTGCTCTTAACTACTCTGGGATATTAAGTTGACTTATCTTTTTAAAAAAACACATAATTGTTTAATAATAATGACAGTATTTAACATAACCTACAGAAGCTTAGCTAAAGGATTGGAAACACAACTGCAGCATTCTCCTCTTATCAATGACTCAAGTCAGCTGTTGAAGATACCAGCATACTCATCCTCTTTAGGAGCCTAACAGGAAAGATCAGACAGACACATGGAATGATGAAAATCAGAGTGCATCCTCCTCCAGCGAGCTCCAGAACCATCATTTTAGTTTTATACACCATTGGTTGCAGCCCAAAGCTCGCTGAAGATGTTCATGCAAGGTACTTGTAAGGGTATACGAGGAAACTATCAAAGTAAGCCGTAGGTGTGCATCTGCTGATTGTCAAGCATGGTTTCTTCCCTTTCCGCTTTGGAGAATCATGAATACCAAAGGCACCTCAAAAAGGGGAAGATAAGCTGCCCAGCGCTGATGTACAAGGGGGATATAGGATTGGCAATCTATAGCCAAGGGGAAAATAACCCAGAATTACTAACACTGCTATTTATAATAAAATTATTCTAGTTACCACAGAGCCAGAGTCACTCTTGCCTCTTTCTGCTGTTCTGGAGAATGATGCTGATCCCATTGTGTGATGAAGCTTTGGAGACAGATACCTTAAAGGAAAAAGAATAGATATATACACCTTTTAAAACTTATTTTTTCTTGAATTGTCAGCCCTTTGCATTAATCAAGATCTTCAGATTCATTTTGACAAACAAAAACAAGAGAAGGGCAAGTGTCTCCCTTCTCCAAATTATCTTATGAGGAGATGTTCTAACATTCCACAATTTACACCTGCCCCTGATTATCGAGGGAAGTTGGACTACAGGATTGCAAGAAAGCAAATGGAGCAGAGGGACGCTATACCAAGAAATAGATCGATAATTAAGAACAAAAACTTGAATTACTTACTTCTGAATGTCTCCAGAGTTGCTTGGTTTGTTCTTCATCTTGCACAAGTTAGCTGGAGATGTTTCAGGTGAGAGACTGCCTGCTGGTGAAGGACTGCTGGGCATGTGTCCTTTGGAAACATCATTCTTCAATGACAATGAAAAATTGCATTACATAAAAGAAAACACAACATAAACTGGAGAAAAGCCAAAGAACTACTTTGCTTCTGCTGCAGAATTAGTTACTTTTGTCCAAAAAAATTCTAGAACTGTAAGTAATGGATAGTTATGGAATAAAGAAGTCTTACATGTTTGATACACTTTCCTACTAAGGGACAAGAGGTTTTGCTCAAGGGTAAGTACACAGATTTCATCATTAGTACTATTATCAGGTAGCAAAAACCAACCAACACCCCAAAACAAATTAACAGAACAAAAAAATATACAAAAGAGAAGTTAAACTTTCATCATACATTCATTTTTTTCAGTACAGGTTACAGACATCCATTTCTTCCAAATAAGAATATTTAAAACCACAGGAAAAAGGAAGTATTCAGAAGAAAAATGTTTTAAAATGTTTCACACTGTAAACATCCATCACACATTTCAAGTCCATATTACACAGTTAGAGAAGTTTGGGGTATTTCACCCTCCTGCTTCAAACGTTAATGGTCGCTCAAGGATCTAAAGTTCTAGAGGCTGACAACAGCTTTCAAATACAACTGAAATAAATTTAAACGATTCAAAATTTTAACTTTTGCTCTGGAGAGTCTAAGTTGCTTGCACTTTATTAGTGTTTTCTACTGCCCCTCTTGATCCTAACTCACCAGACTGTTACTCAGCTGCCAGGCCAACTCTTCATCTTGCTTCAGCTGTTTCTCCATCTCCCTTCGTCTCTCTTCTGCCAATCTGTTTTCCTCCTCCTCTTCTGCTAGAAGCCGTTGAATGTATTCCTCACTTGCCTTGTTCTCCTCTTGTTCGTGCGCTCGCCTTTCTGCCTCCACCTAAGAAAGATTTTTTTTTTTAAAGACTACTACTGTAGGACCACACTTCACACCATAAACTCTCAGCTGACGCTTCTTAAATGTGAACAATCCACGATTCACAAAGACAATCTGCACACTTCAAAGCCAATATTTAATTACACAGCTCTCCAAAGATGCAAGAATCAAATTGATACTGCACGTAGAGTCATTAGTTTGATCACAGTGACCTAGAATGATCAGTCTACAGTGGTTTCTGTAAGTCTATATACCGTTAACCTTGCTCGCCTGCAAGGGTAAATTCCTTTACTCACCTTTTCAAGGTGTTAGTAACAGTTTACTAAGATCTCCAAATACACAGATCTACAGAGAAACTCAGATTAACATTCTTTACAAGGCTGGATGCCAGCTAGACCACAGCTCAACCTGCTTCTATCATTGTAAACCAGATATTAGTATAAGATGCCTAAAGGACAGCACATCCCTCATCTGAGTCCTTCTGCTCCCTTGAAACATGCAAAACCCAAAGCAGCAGATCAAGAATTTTAAATCCACCTTCCTTGCAGCAGACATCCACTCTTGGTAAACCAGTTATCAGTAACTCCACAGGGACAGTAAAGTACTTCAAGAATTAATAAAGCTTTCTTAACTGGGTAATGGAATCTGGAAATTTGCTTTAGAGAGGAGCATCACACTATAATACCACACGAAACTACATTAAGTTTGAGTTTGTTTCAAAGCATGTGTTGATGTCTTGTGATTAGCACCAGACACCATTACTTATTTCACTGCCTTTGGGCACAATCTCCATTCACCATCGATACCATTGCTGCCAATCCATCTTATCCCCTAACTGCCCTAAAAGAGAATCCCCCAGTCCTCTGTTTCACGTACTCCCCTCATTCTTGTAACAGCCAGCAAAGGGGCTGTCAGGGAAAGGAGCATTCCAACACTATTTCCAACAATAATTCTTACTACTACTATGTCTAAATTGGAGGAAGAAGGATCCTTAAATAGGCAAACATTAAAATTTCTTTTTTTTTTTCCAATTTTCAAATGAACACAGATAACATAAGGGAGTGAGCAAACAAGAAAGAAAATGCTGTATGTTCATTACTGAAGCTCATCTAATTGTGGTCTGCTACTTAGGTTGGGAAGTCATGAAGGCAAGTACAAGACCAAAGCCAAAACAGTTCCAAATTTTTGTATTTGCTAATCTGAAATACTTTATGTGCACCTGAGAACCTATAAAAGGCATTTTAGTATGCATGGGCAAGGATGCAGACTGTGACAGGTCACACTCTAACCCCAAAAGAACTCCTCGGTGGAGTTTTGGAAAATGCAAGGTATTGACTAAGAGGAATATTGACTAAATTAGCTCCAGAAATGACCAGTGTGTTCTTCCAGCAACAATGTCTTTTTAAGTATCTTTCTTTTTCATTAAATAATATTACAGCTGTTTGTGGGAACGATTAAAATAACTAGATACAAAGCATTTATGCTTTTAACTATGTTTTTAGACTTACCTTGCTAATCTCTGCTTCATATTCCTGCCTCAGTTCCCCAGGCTCGCTTAGCTGGTGTTGTGGATGGGGGACACAGACTAAAAGAGAGGAAAAAAAAAAAGTGAGGAACAAAGCAAGATCATGACAGTCGACAACCAAAGATTTTAACAAAAGATCACTTCCATACCCTGTCACAAGAATGATCTGGCTTAAATCAATCGCTGTGGGGAAAAAAGCACTTTGTGTTACAAAAGGAAAAAAGCATCTTGTTACTGAGTGGCAAGAACAGTGTTTTTCAAGCACTGTATATAAAACAAATATGAATGGTGCCTTAACTCACATCTTTTGCAACTAAAAAGACTTCATAATACTGCAAGTGGAACAACGTGTCACAGAGCCAACCTACCAATTGGCCTCCCGCAACAGAGTTTACAACACAAGAAAACCCAAAATCCTTCTTCAAAGAGTTAATCAGATTTCACTTCCTCTTCTCTGATACCACAATTTTAGGCTGAAGCCCTGGAATTTCTAACCAAACTAATTAACAGTATCTAAGAGTTGAAAAAACCACTTCACTTACTTGATAGCAATAAACACACACACAAATACTCCACTTACAGATTTCACAGCTGCAGTTGTACTATTAATGACCTACTGCCTTTGCAAGGACAGGCAGTGGTACACTCATGCTTTGTGCAAAATCCATGAACAAATATCCACTGAAGTGATCAGATAATATAACTTACATGCTGTACTACAAACACAAAAAGCCCAGACAGCCATTCCTCTGCCTTGAGAGCCCCTGTCACAGGCAATCTCTGACACTGCATTTTCTAGCAGTAACACAGCCTGTTTCTTATTTCACAACATCCAAAATCCACCAACAGTAATTAAAGCAGAGACACCGCAGGACAAGCGACATTACACTTACTTTCCTCTTCCAAATCCTGGCCGTTAATCCTACACTCACACTCCTTTGGGTAATTCTTCTGAATCTTTTCCCAGAGTTCCCAGTTGATAAGAGTATTTCTGCGGACATTATATCGTGCCCAAGAAGAGACCCGCCGCCGACAAAAAGGGCAGCAAAGGCTGGCCTTTTCAACAGTCAGCTGGAAACAAGAATTACAGAGGGTATGGTTGCATGGCAGTGTCACTGGTTCCACAAAGATCTCCATGCAAATTTGGCAGAGGCAGTCAGACAAGGAAAGCAGAGCTTCAGATTTCTTTGACATGCTGACCCAAAATAGAGGGGCAAGACTTGTACAACATCAGTACCTGAAAGCAAAAAGAAACATGTATTTTAATACTCGTAATGAATATAAAAGAAAATAGAAAATGCTCAGCTTTACAGCTACTTTATGAAAGCATCAGTGGATTTAAGGAGTCTGCTTAAGTGGTTACTTTTGCTCACAATCCAAAAGATTCTTGACTTTCACAGAAAGACACAGATTTTTCCAGAAGTCACGGAGAAACGGTAGCAGGTTTTCCTACTGCACTTTCCTGTAACAGGTGCTTCAGGGATAGCAAGGAGGTGGTGAGAAGAGGAGGGAGAAAAGGTGAGAGTTCTTCCAGGATTTACTCTCTATTAGCAATAAGCTACGCTCACATTTGGTGGATATATTACCACAGTTACCTTAACCTTCCACTCAGACCATTTCTCACTAACCACACATCCTTCAAAAGCTGTTTCTGGTACAGACTTGGTTCCACCATGTTCCGAAGGTGAAATACAACATCCCTATGCACCAGAGGTTCTTCCCTTTTCATTCATTTGCTTAAACCTGGACTAAAAAGTCAAAATACTTTTTGTTAGTATAAGCAAAGAACTAACCAATGTGTTCAACACTTCAGCATCTTCTTGTACAGCTTAAAATGGTGGGGACCATCCAGCCTTTCTATCACCGACCCTCCTTACAGGATTTCTTCCACTTGACCCAAAAATACTGTGGAACAGAAAATAAAAACAGGAGACATGCAGCAAAAAGGATAAAAATACTGGGTTTATAAGTTATAGGAACTTAGGAGCTTCACAACAGCCAGCCCCACAGGCACAGGAAGTCTTTGTGAGGGAAAGACTGCAACTCCAGCCACACAGGAACTCGACATGGAGACAAATACACTTTAAATTGGGTTTTATTGCTTCTGCCCGCCCTTTGTTAACAAAACAAAGCTTTCCATTTTTAAAAAAGGATGTTAGGTAACACGGAAACAGTCGGTTTTGCAGGTGGTTTGTTAAAAGAGCTAGTTAGGCCCACAGATACCTGTTCTGGGCTCACTGCAGTTTGTACAGCGGCAGGAAAAGGGGTCGGTCAGTCTCTCTGAGAGGAGCGGGTAGGGCCGCGGGGCAGCCCCACACACCACTCCAGGAGGCCTCTCCATCGCCCCGGCGGGAAGAGACCGCTCCCCCCACTTCCCCCCAAGCCCGGTCCCGCACTCCCCGAACGCTCACGGGATGGAGTCAGGACCCACCAGGCCGGAGCTCCGCGTCCTCAGGCCCGGCGGCAGCAGACCCGCAGCCTCCTACAATGGCGGCCGCCGCCGTGGAGCTACCCGCCTGCCGCCTGCCCCGCCCCTCGCTGACGGGCCTCTCCCGCCACCTGGCCTCTTGCTCCTCCTCCGAGCCGAGCCGAGCCCGCCAGGAGACAGAGACCGCGGGCCCTCAGCGCGGGGGGGCGGACCGCCCCGGTAACGGCCCTGCGCCGCCTACGGCCTGTCCCGGGGAACGGGTCCAGCCTCCCCGGTGCTGGAGGTTCCGTGCCCAAACGAGTGTTTCAGCTATAAAGAGGGGCTGGCTGGGGGGCGGGCTGACCGCAGGCCGTCTGACCGGGGCTGCGCAGAGCTGGAGCTGCTCCAGAAGCGCGGGGTCAGAAAATGGGAAGGCAGAAAATATGTGAATCTGTGCCTGGGTGCTAAAAATGGGGCTCTTTTGTCCGTAGTTAATCGCAGAAAGTAGTCTCAGTGTTAATATGTTGAAGTTTGTTTTTTTTCCTTATGGCGTTATTTAATCTGAGAGAGTAGTCATGGTGTTAATGAGGGTTTTTTGGTTTTTTTACTTTCTGGCCTTATTGGAGAAAGTAGTCACAGTATTAAAGAATTGGGGTTTTCCTTTTTCTTTCTGGCCTTATTTAAACAGAGAAAGTAATCACAGTATTAAAAGAGTTTGTTCTCTGATTTTTTTTTTTCCTTATGGTCTTAGTCAGAGAAAGTAGTCACAGTGTTAATAAGTTGAGGGGTTTTTTTTCTTTCTGGCCTTATATATCAGAGAAAGTAATCACATTGTTACAGAGTTGTTTGGTTTTTGGTGTGTTGTTTTTTTTTTTTTCTCATGGTGTTACTTATTCGGAGAAAGTAGTTACAGTGTTAAAAGAGTTGTTTGGTTTTGTTTTTTTTTTCCTTTCTGGCCTTACTTAATCAGAAAAAGTAATCACAGTGTTAATGAGGTTTGTTTTTTTTTTTTCTTTCTAGATTTATTTAATAGAAGAAAGTGGTCATAGTGTAAAGGAGTTGTTTTTTTTTACTCTGGTCTTATTTAATTGGAAAAAGTAATCATAGTGTTAATATTTTTTTTTCCTTATGGCCTTATTCACTTGGAGAAAGTAATCACTGTTACAGAGTTGCTTAGGTTTTTTTTCTTTCTGGCCTTACTTAATCGGAGGAAGTAATCATAGTGTTAATGAGGGTTGGTTTTTTTCTTTCTTTCTGGCCTTATTTAATTGGAGAAAGTAATCACAGTGTTAATGAGTTGGGGTTTGTTTTGTTTTGGTTTGCCTTCACTTTCTCCGAGACAGAGTTGTGCAAACAGGCTTAATGTCCTTGCTGTCTTGGCAGCAGCCTGGCTGGTTTTAAACCACATAAATGTTTCACAGACTGTGTGGTTGAGTTTATTTTTTTAAAGAAAGAGCTATCAAAGGAAACGTGCTTTGTCCTCATTTTGCCTATTTCTGCAGTAAATAGCAATCCTGACTGGAAAAGCTGGATATGTCAGTAGAGTTGTACAGCCACGCGTTGGAGTGTGCCCACAGTCACCCCAGTGTCACCTGCATGTGCAGGACAAGGACTGAGCCATCCCTTCCTCTGCTCACCTCTTTGGTGTCCACGTCCACAGGATGTCCTGGCTCATCTCCTCCAACACTTCTGCCTGCAGCTCAAGCTCCCGTGCCAGTGTCTGCAAGCTCATGTCCAGGTCTGTGAACCGAGCCTCCAAGGTTTGCAGCTTGATTTCTACTCTGAGGGATGGAAAACAAGGACATTTCAAAGGAAGTGGGCATCAGCGGCACTGGTTTCTGCCATGAGAGTGGGTGACACATTGCACTGAGAGCAGCTCTAGACCCCGTTCTGAGGCTCTTCCCAAGCTGTATGAGAACATACACCCCTATAAATTAAGATTTTCTTGACAAAGCCCAGGTCTTTTTGGCCCTTCCCTGGTGCAGAGGTCTTACACCTTGTAAATACAGATGCAAGCTTTGTATTTAGATATATCTGCAGGTCTCAACCATTGGCATCAACGTTAGCAGCATAGTTTTTTTCTCTAATACAATTTTAGGCGATTAATGCTTTTGATTGTAGTATCGTGATCTTTTGAACTATTTTCATTTGACATTGAGCACAGCTTCTCATTCTTCCTCAGATTAAAAAGGATGCAAATAATAAACAGGCCACCCACTGTGCTTCTCTTTTCCAGCCAGCTCATCCTGCTCTGGGTTTCCCTTTGTAGGACTGTCCTTCCACAGAACAACCATATGAAAAGAAGACCTCAGTGAACCAGCAATAAGAAAACTGCTTTGTAGATGGTATTTATTAGCTGCTTTTTCATTACTTAGTGTCCTGGTTTTGCTAGGACAGAGTTAATTTTCTTCTCAGTAGCTAGAATAGCTGTGTTTTAGTTTCAGTGTGGGATTTGTTATGAGAAGAATGTTAAGGTATAAGGACACCACTTTGGGTAGTTTGCAAGTGCAAAGGACTGGGAGGAGGAAAATGTAGTAATTAGCAAAACCTAGAATTGACATTTGGATATGCCAGTGAGATATTCCATATCATATCACGTCATGGTCAGTATATTAACCAAGGTTGACCAGAAAGAGGGGGGGATTCTCTCAGGAATTGCTTGGGCTTGCTTTTCCAGGATTGCAGTTTTGGGTTCAGGGTTCCTTTTCACTCCTCCAGTGGGTGGTGAGCAATTGTATTGTGCATCACTCACTTTTTTAATATGTAAATATATATATTTGTTACCATTATTATTATCATAACCATTTTAATTTTATTTGACTCTGATTATGAAATTATTCTTATCTCAACCTACAAGTCTCGTTACCTTTACCCCTCCAATTCTCTCCCCTATTCCCTGGGTGGGAGTAGAAGAGGGGGGTGTGAGCAGCTGTGTCATGTTTGGCTGCCGGACAAGTTAAACTATCACAATTGTGTTCCTACTTAAAGAAAAAAAAAAGTAAAAAAAAAAAAAAAAAAAAAAAGAGTACACCTTTGTACTCAAATTATAATCCTAAAGATGGGGTTTCGACTTTGAGCTACTCCACTCCACTTTTGCCTAAGTACTGTGTTCAGGGTCAAATTATGAGAGGAATACAAGTATTTATGCTTTGTACCCATTTGGTGCTCTTTACTTGAGAAGTAAGGTATGAGGGGTTTCTGTCCTTCTGGGGGTGGTTTTCTTAAAGACAGTTTTCTTTAAGTTTGCCTCAGTTAGCTGATTTCCGTCGAGATGTGTTCTTGAGAATCCAGTGGATCTCAAAACTATGAAAATATGAATAATTAAAAGTTCCTTCCTAAATACCTAACAAATACCTCGGTACTATGTATTTGATGAATGAATTACTAGCAGAATATCAACTATTCCATGTAGACTCTTGTGATTTTTCTTTCCATTTGACTGGAAGTAAATTCTGGGAGTGAGTTCTTCTTTAGGAAGAACTTCAGGCGGTATCAGTTACACGAAAACCATGCCATCGCTGAATTTTATTACGGGCTAGACGGCCCTACATTTTTTTCTTCAGCTTCTCTTTATTTGTCCCCAGTTACCCTCACTGCTTCTGTTACTATTATTGTATTGTTCAAATGTTTAGGAATCTGAATTGTGACCTTCCTGTGTTAAACAATGTTTAGGTGTTTTACCTTGTTTATTGTGGCTTTATTTCGTTTATCTTTGGCTGAACTTTTGCATAAGGACAAAACAGACAGTGGCTTTCAGGTGATGTCATTTAAAAAAAAACAACAAAAAACCCCCCAAAAACCACACAAAAAAACCAAACCCTTCCAAACAAACAGAGTAACTTCAGATTGTATAAGCAGCAGATTAAATAATTTAACAATAGTTTTTCCTTTTTTCATGCCTACTCCACCATATTTTAAAGCCTGTTTTAAGAGAAGGACCAAGAACATCATTGCTTTGCTAACAACAGCTCCCCCCTCTACCTGCCTGCCTCTTCTGCTTTGGATTCTGTCTGTGGGTGATGTGAACAAGGAAAAAATAAAAAGGCATCAACAGTGGCATGTTTTTCTGAATCTCCCTCACTTTAAATCATTGTCTGTCTGGCAGCTTGCGCAGATCCTTCTCTAAGGATCTTGATTTTTTTTGTTGTTTCCTGAGGCTAGGAGATTTCCTTTGCAATTTGGTGAAAGCTGCTTACATCTTGGTCGGTCTTTGGTAGGACTTCTTTTGCTTCAAATTTTTATTTCTGAGAGCCTCCTGTCTCCTGCTGGGTCACAGCAGAGATTTTGAAACTGAGTATAGTTGTTACTGGGTGTTGGGATTTCGTCCCTCATGTTGCACATCATGCCTGGACTAATTTTCCTGGGGGCTTCACCCATTCCAATGTGTTTATGTGCACACACTTGCCAAGAGAATTTTAGGACTAAACCAGAACTTAAATTTGCAAATTGAGTTTGTGTGATGTAGAAATGCAGGTAATTTGGAAGAATTGGAAGAGCTGATATGTCTTAATAGGATCAAGTCCATCAACACAGAGAGAGTGAGTGTATGAACTGAGGTGAGGCGGGTATTTGCTGTGAATAAGTTTCAGATCCACTTCATACCTACAGTTGCACAAGCAGAGAGCAACAATCCAGTAGTATAATGCAACGTGATAGCGCAGAAACTCAAATAATGAAAGTTTTAGAATAACAGGGTGCAAGCACTCTTCGTGGTGGGGGGGGGAGAGGGGGGCCCGGGGGCCGGGGCCGGGGGAAGTGGGAGAGCGGGCCAGGGGAGGGGATTGTCAGATAATGAGGATATTCTTCAAGGTTTGCTGGGTGGATGATGAGTGCTGTCCTGGGGCAGATCCTTGCCTGTGACTTTCTCCCTGATCGCAGCTTTTTATTAGGGTAAATCAGCTTCCTAATGGTCCATTCTTGTGAGCTGAGCTTTCTCCTCTACAAATAAAAGTTATCAAAGATCTTGCCAGTAACACTCCTGTCAGTGCTGTAGTTGGTTTTCAGCAGCCTTTAGTCCAAGCTTTAGTACTTGACCAGTTCTGTTCTTCCAGCACTTTTTTGATACGGGGTATATTGCCTGTCTGTAAATTGCATATTTTTCAAGCATCTGTAGCAAATGTTTCAGCATTTTGGTTCTAAAAACGTCTGTTCGGTTACACCATGGTATGACCGATCTCTGTAACTAATCTTGTACAGCTTTTTGTAAATTCGGATAGAATCAGTGCTGCTCTCTTGAGCAAAAGTCTGAATTAAACAAGGAAGAATGGATTAAAACTCCTGCTTTCACTTCAATCACAACCTCTAAACTCTTTTTCCTTTCATGTTAATGAAGCTGCCCTGGAGTTGGTGACCCCTAATGTTTGTCTAGTGTACCCACAAACCACATCCCCATTCTTTACCAGAAAGCTTTTCAAGTTCTTCCCTTCTTGTTAGCACACAGAACTGCACTTGGAAGATTTGCAGGAAGAGATCTAGCACTCCCGCTTTTCTGAGCATGGTTGTGTGCGTAACCTTATTTCTGCTCTTCAGGCATTTACAGAAAATGACATATTTTGTTACTTTACAGCTGTCACATCAGTTTTATTTTTCAGAGCGCCACACTTCTCCACAGCTCTTCCTGTATGCTTACTTCATGGCACCAGTTAGACCCACATTTCATCAACCAGTTTCTGACAGACTTAGTTGTCATGTTTTCTTTCAGGACTGGTTCAGGACCCTTTCTCTCTCTGGTCAGGTCTCTACTCTTTTTTTTTTTTTTTTGCAGTTACCATTGTGTGAATTGGATTCATAAAAGCCACTGATGAACAATTATCTTGACCAGAGGAGCAGTTTCTTACCAGTGTTAGCCTGTAATCATTAATTTCATAAACAGAAGTACTGCATTCCATCAGCTGCAAGACTCTCAGGAATCACTTTTACTACAGGTAAACCAGGCACATGTATGATGCTTGGTTGACTTGAAAATATCTTGCTTGATATTATTTGCACAAAACTTTTAAAGGTTGTATGTGAGACCCCACCTGCAGTGTGGCTTCCAGTTTTGGGGCCACCAACACCAGAAGGACATGGACCTACTGGAGTGAGTCCAGAAGAGGCCACAAGGATGATGCGAGGGCTGGAGCATCTCTGCGGTGAGGACAGGCTGAGAGAGTTGGGGCTGTTCAGCCTGGCAAAGAGAAGGCTCTGGGGAGACCTTCCAGTGGCCTTCCAGTACCTGAAGGGGCTCCAGGAAGGGTGGGAGGGACTTGTGACAAGGGCAGGGAGTGGCAGAACAAGGGATAATGGATTCAAACTGGAAGAGGGGAGATTGAGATGAGATGTGAGGAAGAAATTGTTTGCTGTGAGGGTGGTGAGACACTGGCCCAGGTTGCCCAGAGAAGCTGTGGCTGCTCCTCCCTGGAAGTGTTCAAGGCCAGGTTGGATGAGGCTTTGAGCAACCTGGTCTAGTGGAAGGTGTCCCTGCTGACGGCAGGGGGGTTGGAACTGGATGAACTTTACAGTCCCTTCCAACCTATGCCATTCTGTGACTCTATGATGAACATCCATATGTGAAAATCGATGGAGAGGGAACAGTGTCTCTAACTCTGGAGAATTTCAGACCCTTTTACAATTCCTACTGAAGAGCTGTGCTCATGGCTTGCATTTGATCCTGCAATTTCCATCTGCCCAGACAGTGACATCACCTATCAGCAACAGTGCTGTCGCACTGCAGCTGAACATGTGGACTGGTGCCAGCAGGGACAGTGTGAGCCGGATTATTTTACATGAAGCCAGTTAACTTGTAGGTCAAGCATTTCTCTTCCAAGTATAGGCTTTGAAAATGGAAGGTGAATCAGTGTTGCCTATGTCCCAGTGCCTCAGTGACAGTGATTTCTTTTCTTTAAACTTATAAGAAAGATCCACTCTCAGTGGTTTGTTGGTTTTTTGGGTTTTTTTGTTAATGATAACGACTGCCTATCTTTGAACCCTCCAGACTCGGAGGCATTTTACCAAATTCATAAAATCATAAAATTGTTTTGGTTGGAAAAGCCCTTTCAGATCATCCAGTCCAATCATTAACCCAACACTGGCAAGTTCGCCACTAAACCATGTCCCTCAGCACTGTGTCTACACGACTCTTCAATCCCTCCAGGGATGGGGACTCCACCACTGCCCTGGGCAAACCCTTCCAATGCCTCAGAACCCTTTCAGCAAATAAATTCTTCCTCACATCCAATCTCAACTGCCCTTGGCACAACTTGAGGCCATTTCCTCTTGTCCTGTCACTTGTTCCTTGGTTGAACAGACCCACCCCCACCTCTCTCCACCCTCCTTTCAGGGAGCTGGGGAGAGCCACAAGGTCTCCCCTCAGCCTCCTTTTCTCCAGGATCAACAACCCAGTTCCCTCAGCCATGAACTCATCACACTTGTGCTCCAGACCCTTCCCCAGCTCTGTTGCCCTTCTCTGGACACGCTCCAGCACCTCCATGTCCTTCTTGGAGTGAGGGGCCCAACACTGAACCAAGCACTCAAGGTGCAGTCTCAGTTCAGTTTAGGATTCAGTTCTCCCATCAACAGCAGAGCGTGAACTGGAATTTCCCATTATCCGTAACTGCCCAGCAATGCTTTGTTATGGAGCAGTTTTGCAAATCCCACAGCAAAGAGCCAGGACTGGCAGTTTGCAGGCTGCCTAGAACGGCACTCACCAAATGGTGCTCACCAAATGGCACAGCTCATGGCTCCGTCCCCCTTCCCTCCCCAACCAGTAAAGGAGAAACAGAAGATCACCCTCCAGCCATTCCCTTCCCACGTACACACTGTGAATATTTACATCCTACTACCTCCTAAATTTCTAAGGACAGAGGTTTGTTGTTCTAACAGGTAGTCTGGACTCCTCTCCCTTACCCCAGCCCTTGTTCTCCCCTGTCCCTTAGCACAGTGCCAGCACAACCCTTCCATGACCTGTTTAACGTCTCGTTCAGGGAGCGCAGGGAGATGCTGGCTTTAGCCATCTTTCTGGAGAACACGACGAGAAGAAATAAACACCGGAGAGGGCTGGATCCTCCCTCCTGAAGCCGGAAGCAACAGCAGGGAGAGGGGACCTGAGTCCTGCCTGAGGCTGTTTGTACTGAGGCTTTTTATAGACACTATATCCAAATATAGGTCATAGATGCACAGGCACATGCAGGTGAACTTACTATATACAGAGCTACATGTCTGGACTGTGTCCTCTGTCCCACTGATCCTGTTCCATCTTCGTACACAACATTTAGAGGTGACGCAAAAGGGGGTACCTACACTCTTTGCTTTTTTTGCAGTGTTTTGGCTTCATTTTGCTGTTGTGCCCACCAGTTCATGCCTTGGGCTAAAGCTTCCTGCTGTTAAAGGCTGTAAAAGCGCTCTCTTGCTTTTTCTTTTTCTGTTTAAAAGAGCAAGTTTTATTTGGTTTTGTCTCTCTCATCCTGGAGAAAAGGAGGCTGAGGGGAGACCTTGTGGCTCTCTCCAGCTCCCTGAAAGGAGGGTGTAGAGAGGTGGGGGTGGGTCTGTTCAACCAAGGAACAAGTGACAGGACAAGAGGAAATGGCCTCAAGTTGTGCCAAGGGCAGTTGAGGTTGGATGTGAGGAAGAATTTCTTTGCTGAAAGGGTTCTGAGGCATTGGAAGGGGTTGCCCAGGGCAGTGGTGGAGTCCCCATCCCTGGAGGGATTGAAGAGTCATGTAGACACAGTGCTGAGGGACATGGTTTGGTCAGGAAATTGCCAGTGTTGGGTTAATGATTGGACTGGATGATCTGAAAGGGCTTTTCCAATCAAGGCAATTCTGGGATAGCTAAACCAAGACAGTTGGAATCTCTTCCAAAAAGGATGGACAGCCAGCACAGACTGGCTAATGATTTTCAGGAGCTAGGTCTGCAAAAAAATTGAGCTCGACATTTTTCCATCAAAAAGAACCAAAGGCGGCAGATAGGTAATGTGCATCTGGTAACAGCACAGCTGGTGAAACCAGAAGGCACAAACCCCAACTCAGTGAAGCAGGTCTTCAACCAGTACCAGGCACTTAGTTTTCTGAAAGGTTAAGAACAACCTGAGGGAAAAAAAAAAAAAAGTGTTTTTTTTGTTTTAATAATAGTAACAGTTTCCATGGGAAATCCAGCGTGAATTGAGCACACCACGAGCTACAGCATTCCCACTTAGTTCCATTCCCCCTACCTTCAACTTGCAAATTAACGGATGTTTCTAGCAAGCCAGGTTCTGCTCAAAGCTTCGGGAAGACATTGGAAGTAGCCATTGGAAGTGACAAAGAAATGGCCTCAAGTTGCACCAAGAGAGGTTTAGATTGGATCTGAAGAAAAACTTCACCCAAAGGATAGTCAAGCATTGGAACAGGATGCCCAGGGGTGGTGGTGGAGTCACCTTCCCTGGAGGGATTTAAAAGGTGGGTAGACGAGGTGCTGAGGGACATGGTTTAGAGGTGGAATTTGCAGTGTTTGGTTTATGGTTGGAGGTGATTTTAAAGATCTTTTCCAACCACTACGATTCTGTGAAGTGTTTGGGTAAGGAGGAGCTGTGCCTTTGTCCCCTCCTATTCCCCCTGCGCTGAGGTATACAATACGCTTCTTGACACAATTTTCTGTCACTTTGGCGATATTAGAGTGAGTATAAGCACAAGAGAGCAGTGGGAGAGAAAGTGTTTTATTCAGATAAGTGTAATAGCTGTTTTTCCCTGGGATAAACAACTAAATGCACAAGACAGCTGACCTGTTAAACAGATGTTAATATTTTCCCCTGCTCCTTCGTTTTCCCCTGCACTTCGTAGTGTGAAAAAATCTAGTTGGCACTGACAGTGAAACTGATTACTTATTAGTTGATGCTTCTCTAGTCTTACATGCAGCTGCTAACAAACTAATGAAGAATGTATTTCCAGTACATCCAGTTTAGGCTAACTGTGACACAATTTAATGGAGAGAGCAATGCCAAGCACTGCAATTGTTCAAAATGCAAGGAGCTCGGGCAGTGACATCTCTTACTGCTCAGCATCCTCATTTAGCATTGGGGGTGTCCCCGTTAGCATGTCTTTCTCCAACCTTAATTATATCAGCTTAGTCAGGAACAAATATACCTAAATCCACTGAAACCTGTTTCACTTAAATTCAAGAAGCAAACTACCAACCCTGATACCAATAGCTGCTGAAATACATAACGTGAGGCTGGTTAGATGGTGAGGACTCGCGTGAGTACACAGTGAATCCCTTCCCATTTCGAAGGATGCAGCGGGTTTCACTGTCTAGTTCACTGGGACTCGTTTCAAATGCTCTGAGAAGTGGTTTTCCCCCATAAATTTCTACAAACATCTCGGTGTCTACGGTTCTGGCAATGGATACACAGACACAGAACTACTCTGATCAACAACTAATACTCTCTTGGAGCCTTTGATCTCCACACACAAGATCCAGTTCACCTTCTCCCCGTGCTCAATGGTTAGCTTTGGTAAAACTCTGGCATGTTCATTTGAAGCCACTTTGTTGAGCTTCCCATCTTTTCTGGTAGATGCAGGTGCTTGGGCCTTCCTCCTCTGGAGAGATTTTGCTGGACTTTTCTGCTGCTTTCCAATGACGCTGCTGACATTCCAGAGCAAGACTTTCCCATCGTTTCCTCCAGTCAACAACCAGTATGCTTCTGGCATACAGAGGACCTGCGATACTCCCAAGCTGTGAGCTTCAAACTCCAACTCACATTCAAACTTGACACCAGTGACCCTGAATATCCTGACTTTACCATCTTGAGCTCCACAACCAAAGATGTTGCCGCACGATGTGACAGACAGGGAATATGCAAGCGGCGGGTTAAAGAACTGGCCAGCTGACTGTGGATTGTCTTTCTCTGTTTCACACTCCTGCAGGTTTGTGGACCACAAGGGGCGAGCTTTCTGCAGGTTCCAGAGCATAACCTTGGGAAAAAAGTATGAATCAATAATTTGTACATCAGATCTTTCACCAACAGTAAAAAAAACCCAACCACACTTCTTGCTCTAGCAGAGCAAAGGCTGTGCATGAGCGCAAGAGATGCAAGATGTGTTGTGAGGATAAATACGGCAAATCTTTAGGTCATGCTTTCATAGAATCAGCGAATGTGAGAGTTGGAATGGACCCACAAGGATCATGGAGTCCAACTCCTGTCCCTGCACAGGACAATCCCAACATTCAGACCATGGGTCTGAGGGCCTTGGCCAAATGTTTCTGGAACCTTGTCAGGCTTGGTGCCATGAGCACCTCCCTGGGGAGCCTGTTCCAGTGCTCCACCACCCTCTGCCTCAAGAACTTTTTCCTCATGGCCAACCTCATCCTCCCCTGGCACATCTTCCTGCCATTTCCTCTGCTCCTGGTGTTGGTGGCCAGAGAGAAGAGATCAGCGCCTGCCCCTCCTCTTCCCCTTGGGAGGAAGTTCTAGACCACAATGAGATCTCCTCTCAGTCTCCTCTTCTCCAGGCTGAACAAACCAAGCGACTTGAGCCACTCCTCATATGACTTCCCCTCTGAACCCTGCACCAATTTGGTGGCTTTCCAAACCCTCACACTGCCCTACTCAGTAGAGTCAATGACTCACAAAATGGATGAAAAAGCTGTTCTAAATGCTTCTGCATTAATCTCAGCAGTAGTAATCATGTTATACTGCACATCAGTTATTTAAAAGGATACGAAACGCTAGCAGAAAAGAGAGTTCATTATCATTCTGAATTTTAGTTCTGTCTCTGCTATCTACTTGTCCTAAAATAATCACTTCCATGAACGTACTTAAAAACTGGAACAGCAAAAAGCAAACAGTAGTTCAGTCCCAAATTTTTAAACAGACAAGTATGTATTGTTTTTTATGTCCAATGAGTAAATCTGGTTTGTGCTGTTACTGTAGTGAGGTAGGGCGTGCTTTTCCTGATGAGATGGTGGGAGGTTGTGCTTTTAGATTTGCTTTAAAACACCACCCCACCTCCAAGCCCCTCATGAAGCAAAAACTGTGCCTTCAAACAGATCTTGCATCTCTCATACAGCAATTCAGGTACTACAGATTTACACTGCGCCAGATAAAAATAATGCTCTCAATACTTTTGTAGGATCTGAACTGATGATGAGCATTTTCAAGGCCAACAGATATGAAAGCACAAGTCAGTCTCATGCAGTACTGGTGTACTAAAAACCAAAAAGCCACTAAAAAGCTAATGCTTTTTTAATCAAAGCTTTGATTTGTTATTAATAAAGATATTCCTCCACTAGTCAGCCCCAGTAGAAAGTACAGGAGTCTTTAACTTTGGAATCCAAATCACACTAAAACATCCAAAATATGTTGTTCCCTGTCACTTTTCTGTTTTAGCGACTGCTGTTGCAGCTACATTAAAACTACTCCGCTACCAACAAAAGGGAAAACTTGCCATGACAACTGTGCAGAGTAAATCAGAGAGGCTGGGTCCTAATGCTGAAGGCAAATACTCCTGTTTCCATCACAGACAGCACTGCAACAGCTTTAGGAATTCATCAAGTGCTAACAAGCTTTCTGCAAACTAAACATTTTCCATTCTCCCTAAGCCTTTTCCCTGCTTCCATGGTACTTCTGAAAAAACTCCAGCAACCAAAATTGCAGTTCTCATCACCTACAGCTTCACTGAGGGTTTGACATGTGGGCCCAGAATAGTCTGATACTTATGGAGTTTGTAGCTTGTCCAAGGACGTGTTGCAGCACAGCATTTCAGAGTCCCGCAGCTCAGCTTCTTGTGAAATGATGTATCTTAAAGCCAGCCTCAATGTGGAAAAACGCTCTTTTCATTGCACAAAACCACCCTAATATCACACTAATAACCTACTGTTTTAGGATACTGACTTTCACCTAAAAAGCAACTTGCTGAGCTACAGTAATCCATACTGAAACTAAAAAGTCACCAAAACCTGACAGTTTCACTCACACAGAAGTGGTATGTATGTAAATGGTTACAATTCTGGAAAAAATTGTTTACAGCCATAGGCTTGTGAATCTGCATTTAGGGAGGCAAAATAAGCTAGCCAATTCAGGTGCTGAGCATTTACTCCTCTCTGACTAACACTTTGGTACCTCTGAAAAGAAGTTTCTCACAGTACTTCATTTAAAATCCTACATCCATCAACTTATGAATAAAAAAAAAAAAAGAATTTGGAAAAGTTCTGAAAATTTGGCAAAATCTAAACCTGGCAGACTTCTATCTATCAGCCCCTATTTGGATATATATACTTACTGAATTTGTATGGTCCGAGGCTTTAATATGGAAAACTCCACTTACACTAAATATTAAAATATATTTGTTCTAATGAGCGTTGGATGCACTTCAATTTTATGAACATAGGGTGAAATCACTTAATGCTGTCAAAGCAAACTTCACCCTGATACTGCTAGAACCACAGAAACCTTTGTAGAAGTGATGGCTTTAATCTCAGGCTAAACCAGGAATGTGGTCAAATCTCAACCACTGGAAAGAAATTACTGACAAATGTCTGTTCTGGGTGGCCAACTTTGGCAACTCAAGACTCCATTAACTCCTAGCACAGTTTTTCTCAGAATGCTTCCACAGGTGGTGTGCAAAGGACAAAGTTTCCTCTTGATGAGGACAGAGAAACATAAAAGGCAAAAAAAAATTAATGCTTCAAAGAGGTTAATCAGAACAAAGGACAAATTATAAAAATGACTCGTCCTTACAGTGATACACAGCGCTTGAAAAAAAATTTATCTACATGTAGTAAAGTATTTTTCCTAGCATCCTCTCCGCTTCAAGTGTTTTGCCTTTTCCTATCACCTGCATTTCGTCTGCAGTCATAACTGATTGCTCGGGACAAGAGGGAAACATGGCACGAGTGTGCTTTGCACTATACTGTGATTTCCTCCCACCCCACTTGCTCTTAGATTGTAAATATTATGGAAGATAAAAACAGTGAGAGGAACTGCTGAGTAGAAAATGGCACAAACAGCCTCAACACTTAAGTTTCTCTGCCAAAACTAGTTTAGAATAGTTAAGGAACTTTCCGGTGACTGCAGACTGTATAGCCTCAGTCTTGGTGAAAGTCTGTTGGTGCCTCACTACAAAGGGGGGTGTTTTACCATTTTGCTTCTCTAATCACTGTCTACTTGTGTGCAAATCACCTGCATGTCCAGACCACAGGAAACAAGGCTTTGAGGCCTCTGAGGTCGAAAAGCAACAGAGGAGCAGATGTTTGAGTGTCTCAAGGACCGGATGACTTTTTTGTTGTCCAAGTCCATCACCTTTATTGCCCCCGAGTCATCTGCTGCAGCCAAGAAATTGTCAGTCTCATTCACCGAGAGGCAGTTGATCTCCTCCTCATTCACGTGGAAGCGTTCAACAGGCTCCTTGAGGGATCGGACATCCAGCAAACTGATAGTTTCTCCATGGGAAGTGTACAGCCTGGTGGGATGGCGAGGAGAGAACACCACAGAAGTCACGTCGTCTGTCTTCGGGAGCTGGAGCTGCCCTGTCGGAGTGCCTCCCCCATCCCAGAGCGTGAGCTCGCCTCGCTCTGCGCCGGAAGCCACCAACCCTTCCGTGTTTACGTTCAAGCACAATATAGAGGATGAATGTCCACCGGTCCATTTGACTGCCATGTTTCAGGGACACCTCTGAAATACACAAAAAACCCCCCCTGAATTGAGTTGGTATTGGTCTCATTGCAGCAAAAAGCTTATCAAAGCAACAAGATCACCCCGTTGAACTGTAATGTTTAATACTTTAATCTCTAGTGTCTGATTAAAACAGGCACCTCTGCAGATCAGTACCCAAAGGAAGCTTTTGCTCAGATCAAACCAACATCAGGCATGATAGTATGGAATGGCAGCGGTGCTGGCATGTGTACAGTGCAGGACATGGAGTGGATCTTCTGCTCTGATGTGGGTGCCTAGGTGAGAGCTTCTTCCTCAGCAAATACAGACACAGCATGCCTGACAAAACAGGGGCACGGCTCCTAATGGGATGTACTGGAAAGGAGCGAGGGGAAGATGGCAAACTGGTAAAGTCTGTCTGCAGAGAAGCCACCTTGTTCCAGTGTGGGTGAGAGCACATGCAGACATCTCTCCTTCATCCAGCTGCTGAGGTGCAGCATGAAAAATGAAGATAATTTTCTTGTGATTGGCAGACATGAAACAGATAAACAACAGCATCCTTTTAAAAGCAGCATTACTGGTTTAAGGCAGGTGGTTGTGAGGTTTGCAACACATTTAATTTGGTCTCAAAGCACACTCATGCTCTGGGCCCTTTTCTTGGTGTGACTGCCCACAGCAGCCTGTGTGATGGGACTGTTTAGGGGATTAAGTGGGGGTAAAAAAATGAGCAACACAAAAGCCTAACAAGTTTTGGAGAGACCAGCAGGCTGTGGGGAAAAGGAGGGCTGATACAGGGCAAGGGTCCAGAGGGCTTGTGGGACAGAGCTATGGCTGTCCCGGCAGCAGCTTCGACTGGTTCTACCTATGGTTTTATTGCATTATTGAGCAATAAAGGGTTTATTTTTATTTTTTTCTTTTTACCATGTTATGTTTTGCATGTGATTTTTGTTAAGCCTAGTCTAAAGCGCGACTAGAATTCCTTGAATCCACCGGGTACATTTGATCGATTAAATAAAAAATTACAGAAAGCGCCGGACACCTTACCCAAGAATCGGGTAGCAAACTGGCGGCCCGCCCGTCGGAAGCTGCGGTGAATCCTTCCCGGCCCGCCCCGGTAGGCCCAACTCCCGGTTTTCGGACTGACAGCCGCCCTCGCGCCGGGGAAGCCGGCTCCGCTGTGGCAGCTCTGAGGCTGTCCCGGGTTGTGTATGCGTGTGTGTGCCGGGGGGAGCCCCGCGCCCGTCCCAGCGGGCGCGCACCGGACACAGGCGACAGCGCGGGGTGCAGGCACCGCGCCGCTCCGTGCCCGCGCGCTGTCTCTCTCTCCCGCGCCTGCGCACAAGGCGGGGCGGGCCGGGCTGCGCGCGGCTGTGATGGCAGCGCCGGGCGCGCGCGCCCCCTCGCCGTGAGGGCTTTGAGCGGGGAGTGTACGCGGCCCGGACCCCGCCGCCGCCACCGCTGTCGCCGGCGGGGGGAGGAACAGCGCGATCCCCGCGGCCCGGCCCGGCCCGCCGGGCGCTCGGAAGCGGGGAAGGGAGGCGATGGCGGCCGGCCCCGGCAGCGGGGGGGTGGCGGCGGCGGCGGCGGGAGGGCCGGGCTGGCGGTTACCAGGGCGGGTGCTGGAGCTAGTCTTCTCCTACCTGGAGCTGCGGGAGCTGAGGAGCTGCGCGCTGGTCTGTAAGCTGTGGCACCGCGTCCTGCACGGCGACGAGAACAGCGAGGTGTGGCGCAGCTTGGCAGCCCGCTGCCTGGCCGAGGAGGCCCTGCGCACCGACATCCTCTGCAACGTGCCCACCTACAAGGGCAAGGTGAGCCCAGGACCCCCCCGGACCCTCGGGGACACCTCCTCAGCACCTTCCAGCCCCTTGGGGACACCCCCTCAGCAACCCCTGGGAGATTTGGGACACCCCCAAGCCGCTCAGCAGCCCCCCAAGCAACTGGGGACACCTCCCCATCTACTCAGCAACCCCCCCCACCCAGGGGTTTGAGGACAACCCCTCCCCAGCCGCTCAGCACTTCCCCCCCACCTCACCCCCTCCGCCCCGGACAAATGGGGACACTCCCTCAGCCGCTCAGTTCAGCTGCTATTAGAAACCAAGAGGGGGCCTGAAAAACATGACAAGATTTTATCTTCCCCACCACTTTCTTCTCCTGAGGAGGCCCCGCACACCAACATCCTCAGCAGTGTGCCCACCTACTAGGGCAAGGTTAACCTGAGTTCTCTCCAGCCCCTTGGGGATACCCCCTCAGCCACTCAGCATGCTTCCAAGCAACTGGGGACACCCCACCAGCCGCTCAATACCTTCCCAGGTGACTGGGGACACCCCCTCAGCCACTCAACCCAGCTGCCATTGGAAACCAAGAGGGGGCCTGAAAAACATGACAGGATTTTATCTTCCCCCCAGGGAACTGGGGACACCCGCTCAGCAACCTCCCAGGTGATTGGGGACACCCTCCCGGCCACTCGGCCCAACTGCCCTTAGAAACCAAGATGGGGCCTGGAAAACATGACAAGATTTTATCCCCCTCTCCACCCTCTTCTCCTTCCCTAGGTCCGTGCCTTCCACCATGCCTTCAGCACCAACGACTGCTCACGGAATGTCTATATCAAGAAGAACGGCTTCACGCTGCACCGCAACCCCATTGCCCAGAGCACGGACGGGGCGCGGACCAAGATAGGCTTCAGCGAGGGTCGCCACGCCTGGGAGGTGTGGTGGGAGGGTCCGCTGGGCACCGTGGCCGTTATTGGCATTGCCACAAAGCGAGCAGCCATGCAGTGCCAGGGTTACGTGGCCCTCTTAGGGAGCGACGACCAGAGCTGGGGCTGGAACTTGGTGGACAATAACTTGCTGCACAACGGGGAGGTGAACGGCAGCTTCCCCCAGTGCAATAACGCACCCAAATACCAGGTGAGCATGACTTGGCACTGGCTGGCCATCAAGAACCTGGAGGCTTCAGGTGTCGTGGCTGTCTGCTGAATTGATCTTAAAACGCTCACTGAAGGGTCTCTTTGCCTTCCCTGCAGAAGGCAAATGATTCTGCCTTGTGAGGCCTTTCTCCCTTCATTTACTGCTTCCTCAGGCTACACCTGTGTGTGGTGTTCAATGCACCTGACCCTCTGTTATTTCCTCACTTTTATGTCAAAATATTGAGTGCAAAGCATGTACCATGGGTGTCTGTTTAGACACCGTGTCACTTTGTGAACTAAAAGCTAAGAAGACTCTTGTAGCCTTCTGAAGTAACGACTTGCCCCACAGCAAGGTGAATGTCTGAGGTATTTCACCCTTTTATTGTACAGCAGTGTGAGCTGAGCTTAGTGCTTAGGTTAGGAGTCTTCCTGCAAAAACCCGCTGCAGTGCTGAGCGTCGCTTGTTTGCTCACTGGCAGCGTTCCCATAGGTGACATCCCTTGGCGGGGATGCTGAGATGCAATTTTCAAATAATTTAAGTTATTAAAGAGCAAGTGCCATTCCACCTTCTTGTCCCCATAGTAGTGTTTATCTTTTTTCTTCTGCCTGCTTGCACTACATTTTGACTGCTGGATTTCCTTCTGTTACAACTTAAGCTTTGCAGATTGTAATTTCCATCTCATAATACTGTGGCTTTGTACGACTATTGGCTTATGTTTCAGTTGTGGGTGAAGATCTGTGTAGTAACTTGTATCTGATGTTAAATTTAATGTGAAAGTTCACCGCCAAGCACTTAATTCTGTTGGAAGGTTATACTTGCTGGTTTTGCAAATAATACCTAAAATTAATGTAATTCAAGAGATTCTATCTCTTTCCACTTGCATGTTACCTCATGTGCAAATTGGGTCACTTCTGCTGTCCTTGTCAGGGACTTTCTACAGCAACAGGATGAGGAAGAGTTTTGAAGCTGAGTCCCCCGCTCATGTGGGGTCTTGAGGGTGAACGCAATTGTTGCTTCCTCTCTAAAAAGTTTTGAGAGCTCAAATTGATGACCCTTTTGAGTATTTTCTGTTTAGTAAGGCATGCACGGCATTCTACTCATAGAATAAAAGATTTCAAGGAAGCACATGTGTTGGTTAGAAGAAAAATGTCTTGGCTGGAAGAAATCCCGAGTATTGGGGCTGGTGAAGAATCAGAAGTTTGTGCAGTGTCCTGCTGTGCTGGCAGCTGTGTCTGGGACTTGTATTTATGTCTAGATAAATGCAGGGAGCGCTGTGCATGCCCAGAGCTGAGTCTTTTGCTGTATTCAGTGTTGTTTTCACTCGTGTGTGTATGTGTGTGTGTGTGTATATATATATATATATATATATATATATATATATAAAAGATTTTTCACACTTATTTTGCCTAAGCTTTGCACTGGAATTTCTGCCTTGGTGAGGGAATACCTCTGTCAGCAGTAGCACCTGCATAGTCAGTGGGATGTTCTGGTGTATTTTGATGTGGCACTGGCGTTTCTAAAAGCAGCTAATTGTCTTTAAAATTGCTGTTCACAGAACAATGACCACTCAGTGACAGCAACAGCTAATACAGAGTTGAGGTAACTTGGAGGCCATTACAGAGTTTCCAAAACTGCAGTATAGTGAAGCAGGTGGCGTGCAGTGTGCTCACTCTTGGTGCTCACACAGGGTTTGCATGAGAAGGGTTACGTTTATTATTGTGTAGGTGGTTATGCACACTGGAAGTGGGCAGCAGGGGTACTCAGGATCCTAATGCATTGGAGCAAAATTGAGACATTCCCATGGTAAAAGTAATGCAATTGTGAGAAACAGGAAAGCCTTGCTTTAAAATTACATGCTGTGTTTTACGTGGGCTATGCTTTATTTTAACATGCTGACTCTATTTCTCTGTAATTTCTTTTTTTTTATTCCCCCCCTGTCTCTGTTTCCAGATAGGTGAAAGGATTCGAGTTATCCTGGACATGGAAGACAAAACATTAGCGTTTGAGCGGGGCTATGAGTTCTTGGGAGTTGCCTTCAGAGGACTGCCAAAAGTTTGTCTGTATCCAGCAGTGTCTGCTGTGTATGGTAACACAGAAGTGACTTTGGTCTACCTGGGAAAACCTCTGGATGGATGACATAGATTGTTTCATTGGGACATCAAGATGTAGATGATTGGGAGGAGAAATCTGCATGTTGGTTAGAGGGAAATGTGTATTAGAGGTAAAAACAAAAATTGTGGGTGTGTGTCCAAGAACCATCGAGGGAATCACACGAAACTTTGAAACGGAGGACCAGCCATACATTTCCTCGTTCTACCAGGCCAGAAGAATCCTCAGGGTTGCAGTTGGTTGAGTGGGAAGCTGACACATGCATGTTGCAACAGATTTCATTGCTAAGGTGGCAGTGTGTGACCTCAAATATTTAAGAAAGGATTCAATACAAAACTGCTCGAGGAAGTTAAACCTAAGATTTGTAAGTAGCGTGTTTTGTGAAAGACTCCCATTTTAAAACTGCTTGTTCCTTCCCTTCCCTCCTTTGGGCCGACGTGGGTACTGGAGGAGAGGGAGTCTGGTTGGGTTTTATTTACAGTTTTTAACATACTGAGAAGCATGGTCTGTCTGGACTGCCCTTCTCTAGTACAATGATCACAACGTGTGCAGATATTTTTAAGTGTATTTTAAGGGTTGTATATATAGAACACGTTGAAAAGGACAGTTAAAAGAAAGGGTTTGCTTTACTCTAACTGGAACATCATTTCTTAAAGGGAGAAAATCCCCCCCACTGTGTAACATCAGAAAATATGCCTCAGGTATATAACGTTCATGTTGGTGTACTTCCATTGTATTGTAAAGCATTTTGGGATGCTCTTGTGGAGTACGGTGCTACATTGGGTCATTTGCTGTGAACGTTTCCATAGCTTTAGCGACAGTTTTGTTCTCTGTAGGAAGCGCCAAACGTTTTCCCCACACATTTCCTTTCACCAGAAGTTGCAGACCCCTTTAGGAAAGGAAGCCGCAGCACAGCGGTGAGGTTGTCTTCCTTTCGACATCAAAAATACCAACTTTTAAAGCATTCTTACACTTTCTAATCACTCTTGAAAATGTTTCAAAATAATGAGGAAGGAGCATTCAGTTTCTGAATCCAGACCTTGTTTTCAGCTTAAAAGGCTTTGTAAGGCTTTAAGGCTTGGCTGAACTTTTCTTTAATTAAATAAAATCCCCTGGTCGCAAGTATTCACCTCCCTGTTTTCAGTCAGGATGAGTAAAACTCTCACCAACCCTTTGATGGGGATTCTGGATCAGGTTCAACGTCTGAGCTTTTCACTCGCACCGGTTTTCTGAAAACTATGGACAGACCCCACTGGTGTGTTGATGTGCTGGCATACGCAGGGTGGGGTGGCTGTGAAGCTGTGGGGTGCAGCAAGGAGGGACTTTCTGGTGAAACTGCTTCCCTCTGAGCTGGAAAGGTTTGTAGGGAGCCCCAAAAGGGCTCCTTTTAATAGGGCATTAAAATCTGTAAGCCCTGTGGCTAGCTCTTCGCTCTGGGTTTGTATTGGTTGGTGTTTCCAGAGCTGTCTGAACTATTTTAGAATGGGCGTGTTTTTCAGAGAGGGAGAAGGAAATGTTTATACAACCTCTTTTTGCTTTATTTGCGCTAGAGAATGTGAATCGCTTAATATCAGACACTGGCAAATCTCTGAGCACGGAAGAGAGAGGAGTTCCTCTTAGGCTGTTGCTTGTTTTTCACCCTCATGACTTGAGTAATGTGAGGAGGGCAGGTGAGTGAAACTCCTGCTCTGCTGCTGCCAAACTATCCTTGGAGTCCTTTTACCTAGTAGATAACCCAGATTCTGCACTGGAACAGAGTATATACGTCATTACCATTTAAAAGGACTTAAAAGTATTTATTCATTTTATATGTTGTTTATTGCTTAAAGGCAATATCGAGGTCCATTCGTCTTGGCTGCGTTAAACAAAATACGCAGTGAGAAATGAAGATGTTTTATGTGATGCTGAGAACAACTGAATAAATTATGTGGGATGGGCATTACCTTTTGGAGAAATCTGTTACTAGCCTTGATTGTACTAGACTGTAAAGTATGTATCTGCATAGCAGAGCCATGGGGTGTGAAGTAGGGTAAAAAAGGAAACCAAACCCTGTCCAGTTTCAGAAAATAAACTTGTTTCTGAGCTGAATGTATTCTCAGTGCAGTCCTGAAATACATGACCTCTGTGCTTTTTCATGAATCCAATTAGATACAAGTAAACCCTGAGAACTTCGGAGGAGTTTTATTGACAAATTAAGATTTCCATTCTTCAGACTGTGTTTTACCCTTTAAATAATTTCCCTCTAAATTAGAAATGCTGAAAGTTGAACATTCCTTAAGGGTGGGTTTGGGGGGACTCACTGATGTAAGATTATAACTTATTCCTGGAGACCAATGCTGGCTGTACAAAATATTAAAATAAACTCTGCTGTAATTCAGAAGGATATATTGGTGTGGGTTGTTGTAATGACATCCATGGTGTGGTGGCAGCAAAAACGGAGTAGCGGTTTGGTGCACGAAGAAGATGGAGATGGTGGGTCTGTGCTCCCTGGCTGCTTGAAAGGAGATAATCTGATGGTGGTTAACAAGGACCTGAAATCTGATTTGTCTAAGAGTTGTGCTTGGGGAATCGCACCCTCCGAAATAGGGATGCTCACGTGTGATGGTGTGAGGAAAGGCTTCCTGACCTCAGCTGGAGGTCTCTTGATTCAAATGGAGGTGTGCTCACTGCTGCTGCACCCTCCAGCGTCTCTCCTTCTCAGGTTGGCTTCTCGGCTTCTCGCTGTTTCTTTAGCTTTCAGTTCAATATTTTGCAGTGCTTTTAGGAATAAGTAGATTATTTTAAGAAGAAGAAAGAGTCTGTGCTGTGGTTATGAGCTCTGAGGCACTTTCCAAACTAACTGCCTCAAGAATTTGCTTTTAAGCGGTGAACTTTAGGCTAACATCTCTGTGAGCTTCTTCAGGAGTGAAGAGGCTTGATGCTGGCTTGCCAAAAATGTAGAATCACTTTTTTTTAGTCTGAGGTAGTTCAAAGTTGTCCAAACAGCTTTTTGAAGCATTTTCCCTACCCCAACTAGTGATTTAACTGCTTTGGTCAGGAGGAACATCAACTGTTCATAACAGAAATCAGATTCACAGGTCTGGGCTCCAGAATCCTTCAGGACATCCAGGATTTTGGGATAAGTGAGCGTTTTATTTGAGTAAAACCTAGAATTTTGTGTGGTTATAAGTGGGCTGGAAGATCTGTTGGGAGCTAACAGTTGGTCATCTCATCTGGTCATGTTTCTTTATTGGAGGAAGTGAAGAGCTTGATATGGCCATTTGTTTTGGGGCAGAGTCTGTTCTTGGCTTAGGTGGTGGCTCGTCGTGTTGGCCTGAAGTCAGCTGTGTGACTTCTTTTTGCAAAAGAGGAGAAAGATGTTGCTGGAATGAACTAATAAATCAAGATGGCTTGGGAAAAATCACTCTGGTAGGGATATTTTCTTGAAAATGTTTTCTTTCCCCCTACTTAAAATGCGTTTTTGGGAGTCCTGTTTGTGCCTTCTACTAGCAAATGCCATTTGGTTTTGTTACTTTTGGCCATGTTTCAGGTGACAGAACTAGCCAGGAGCAGATGGCCTTGATCCTGTGGGCTGAACTTCTGCTGCCTCGGATGTGGCTGAATTCTTCTCCGCCTGCTGCTGAATCCGTTAACAAGCTGGAACATTACTACCTTTCCTCCCTGCTTACTGGTGACCTAAATTTTTTAATTTCCTTCACACACGGGTGTGTTTTCCAGATGGCTGCCTCTATTTTTTTTATTTCCTCTTCCATTTTCACTAGAATGATGATAGCAGCAATGAATTAAAATAACGCTCAGCCTGATAACAGTTTGATCATACAGAACTTATTTTCCTTTAAGTAGTTGAGAGATAACCAGCCCTCAGTGATTCCTGAACCTGATATTTCAGGTCTAGCTAAATCTTTACGCATTATAAATAGCTCTGGACACTGTCAAGCAGACAGCTGTAAGTGCTACATGTGTTGCTGTTCTCTGAAACAGTGGTGGTTCTTGCACCATACAGATAATTTGGTGAAATCTGTAGCCATAAAACAGCAGTTCTGAAATGTGCTCTAGGATCCTTTCTACATTTTTAAATCAGGTTTTTAAATAATGAGGAGTGTGACGTGTTTGATTTCTGTAAGTGTTAGTAGGCTACCTTGCACTAAGGTATAATTCAGTTGAAAGGAAAATTAATTAAGTCATAAATAATAGAGAAAGGTTTTCCTGCAGTGGTACTGAACCTGCTCATTTATACTTTCAGCAGCATTTTTCATCCTGCTGTATGATGCTGTATGTGGTGTGTGACTTCTGAATGAATTCTCACACTTCCCCACGAGAGGGCAAAGTTAACGGCGCTGGGGGAGCCTAGACTTTGAATTTCCTCAGTATTGTGCAAAATAAATGTTTAATGAGGAACCTTTTCTGTTAGCATTTGCTTTCTGGCCTCTTAAAAAACCAAAACAAACTAAAAAACCCTCAACAAAACAGATGATGGTTGAGGAGTGAATAACAGATATAGAATTTTCAAGATATACTTCTTCCTTTGAACACTTGATCCTGAAATGAGGCTGAGCAAATCTTTGCATGTCAAAAAATTATTTTCAGTGACAGCAAACTGAGCTGAGACTCTGAAATCACCTTAAAAGATAGAGAGGGATTTGAGAGGCTCAAACAAAATATCACCCTTACCATTCAAGGTCTACTTTTTCCCAAACTTGCTTTTCTTCCTCTCAGGCATTTATGATCACGAAATTGTGACACCATCAAAAGATTATTTTTAAAAAATTCCATTGCAGTTGAAAAAAAATACAACTGAAAAAGGAGTTTAAAATGAAACTCGTTGTATATTACAACTGTTGTTTACTCTTCTGCAGTTTTACCAGCTGAAGAAACAAGGATGACGTTTTCCTTCCAGGCCTGCCCTTGCAGCTTTGTGAGCTAGCTGGAGTTGTTTCATGTTTGCTTGATTTATTTTTGTCTTTGCAATCCATGTTGTTCTACCTGTGTTAAAAGCTATATGTTTACCTGCAGGCAATGCTTGAATGGGGAAAGGTGTGAAGCTATAAACTTGCCTGTTCTTATCTTTTGTGTAGTGTCTGAGCTTCTTGTGAGCTCCCGGTTCCTGTAGCTTAAAGCTTTCATAGTTTTATCCAGAAACAGCAGGAGCATTCAATGAGTGACCATCCTGGGACATGTCACCTTTCTGCATCTACAGTGTTTTACTGCTCAGGATGGGCACTATAACACTAAATGTATTACTGTATGTTTTGCAAAGTGATATTTTATTTTATTTTTTATTTTATATTTTATTTTATTGTCCTTGAACTTCTGATTTCAGGTTGGAAACCTGTTCTCATTTGCACAGTGCACTCTGTGCATCTCTAGAGGTCTTCAGCTGCAAGAAGGACTTCAGTGACTGGAGACTGAAAGCCTTCAAGTGAGTTATCAAACCAAGGTTAGGAAGTTCTTTTGTTTCCTCAGCATCCTGTGCTTAGCCATATCCAATAGCTTTTAAATAGTAATTTAAGAAAGTATGGTCTGCCAGCTTCAGTTTAATTAATAATTAATATAACTTAAAAAATAATAACTATAAAGTAAACCTAATTCTTTCTAGAATAAGATAACATACCTAGTTGACTAAGGGAAGCCAGTCAGTGTAATTTTTTGGACTTCAGTAAAGCCTTTGATACCGTCTCTCCCAATATCCTCCTGGACAAAATGTCTGGCATCCAGCTGAAAAACACACCATGCAATGGGTGAGCAGGTGGCTGAGGGGTCAGGCTCAAAGGGTTCTAGTCAATGGGGTGACATCGGGCTGGTGACCGGTCACTAGTGGGGTCCCGCAGGGATCCATCCTGGAGCCGCTGCTCTTTAATGTATTCATCAGTGACTTGGATACAGGACTTGAAGGACTACTAATTAAGTTTGCTGATGACACTAAACTGGGAGGAGCTGTGGACCCTCTGGAGGGCAGAGAAGCCCTGCAGAGAGATCTGGATAAATTAGAGAGCTGGGAAATGAGCTGGGAAATCACCAACTGTATGAATCTGAACAAGGGCAAGTGCTGGATTTTGCACCTGGGACACAGCCACCCTGGACACACACATAGCCTGGGGAACAAGAGGCTGGAGAGCAGCTCTGCAGAGAGGGACCTGGGGGTTCTGGTCGATGGCAAGTTGAACATGAGCCAACAGTGTGTCCTGGCAGCCAGGAGGGCCGACCGTGTCCTGGGGAGCATCAAGCACTGCACTGTGAGCTGGGCGAGGGAGGGGATCGTCCCGCTCTGCTCCGCACTGGTGCGGCCTCACCTCGAGTACTGGGGGCAGTTTTGGGTGCCACAGGATAAAAAGGATCTAAAGCTGCTGGAGAGCGTCCAGAGGAGGGACACAAAATTGGTGAAGGGTTTAGAGGAGAAGCCATATGAGGAGAGACTGGAGTCACTTGGTTTGTTCAGCCTGGAGAAGAGGAGACTGAGAGGAGATCTCATCATGGTCTACAACTTCCTCCCAAGGGGAAGAGGAGCGATAGGTGCTGATCACAGAATCACAGAATGTCAGGCGTTGGAAGGGACCTTGAAAGATCATCTAGTCCACCCCCGCTGCCAGAGCAGGAACACCTAGATGAGCTCACACAGGAAGGTGTCCAGGCGGGTCTTGAATATCTCCAGAGAAGGAAACTCCACAACCTCCCTGGGCAGCCTGTTCCAGTGCTCTGTCATCCTCACCGTAAAGAAGTTCCTTCTCAAGTTTAAGTGGAACCTCCTGTGTTCCAGCTTGCACCCATTGCCCCTTGTCCTATCATTGGACACCACTGAGAAGAGTCTAGCCCCATCCTTGTGACACTCACCCTTTACATGTTTATAAACATTGATAAGGTCACCCCTCAGTCTCCACCAAGCTGAAGAGTCCCATCTATCTCAGCCTTTCCTCACACAGGAGATGCTCCACTCCCTTCATCATCTTGGTGGCTCTGTGCTGGACTCTCTCAAGCAGTTCCCTGTCCTTCTTGAACTGTGGGGCCCAGAACTGGACACAATATTCCAGATGCAGCCTCACCAGGGCAGAGTAGAGGGGGAGGAGAACCTCTCTCGACCTACTAACCACAGCCCTTCTAATACACCCCAGGATGCAATTCTCTGGCCACCAATGCCAGGAGCAGAGGAGATGGCAGGAAGATGTGCCAGGGGAGGCTGAGGTTGGCCATGAGGAAAAGGTTCTTGAGGCAGAGGGTGCTGGAGCACTGGAACAGGCTCCCCAGGGAGGTGCTCATGGCACCAAGCCTGACAAGATTCCAGAAGCATTTGGCCAAGGCCCTCAGACCCATGGGCTGAATGTTGGGATTGTCCTGTGCAGGGACAGGAGTTGGACTCCATGGTCCTTGTGGGTCCCTTCCACCTCACAACATTCAATGATTCTCTAAGTGCTGGACAGACCTGCCAGAAAGGAAATGGATTTTGACCAAAATTATTTTTGTGAGATACTCCAAATACTGCAGTGGTTAAAGCTTTTCAGCCTCTATGTCTGCCACTTCCAAATCAACATTTTAAGGTTTTTTGTTGCTGTTTTTGTTTGGTTTGTTGGTTTTTTTGGTGCTCAGGCCTTTCTCACCGCTGGATCCCATCTGACATTGGACACCTGAGCCCTTCTGTAAGGTTTTGTGCAAGAGCAAAGTGTGAGGTTAAGATCTCATGCTTTGTAAATGAAATTTTTTCTCAGCTTCAGTATATGATTTTGTCTTGTTCCTGGGTAGATAATTGACACATGCTAAACTGGAGCACAGTACTGGCACTCAGGAGAGTGTGCAATATGGAAATAAGTTGGATTAAATGTCAACCTGTGGCCCAGTGGTCTCAGCCCACCATGCTGTGTGTCTCTGGGACGTGACTTGTCTTTACTGGCAGAGCATTAAACTGCCCTTCTTGGAAGGAGAATGGAGTACAGGAGAGGAAGATCTACTTTATTAATCAATGCATCTGCAACTTTTCCCCCCTCTTGCATTCTTGTGTTAATTCAGGTCTCGAATTGAAAGGTAAAAACCTGCTTTGAGTCTCCCAGATACAGCTGCAGGAATGAAGTTTCGGATACAACAATCACGTCGCCTTCGTGTTAGAGTTTGTTTAAAAAAAACCCAGAGAAATTTATATGCTGGCAGTTTTTTTCCTGTTTTCTTAAGTGAGAGGAAGGAATATGCCCTATATGCAAGAGGGCACTCAAATCCCCAAACCCTGCAGACGGGCTTTTCTCTGTAACTTGTCCCAAAAATATCACACCAGAAGGGAGGGATGTTGAGCCCCAAGGCTGAAGATCAGGGAAAGGAAGACTTTGCTGTGTGAAGACTCTGGCTTGCTTACGAACCTGGTTGAAATCCACCTTAAGAAGAGTTGCTTGTGAGATAACACCACGTAGCAGGGACAGTGGCTCTCCAGGCCAGAGGAGAAAACAGGGTGGGACGTGCTTAGCTCTGTAAGGAGCTGATAGTTTCACTTCCCTTTGCATTAATGACACAATTACTCACTTCTCTTAAGCAGAACGGCAGCAGGGAGGGAGTATGTGTGACTACAGATGAGAGTCGTTTTTCTTGCCACAAATTGCATTGCTCAATGATGTCACAGCAGTGACTTGTCCATACTTTCTCCTGGTGACTTAGACCTTCCAGTCCTGATGGTTTTATGCTAAAATCTTTGGGAAATCTGCTGGAGTAGATGAGTTGGGTGTTTTTATTGCTTTTATTGGTTTATTTTATTGTACAGTACAAAACTGAGATGGATTTATCCACATCTGGCAGCCCTATGGTAGAATCTTGGGCAGCACTTTCAGATGTAGGTGCAACCAAAGACCAAACTGTAGATGTAAGCAACCTGGTCATGGGGCTTTCAAACTCTTGAGGAAATGTGGGAGGAAAGGTCAGTTGTCTTCTCTGGTTCTGAGCACTTTCTTCTCCTGCAGATGCATTGCAAGCAGTTCTGTAGAGCATCTGGACTTCCTATAGTGTCTTATCTCGGATGTTGAGTCATAAGGAAGTGGATGCACTTGGCTTCCAGTTGCTTCAGAAATATAAAGCTCTGCTGCTTCATCATCTGATGCATCCTGCTATATGCTCTGCTCTGAAGACCTTGTGATCTGGATGCTCGGCCACTCTCTGAGGAGGAGGTTCACTTTGGCATGGTTGTGGATCCCTTGTGCAGACCTCAAACTCTCAGCCTGGGAAAGGTGGGTGGGTGAAGGCTACAAGAGGCGGCAGGAGCCTGGCCGCAGGGTGGGCTCGGCCGCGCATTTGGGCGAGCAGAGGAGGAAATGAGATCACTTCTGCGGCTCTCCCTTCTGCGGCCCGCTTCCTCCTCATTTACATCTCACACGCTGTCAGATGGGGAGAAGGAAGAGCGGTGACTGCAGGGACAGAGCTGCCTGTGCTGGACCTGCCTGCGGGAGGGGAACCAGGGCACAGCCTTGCCCCCAGTGCGAGGGTCCGGGGACATGGCTGTGGCCGAGCCACCCACCAGCTCCCCTCTTCCCTTCCTGCATCACGCTGTGCTCTCAGAAACATGGTTTTGCTTTCTACTAACACCTATTTCTGCCTTTCTTCTGAGCTCCATAGAGGATACTTGCACTTTTTGGAGACTAAAGGGTCGACACAGGGATCCTCTATGAAAGTGGGCGCTGTGGGGCTCCTGATTGGTGTCTAGGTCCTCAGTCAAATGTTCTCCAAGCCCAAAGGCATAATTTTCACAGTTGTTGGTGCTGGAGATTCACCTGGGTCCCTACAGCTGGGGAAAAAAAATAAAAATATTTTGAAGCTGATTCTAAATTGCTGATTTTTGTCTCTTGGTTTCCCCTGCAAGAAATACACTAAAGAGAAGCTGTGCTTCTTGGAGAACTCCAGCTCAACATCAGCACTGGGGCTGTAGAAATTCCCGTGTATGTTGATGTGTTGCTGCCATCCTGGGATGGGACATGTCCTTCCCTATTCCCTGGGGATAAACTGGGTGGATTTTCATCGAGAAATTCAGCCAGGTGAGCATCCAGAGCTGTAGTTTAAAGTTAAGCTGTCCAGCTGGCCATTTAGCTTTTGCTTTTGGCCACATAATTAATGATCTATTTTCTTTTTTATGTTCATAATTCACCTTAAATTAGAAGCAACTACTGCCTACCAGCAGCTTCTGAGATATGGTAGACCTGCAACTTCCCCTGTTTTATCCAGAGCAGGTGATTAAATTAAATATCTTTTTCACTTGTGTCTTCTTGATGTGTTTGTGCTGCCTGTGCACACTTCACCCAAACAGCAAATGAAAATTTGATGTGGGTTTTAAAGATAAAATTTGGTTTTTCTTTAATTTTCAGAGTGACCACAGTGCCTGGGAATGAATGACTGGAGGGAGCTGCTGGTCTTGGCTGCTCCTCCCTTTCTGACGAGGTTGGACAGGCGAGATGCTGCTGTGACAGAGTTGGTTGCTGAAGCCTACCTAATATTTTCTGTAATGCTGTCTGCAGTTTCCCCTGAGCCCGGAGATTGTGGTGTTTCTGTAGGTATTTATCTAAGCCTTCCTAGGCTCATTTCCGAGTGGCTGGTTCTTCTCCCTGTCCTTTTTCCCTCTGCAGGAGCCAGAGGCTTTGTGGGGACATGTAAGAATCACAGAATCGTAGTGGCTGGAAAGATCTTTAAGATCATTGAGTCCAACCATAAACCCAGCACTGCCAATTCCATCTCTAAACCATGTCCCTAAGCACCTCGTCTGCCCGTCTTTTAAATCCTGCCAGGGAAGGTGACTCCACTACCTCCCCGGGCAGCCCCTTCCAATGCTTGACTGCCTTTTGGGTGAAGAATTTTTTCCCAATATCCAATCTCAACTGCCCCTGGCACAACTTGAGGCCATTTCCTCTTGTCCTGTCACTTGTTCCTTGGTTGAACAGACCCACCCCCACCTCTCTCCACCCTCCTTTCAGGGACTTGGAGAGAGCCAGAAGGTCTCCCCTCAGCCTCCTTTTCTCCAGGATCAACAACCCCAGTTCCCTCAGCCATGAACTCATCACACTTGTGCTCCAGACCCTTCCCCAGCTCTGTTGCCCTTCTCTGGACACGCTCCAGCACCTCCATGTCCTTCTTGGAGTGAGGGGCCCAACACTGAACCCAGCACTCGAGGCGCGGCCTCACCAGTGCCCAGTACAGGGGGAAGAGAACTTCTGTAGCTGTGGTGCTACTGGTGTGTGAACTGTGAGTGACCTTGCTCTTGGTGCTTCCACTCTGGAAGAAATCATGCTTCCTGCAGGAAAAAACAAGGGCATGCCGACATGCCGGGATGGGGTTGCTGTTTTCTGTTGCAGTTTCTCTTTTCCCATGAGGTCCTGTGCTGGGTGCAGCAGTCCAGGGCTGACTGGGAGGCTACCCTCTTGTTGCAACTTTTATCTTGGTTTGTGCCTGACAATTTGAGGGTGAAGGAGGAATGGAGGAAGCTCACTGGGTGTTAAAACCATATGGGAAATCCCAGTCCTCTCGGTTGCAGCTGCATATGTAGACACCACTCCCAGCAGCTGAGTCTCCCTCAGTTTAGTCCACCTGCACCATTGAGCTGGATTGGAGCTTTGTTTCATGAAGCACTTATGTGGTGGTTTCACCTACAAGTAAGCCATTGGGGTCCTGCACTCACTCCCCCCAACCTGGTGAGCTGGGGAGGGAAACACAACACAGCGGTCACAGATTAGGATGAGGACAGGGAGGGCTCACTCACCAGTTATGGTCATGGGCAAAACAGACTTGACTTGGGGAAGAAAAATCAATTTAATTAGTTCCCAAACATCCGAGTAGCACAGTGAGACATAACAACCACATCTCACAACACCTTACCCCACCCCTCCCTTCTTCCCAGGCTCAAATCCCTTTGCTCCCCATTTCTCTGCCTTCTCCCCCAGTGGCACAGGGGGCAGAGAATGGGGGTTCAGTCAGTTCGTCTCTGCCGCTCTTCCCGGCATGAGATCCCTCCCATGGGATAAAAGTGTCCAGGAACAAATGTTCCAACGTGGGCTGCCCATGGAGTCATGGACCTCTTTGGGCTCAGCTCCTGGCTTCGGCGTGGGGACATCCACGGGCTGCAGACAGATCTCCAGTCCAGCACACCTCCTTCCCTGCCTGACTCTGGCATTGAGCTTCTCTGGAGGGGGATCTCCTTGCTCATCATGTGCTCTCATGCAGTCACAACTGCCCTCAGGCTTGGCTTTCTGCTCCAGCATGGAGTCCTCCATGGCCTACACATGGGGTATCTGCTCTGCTGTTGAACCTCCATGGGCTGCAGGGACCTCCTTTACCTTCTACTCCATGTGGTTGAACTGGGTGTCTGAGGTTCTCTGACCTCCTGCTTTTCCTTCCTCTGGCACCGATTCTCTCCCCTTTGTTTAGACCGATGGTCATCTTTTGTTCAGGTCAATGGCCTCTCCTCCAGGTTTTCTCCTCCTTCTTCTTTTCAAAACAGTCCTCTCCTCATAAATATTGATTTGAAGAGGTGTTTCCCTATTGCTAATTGGCTGAGCCTGGGCTGGAGGTGGGTCCGCCTTGGAGCCAGGGGAGCTTTGTGAATCTTCTCACAGGGGCCATCAGTGTAGCCCCTTATCCCACTACCAAAACCAGCCCCACACACACAAACCCAACACAGCTTATCAAACCAGCAGCTCCTGGAGCTCAGTCCCTGGCCTTCACTATGCTGATATTAAAAAATAAATTAAAAATCTTCATGGCACACATCCAGTCCTTATGGGAGGGCTGGGTGGGGACATGGTGCTGCTTGAGAGGAAGAGAAGGGGAGCAAGCAGCAGCTTTGGGACATTTTCAAAAACCATCTGGCTGCAGGATGTGGGGAAAGTGTGAAATGCAACGTTGCTGCAGGCTGCCCCAGCGCAGAGCCGGTGGCTGCTCTGCGGGGAGCAGGCCCGGTGTGTGCCTGCTTTCCAGGGAGGACAGGGTGGGTGAAACGTGGTCAGGCAGTGCGGGTGCTCTCCCACCCCACAGTGCCCCATCAGTGAGCACCTTTGCTGATGGGAAAAGGGGGTTCTGCTGGTTCAGCTTTGGTTGGCCAAAGTGATGGGCTGGGGATGAAGCAGGTGATGAAACACACAATGTTTTATTTCCTATCTCCTGGGCTATAGAAGAAGCTGGTTTGACCCTTGGAGCATCACTTTGTTTGGTAGCACCAAGTGAAGGAATGTTATCAGAAGGTCTCCCAGGAGCCTCCAGATCACCCAAGAGTGCGGTATTGCCACAGGTGAGGATGGTCGAGTTTTACACCTTCAGGACTTCCTAGCCCTGCGGCAAATCTCTGCTGACTCCTGCATCTCCAAGCATCAAATGAGTGGTTTTGGTGTGGGTCGGGTTCATGGCAGGGTTTTGGGGATGAGGAGCCCTTTGTGTGACCTCGAGCAACACCATGGGAATATTGCCCTGCTGTGGAGCTTCTGCCATCTGCTCTGGCTCACTTGGATAAGGAGTGCTTCTCTCTTTTCCTTCTTGATTTTTACACTTCAAACTTCCTTGAAAATGGAGGAAATGAAACCACAGGGCTTTTTCATAAGTCATATGGGAAAGCTCAGTCTCCTTCCAGAGAAGAAATGACATTTAGAATGAAGGCAGAAAAAATATCTCCCTGGTCATTTGTGCTGGCTGTGGAAGCTCAGGGGCCACTTGGATGGGCAAGTGGGGGTGACACAGGCTGTGATATCCCTTGGTGGGGTGCTGCAATAACGGGGTTCATCTCCCTACTGCTGCAGAAGGTCCCATTGGCACCTATGCCTGGGACATGGAGCATGAGGGTGTTGTGGGGTGGTACCTGCAGACCCCACCATGCAGGGTCCTGTTGCAGGGCTCAACCCATTCTCCCATAGTTTTGAGCTGTTTCCCAGGTTGGTAATTCCAGGCAAACTGTTTCCCCCCTCAGCAGCTGGATTTGCTGGGGATTTGGGGGTGTGTGAGGACACTGGGAGAGGGAGAGCAGGGGTAGATGGGGGTGAGGGGGAAGGGAGCCTTCCTGTCCATATTGCCTTGGGAATGTGGATTTTTGTCTCTCTCTGCCTTGGCAGTTTTAGGAAAAGCCATTTATGCTGACTTTCCCATAGGGATCAGCATTTGGGATGTCCCTGTGTCCAGATAGGTCTGACTTGCACCCTGGGTGCTGCGTTTGCTGAAATCCTGAGCAGACCCAGGAGACGCAAAGCTCTGCAGGCAGTGGGATCTGAGCAGCCTGAATCTGAGCAGCCTGAATCTAGTGGTCTTCCAGTACCTGAAGGGGCTCCAGAAAGGCTGGGGAGGGACTTTGGACAAGGGCAGGGAGTGACAGAACAAGGGACAATGGCTTGAAACTGGAAGAGGGGAGATTGAGATGAGATGTGAGGAGGAAATTATTTGCTGTGAGGGTGGTGAGACACTGGCCCAGGTTGCCCAGGGAAGCTGTGGCTGCTCCTGCCTGGAAGTGTTCGAGGCCAGGTTGGATGAGGCTTTGAGCAACCTGGTCTAGTGGAAGGTGTCCCTGCTGATGGCAGGGGGGTTGGAACTGGATGAGCTTTAAGGTCCCTTCCAACCCAAACCAGTCTGTGATTCTATGAAGATTCTATGATTCACCTGGACAATGCAAGGGGCTAGGCACCGGTGTCCCAAAGTGGGGACTCAACATCTGAGCACATGTTCCGTCTTGGCTTGGAATGCAACAGGAAATAACAGCACCTTCTTCTTCCCCTGAGGGACTTGCATCCCTTGGCTGTGGAAGCACCTGAGCTGGATATGGGGGGATTAAAGGGACACAAAGGAGAGCACCACTCAGCCACTTTTCAGTGCTGGCAGGGTTGGTATCACGGCTTCACATGCAAGAAACCGCCCTGGGCCACAAGCTCTGCTACCTGAAACCCTTGTGGAGATTTTGCTGCTGGAGCTGTGTGGAGCAGTCATGGTGCAAAGGTTGTCTCAATCCTGGCTTGTCCCTGGGCACAGCAGGAGAACCAGAAGCTGCATCACCCCTGGTGGGGGCCAGTTTCCCCTGATATCCCCCTCCCTACCTTCTGGATCCCTGTGGTTCCTTACAGAATGGTGGGGGTTGGAAGGGACCTCAGGAGATCATCTAGTCCAACCCCAAGTAGTTCCTCCTTGCTGGGGAGCCGTTGGCGAGTGCATGACCTGAGTTGTAAGTGCTGAGATCACTAAGCGCAGTGCCTGGCTCCGCTCTCTGCCTCCATGTGACTGCCATTTCCGTTCACTCCTTCCGCAAAGGCTATACTGGTGCTAAACCAGAAAGTGGGTGGGAGAGAAACCCAGCGGGTTGCACCTACCCTTGGTCCCCAGAACACCCCGGGCACAGCCGGAGGGGTCACTGGCTGCAGGATGAGCTGCGGCAAACCCTGTGTGCTGCCCCACGCCGTGAGTAACTGCCTCCCGATACCTTTACTGGGGGGAAAATCCCACTGGCGGGTTTTTGGGGAGCCCCCTCACCAACTTGAAGACCCATGGCAGCTGTGCATTGCTAGTGCCCACGCTCGCGGGTTGCGTGGGGCTGGCATGTGCCATGGGGAGCACCCCGGGTGATTCCGAACCTCTCGCATATGGGTTCCTCTGCCGGGCTGCAGGCTGCCTGTTCTCCCGGCGGGGTGGGCACCATCTCCGCAGCCCCAGAGAGGAGTACAGGAGGATGGAGACACTTCTGATGTTGGAGAAGGCCAGTGCTGGGTGGTAAGGCTGAGCTGGGTGAAGGAAAGTGGGAGCTTCTGCCGAGTGGTTCAGCGGCTGAAGGCAAGCCGGAGCCAAAGCCCCATTTTTTTGGGTGCAGTGAGGACACGGCAGGGTCATAGATTCATAGAATGTACTGGGTTGGCAGGGACCCTCAAAGGCCATCTAGTCCAACCCCCCTGCAGTGAGCAGGGACATCTTTACTGGAGCAGGTTGCTTGGAGCCCCATCAAGCCTGACCTTGAATATCTCCAGGGATGGGGCCTCCACTACCTCTCTGGGCAACCTGTTCCAATGATCCACCACCCTCATATGCCTGGGCATGAGGCACCACTGGAGACCAAGGGCTTGGGAGGCCACAAGCTGCTATGCATCAACCCCAGGCTGGGGAAGGGGCTTCCCCTCCATCACCACCAGACTAATAAATGCAGCTTTGATAAGACATCATCTTCACACTTTTGGCTGTCCTAAGGAAGGAGACAACCCAAGACTGCTCCCTCTGTGCTGTGAGGCTCCAGCTACTCAATCTGCCAAAATTAATCCTCCCTTTCTTCTTCAAGCACCAGCAGTTATGAAAACACCGCTCGCCAAGCCCTCACTGCTCATTTGCCTGAAGTTCAGCTTTTCACCAGATGCAAATGCTGTCAGCTCTGGTTCCACCAAGTTAGTAACGGGGCACCTCATGCTGGAGAGCCATCACTTCCCTGGGAAGACCTCCAGCAGGGATGGGTGCTGGAGAGGACTGGGTGGTGGCTGGGTTGGTGTCCCCGGGGGAGTGTTTGGTGCTGGAGAGCGGGGACACAAGCCCTGGTCGGTGGGAAGCCTCTGGGTTGCAGTTCAGTGGCATTTGCGAGCAGCTGTGCAGCAGCGACGGTGCCTCTCCCACCTGCGCTGCCTTGTGTGGGGACTGGGCTGCCACCTCCCCGTCCCTTCTCTTCTCCTGCCCTCCAAGCTCTCCTTGGTGGACCACCCTGAGGGCTCCTGCTGGGGCTGATGGGCTCAGTGTCAGGGCTCTTTGACATTTCTCCATGGCCAGCTTGTGGTAGCCCAGATCTCATGGGGCATGGTGGCCACCACTGTGGCATGTTGGGAGCCCATTGTCTCTGGGTGCCCCTGGGACTAATGATGGCAGCTGTGCACTTGCACACAGATCACTGCTGCCATGATGGGCTCCCTGGGAACACCTGGGCCTTCAGGATGAGCAGTTTGCAGCTTTTTACCTTCTCACCTCTGTCTCCATCTCTACAGGAGTTCCACCACTGAGATGGAGGCCCCGCTCCCTGGTCTCTCCCTGCTTCTGGTCCTCCTGGCAGTGGGATGGGGAAGTGGGGCAGGCACAGCCTGGGCAATATCTCCCAACAGCTGTGAGCTTGTAAGTCCTCTCTTGCAAACCTTCACCCTTCCAGCTGCTTGGTCCTTCCCTGCAAAGCCCAGTCACCTCAGCATCTCCAGGCCTTCCCCCTCCCATCTTAGTCCACTCCCTTGGCTTAGCCAAGGAATGGGCTAGGGTGCCAAGGCTCTAACCACAGAGCAACTTCCTCCATCCTCACCCAAACTTCTCCCTCCCTGTCTCCCCCCATCTCCCACCTTTCAGAGCAGCGTCACATATCTGCTTCTTGCTTTAGGTGCAGAGCACTATGGACTGCACTGGGAGATGGCTGAGCTCCATCCCAGAAAATCTTCGAGGTGATATTGAGGAACTGTTGCTTGATGACAACACTATCCAGGTTCTGGACAATGCCTCTCTGCTCTCATACCACCAGCTGCGGCATCTCAGCTTGACCAAGAACCGGCTGGAGCTCATTGAGCCCTGCACCTTCCTCAGCAGCCAAGGCCTCCACATGCTCTCCTTGGCAGACAACCTCCTCTTCACCAACTACTCATGGACAGCAGCTGCTCTTTCTGCTTTGCCAGCCTTGAGGATGCTGGATCTAGCTGGAAACCACCTCACTGAGGACATGGTATCAGTTTTGGTCTGGAACCTGTCTTCCTTGGAGTCCTTGTCTGTGGCCAGGAACATCATCATGAGGCTGGACTCATCTGTCTTTGCGAACCTGACGCAGCTGTTGGAGCTGAACCTGGAGAAGAACTACATCTTTGAGATTGACCAAGCTTTCGAAGGGCTGCAGAGGCTGCAGAAGCTCAATATAGCTTACAACTACCTCCCATGCATAGTGGAGTTTGGTCTGACCCAGCTCAAGGTGCTCAATGTCAGCAACAATGTCATCGAGTGGTTTCTGGCCCTGGAAAGTGAGGAACTCTTTGAGCTGGAGGTGCTGGACCTGTCCCACAACCACCTCCTCTTCTTCCCCTTGTTGCCCCGGCAGAGCAAGCTGCACTCCCTGCTGCTGAAGGACAACGAGATGAGCTTCTACCAGCGCCTCCCCAATGGCACATCCCTGGCGGACGTCACGGTGCAGTTCCTGCTCATTGATGGCAACTCCACCAACGTCACAACAGTCAGCCTCTGGGATGAGATCTGCCACAGCAACCTCTCCTCCCTGCACCTCCTGGACATGAGCCAGAACCAGGTCTGGTACCTGCCAGAGGGCCTCCTGGCCCAGATGCCCTCCCTGACCCAGCTAAAGCTCAACCAGAACTGCCTGGAGACATTTCACCTGTCGGAGGGGGACTCTTTATCCATGCTGATGGAGCTGGACCTCAGCCAGAACCGTCTGGTGGAGCTGGGGGCAGAGGTGGGTGCCAAGAACGTCCTCCCCAACCTGCAGCTCTTCAACCTCAGCACCAACAGGCTGCAGGCGCTTCCTCCTGGGGTTTTCAGCTACACCAGGAAGATCACTACTGTGGACCTCAGCCACAACCGGGTCAACCTCTGTAGCCAGTCAACTGTTGTAGGTGGGGTGGAGAGTCCCCCATGTGTGGACATCAGGGGTGTCGAGACCTTGACTCATCTCTCCATGGCCGGCTGTGGTCTGCGGGGACTAGGTGGCCACCCCTTCCAGGGAACATCACTGATGCATTTGGACCTCTCTGATAACCACCAGGTGCTGTCTGGGGACCTGGAGTGGCTGCAATACCTTGCTCTGACACTGCAGGTGTTGTCTCTGAGGAACACCAGCCTCTCCTCCACTGCCGTGGACTTCTCTGCCTTTAATAGCCTCGTGCGCTTGGATCTGTCGGGCAACTCCTTGACTGTCTTCCCCACCTCACTGGGCCTCCTCAAACTGCACAGCCTGGACCTGCGGGGCAACTCTCTCCTGGCTCTCCCACCAGACGTCGCGCGGACGCAGCTGGGGAAGAGCCTGCGGGAGGTCTACCTCAGCCGAAACCCCTACAACTGCTGCACGCTGGGCTGGTGGGACGCCCTGCAGCGGGTTGAGGGGTTGCACGTTGCTGATGGGCAGGAGGTGACCTGCAGCTACGCCTCCCGCATGCTGAGCCCCAGGGCGCTCCCCGAGCCTGTCCTACAGAGCTGCCGCTGGCAGACGGCTGACCTGGCACTCCTCTACCTGGTGCTGGCTCTGCCCACCTGCCTGACGCTCCTGGTGGCCTTTGCTGTTGTTTTCCTCATGCTCAAGGAGAAGCTGCTGAAAATGGTGAAGAGCCGGTGTGGAGTGTCCAGCCCTTACTGATGGCTGAGGAGGAGGAAGGACTTGGGAACGGTGAATGCGAGTGCGTTGTCACAAATATAAGCAATAATGCCTTGGAGGTGGGTGAGATGGAGACTTGCTGGACTGGAGGAGCAGGGGGTGCTGGGAGAGCTGCTGCTCCTGCTTAGATGCCTTAAGGGTACCTAAAGGGAGTGGGGCTGTGGCGGGTGATGGAGCCTGGATCCTTGCTGGGCATTCTCAAGGGACATGTCTCCAGAAGAAACCTTCAGCTGATGTTGTTGAGAGCCAAGCAGACATGACACTGAACATCTCTTGGCAAAGGGATGTGGACATTTGCCCCCCAGTGCTGGTATTTGCTTCTATTCAGGCAGTTCCTTTTATTTATTCACCCCAGTAGCCCACTCTTTGCTGAAAAACATCCTCCAGCTCTGCAACCAGCCTCCACAAATTGCCCCAGGCTGGAGCAAGCATCACCTGGATGCTGCGGAGAAGGGTCTCCATGGCTGTGGCTTCCTGTGCCACTCTCACCAGCACCAGCAAACTCACAGACATCCCTGGGCGCGCACCCGTGTGAGTATGCTGATAGGACAGGTGGCGTCAGCAGGGCTGAAACTCACGTTTTGGGGTGTCCTTGCTTGGTTAAATTGCGATTCTGGCTAGAAGAGCCCAGTAAAAATAAGCCTGAGCTGCAATGAAGTAAAGTATTGACTAAAAGACACCAGAATAAATTATATCAGAAGTAATATTTTATCACTGATTTCTTTCCCTCCAGCAAGAACTGGATTAAACAGACACAAAGGAGATAAGATGAGAAAGCCTTCCTCCTTGTTGCGCAAGCCTTGCTCCTGTGGGCTGTCAGCTCCGGTATCATGGCAAGGTTTCCTCCAGCCAGCCTTGGTCGCAGCACATACCAGCTCTCCCATACCTGGGGAAGTGCTGCTTTGTTCCTCAGAGGGTTACTGTGGGTGGAAAGGAGAAGAGGTGGTGGTTTGTGCTAACTCAAAAACCCTGCTGAGAACCAGAGCAGCTCTGTTCCTGCGGTGCCATCAGGATGTCTCCAGTGAAACCTGTGTTCGAGTTTAATGGGAACATGGGAAGTGGGAAGTGAGTGGCAGTGCCAGTGTGGGCATGGTGGGAGCTTATCCTTGCCTGGACTCAGATGAGCTCGGTGGGGTGATGTGGGATGTGCTGGGAGCTTGAGCCCCGTGTCACTCCACCTGACACTGGGGGTTCAACTGGGAGGTGGTGGAGGGAGATGTCCGAGGCTGGTGGTGGGGCCATCACCGAATCCCAGAATTGCCTGGATTGGAAAAGCCCTTTAAGATCATTGAGTCCAATCATTGACCCAACACTGACAAGTCCCCGACTAACCCATGTCCCTCAGCACTATGTCTACACGACTCTTCAATCCCTCCAGGGATGGGGACTCCACCACTGCCCTGGGCAACCCCTTCCAATGCCTGAGAACCCTTTCAGCAAAGAAATTCTTCCTCACATCCAATCTCAACTGCCCTTGGCACAACTTGAGGCCATTTCCTCTTGTCCTGTCACTTGTTCCTTGGTTGAACAGACCCATCCCCACCTCTCTCCACCCTCCTTTCAGGGAGTTGGAGAGAGCCAGAAGGTCTCCCCCCAGCCTCCTTTTCTCCAGGCAGCATCCTCCCTGGTGCAGGTGTGGTCAGCTGCAGCTCGGACATCACCCAGTGCATCTATGGTAGTGAAGCAACCTGTGAACATGAAGCCAGCCTGCAGGAGGTGGGTTCGGACATGAAGAGGTGCATCACCGCCTGTTGTTGGAGATGCTGCTGCCTCGATGTGCAGCAGCCATGGGGTGATGATGGGCTGCGGCAGAGTGGGTGGCCAAAATGGAGCTGCAGTGAGTGCTGGGGGGTGGGCTGGTTGGTGACCTGATTGCTGTGTCGGGCATAGGTTGCTGTAGGTTGGACCATGCTGGGGCTGAGTGCTGGCAAGGCTCTGGAAACCCAGCTGTCAAATCTGTCTCTGAGAGCGGTGGCTTTCTGGCCCTATTTTAGACCAAACTAGCCAAAAACAAATCAGGCCTCAGCTGGGGAATCCCTCAGCCTGTTTCAACCATTCTTTTGCCTGTAAGCTGCACACTTGAGGGACAACGGTGACCTAGAAATATGTCCCTGTGATGTCCTCCAGTGGGTCTGCACCAGCACCAGGTACTGCAGCTGTGTTCCGGTGTCTCCTCGCTGGCAGGGTGGGCAGGGTGCCCCTGTGAGCACCCGCCTCCCTGGGGCCATTTCCCCCGCTGTGGGTGCTGAATCCGGCCTCAGAGGGTGGATGTGTGTGCTTCCTCCACCTCCGCAGCCGCTGCTGCTTCTTGTTTTGGAGGGGGGATGTGGGACGTAGCTGTGGGTGTGCATGTAGGTAGGAACCTGAGTGCCTGGCACTGCCCAGGGCGTGGATAAATTGTGGGCATTGTGGCTTGTATTGAGCTGATGTGGAACACACTCAATGTTCCTCCATCAGGGAAGGTGTCAAAAGCCTGGCCCAGGCACAGTTCTGGGAAAGACAAGGCTCACCCAGAGCTGGGACCTGCAAGGGATGTTAGGGCAACAAGATGAGCTTCTGCGTTTAGAGTGGCTGAGGTCCTTACTGAGTGCTGTTCATCATCTTTGCAAGGCCACAGAGATTGGGGAGGTCCTCAGGGACTGAAGAAAGGCAAATGTTGCACCCACCTTCGGTAATGGCCAAAAGGACATACTGGGGAGCAACGGGACAGTCACACTCATGTTGGGAAACCCATGGACTGTGCTTTCTTGGAGCACATTTCTAGAAGAGAGTGGCTGGGAGCGGTCAGTGTGGGTTAGAGAAGGGTTAGTCGTGCCTGACCAACCTGCTTGTCTCTCACAATGAAGCGGCTGGGTTTATAGGCAAGGGGAGAGCAATGGGTACCATTTCCCTCAACTTCAGCAAGACTGTCAATACTATGTCCCACAACGTTCTTGCATCCAAGTGAGGATGTTGTGCTCTGGATGGGCAGGTAACCAGCTTGGTAAAAGGCAGTTGGATGGTCACGCACAGAAGGTAGCAGTTTGTAGGATGCGCTCTACCAGAAGGCTGGTGAGAAGACATGGATGGGAGGGGTCTGATCTGCGATCCATCCCATTTGATGTCTTTTTCATGATCTGGAAGAGGCCGTGGAGTGCCTTCATGTCAAGCTTACAGATGAGCCCAAATTGGGAGGACTAGTTGATTCTGCACAGGGCTGCTGTCCCAAAGGACTGGCCTGGCCGGGAGGAATGGGCCCGCAGGAACCTCACAATTCAGGGAGGTGATTACCCCCCTCAACTCAGCACTCATTAGACCTCATGCAGACCTCATCTGGTGAGGATGGCCATGCTGGGGGAGGAGATGCAGGCTCCATCCTTCAAGCCCCGCCAGAACAAAGCCAGGTGCAGGATGGGTGTGGAGAAGATGTCCCCACGGCTCCCCTCTCACCCAAGTGGAAGATGGTTACATGCTGTTATGTTGCAATTTTTGGCTGGAAATAGAGCAAGGCCTGTTCCGGAGCTCTACACACCCCTCTGTGGGTGGAAGAGTTGAGTCAGGCTTTATTTTTTTTAAATGTTTGGCAAATGAGGCATCAGCTTCCATTTATCTTCTGAACTGAAGACTCTCTTGGACAAACAGAAGCTCACTCATCTCCAGTGATGACAAAGGACAGTAGTTAACTGACACTGTTTTCAGATTTTTTTCCCCAGAACTGGCTCTATTGTTTCAATGTGTAGGAGGAGAGCTCTTCCAAACGGCAGCTTCTGCACTATTACACAATGCCTTGGTAATAAAATGGACAGGTTTTCATTCATTTGTGGGTGCAAGAAGGAAATAAAATGGTCTTAGAGGCACTTCACAACTTACAATCACAGAATCATAGGATGTTGTGAGTTGGAACAGTCCCACAAGGATCATGGAGTCCAACTCCTGTCCCTGCACAGGACAACCCCAACATTTAGCCCATGGGTCTGAGGGCCTTGGCCAAATGCTTCTGGAATCTTGTCAGGCTTGGTGCCATGAGCACCTCCCTGGGGAGCCTGTTCCAGTGCTCCACCACCCTCTGCCTGAAGAACCTTTTCCTCATGGCCAACTTCACCCTCCCCTGGCAAACTTCTCTTAGTTACCTCAGGCGTGAGTTTGTTGAGGCCACTCACATCAGATGAAGGCCCCATTCCACTCACAATCCACCCAGATTCAGAAAGTAAAAACCTGGGAGCTTTCAGAGTCACTTAATTTTCTAAAGAATCCTAAACTTACCCTCCCAATTCTTACAGGAGAGCAGAATTTGACTAGTACAGACCAGCTGAGGTAGACAGTGGGATTTAAAACTTCAGTGGGATGAGTAAAATATTTATTTGCATGAATATGCTGGGTTCCTCAGTGACCATCAAAACACTGATACATGGAAGACCTTTTGCTGTAGCTTTGCCATGTCAGGTTCTCCCCAGCACTTTTTGAACTGAGCCCGGAACTGTAGTCTGATGAGGCAGCCTGGGTGAAGGTTTTGTTTTACTCTAAAACCACTCCCAACCTTTGTGACTTCCTACCACACTCCTTTTTTTTGATAGTTTAAGCCCATTTTTGCAGAACTGAGCACTTCCTGAAAAAGCATCACCTAGTAGTATATGGAAGCAAAACCCCTTGCTTCATCAGCTTGAAATCACTGTATTTTCAAAAGTCCTTTCAAGATTAATGTACTTTCTAGATGTTTCTTAAATACAAGGATTTAGATCTGTGTAAGCTGAAGCTGGAGAATTAAGCATCATTCAGGAAACATGAGGGTTAATATTCTCATGGCCATGTTGATTTATCCAGAAAGACTTGCTTATACATATTTAACATTACAACACATAATAATAAATACCATATGTATACAATAAAGCTTTAACATTGCTTTCAAGTCTTAAATATTTAACACTTCATTCTCAGTTGAAGCTGAATAGAAATCACAGCAAAGCAAGCTGGTGAGGTTTTCAGCCAAAGCTGACTGAAAAGTCAATGAATGAAAGGGTAAATAATTCAAAATTATTTTAGGCACTTGTACATAGGAAAAGATCAAAACCACCCAATAAGCTTAGCTGTCCAATTTCCATTTCACTTAAGTCTGGCTTCTTAAACAGAGTTCACTTAAACCTGGAATTGCTGTAGCACCTCAGGCCTTGGGCTCTCCGTAGCCGCTGTAATGTCCATCAGCAGCACGATGCGGTAGAATACGTACGCTGACATCATCTCTCTGCTGGGACTGTGAGATTTGTCTCCGACCTGCCCATCTTTGTCCGAAATCAGATTTCTTCACCTGACTCCGTGTCCCAGCCGCAGGACTTCAGCTGCTCGTCCTGTGGAAACTCGACCTCAATGTCATAAATGAAATCTGGGTCATCCTTCTTCTTCCTGTTCTTTTCGAAGAGCTTGTCCATGATGCTCTTCCTTCTGGCTAGTTCCTTGTCATCTAGTTTGTTCATATCCTCTTCTGGGTCAATGGTCTCTTCCTGCCGAAACTTTTCCAAGCTCTCAGCCAGGCTCTCTCCTCCTAGATGGCCTTTCAGCAAACTGTACAGCTTCTGTAGCTGATGCAGCGAGACCCCTTCTAGGTAAGCCTTGTGCTGAGGGCTGTTCTTCAGCTGCTCAGCAGCCAAGATGCAGTCTAAAGAGTAAGTCACCATTAAGAATTATAGCTGCAAGCAAATCTCTTCCCATAAACAGATCCTCTTCTCCCACATCCTTGCAAATAAGACCTACAGACTCAGCAGAGCCACCGTTTGGGTTAAGATGCAGCCCTGGCCTCCTCAGGGTTGACAGTGTTACCCCAGAACAACCCCTCTCTGCACTCCCGGCACGCTGGTGAGAAGCTACCCAGCCGTGACCCACTAGCTGTTCCTCTCACTGTGTCCGGAGGGAATGCTACAAGTAACGCACCTGAAAACCTGGAGAAATTTCTGACAGGCATGATGCGCTGGCGAGTCTTATCCTTGTTGTCTTCTTTGTAGATCAGGATGATGGATGGAGGCTGAAAGCGGATGCCACACTTCTTTGCAATGTAAGTCATTGTGGTTCTTGCTGCTGGCTGAGGTGTGCTCAGCTTCATTGGAGGCATCCACAGCAATGGCACAGCTCACTGAGAAAGAGGAAAGAAAAAGAGGGGTTTGAAGTGTCAGGGTATCTCAGTACTGTTCTTCTTATTGGGGTTAGAACGGCCAAAGTTCAGCAAAAAACACACAGCCAGGGTGTAAGTGGCTGGACAGCTGCCTGGTGGAAAAGGACCTGGGGGTGTTGGTTGACAGTGGCTGAACATGAGTCAGCAGAGTGCCCAGGTGGCCTTCAGAAGGCCAACGGCATCCTGGCCTGGATCAGCAGTAGTGTGGCCAGTAGGACCAGGGAAGTTCTCTTCCCCCTGTCCTGGGCACTGGTGAGGCTGCACCTCAAGTGCTGGGTTCAGTTTTGGGCCCCTCACTCCAAGAAGGACATGGAGGTGCTGGAGCGTGTCCAGAGAAAGGCAACGGAGCTGGGGAAGGGTCTGGAGCACAAGTGTGATGAGTTCATGGCTGAGGCAACTGGGGTTGTTGATCCTGGAGAAAAGGAGGCTGAGGAGAGACCTTGTGGCTCTCTCCAACTCCCTGAAAGGAGGGTGTAGAGAGGTGGGGGTTGGTCTGTTCAACCAAGGAACAAGTGACAGGACAAGAGGAAATGGCCTCAAGTTGTGCCAGGGGAGGTTTAGATTGGATATTGGGAAAAACTTCTTCACCCAAAGGCTAGTCAAGCATTGGAACAGACTGGCCAGGAAGGTGGTAGAGTACCCATCCCTAGTGATATTGAAAAGATGGGCAGATGAGGTGCTGAGGGACATGGTTTAGAGGTGGAATTGGCAGTGTTTGGTTTATGGTTGGACTTGATGATGTTAAAGATCTTTTCCAACCAGTACAATTCTGTGATTCTCTGTGAAGTGCCCCTGATTTCAGTGGAACCAGAGCACACCCCTGTGAGGTGGCTGCCAGGGCACAGAGTGACTCAGTTACCGGTTTACATCTTTTCAGGCTTTGAAACAGGATTATGTATCACACACAGGTTAATGTTTTGCTCTATTAGGTAAGTACAGTACTGCACAGCCAAATGATATGTAAAAGATGTGTGTTATAGTTTGTCATTTTTAAAATGAAAAATGGCATAAAATAGTAAATCAATGTCCTACAGTTTCTGAAGGCACATGTCCAAATGCTTCTGGAATCTTGTCAGGCTTGGTGCCATGAGCACCTCCCTGGGGAGCCTGTTCCAGTGCTCCAGCACCCTCTGCCTGAAGAACCTTTTCCTAAATGCTGAGCTGCTGCATGTGTATGTGGAGGAACCAGGAGCTTTTGCCTTACTGAAAAGGTTGGGAGGAAGCACTGACTAACCCACTACATATATGGCTGTATTTATATAGACAGCAAGAACATCTTCTACGCAGTAGAATTAAAGTAAGGACTACTAAACTCTCTAGTATCAGTGCATCAGTATCAGTTAGTACATGAATCATCAAACCACAGACTGGTTTGGGTTGGAAGGGACCTTAAAGCTCATCCAGTTCCAGCCCCCCTGCCATCAGCAGGGACACCTTCCACTAAACCAGGTTGCTCAAAGCCTCATCCAACCTGGCCTTGAACACTTCCAGGGAGGAGCAGCCACAGCTTCTCTGGGCAACCTGGGCCAGTGTCTCACCATCCTCACAGCAAACAATTTCTTCCTCACATCTCATCTCAATCTCCCCTCTTTCAGTTTAAAGCCATTGTCTCTTGTTCTGTCACTCCCTGCCCTTGTCACAAGTCCCTCCCCAGCCTTCCTGGAGCCCCTCTAGGTACTGGGAGGTCACTGGAAGGTCTCCCCAGAGCCTTCTCTTCTCCAGGCTGAGCAGCCCCAACTCTCTCAGTCTGTCCTTACAGCAGAGGTGCTCCAGGCCTCGCATCATCCTCGTGGCCTCTTCTGGACTCGCTCCAGTAGGTCCATGTCCTTCTGATGTTTGGGGCTCCAGAGCTGGACGCAACTAGACTGATGAGGTTAGGAGGTTAATCCAGAATTATCCTTTTCACACTTCTTGGAAGCATTTTGTCTTGTAACAGGAAAGAATGAATGTCAGTCTGACTGACAGCAACAACTTCTCTTTTTCTGCCTTATCACATTTGTCTGTACCCAAAATGTTGTTGAGAACTCTTCAGGGTCATCCTTGCCCTTGCCTCTGTCCCCTTTTCGAGTCAGCTGAAATATTAGAGGAGATTTAGAGATCCAAATCTGCTGCATATCTTCTTTCTCTGCTTAGTGTACAGCACTGAACATGTGTTGTTTTTCTTTTGGTTTCAAATAAGTGAAAATATACCAAAAGGGAAGGTTATCTCCTTCTCTGACTACTCTACAGACTGCAGGAAGGCAAAGTAAGAAATGATACCCCCAAAAGTAATGTATGTCTTCAAATCAAAAATTACTTTAATCTTGAAAAGCTACTTTGAAGCCCAATTGAAAAGTCTTCCCTCTTTGTTAAAAACCACAGAGAAAAGTGTTCAAAATTGCAGAAATGTTTTCAATACTGAAAATTAACTCCAGCTGCTATACCTTTTGCTTTTAAGCAGTACTGTGAGTTGTGGAGAAAAGCAGAAGTCTCTTAAGAGCCTTCTTAAGAGACTTTCACCATCTTAAAATGAGAAATGATGCTTCAAACTGAACTGACATGGCTTTTTGAAGGGTCACTGGCAATCTCTGAAATGGTAAACAAATCCTTAGGTGAGAAATCGAAACATGAGAAGCAGCCATTCGGATCGGTGTAAGAGAAAGGGAAGTTTTGTCTCTTCAGGTAACACAGCCAGAGATCGCTACCAGAAGTGTCAGGTTGGTTTTGGCAGCTCTGAAACAGAGAGGTAGTTTTATTTTGCCCTGCCAACCTCTGCGTGGCAGCAGAACTAGTTTTGCCATTGTAATAGGCATATAAAGGGAATTTGCTAATCAAGCAATACAATTTGTGAAATATTAAACCATGATGGTAGGTTACCATAGCATCAGTACATCCTGTTATTTAGCTAAAGGTTTAAAGCTTATGCAGTGTTGTCATTGTGCTCAAGCATCTTGTTATTTGACCAAGATTTAAGCTCAAAATGTACTTATAAGGCATGTAGTAAAGGGACTTGCAAGCACAGCATGATAGGCTAAGTAGCAAACAAAGGAAACTTCGTATCTCAACTAAGGAAGAGATCCCAGAGATTGTGAAAGATACTAACCGAAAACTGCCACGGTAACGGAGACTCCGGAGGGCGTCGGCGACAACTGAAGCATCTTTGTTATAAGCAAAGAGGGTGCAACCCCCCAGAAGAGCCAAGATAAAAAGGGACTGCTGTGCCTATCTAATTTGCGAGCCGTTGGTGGAGCGGAGACTCCCCGGCCACCCAGCGCTGCTTCTGCTCACCTATTCCTACTCAATAAATTACTTTAAAATTTATTATTGGACTTTGAGTTAAATTTACTTATAACACCCGTCAAAAAGCCGCTTTTCTATCGGTTGTTTCCACCAGATGAGCAAACCCCCGGGTCGTGCGCGGTCGAGGCCTAAATGGTGAGAGAGGAGGGAAGCGCGGCAGGGTCGCGTTTGTCCTTTCCGCTTCCCGCCCCTTCCCCTCACCTCAGGCGCCGGCGGGACCAGCAGGAGAGCGCTACCTCGGCGATGCGGCCTCCTCCCGCGGCCAGGGCCTGCCCCACACCGCCAAGGCCTCCCTCACTGTGGTTGCCATGGCAACGGCAGCGCCGCCGGGCCCTCCAGCCGAAGGCCCCCTGAGAGCTGCCCGCGTCAGCGCTTGCGGGACGCGGCGGCGGGTGCCCCGTTCCTGCCGCTGCGGAGCCGCACACCGGGCGGGGACAGGGGCGAGGATGAAGCGCCGGGGCAGAGATTAGCGGCGAGTCTCGCCGGCGCCGCGGAGCGAGGGACGGATGGCCACGGCGGGGTCAGGCGGGTGCTGCGGGCAGCCCGACCAGGAGCGGAGCCGTCATGGCGGGCGGGTTGCGGGGTGCGGAGGCCGTGCGGGCCGGGCTGGCCGCGTTCTTCTGCGCTTTCCGTGAGTACCGGCCCGGCCGCGGGGGGAAGCCGGGCCCGCGAGCGGCTCCCTGAGGTGCCCGCTGGCCGGGGCTGAGGGAAGGCGACCTTCCCGGTTCCTTCCCGCGGGCAGAGCCCCTGGGATCCCGGTGTACTGACATCAGCCAGGCCCGACTGTTCGGGCTTTGGTCTTGAAAATAGTTATTTATGCGTGTGCGGAGCTGTGCGGACTTCGTTAGCAGGGCTGGGCACGGGATTTGGGGGGCGGGGCTCGGTCAGTGATCCAGGACACGCCATCGCTGGGAGATGTGCCCCTGTGCTGGGCACTGGTGAGGCCGCACCTCGAGTGCTGGGTTCAGTGTCGGGCCCCTCGCTCCAAGAAGGACATGGAGGTGCTGGAGCGTGTCCAGATGTCCTGGTTTTGCTAGGATAGAGTTAATTTTCTTCTCAGTAGTTAGGAGAGCCGTGTTTTGTTTTCAGTTCAGACTTGCTTTGAGAACATCATTGATAAAAGTACTAATGTTATTAGTTGCTGCTGGAGCTCAAGGCCACCGTGTTTGGCTGGTTCACAGCTGCATTAGGACTGGGAGGGAGAAGCGCAGTGACTAGCAAAACCCAAAACTGGCATTTGGATGTGCCAATGAAATATTCCAGATCATGTCATGTCATGTTTAGTGTATTATCCAGGGCTGACCGGAAAGTGTGGGGGGGGATTTGCAAGAGTTTTCTCTTGGGCTCTCGCTCTTCCGGGATTGCAGTTTCAGTTTGGGATTGTTGCTCCTCAGGAATCGTTATCTGGGAACGGGCTGGGCTTAGTCAGTGGGTGGTGAGCAATAGCACTGTGTTATCACTCATTTGCATGTCTTATTACTGTTATCATTATCACTACTATTTTAATATTAGTTGTTTAGGGGTTTTTTACGTTTTATTTTATTTCTATTATTAAACTGTTCTTATCTCAACCTACAAGCCTCCTAATCTTTGTCCCCAGTACTCTCCCCTGTCCCCTGGGGGTGGGAGGGAAGTGGGTGAATGGCTGTGTTGGTTGCTGGACAAGGGCCAGCCCAGTGAAACGATCACACCAGAGAAGGGCAACAGTACTGGGGAAGGGTCTGGAGCACAAGTATGATGGGTCTGGAACACAAGAGAGCTGGGACTCTTCAGCCAGGAGAAGAGCAGACTGAGGGGGGATCTTATCAATGTTTATAAATATCTGAAGTGTGGGGGCCAAATGGATGGGACCGGGCTCTTTTTGGTGGTGCCCAGTGACAGGACAAGGGGCAATGGGCACAAACTGGAACACTGGAGGTTCCACTTAAACACGAGGAAAAACTTCTTTGCTGTGAGGGTGTGGGAGCACTGGGACAGGCTGCCCAGAGAGGGTGTGGAGTCTCCATCTCTGGAGATGTTCAAAACCCACCTGGACACTTTCCTGTGCAACCTGCTGTAGGGAACCTGCTTTGGCAGGGGGGTTGGACTGGATGATCTCCAGAGGTCCAACCCCCACCATTCTGGGATTCTGTGCCGAGTTCACGGCTGAGGGAACTGGGGTTGTTGATCCTGGAGAAAAGGAGGCTGAGGGGAGACCTCCTGGCTCTCTCCAACTCCCTGAAAGGAGGGTGGAGAGAGGTGGGGGTGGGTCTGTTCAACCAAGGAACAAGTGACAGGACCAGAGGAAATGGCCTCACGTTGTGCCAAGGGCAGTTGAGATTGGATGTGAGGAAGAATTTCTTTGCTGAAAGGGTTCTGAGGCATTGGAAGGGGTTGCCCAGGGCAGTGGTGGAGTCCCCATCCCTGGAGGGATTGAAGAGTCGTGTAGACACAGTGCTGAGGGACATGGTTTAGTCAGGGACTTGTCAGTGTTGGGTTAATGGTTGGACTCAATGATCTTAAAGGGCTTTTCCAATCCAGGAAATTCTGGGATTCCGTGAAATACTCTTTCCCTTATGCTGTGAGAGGCTTTGCAGATGACTGATGATACAACTTCACTTTTTAAAGTTGTCTGACAATGTGATAACAACATGTGCTATTCAATAAACACCGTTATTCATTCTGTGTCAACTTAGATGTCCAGGCTGTTTGTCAGGATACCACTGTCACGCAGGAGCTTCTGAAGGAGGGTTTTCACAGGTGAGCTCTCACCCTGGTGCCACATCAGAGTAACATGCCATGTGATTTTATGTGTGAAAAAGCTTCTCTGCTACTTCATGCACAGTTGTATCAACTTACCAAGCTGTGATCTGTAGGCACTAGGAATGGATTAGCATGATCAAGTAATTAACAGTGACAAGCTATATTGGAGGAAGAAGGAGAGGCCCCTCTCTCAGATCTGTGTGGAGGCTGTTGGTAGTTCTGAGAAGTTAACAAAAAAGTGACACTTTGTTTTGTTCATGGATCTGGAGTCAGGGTGAACTACGCCGCGCTAACCAGAGAAGGACAGCACAGCTCAGCGCATCCCTGAGCACTCCAGAGTATGTCTCTCAGCGGGTTTTGTGCCATCTTTTGAAGGTATAAATATTTTGCTTCTGTTGCTTGTTTGAAGGGACCTGCTGGTGAAGGTAGAACTTGGTGTAGTGGGAGAGGATACAGGAGGATGTGCCGTGGCAGCTAGAACTCGTCTTCCACCAGGAATCTACGTGGATCCCCATGAGCTGGCATCGCTGCAGCAGCAGAATTTAACAAAGGTAAGAACCCCAGAGCTAAGATGTCGTACTCAGATAAGGACAGGTATGCTCAGGAAGTTGTAATCTCTGGTCATTATCTGGCTTGTTGAACCAAGGTGATTAATTCCTTTTTCTGGAAGGAGATGCCACACACTATAATCTTTGTAATATCTCATTGTATCGCTTGGCTTGATCAGCATTGCCTGGTGCAGGGTGTTTTGTGTCTTCTGCTGCTGCTATTTCTACACGCAGGTGTGTGTACAGAATCCCAGAATGGTGGGGGTTGGAAGGGACCTCTGGAGATCATCCAGTCCAACCCCCCTGCCAAAGCAGGTTCCCTACAGCAGGTTGCACAGGAAAGTGTCCAGGTGGGTTTTGAACATCTCCAGAGATGGAGACTCCACACCCTCTCTGGGCAGCCTGTCCCAGTGCTCCCACACCCTCACAGCAAAGAAGTTTTTCCTCGTGTTTAAGTGGAACCTCCAGTGTTCCAGTTTGTGCCCATTGCCCCTTGTCCTATCGCTGGGCACCACTGAAAAGAGTCTGGCCCCATTTTCTTGACACCCGCCCTTTAGATATTTATAGACATTGATAAGGTCCCCTCTCAGTCTGCTCTTCTCCAGGCCGAAGAGTCCCAGCTCTCTCAGCCTTTCCTCACACAGGAGATGCTCCCGGCCACTCATCATCTTTGTGTCCCTCCGCGGGACTCTCTCCTGAAGATCCCCGTCTTTCTTGAACTGGGGAGACCAGAACTGGACACAGGACTCCAAATGTGGCCTCACCAGCGCACAGTAGAGATGGATGACTTCCCTCGACCTGCTGGCCACACTCTTCTTGATGCACCCCAGGAGACCTGTGGTGGTGTCACTCCTTTGGCTGCAGCCAAACATAGTCGCTTTCTCACTCTCTCCCTACCAGGGAACAGGGGAGAGAATTGGAAGGGTAAAAGTACAAAAACTCTTAGATTGAGATAAAAAACATTTACTAATTGAAATAAAATAATAATAATATTAATAATACAATATGCAAATGAATGATGCACAGTGCGGTTGCTCCACCTGCCCACCAATGACCAGCCTGTCCCAGCCAGCGATCCCAGACCACAGACAGTTCCAAAACTGAAATCGCAATCCTGGAAGAGTGAGTCTGAGTGATCCCAGAGAGAATCTCCAGCTTTCTGGTCAATCCTGGTTAGTATACTGACTATGATGTGATATGATATGGAATATCTCATTAGCAGAGCCAAATGCCAATTTGGGTTTTGCTAATTACTATGCTTCCTCCCTCCAAGTCCTTTGCACTTGCAGACCAGCAAAACACAAAGTCCTTGGACTTCCAGCAGAAACTGATAACTCCTCATCAACATTCTTCTGGTAACAAATCCCACACTGAAACCAAAACACAGCTATTCTAGCTACTAAGAATAAAATTAACTCCATCCTAGAAAAAACAGGACAATGCCATTGGCTTTCTTGGCCACAAGGGCACATTGCTGGCTCAGGATTAACCTTCGGTGCCAGGAAGCCACTGCAACTCTGCTCAGCTCCCACTGGGCGGCTGTGGTAAAGGCTCTCAGATTGAGAGGATGGAAGGTTAACCCCCAGAGAGGCAGTGGTGAGCTCTTAAGTAGTGTACTGCGCATCCAGACCGAGTAGCTTCACAGCTTTGTTTTCATCACAGCTTTCTGTGCTGCTTTCCAGTCTTTGCTTTGGATTTTGGGTAGAGATGAGCTAAGCTGTGGCTTCAGGGTGATCTCCTTAGGTGCTTAATTAAGTTAAAACACATGGATGCAAAGACTCTGGGCAACTTGTGCTATTGCGATGCTTGCAAGTGCTGGTGGGGCCTTGCTGTACGTGCCATTTTGCTAATGCCTCTTAGGTTTGGCTACGGGCATGGTTGTCCTGCAGACTTCTCATATGTAAGAATGACTCATTGGAGAGAGACTTGAAAAGGTATTTTGGAACAGCTGAAGGACAGAATTTCCAACCTGATCTTCCTGACCATTAAATTTGGCCCAGTGTTAGAATGAGGAAAATAGTTTTCCTTTCTGATGCTGCAGCAGACAGTGGCCTATTAAATGCCAGAATCATGCACAAAATATTTATACTTTTTTTTTTTCTCCTTGCATCCTTCCCTTGTGTTGATTCTGATCGCAGCCACATCTGTATCTTTCTCCACTTGCAGGCTGTGTTAGTTCCCAATATCACTGATGTGGAGGCTCCTGAGTACTTAGCCACAGATCTTCTTGTTCTGCTCTACATGGAACCCGACCCTCGGTGCTCTTGCTGTTTTAGAGCTGCCTTGCCCGTGCACGGGCGGTACCACCGGCCAGCAGAAGATAGCGAGGAAGCATCAATTGTTCTGAAGAGCCCAGAAGTACTGGTCTGCTGCTGTGACAGTGAGATTCTCATTACATTTTCTTTTGGGGAGAATAACCATGGGTGATCCAGAGCTTGGAATCTGGTTTTGTATTTTTCTTCTGAAGCTGGAGCTTTCAGTAGTCATGTGAAAACAAGGGGAAGATAGTGGCCCTGATAAAGACCATGTTGTCTTCCTCTCTGAATGCTGCTGCTGCCTCACCAAAGGCAGATTGATTGTCAACAGAGTTGTTGGTGTTGTGCTGCTGCTGTTGTACACTTGTGCTGACAGTGCTGGCAGTTGGTCTGTTTGTCACAGTGCCTGCAGGTCCTGGCTTGTTACAGCTCAGCTGGTCAGACTGTGTTTTCACAGCGTTTCCTGTGGCAGCTGAAGCTCTGCGTGGTGTATTTAATATTCACTATCAGGTATTTAGAGTAATCCAAGTATTCTGGTGGTTTCTAATGCTTTCTTCCTGCATTCCCTATACATAAGGGAGGAATATAGAAAACTAATAGTTAGAATGGTTGGAGTCTCAGACTCCTGTGAAAAAAAAACCTGATGTCATAGAATCACAGAATTGCTGAATTGCTTTGGTTGGAAAAGACCTTAGGATAATCAAGTCCAACCATAAACCCAACACTGCCAAATACACCACAAAACCATGACCCTAAAGCATCACATCTACACAGCTTTTAAATCCATCCAGGGGTGGGGACTCCACCACTGCCCTGGGCAAACCCTTCCAATGCCTCAGAACTCTTTCAGTGAAGAAATTCTTCCTCACATCCAATCTCAACTGCCCTTGGCACAACTTGAGGCCATTTCCTCTTGTCCTGTCACTTGTTCCTTGGTTGAACAGACCCACCCCCACCTTTCTACACCCTCCTTTCAGGGAGTTGGAGAGAGCCAGAAGGTCTCCCCTCAGCCTCCTTTTCTCCAGGATCAACAACCCCAGTTCCCTCAGCTGTGAACTCATCACACTTGTGCTCCAGACCCTTCCCCAGCTCCGTTGCCCTTCTCTGGACCAGAGAAGGGCCCTCGCTCCAGCACCTCCATGCCCTTCTTGGAGTGAGGGGCCCAACAATAAACCCAGCACTTGAGGTGCGGCCTCACCAGTGCCCAGGACAGGGGGAAGAGAACTGTCCTGGTCCTACTGGCCACACTATTGCTGATCCAGGCCAGGATGCTGTTGGCCTTCTTGGCCACCTGGGCACTCTGCTGACTCATGTTCAGCTGCTGTCAACCAACACCCCCGGGTACTTTTCTGCCAGGCAGCTCTCCAGCCACCCTGCCCCAAGCCTGGAGTGTTGCGTGGAGTTCTTGTGACCCAAATGCAGGACCTGGTACTTGGTCTTGTTGAACCTCTTACAGTTGGCTCAACTGTATTTACTGACAATGAGTATTTTAAGTTATATGAACAATGAAATCCTCAATTTTTGCTAGAAATTGTATTTCCTTTCATAAAAAGATTCTTGCTAGCTGCCAAGTCAAATGTACTGGTGATTCGCATCTCCTTTACCTTCATTTGCACATTATTTGAGCAAAGATTTTCTGGAATAAGCTTAGGGGCAGGGAAGACTGCCTGGTCAGTTAAAAAAGGAGTGTGAAATCTTCCAATTTTTCTGCCACATTTACTACTTATGAGCATGAAAACATTTATTATTAATGTGAAAGCATTTGAAGTATTGCAGGGGAGTTCTTGCATGTGCCAACAGGAAGCCAACGAAGAGAAATTGAAGAATGAATTAATTGTTTTGGGGGAAGTGAAATTCTAACAGTGTGGCTAAAATTGAGGGGTCTACAGGCCAATGATGAATTCTTTGTCCTGTTAAGGACAGAAGGGCCAAGATACTACACAGGTGAGAGTCTTCCTTGGGTACCTACTGTATCAAGAAGGGAAGAGTTGTAAAGTTCACGGAAGGACTGCCCAGCACCACTTTGGCTGTGCAGGTTAGCTGGCACATTTCTGTCCGTGCTGTTTCACCTGCTGACCTTCAAGGAGCAGATTCTGTCTAGCTATCGTGAAGGAAAGATACCTCATTTGGAAAAGTCTTGCAGGCTGTATTGTTTCATCCTATCTGGACCTTGCTGATGTTCATGTCTTCCGTAGATCACCTGTCAGCAGAGTGCTGGAAGTCTGCTGAAGTGGAAGCTCCCTGTTCAGGCAAAAACATTGGCCCCTGTCAGTGGTACAGCATAAGGCACAAACCTGTGAGTTCTTATTTCTGGTGGGAATTCTTGATTCTTGTTTAACAGATGCTGCCTTTTTTTCTGTGATGAGCAACTTCCATAGCACAGGAACTCATCAGTACAACACTAGTTGTGGGATTCCACCTGAGGGAGGCTCCCTTCTTCCTTTCTAACTGTCTTTTAATGGGTGTCCTGCCCTTCTGACATGCTTGTAGTCACTCCGCGCTCTTCTAGTCCTTTATGGGGCTGCTCTCCTCTTTTTTTTTTTTTTTCTTAATAGTTTACTTGGAATTCTAGGATATGGTTTACACTGGTCAAAATAAGAAAGGTCTTTGTAAAATAGGTGCTTCAGAGGAGTAGTAAGGTGGAAAACTACTTTATGATCTAATTAAAGGAGGAGTAAAACCCCAAAGATTGAAGGAATAACATCTTAAGAAATGACACTTTTGTTATATGATTGGCTAAATATCTAGGAAAAGGTGAAGTTTCTTTGTTCTGTGTTCAAAAACAAGGAAAGTTGGATCTTTAGTGTGGTCAACAACTGCCTTTGATACTCAAAAGGGTTGCAATAGTGTAGAGATTCAGAAATAAGACTAATTTGTCTCAGAACAAATTGATTGTTTTGGTAACACATATGCCTTCCTATATTTAAGATACCTGCAGACGTCTGCGATATCTGCAGCTCTTGTCCAAAAACATTTTGGGGCTTCCTGCATCACAGAGAAACCAAATAGTTGTTTGCCTTGGAGAAAATTGACTTCTCAGTGATCTGTGAAGCTCATTCTGAGAGCTTCTTCCATTCTGAATTACGCACATATCCTCAATGGCAAGCCTAACATAAGAACAAAGATGCAGATAATATAAATGGATATCATTTTAAGTGGTAGCAGATAAATTTATTGAGCTTTGTACCACAAAAGCAGCTGGCACTCCATTTGCTGTAAATTGAAGGGTGATGTCCCATCTCAGTTTTAATTTCAAATCCCAGAAGCAGCCTTATCAAAGGGCTAATTAAATAGCGGTCTGGTTACTAATCCTAAATTGCAGTCAAGAAGAAATAGCTTGTTAAATGTGTGTAATCCATTTATTTTTCTTTGTAGACATATGAAGAATTGGTTCTGCAGATTCCCGTAGGGCTCAAGCAACATAGTTCCTTAGTGTGTGTGGTGACTCTTCTTGCCACGGTGCTCTGTTCCAGTCTGATTCTTGCAGCTGTGTGCAAATATGGGCACTTCTCCCTGGTGACCTGCTCGGAATAAAAAAATATGGAATGACTAACCTCCGTCCAGCAAAACTCACTCAATATTACATCAGCTTCCTCAGAGAATCCTACTCTACTGTTTTTTATATCTTGCTAATGTGCGAGGATCCTATAATGGGTAATAGTTCCCTTGGCCTAAATCTTACAAACACCTTGCCTACACCAGGAGACTGTTTCAACGTGTTGTCAATAGACAAAGCAGATGGAGGGTAGGAATAGTGCCGCAAAAAACTAAAAGAACTGACACAGTCTTGGTTTAGATTCCCTCCTCCTGGCCAGAAACTGCTTTGGCTACAGTGCTGCCTCTTTGTTGCATTAAAGGGCAGAGAGATTTGGCAGAATATATATATATAAATTAAAAACTACCACTACCATGGCTCTGAACGCACTAAAAGTGCAGCACAAGAGTCCAGTCGCATTCAAATGAACCAGCACGGCCACTTGGTCGCGTTGAATGAGATCTCTCACAGCTGAATTTACTGATAGTGCAATGCTCCTCCAGTCTAGTCACGTTTAAATGAATTTACGTAGCCACGCCTGGTCATGTTCAATGACTGTCACGGCTGGATTAATGAATGGGGCAGTTTACTGAAGCAACAGAGTGCAGGTTCTTTTGCATTGCCAGTGAGAAATATACTGTCTGCAAAAATCAGTGTGGGTGCTTAACATAAATCCACAAACACAAGTTAAGAGAAAGAAAAACAACTCTAGAGATTTTGTAAATTTCCAGGGGAAGGTTTGAATCTTACTCTGTAGGCATCCCTGTGCGGGAGGGAAGAGCAGCTCAGTCCGTCGACTGGTCCCAGAAGTTGGTTTGTGATGGTTTCCTGACTTGTCTGTGATGGTATCTTCCCTCACACCCCACCCCCCTCCTCTTAGGCCATTTTAATGCTATTTTCTTACTTTCAACTGGAGCTTGAGTGACTCCAGTCATACATACCTTTATTGTAATTTGTGTAAAATTTCCTCACTTTGCTTTTAAAGGTCTAAACCAGAGGAAATTCAGAGTGCATGCTCAGTGAGAGGTGGTTGCACCTTGGAGGCGGATAGCTTTTGGGCTGGAGGTGTACTTTAGCATTATAATGATACTGTAATGAGCAAAGTTCCACCAAGGACACAGTTTTGGCAAAACAATGAGAAACTGCTGGCTCAGGGTAGCAACCATGTGGCTTATCAGTTCCACAGTGCCATCAAATTCTCCTCTGTTCTACACAGAGCTTGGCCATGGTGTCTCCACTCCATTCCACCCTTCACGCCGTTTCTGTTGGAGTCAGCGACTCTGAGGTTGCAGGCTGTACCCAGGGAACTACCATAGGATGGATTTCTCACACACCATCCACACTCCGCCCTGAAAGTTTCCTTCACACTGTACTTTCTCTTGAGAGGTCAGTATAGAGAGATTTCTCGGTCACCTCCAGTAATAATTCCACACCCTTGCGGAAGTGTTTGTATTTCTTGAACTTAAACCAACAAACCCAGGGATTGGTTATTAAGGGTATGAAAAACATTATCTAGTCATTAAAGTTTCTGAATTTTAAGCTTGTTGTCCAGGTGCATTACATGTAAATTTGTGAAGCGACATTCTGTGCTTACCTGTGACAGGAGAAGGCTTAAATAATCTCCCATTCTAAGAACTGGGAGGGCTTAGCTGCTTTTGGTCTGTTTAGTCCGAGTGGAAAGAGTTTAGAAAATTTGAAAGAAATTTCACCCTATTTCAGAAGTGGAAAGAGTAACCCTTAGAAGATGACAGCTGGTGAAAATATACTAACTAGAAGCCAATATTTAGAAGACTTGCATTCAGCCATCAGAACAGTTGATAAATAGAATGGTGAAGAAATTACTTAATGGAAAACCTGAGTTGCTCTGGATTGACAGAAGAGCTGGGTCGCTGTTTCTCATTGTCAGTAGGTGGCATTGTGAGCTTATGGTAACTCCTGGGGATCGCTGGTGGAGAAAAAAGATTTTACTCCCTAGAAGCTGAGAGTAAGTTAGTAAAAGCAGGTGATGGGGATGAATGAAAATCCTGGTTTTCAAATTCTGGCCTCCTTTGGAGTGCTCTGTGTGCAGCAGCGACTTCTCATCGCAGAATTGGGCTTTTATCACTGTCCAGCTGTAGCTTCAGGATCCCTTGGGCATCTTTCTCCTGCTGCTGGCATTCAATAGAGAGCTCGTCTTGTGACTTCGCCCATGACAGGTTGGCAAGTGCTTGGACACTGGGCTCTTGTTCTCCCTTGACTATGCTGAATGATGATGGCTGCATCAGTACTTCATCCACTACCTCAGAGGAGTCCTGCATTGCATCTGCTTGGGGGAAGGCAGAAATTAAAAGGGAACCATTGCAGAGAAATTGGGTGGCTTGTTTAACCACATCAGTGCAGCGGGGCTGTCGACCACTATTGCTTGTTTCCGAGCAGAATTTTTAAATCTTAAGAGTTTGTTCTTGTGTTCTCTCTCTTAAGCAAGTATGTAACTGTGTTGCAGTCTGACCCTTGGACTCCAACATCCCAGAATGCTGCTCAGCTCTGTCAGGTCTTTATCGCCTGAAAGCTCACAGGTTTTTTGGTTTTTTTTAAAACATCAGACAATACCAGTTGAAAATCACAGGTTGAATTCCTTAGCTACAAGAAGCTGCCTGATATAGCCTAGTGAAAGAAAACAGTACATTTCTTGTGACGAATAAAGAAAAAATATTGCAAGTGACAAAATAAATGAGTGGATGGTTTGGAAATCTGTGCAAGTGAGGATGGAAGTCTGCATTAGTGGCAAGATGCTGTAGGAGAAACTGAGGAAGGAGGGGCTTGAATGACAGGGGAATTAGCTCTGTCAGTACTAACCAAATAGTTGACTTCAGAAGTTTCAGTGTGCATTAGTTAGCTTGGCTGGCATGCAGCTTGCTAAGTGTATCTAAAATTAATCAAAATGGATAAGCTTTTCAGCTGAACTTGAGTAAGATTGATTCTGATTAATATAAAATACAAGAGAAATCACAGAACCTCTCAATGGATCTTTTTTGTTATGACACATAGCAAATACTTGCTGTTTTAAAATCTATAGCATTTGCATTATAAATATAGTAGACAAGTTTTCCTTTATAAGCTGTACATAAGTATATTGTAAAGTAGGAAGGAATTTGCCAGTTAAACTTTGTCTCTCATATCAGAAACTACTGTCATTAAAGCAAGCACTGCATTTAGCAGGCATGCCCCAATGGCTGCAGGTGCCAGCCCTAAAGGGATCAATGACAGGGAGGACGAGCTGTTTCCCTGAGGAAAAATTCTGGCAGCTTGAGGGACAGAAATGAGGTGGCTAGGAGTTCTTAGCAAGAAAACATAGATACAAGGGTCAGACACAAACATATCCATCATTAATGTGTGTAAAGATGGAATTAGAGTGATGAACGAAAAAGGGGAGGGCAGGGGTGTTAAAGGCCACGTTAGGAGTTAAGACTTTCTGAATTACAAATGAATGGATATAACAAAAGAAACCCAAACCAAAATAAAAAACCCCTCCTAGTTTATTTAAAAAGATGTATCTGGGGAGGGGGATAGAAGAGTGGGAAAGGCGGTCAGGAGTCTGAAAACAGTTTGAAGCTGGAGCTGTGTATGTTTAGGGGTACAAAACTAGTGCAGCAAGGAGAAGTAAGGTCACATCTATAGGGAAGGAAAGTAGAGCTGAGGGAAATGTGAAGTTCAGAAATCTGCTGTTGTTTCCTGAGAGGTATATGCAGAGATGAATTAGCAAAAGGCTGCTCCTGGGAAGATCAAATACAGAGTTGAGTCAGAGTGCAAAGAGGAGTGAAGACGATGGCCTTGCCTGCAGTAGGAAGTAGACCAGAGCACTCTCCAGCAGCCACAGTGGGGTCACTTTGGAGTACTGTTCCTGGAAGAATTGGGGTGAAATAAGACAAGTCTGTAGGGGCAAGTTTTCTGTGACCATTGACCCTGCAGGAATTCAGTGGAGGGTAAGAGAGAAGATAGCCAGCAAACATTGGCTGAAAGCAACAGAAGCTGGAAAGTCTTATTTGTGCTTTGTGCCTGGACCTGCGTGGAGGTTTGAAGCTGTAGTGGAAGCCTGATAGTTTTCTCCAGATGTTTATGAAGAGCAGCTGCCTGATGCATGTCCTTCTGAAGGAAAAATCAGATGTTGCTTCAAGCCTGGACTAATACAGGAGATGAGGTCCAAAGCAGATGTTTGGGGAAGTCATCCAGAAGATTAAACATATCACAGGAATTTGAAGGGAGAAGTCCTGGGGTCTGTGTGTTGCTTTCTTAGCTGTCTATGACATCTCTTGGAACTTGGGCATCTAAGTAGTGGCTTAGGTCGCTGATGGAAGTAGCAGCACAGAAAGCTGCTCTGTGTCCTGGTGCTGTAGCTAACACAGGCTGCTTTCATCGGTAGAGCTGAACCCTGAGCCAAATGGACTTCTGAACCCGAGAAATTAGTGGAGAAAGGTTAATTTGTTGTCAGCTGTATTGATACATAAATAAGCCCCTTTCAGTACCTTTAGAGCAAGAAGAAGAGTGAACATAGCACAGAACATGAGGCATGACCACCTTGGTGTTCTCAGACACCCTTCTCAGCCTCATGGTTGCTGCCATCACCCATTACCTCAGTGAGCTGGCGTGGAGCCTAAGGAGACACTGAAGCCTTGAGCAGTGCTGAACCGGTTTTCCTCAAAAAAATCCCAGAATTGCCTGGATTGGAAAAGCCCTTTAAGATCATCGAGTCCAATCATTAACCCAACACTGACAAGTCCCTGACTAACCCATGTCCCTCAGCACTATGTCTACAGACTCTTCAATCCCTCCAGGGATGGGGACCCCACCACTGCCCTGGGCAACCCCTTCCAATGCCTCAGAACCTTTTCAGCAAAGAAATTCTCACTCACATCCAATCTCAAGTGCCCTTGGCACAACTTGAGGCCATTTCCTCTGGTCCTGTCACTTGTTCCTTGGTTGAACAGACCCACCCCCACCTCTCTCCACCCTCCTTTCAGGGAGTTGGAGAGAGCCAGAAGGTCTCCCCTCAGCCTCCTTTTCTCCAGGATCAACAACCCCAAATGAGAAAATAATCTTAAATTTAAATGCCAGAAGGTGGAAGCGAAGGGTAAAGTAAAACCAGTTTAGAAGTGGTCTACCTCTGTTTTCCCAGGGCGGTGGGCTTTTTGCGCCTGCAGCTGGTAAAGCCCGCCGCCCCAGGCGGGGAAAAAAGCTTAAGAAAAAGCCCCGCCAGTGCCGCGGCGAGAGCCTCAGCGAGCCGCGCGCCAGGCTGCTCCTCCCATCGCCCCCCGCGCGCCTGCCGCCATTTCCTGCGCGGGCGCGGTGCCCGCCGGGAGCTGCAGTCCTGTGAGTGCTGCCCCGCCCCCGCCCGCCCTCGCGGGCTGTGGCCACGCGCGGCGGTTCCGCTTCCCCCTCCGTCTCCTGCCGCCGCCGCCTCGGTGGGTCCCGCCGCCGCCATTGCAGAGGCACTGTGTGTGGCGGCCGCGCTCCGCTCAAGCTTCTCTGTCCCTTCCGAGGCGGCAGCCGCCGCCCCAGCCCGGTGAGTTCGCGCTCCCACCTGCCGGTCGCGCCTTTGTGGAGTCCAACGGGCCTGCGGCGGGATTGGGGTGGCGGCTCCGGTTCTCCCTCACGGGAGCTTCCGGCAGCGGGGGCCCGCTCTACTCGCAGCATCAGGCACTTCACCTTCGAGGGGGGCGGCGGTGCGGGAGCGGAGCTCGGCCCTGGCTTCCTGCGGGCCTTGGTGGGCCCCGCCTCATCCCCCCGCCCCCGGGATTAACCCCCCCTCCCCAGAGGATATCGCCGCTCTGGGTGTCTCTTAATCCTTGGGAAATTGGTTAAAACCTAATTAATCTTGCGAAGACACGGGTGTGGGTATTGCTGTTATAAATCCTTACAGAAAAAAATCAGTTGAAGTGCAGAAGGGCAGGGCAGAGCCCGCCCCCCGGCCCATGCAGCGAGTGCAGGCTGGTCAGTCCTGGGGCTGTCCATGTCCCTGCTCTCACACCTGGGTTGCCATTAGCCCACGCCTTCCTGTGCTGATTAAAAAAACTTGCTTTTCATGCACCTCACCCGCTTGGTTTTCCTCCTCCCTGAGTTTTCTGCTTTATTTTTGTTACTGCTTTTTGCATTTATTCTGTCAAAGCCGTGCAGAATGTTTTAGTGTAATGGTAAGCTGTTCAGGGAGATGGGAGAATAAAGTTGGTTTTAGGCTGGCAAGTGAGCAGCTGCCCAAAGGTTTGGGAAGGGAGAGTTCATCAGCTGGCTTTCGAGGAGCAATGTTGCGCTTTGCCTGCAGCCAAAATAACCCGTTTCACATCCTGCCTTACGGTGAGAGAAGACAGTCCAGATGCTTTAGCTTTTTAATAATTGTTTTGGAGGTCTTGCAATAATCATAATGGTAGGCGCAATTCAAATGCAGTGTATTGTGGGTTTTAAAATCTTATTTCTGTTTTTATCTCTTTTTTGGAGTGTTTTTTATACTTAAAAAAGCGTGCCTATTCTTGTGGAAGTCTAGGATCTACTGTGGAGTCCACTCACAGTGTGAGCCCTGGAGTGGTACCTCCCTAAAAAACCCAGGAACTAGCTACTTTGTGATTCCGTTTCTTCCTTTAGAATATGGAGGTGACTTATAGAGTTATTGTGCAGGCACGTAAAGAAATATCCATGTGTAACCAAATGAGCTGTTCCACTTTTGTGTTACCAGAGAACTGACAAATTATTCATTTCATTATTACAGACTAATAGACTGAAATAGAAGCAACACAGAAATGTAGAAATGCCCTTGTGTTAGGAGTTTTTGAGTAGAATCTTTAAGATAATAGGAATACTTTAAAAAAAAATTGCAGAGTAATGTTTTAGAGGCAGGAAAAGCCTTGCTCTAAAGTTCACTGGTTGGATATTTCAGTACTTGAGGCCAGAACAAAAGTCCTTGAGAAAGACAACACAGATAAGTTGTAGGTGGGATTTGACTTGGCTTTCCACAGACATAGTTGTTAAAACAAAACTGTTGGGTTATTAAATGGGGAACAATGCCTCTGTCTGTAGATCTTGCACTTTTTAACCCAGTGCACTGTGTTTTGGTGCATCCAAGGCGTGTGCTTTGTGAGCTGCTGTGCGGCAACTTGTCAGAGGCTGATTTACTGGGATGAAATTCGTACCAGTTACAACTTGGACGTTTGACCAAGTGGAGGAGTTTCTTTCTGCACGCACCTGCTCATGTTCCCTCTCTGGGGTGGATGCTGCAGTGGATGGGTGAATGTTTTGACCATGTATGGCAGATCTTATCTTGTGCTTGTTTTAAAAACTTTTGTGTGCTTGCATTGTTTAAATCAGCTTTTTGGTTATGTTTAAAATAAAAATTTATTCAAGCACCTTTGGTTTCTAAATAACAATATTGTTCAAGCACCTTTGGTTTCTAAATAACTTTCTAAATAATTTTAGAATGAGTGTTAAGGGTATTGACGCTGCAGATTTTGTTCTTGTGATGGTATGAAAAGCTGCAGCAATCTGAATGTAGATCTATGTGTTTTACTAATAAGAGACACTGCTGCTCCAGAGGTCTTGCATCAGTCTCTTTTTATTTTTCTCTTCTACCTTTTATTTGTTTTCTGCATTAGGAGGTTTCTGAGGCACCGAGAGTTTTCCTGCGAGTTTTGTGCCAGTATATTCTTGTTTCTTACAACACGCACATTTGTTAACATGTCTGTGAGGCAGCCACAACAAAGAAAAAGCTATTTGTTCTGAAAACAACCCTTGGTTACAGAGACACTGTTCTAGATGGCCAAGCCCAGTGATAACACCAGCAGAGATTCAAGTCCTGGGATGCAAAACTGGGATGCAGGCAGAAAGCTTGGAAAGTGTGTTGACTCACCAAAGCGTGCAGGAGGAGAAGGTAGCAATGGGGAGAGTGAGGGGAAGGAGACGTCTTTGGCAGCCAGGCACCACATCTTAGTGTGCATCCGAAGGGATTGTATTTCTGTGGGCAGTTGGGAAAAGGTGCAACTGCGCTGCCAAAAGGAGGCTATTGTGGAGCTTTCCCTTCTTTTTCTAGAAAAGTCACTGTTGAGATCGGTTCTGCTTTGTTCCTGTCCAAGCAGAGGCACTCTCTTGGATGAGGAGGGAGATTCGGGAAGGCTGCAACAAGCTCAAATTTGTAGTTTACCGTGGAGGCATCTCCTTCCTAAATTTAAATCAAATTTGACTGTCTGGCTCAAAACTTGGAGAGAGTTTTGTAATTGCACAATGTCATCTTGAAGAGGTTTGTGTACCTGCCGTGGCCAGTCACAGCAACTGAACATAGCTTTTCAGTGAAGTTTAACATTGCAAAAGCTGCGGTCACTGCTTGCCCTGTGAAATGCAGCACTGCTGAAGATAACTAATCACTCCAAGCGCTTGGGTGCCAGGCTGAGCTACCAGGTTGACTCTCAGAAACTATACAGTCCTCTTCACGCAGCGCTTGGCCTGTGCTGTATTGATTCTGCCTTTTGGCAAGGTCAGTTTGACCAGGAAGCACTGTGGAGGAGACCACATCTCCTGCGAGCTTTCAGTATTTGCAGGACTTTGTTAGACAAAAATCAGTGTTTTCTCCAGCCACCTGACATGGTGAGGCTGTAGAGCAAGGGCTGCACACGCGTGTGTGAGTAAGAGGGAAGCTCTGGATTCCTGACGTGGTGGGAGGGCAGCTGTGCTCGTGGAGGGGATGGTAGGCAGTAGGTGGGGAGCAGGAAAGGAGTTCAGGGTACTCGCCAAGAAACTTCTGGGCAAGGCACCGGTTTTGAAGGCAAAGAATTTCCTTTTAGCAGGGAAACACTGCAACGTTCCATGAAGGATTCTTCTTTTGCTTTGCTGTTTGGAATTAAGAGTGTCTTGAGGTTGCTGTCTTGTAAACAGCTCTGATTTGTATTTAAATGTAAGTGGTAAGAGGTAGGGAATGTTTTCAGGTGAGAATTCAAGATCTCCTGGAGACCTAGCTGACTGGAGTCCAGATTGTGAGGTATAGACTGAGCTCAGCATTTATGTTCAAGCCTTACTTCACCACTCAGAGCTTATGAGATCTCAGAGCATGATTTCACCTAACGTTGTGCCTTAATTTAATTGGAAAATACACACTTTAGTGCTGTTATTTGGACTGATGTAGTGGACAGTGTCTGTCACCCAGAGCTGGAAATACTGGTTTTCGTCCCAATTTTGTGTCTGACTTGCTGGGGTTTTTTTAAAGTCAATTATTTTTTCAGTTTTCTCAGCTTCTTGCTATTTTACCGGCTGGGAATGGGGATTAATCAGACTTTGAAAACATCTCACCTGGCCGGCAGATAGAGATGAAAGTTTTAGGAACATGCCTTAAAGTTGACAGGAATTTTGTTTTTGCTCTTTAGATAAATTTTAAGTGATTGGACACACTGTCTGTGAATTCACAAAAGGAATTCCTTATGCTTTCGAAAGGCTGAGGTTCTGATATATTGAAAAGCCTCAGAAATTGGTGAGGCTTCTCTTTTTCTTCAGGTAAGACAAATGGATTTTGAAATTCTCAAACTGATGTATTTAATTTCTGTTCATTAATTTCAAAAGGCTTTTTAAAAATCTTCAACTGCTAATGATGTACTGGTGCTTAGAATAGTTTTGATGAACACACAAGGGAAATAGAATATTTTTAAGACTTATAGAAAGTATTGGGTGCTTTGTATAATAGGTAAGTTGTCATTTCCCAAGGGGTCTAAGCTCACTATTGGTCTTGGTTTAGCTCTGGCAATGCCAAGTTTTCCCAAAGTTGAATGCTTAAACAGTGTGAGTTTGTTCCTGATGTTATCCTGGAAGGTTACCTGCTGCCAACACTGGACTATATTGGGTTAGCGCTGTTCTCTCTGCCAATTAGCAAAAATGGTTTCCTATCTTTAAAGGAGTTATTTTGATAAGACAGTTTTATTTCTTTCTAATTCTGTAGGTTAATTTCAAAGAAAAGCAGCAGTAGGAAGGAACAACGTTAGGGCAACGACGAATGTGGTTTAAAAGTGGTGTACCGTGTTAAGAAAGGGATTTAACAGACTGTGAACCATAATGAGGGCAGCTGTCAGGTGTATTATGGGATGGAAATACACTAAAAAGTCTTTCCAAATCAACTTTTTTGTTTGTTAGTTTTTTGAAGTTTTCTGCTTCCTGTTTAGCTGCTGGATATTTGACTCAGTGTATACGCACAGGAGTCAGTTACTGTCAGCATATATAGGCTTTCCTGTAGCTTCTTTAATGAGTAAAATTAGAATTTTGTCCAATAACGTGACATTTATTTTGGAAACAAATTAATACTTTCTACTATAAGTTGTATTTGTTCATTTACAGTCCTTCTAGAACTCCTGTTAACTAACAGAGGTATCTCTTGGACAGGGCTGTTTCTGAAAGATGCTTTTTAAAATCACCTTTACATGTTTAAGCCCTTTCCTCTTGAAAAGGTCTCTGATAAAATGAGAACCTGGAGGAATAAAAATGAAAATACCTTTCCCCTAAGACTGTCTACTGCAAAAGGCCTCCCTCTTTTAAATGGGTCTTCTGGGGACTTGGTCTTCACTTATCTGGAGGTCAGACAAAAGCTGGCTGGGCAGTCAGTTTCTTGTGGAAGTAGCTCATTGGAAGAGGCTGAGGCCTTGCGTGCTTCAGACAGGAAATTAATGCAAATACCTCCTGATTCTTGGTTCTGGCATGTTGCAATGTATATGGCAGATTGGTGGGATGAGGACTATTTCACATTACACAGTAACCAAAGTTATTTGTTGGCAATGGTGGTGACTCATTGCTGTTCTGAATGCTACTTTCCAGCTCTTCTGGACGTATTTGCAGGGATTTTTTTGTATAGAATCATAGAATCATTGAATGTTGTGAGGTGGAAGAGACCCACCAGGATCATGGAGTCCAACTCCTGTCCCTGCACAGGACAACCCCAACATTCAGACCATGGGTCTGAGGGCCTTGGCCAAATGCTTCTGGAATCTTGTCAGGCTTGATGCCATGAGCACCTCCCTGGGGAGCCTGTTCCAGTGCTCCAGCACCCTCTGCCTCAAGAACCTTTTCCTCATGGCCAACCTCACCCTCCCCTGGCACATCTTCCTGCCAGTTCCTCTGCTCCTGACATTGGTGGCCAGAGAGAAGAGATCAGCACCTGCCCCTCCTCTTCCCCTTGTGAGGAAGTTCTAGACCGTGATGAGATCTCTCAGTCTCCTCTTCTCCAGGCTGAACAAACCAAGCGACTTCAGCCTCTTCATTGTTTTAATTTATTTTTTTTTTAATAGAGGATTGGTGTTGAGATTTTTAGATGTCAGATTTTTCCAGGTAGCTGTTGAAAATGGAAAATAAAAATTCAGAATAGTTCAGTACAGCTGCTTTGGATGCCTTCTTCACAAGCAGGACTGTGTGTTTTAGTGTGTTGTTGTGATCTCTTTTATTTTCTTATTAATAATTATTCTGTTGTAAAATATTTTACTTCTGAGTGGCTTAATTCTAATTCTCCTTTGTGTGTTGTCTGTACGCTGGGGATTCTTACAGTCTTTTTGCAGCACGAGCAAATGTACTCATGCTTGGTAAAACTGGAAGAAGTTAAGACACCTAGCAAACCTGTATGATAGCACATCCACAGCAATATTACTAGAGCTTGGAGCATCTAACGTAATACAGTTTTAGTGTCTTAAAAAAATAAATTTGAAAGAAGGGTTGGGGAATGAATTAAAAGAATAAAGGATAAGTGAAAATACCAAGATGAAATTATTTTTAACTTGGTGTAATTCATGGTAGTGATGATTTTGTTACTCCAGCAAAACAAAATTTGTATTAACACTAACTGAATTTAAATAATTTTTTCCATTCCCTTATTACTGGTAAGAGATACTTGTCAGATACGTTGTTGGCACCGCCTTTTATCTTGTAACGCTTTAAGCAGGACTCATTGGGGATCCTCCTTGTCCTGGTATTGAAAACCTTTGGCAGTTAGTCTTTGGCAGTTCTCTGCTACCAGGTCTCAGTTGGCTAAGTGATGAGTGATCCAACGTTGTACTTTACTTCTTTAGCCCTTCCAAAGCCCGCAGGTCAAAGTTAGATGCCAGCTTTCTACATTTAAAACTACATCTCAAATGGAGAAATCTATTTGTTTCAAGAATCTTTGCTAAGATTGAAAATAGATGTCACACTTATTCCATGTCCCTCTGATTAATGAGAGTGATCCTGTACTCTGCTGAAACAGCTTTCTCTCTCCAACCCTTAATAGTTTTGTCATTTTGTCAAATAATTTGTCAGTAATCATCAACATTTGGGGTCTTAATTGTCTCATTCTCTTGTTTATGTTTTTAATTTCCTAAATGGGGAATCATCGGTGCTTTCTTCTTGGCTTCACAGTACTGCTGATATGCTCATACTTACCTAGTCAATGGTGGATGGTGGACCATTTTCCAGGTGGTGACAGACTGGTGGCAAGCTGCTCAAATGGATGTTTTGTGGGCTCTCTCTTTGTTGCCAAGTTTAATAGAGATCTTTATCTCTATTTTACTCTTTTGAAATGGCTTACTGAAATTTGCTTCCTGTTTTCTTAACAGAATTGAAAGGACCTGAGAAAATTTTCCCTTAGATGACAAGCTCTTGGAAAGTTGACCACTTCTAAAGGTATTATATTAGGGTTAACTTTTTCCATAGTTACAATAAACTTTATGAGAGGACAATCTTTTTTTTTAAAAACTAAAAAAAAAGTATTTGAATTTTCATAATCACAGATTTTATAAGTCTTCCATGCTCATTTGTTGCAACAAAAAATGTTTAATGCCTTTGTTCATATGTTCAGATTCACTGGTAGCAGCTAATAGTATTGTAAATTAAAAAGAAGAAGACTTAGAAGGCACAAAATTGTTGTGCTGCGTCAGGCCGTCAGTGTGTCTCACCCAAGGTACTGACTGCAGTCTGTTCGTGACGGATATCGGCTTCAGTGTAAGGACTCTCTGAAGTGGGTTTTTGGAGTTGGGATGCGGCCCAGGACTTGCTTCAGCTGAGTGATGCCTCGGTGATAAATCCTTCATCTTGTCATTTAAGGCTCAGCTAGTGCTGAAGATGAAGGTAAAGCTCCAATGCAAGTCTTCTGTTCTTGTGTAATGGCACAGTATGAGCGATGTCTTTCTTATGTTTTTTCATAGATTATTATCATGTATCCCTTGCAGTGGAATTAGACAAGTGGGGTATCTCTTATTTCTGTTAGAGTAAGTAGCTTTAATTTTTTTTATTGGGGTGATATGCATGTATGTGAGAACCTTGTGGATAGAATCTTAGAACCGTAGTGGTCGGAAAAGACCTTTGAGATCGTCAAGTCCAACCATAAACCAAACACCACCAATTTCATCTCTAAACCATGTCCCCAAGCACCTGTCTATCTGTCTTTGAAATACCAGCAGGGAAGGTGACTCCACCACCTCCCTGGGCAGCCCCTTCCAATGCTTGACTACCCTTTTGGTGAATAAGTTTTTCCTCAGATCCAATCTAAACCTCCCCTGGCACAACTTGAGGTCATTGGGTGGAAGCCTCCATTTCATGGCTGAGTTTTTGCGTTTTGTAGATGGTAGACATTAGGATTTGTTTTCTGTGAGTACATTCTCATCCTTGCAGACATCTCGGCCACTTTCTAGTTGCACAACTGTTATTGGAGGCAAGATAATAAGGTAGAACTAGGTTTGAGAACTGCATCCTTTTCATATGTAAATGCCAGAGCCTCATAAAAAAATGCATTTTCTGAAGCTTTACTCTTGCTCTGTAATATTTCACTGAAACCTTATCATTCTGCCCATAAGAATTTCACTCATTTTTATTGAGCAGGCCCATAGTTACCATATGTGAAACTGGAAGGGCTACTTAATTTTAAACTTCTCCAAGTGCTGCAGTACTTAGACAGCCCAGGCCTTAGAGTTTAGCTGTGATAGCTGGAATACTAATAGTATAAAACACCCTAAGGAAACACTTTGCATAATAAATTCCATAGGATCACATTTACAGTTGGTTAATATCTTGTATAAATTATTAAGCAACCTGATAGATGCCCAAAGACAACCTGGCACCAGCAATAGAGAGCTTTCCCGTGATGTTTGCTCTCTTATATATATGTTAAACTCCTGTCATAATTTGTACAGTGATATAAATAGGTTTTTAAAGTCTTTTTCAGATTTCTAAGTTCAATATTATGTTTTGTCAACTGTTTAAATATTATTTTTAACTTGACAGCTTCCTTTGGAAGCTCTTCTGCTTCAGAGTGCTGGTCCTTTTGTGTGTTCACAGTCCTTTTGTCTGCTCAGTTGGTAACTGTGTTCTTCATTTTGTATTTTTATTTTTTAAAAAGTATTTAGTTCTTGAGCTGCAAAATTGATTTCTATGCTCCTGGTGCTGCAGCATTCTATATAAACAGTCATAGATGGCTGGAGGTAACTTCTGTCTAGTTTTCTATCAGTAAAGCAACAATAAAATAGGAACTTCTGTGAAGTATGCTGACAGAAAATGGTTGAATGTATTATATCACTTTGAAAAGTTGATAAATTTGTTTGACCATTTACAATTGGTATTCAAAACATTGTACATTTATTTACATATATATATGTTTATGATATTTTTATAGTACATTTGATTTATGGACTGTGAGAAGCATATGTAGTAATAATACACAGAAGAGGTTGAGCTTATTGGCTCCTGTAATTGTCTGTCTGGCAAAAATTAGTTCCTACATCAGTGTATGAAGAATAAAGATGCGTTGTTTTTGAATTATGATACAGTTTTAAGCTTTTTTGGGGCAGATTTTTAAAATATATTTTGTTTTGTAGCTTGTGCACCCAGTTCTAGTTGGTTTGGATTCATTTCTGCAGTGTTTTAGATAAAAACCTGTTTATAAGTAAGAAGAGTGAGAAAAGTAGTTTTACTAGGAATGACTTAAAAAACAAAAACTAGTTTAAAAAAGTCATTCTGGCATCCAGGTTTTTGAGTATAATTTGTTCTTTTCTAGTTCTAAATTAATGCTTAGGCTCCCTGAAAGACACAGAAGAACATTTGCCCAAATTTCAGGGATTTGCTGTGTTAAAATATACATGAATATGTTGCTTGTGTGTGTGCAAGTAATTTTAAAGTAGAAAAGCTGTAGCAGCAGGCAAAGCAAACCAGGGCAGTGTCACAAGATGGGTAGTGGGGTGTGAACATGAGTGAAGGACAGAGCCAGTTTGCCTCGCTTGCTTGTTCCTGTGGTGGTTTTGGTATGACAGTTCACTGTTTTGCTGTTGGTGAAGGCAGGTCTTCATGTCTTAAATTTTATGTATCTGGAGATTTAAAAATACATGTTGGATAGAGTTGTGGCAGCTACAGTTTGTGCTTTTTGTACTGATAATTGCTGAGGAAGGAAGAGCTGTAATGGCTGAGCAGAGAATGGATGGAGAGCAGCCCTGAGGAGAAGGACCTGGGGTGCTGGGGGACGAGAAGCTCAACATGAGCCGGCAATGTGCGCCCACAGCCCAGAGGCCAATAACCGTGTCCTGGGCGGCATCCAGAGCAGCGTGGGCAGCAGGCCAAGGGAGGGGATTCTGCCCCTCTGCTCCGCTCTCCTGAGACCCCACCTGCAGTGCTGCCTCCAGTTCTGGGGCCACCAACAGCAGAAGGACATGGACCTACTGGAGCGAGTCCAGAAGAGGCCACGAGGATGATGCGAGGCCTGGAGCGCCTCTGCTATGGGGACAGGTTGAGAGAGTTGGGGCTGTTCAGGCTGGAGAAGAGGAGGATCTGGGGAGACCTTCCAGTGGCCTTTCAATACCTGAAGGGGCTCCAGGAAGGGTGGGGAGGGACTTTGGACAAGGGCAAGAGTGACAGAACAAGGGGTGATGGCTTGGAACTGAAAGAGGGAGATTGAGATGAGATGTGAGGAAGAAATTGTTTGCTGTGAGGGTGGTAAGACACTGGCCCAAGTTGCCCAGAGAAGCTGTGGCTGCTCCTCCCTGGAAGTGTTCAAGGCCAGGTTGGATGAGGCTTTGAGCAACCTGGTCTAGTGGAAGGTGTCCCTGCTGATGGCAGGGGGGTTGGAACTGGATGAGCTTTAAGATCCCTTCCAACCCAAACCAGTCTGTCATTCCATGTGGTGCAAAGGCTGCAGAATTTGGTTGTATATCCCATCTGGATATCTTTACCTCTGCAGTAGAGTTAAATATGCCAGAAGGAAATCGATTCGCTGCTAATCACTTGTCTCTGTATAAAAGTTGTAAAACTTTAAAACTTCAGTAGTGTAATGAAGTTTTCTCTGAAGGAATTTGAAACACTTGTACAAACTAGCTGCGGGCAGTAGCATCAGTGAGGTTTCATCACTGAGCTCTGGGGAGTGTTTTACTGACACCTGATGCCATCCTGGAGTCCTGAACTGCTGTTGGTAGAGAAATGTCAGGGTGACCCTTTCCGAATGTGTTGCTTACTGATTGGTTTGTTTGCTTTAATAGACAGTTTCACTTCTGAACTCACTGGATGCTTTGCTTTTCCCCATCAAGATCTATGACTGGCTCTTGTTAACTGTTTGCAGGGAAATTAGTTTCTGTTGTCCCCTCTTTCCAGCTTTCTTTCTCCTCCAAGAAACCGCAGCAATAAACTCTGCTTGGTACTTGTCTGTCGTGGCACAAATGGAATATCATTCTCCCAGAGAAATGATCTCTGGTTTTCTGTATGGTGCTGATAGAATATGCTTAGAAAATGGGATAGATTCACCCAAGCCATCTCTGTTTGTTTATTTGTTTATTTTGAAAGGCCTGCTGCCATGCTCAAGTGCTTTTTGCATTTACAGATCCTGCATCTGATTTGTTGCAGGCTTTGCTCCTTGTGGCTGAATTTACGTTCAGTGCGGGTATGAAGAGATAAGCGTCTTGAGCTTGGGTCTGTTCAGATAGGGGTTTTGGCAAACTGGTGACCTGTTGTGGTTGTGATCATCCAGGTGGCGGGGCTGTACTGGTGTCCACTGGTGCACACTGACTGGGAGAACCGACTGGGAAAAGGCAGAATTTCCCACTGTGGCATTTTGTGTCAGGCTGCCACTGGTTGACAGCGCTGCAAGAAGAGTCGAGGGTTTGGCCCCCATGGCTGTTGAGCTGAGCTAAAGGGACCACTGTCCACGGAGCAGTAACTGCAGTTGAAGCAAGCCTTGGCCAACCATGAGAGAGAAACCAAGAGCTCTGTCCCGAGTGTATATGAACAGACAGCTTCTTCTGCAGGGAGCTATTTCTCACTTCTTTTCCTTTATTATTCCTTTTTTTTCTGTAGCCGACGTTTGACAGTGTGATGAGGGAGTGGTGGATCCCTTAATCTTGTATTCTTTCTTTTTTTTGCCATCCTGGTACACACTGCATGCTTCTTCTCTTCTTTCCAGTTAGCCCTGGACCTTTAATCTGGATTGGTAAAACAAGTTTGTGGCTTTGCCCAATAATATTTCCAGAAGTCAAAATACCCTTTGCTTTCTACTGGAGCTACTGGTAATCTCGCTACACAACACCAGTAGCCTGACATTTTTAGGGTGATATCATTGTTCTGTTGAGTGGTGATTGTGTAGGTTAAAGAGCTGTGAATACTGTTAGAATTATAAAAAATCACCAAGCTTTTTAGAAACCTCATGCAAGGTACCCTTTATTCAAATAACTTTTACTCTGGAATGTGTGATCCCTCCCTGCTTGTAAATGCCAGATTTAATTAAGAGAGAATCTCAATGATGAGATGCAGACTTTTTTTTTTGCCTTGTAAACTTTCCCTAGTTGCCCTTTTTCCCATTCTCCTTTCATCTTTAGAAAACCTCAGCTCATAAAAATAAAGACTCAAAAGTGTCTTCTAGTTAGTGAAATATGAGTAAGCACAAACACCTTGAATCACGGATTTGCATGCGATGTGCATGCTGCAGGCTGTCTCCTCTGTCTTTGACTCAGGTTTTTAAGTAGGTAGAACAGGGGTAAGTCATTTCCTTGCTGAGGGCTGAATAGGCTTTTTCAAACACCTTTGAGTACACTTTATCATTATGCAGCGTTGCACAATGGTTCCTTGAAGGAAAACTGTGGCTGTGGGCTGTACAAAATGAAGCCTGGCCTGAATTCAGCTGGTAGGTGGTGACTACTGAGCCCTGGGGCAGAGGGTGGGAATGGATCCCTCTTAGTTTAATTCCTCTGCTCTGAGGACCTGCAGGGCTGCCTCTCCAAGCAAGGTGGGAATGGGAAATGGCTCATTTCTGTGCACTGCTCTTATCAGCTGGCAATAATGACATCATAGCTTTGCTGAGGGAGTTTTCCCAGCTGGCAACTCGTCACCAGTGGTGTTCCTCAGGGGTCAGTACTGGGGCTGGTCCTGTTTAATATCTTTACTGATGATCTGGACGAGGGGATCAAGTGCATCCTCAGTCATCTGCAGAGCGATCTGGACAGGCTGGATCCATGGGCGAGGACCAGTTGTATGAGGTTCAACAAGGCCAAGTGCTGGGTCCTGCACTTGGGTCACAACAACCCCCAGCAGCGTGACAGGCTTGGGGAGGGGTGGCTGGAGAGCTGCTCAGCAGAGAGGGACCTGGAGGTGTTGGTGGACAGCAGCTGAACGTGAGTCAGGAGAGTGCCCAGGTGGCCAAGAAGGCCAACAGCATCCTGGCCCGTATCAGCAATAGTGTGGCCAGTAGGACCAGGGAAGTTCTCTCCCCTGTCACAGGCACTGGTGAGGCTGCACCTTGAGTGCTGGGTTCAGTGTTGGGCCCCTCACTCCAAGAAGGACATGGAGGTGCTGGAGCATGTCCAGAGAAGGGCAATGGAGCTGGGGAAGGGTCTGGAGCACAAGTGTGATGAAGAGCAGCTGAGGGAACTGGGGTTGTTGATCCTGGAGAAGAGGAGGCTGAGGGGAGACCTTGTGGCTCTCTCCAAGTCCCTGAAAGGAGGGTGTAGAGAGGTGGGGGGGGGGGTCTGTTCAACCAAGGAACAAGTGACAGGACCAGAGGAAATGGCCTCAAGTTGCACCAAGGGCAGTTGAGATTGGATATTAGGAAAATTTTTTTCTCCAAAAGAGCGGTCAAGCACTGGAACAGGCTGCCCAGGGCAGTGGTGGAGTCACCATCCCATGAGGTGTTCAAGAAATGTGTAGATGTAGCACTCAGGGGTATGGTTTAGTGGGTGTGGTGGTGATGGGTTGACGGTTGGGCTAGATGATCTTAGAGATCTTTTCCAACCTTAATGATTCTGTGAAATGGGAAATAAAGGCAGTTGGGAAGTCATGTGTGAGGCCCATCTGGTACTGTCACCTGTGGTGCTGGAGCTGTTTCAGAGGCCATAAAGCAGAGAAGAGGTTTCTATCTCACTGATGGTAAAATATGCCACCACAGTTCAGTAGTGCCAAATTTATTTTATGAAGCAGATCTGATGATTCAGGTGAGAGTTGTTTGCTGTGCATGGTTTGAAGGGAGAAGTTGGAGATGTATGACAAGCCTCACAGGTGGCTGCAGTATACAGTAAAGTCAAGTATCTGTCATTTACTTAATTTTTCTATGCAGTAATGGGCTTTTGCCAGGACACTTGCATATCTTGTCTCTAGTCTGTGCCTCTTCTGATTTTTACCTGTTGATATCTTTTTCAATCACAAAACACAGCTGATAATTATTATACACCCTTCTGCTCCCAAATTCAAAAAGAAAAAAAAAAGTTGGGAGAAAAATTTGTCCTTACCAGGGTTTCTGATGTTGCTGTTTAGTTTTTTTGTGGATTTTTTTGCTAGGTATACAGACTTTGTGAGCCTGATCTGTCAGTTTGGAAGGCTGCCACAGTCTTAGAAGTGTAATCTGCTTCATTTATCTTTATCAGTGATTATATGAAAGTTGTAGCTTATTGTGCCTGCACCGAGAGGTGAGGATGGCTTAGCCATAAGCACTGTGTGGTGAAGTACTTGCTGAAATAGCAGTGTCTAGGGGATGAGAAGGTGGTGTCTACCCCTGGTTGCTTCTTAAAAGACTGGGATCTGTTTTTATTTCAAAAATGACATTTTTGCAGACTGCTTGTTGCTTGTTTTCAGTGCAGGACTTTGCACATCTGCTAAATGCCTTAAGGAGTAAATAGTTGAATTGCTTTAGGTTGTAATATACTTTGGCAATGGGTTTGAAGAATATTTTTCTTTAGAAAGCCTTAGTAACCCTTTCATATACCCCATGAAGAGAATATTTGTCTTCTGTAACTTGTCACGATAAGCACATCTCATTACAGTTTTGGAGAGACTATTTCTTCTTATGAACAAAACAGTTTCCTTTCTGCTTTTTATATGTCTTCTGTTTGACTGTGCTTTTTTAAAAAAAAATAAAAAAATTTTCCCCAGTCCTTCACTTGGCAATTAAACAGCAGTTATTTGTCTCTGTGCTGTATTTTCCCTTCTATTTGTGTGACTCAGCAAAAATAATAAGGAAATTGAGGGGTCAGAAAAAGACAAATTGGAAAGAAATTAGCTGGGTTTGTTTTATGTGTCAACCAGTCTGATTTTGCAAAAGACTGAGATTCTCATCTGCTGTCGTTAGAGTGGGAGTATTGTGTGTTGTCTCGTAGCAGTAAAGGGAAGATAGCAAGAAAGGTTCTGTTTATAAACTTCCTGATTGTAACCTTGCTGGTTGAAGAAGGCAAATGGTGCTTGTGGCTGTTAATTTTGCAAAAAAAGACAATTTATCATCTCTATCAATGGGTCAACCTTGCCAAGCAGTCAGTTTGGTTGCTGTGTCTCCTTGTGTAAATCTTAACGAAAAATTTGTTTGACAGGCTCAGATGGTTTTTTTAATTTCTGTTTTTAGCCTCTTTTCTCAACTGCATCATTGAAAGGCGTAGCTTGCTTGTTTGTACTTGTAAATTAGGGAGAGCTGTGCTTCTTTGGAGTATCTGAGGTTAGTCTACTTTCCTAAATAAAAATAACCGTTAGCTTTCATAGGGATGTGATGTGGCATTAACCAAATACTTTATTCTGAGACCCCCTAAAGCTGGAAAGAGATGTTTCAGAAGTCCTGTGGAGATCGGTGCCTGCTTTTTCAGAGATGAGAAGACTTTGAGAGCTGTGTGTTGTATTAGAGCATCTGCACATGTTTTTAATAACCGTAGGTGGAACAGATTATCCTGCTGGCTTTTACTGGCCATTATCAAGGTTACTCTTGTTCTTGCTTTTGCACAAGTCCTCTTTTGGCAGGCAGATCTGTGACTGTGTTTGCCAAGTCTGTGCGAAAGTAATTCTTTGTCTGCCACTGCTGGGTTTTTTGCACAACTTTTCCAAGTTGAAATTAAGAGATAAGTATTTTCACTTTCTGAAGGTACTCTGTTCCAGAAAACTCCTTTTTGTATCTGATTAAATGAATCTACTAGATCCAAATACTTAAAGTTGGAAAGTGAACCATCCAAAAAGATTTGGTTTGCTTTTTAGGGAGAAGACAGTCTGAGATTTGCTGGTTCTGTGAATTTTTCTGCATCGGTGAAATAATGTCAAGTTGATGAGCTGCTGAACTAACTTGCTGTTAGAGATGGGGCAGGAAGTGAGCTGTGGCTAGGTAGCACCATCTGAATAAAAACTTGTCAGAAAGCTGCTTTCAGCTAATCCCTGGGAGGAAGTAAGCTATAATCAGTACTAAGTGAGCTAATCACAGGAAATCTGTTGCTCAACAGGAGCCTTTACAAAAAGAAAAAAAAAAAATTAGGGGGAGGGAAGGCAGGGAGAAAGGGGAAAAGAAAAATACCCATGCAGACATTTTATTCTGCTTTTGGACCCCAAAGTTTGGTCCAAGAAAATGGAATATCTGATGAAATGAGCAGCCTCAAAACCGTACAATGTGTCTATCTATTTGCCCTCTTTTCCAGAATAATGAAGCATCAAGTCTCATCTCCTCTAGTAAGGTGTTTTTTCAGGTATTAAAAGGTGATGGTGTGGGGAGGCTGAGGAGAAGGTGGCAACTGAAACCACTGGAGTCTTGGAGTCAGTGTACTGGGAATGATTCTCCAGACGCTTTCAAAATGGATTTTTGTAATAGGAGCCAAGAGCGGGACATGGGGATCTTGAATCTGTCCTGTTACGCTGGTCTTTTCTTGGACTATCACATGCTAGCTTTTTATTACTATTATTTTTAATTACTCTGTGCTTTTTTTTTTTCACCTGATATCTTCTGCCTTGGAGATTTGTTTGGGAGGCATCTCTTTCTGTTTTCCTCTGCTCTGGACCGGGCTGTCCTGCATGCCGCTCTTGATGCATGACAAACGTTGCCAGTGTAGCACCCTATAAGGCTCTACAGGAAGATGGCAAATGACAGCCGCCACTGTACAGATTGCTGTAAGGATAACTTTCTTTTCTCAACCCTTGTGCCCTCTGCTAAAGCAGGGACAGGGAAATGCACTTTTTTGCCTTTTGATCTGTTCTCTTTTCTTCTTTCATCCCTTCTGTCAGACAACACACAGTTTTGTTGTCTTGCTTTCAAGCACTGTGCCTGCTGTCTGCATCCGTGGCCCAAATCTTCTGCAGCTCTCATTCCAGCAGTTCAGGTGGTGTCCCAAGAAGGTCCTGCAGCTGTAGTGGCACATCAAGGATTATGATTTCAAAATCAAAGTGGTTATGTTTCTTAATGCATTGTTAGCTTGAAATCGATTACTTCTGCTTTTTGGTCAAGACTGCAAAATAGACTTAAATTTGATGTTTGTGTTGCTTCTTCTGTGTTACATAGAATCATAGAATCATCACATGTTGTGAACTGGAAGGGACCAGTCCAACTCCTGTCCCTGCACGGGACAACCCCAACATTCAGCCCATGGGTCTGAGGGCCTTGTCCAAATGCTTCTGGAATCTTGTCAGGCTTGGTGCCATGAGCACCTCCCTGAGGAGCCTGTTCCAGTGCTCCAGCACCCTCTGCCTCAAGAACCTTTTCCTCATGGCCAACCTCACCCTGCCCTGGCACATCTTCCTGCCATCTCCTCTGCTCCTGACGTTGGTGGCCAGAGAGAAGAGATCAGCGCCTGCCCCTCCATGGACAATAGTAAATGTATTGAGTAACTTTTGCCTGCAATAAACAACTGAGTTTAGTTTGCAGCTCTGTGAGCCTCCTGTCAGGTTATGTACATACAGAAAATTTGATTTATTTCACAGATTTAGTTCTGGCTCCTTGGAGATCTGATGCTTAAGTGGCAGTGTAACGCAAGGGTATTGTGTGCCAGGAGTAGGAATTTATGTACATGTTATCACACAGCTCTGAGACTGATGTGTTTTGCTTTGGTTTTGTTTTTCTCAAGCAGCATTCCAATTTACTTTTGCATCAAATCCCAGGCAGTGAAATACAGACGCAGCCTAGACTTGTGAAATACATTAATTAGAACATCTCAAGAAGACAAATTCAGCTCATAATGATGTGAGAACTTTCTATGCCAGATGTTTCTTTTGACAAATGGCACAATCTTCCTACTCCTATGGTGGTTTCACTGGGCCAGCACTTGGCTGCAGCCAAACCCAGCCGCTCGCCCACTCCCCACCAGGGGACAGGGGAGAGAACTTGGGGCCAAAGTGAAGGAGACTCATAGGGTGAGATAAGAACAATTTAATCATTGAAATAAAAGAAAACTTACAACAATAATGATATTTAAATAGTAATAATGATAACAATACTAGTAATAAAATATGCAAATGAGTGATACCCAGTGTCATTGCTCACCACCCACCGACCAAGCCCAGCCCGTTCCCAGATAACGATCCTGGAGTAGCGACAATCCTTCATCTGATCTTCAAAGTTTCTTATGCCTCAAAGATTCCCACCTGGAGGTGGGAAATGGAGAAGACTCTGTTACTTAAGGTTTCACTGAGGAAAGTTTTAGGATGTTGGTGTACTCTTCAGAGTAAGACAGGACATTTGGGGGGCTTTGCTTTCTTTTCACATCTCTCCCTTTGCCTTTGCAACAGCTCCAAAGGTATTCTCAAAAAGGGAATACAGGCTGCCCCAGTGCTTGTGCAGGGTGTGGAGTGGGGGTAAAGGATGGGTTTATGAATCTCAGAAGGGAGGGGAAGGGCTGAGAACAGGGGACAGAACCCGATCTTCATTCAATAAACTTAAAGGGACTGATCTGACTGCCTGAGAATAAGGGGGTAAAAGTCTGCATTTGCTCTGGCCTTCAGAGATTGTTCAGATCAACATCTACATCCAACTTTCAGTCAGTGAGAATTCCGGTCCACCAAAAATAATCTGGAAATATTATGGACAAAGGCAAATTAAGAGTGCAATTATTAAAAGGCAATCTTTAATTGCAAGAAGATATTAGTGTTAGTACGTTTTCACATCAGCCTCTCCACCCTCCTTCCTTTCCCATTGTCACTATATGCTGAGGAGGCTTGAGCTGGCTCTGTGTGAGCTGTGAATGGTTTGCAGCAAAAACATTCTCTTTATGCCAAGATAGTGCCTAGTGCAATTGAGCCTTAGGTCCCACTTTGCTACCAATAATAAGTAACAAGTGTCACAGTGAAAACTGGAAGCGTGTGGTTTGCTGTCCACTATACTGTGCTCTTTCTCACAGTGACAGCTAATACAAATTTAGTGCAAGAACATATTATTAAAAGAAAATCCAGTTTACCAGTGAATTTTTCCTGTTGCTGTCTTCAGATGAATACTTCAGCGAGGGCTGTGCTCCCGGGTCTCCTCCCAACTCCCGCCTCTGCCAGCTCTGCAAGGGCTCAGGGGGGGTCCCGCCAGAGAAATGCGTTGCTAGCAGCCACGAGAAATACTATGGATATACTGGAGCTTTCCGGTAGGTGATGGAAACACTCTGGCTGCTCTCAAGTCCCCTGGGGCTCATCACAGAGGCTATGGGTAAATCGCACGGAGTACAGCCTCAGGTTGATGCTAATTTGCTGACCTTCTCTTTTTCTCCATTTAATTGATGAAAGTATATATATCTGCCATATTACACATCTGCTATACAGTTTTTTCTTTATGTGGCTTCCTGCAAAATGATGAGAAATGTTCCCATTCTGTAAAATTAATGTCCTGGTGCCTCCAGGCGAATTTGGAAAGATACAAGTGTTTTGGCCAGACCTCCCACAAGGGCAGCAGCACTACGCTTTTAACATGAATAGGGAGTGTTAAAAGATGGGAACTCACAACCAATGCTCCCACTAGAGGTGCTGTGGTGGTTTTCCTTGGCCAGCACTTGGCTGCAGCCAAACCCAGCTGCTCGCTGACTCCCCCCATAGGGGACAGGGGGGAGAATTGGAGCACAAGGGTAAGGAGACTGGTAGGGTGAGATAAGAACAATTTAATAATGCAAATAAAAGAAAACTTAAAATAATAATGGTATTTAAATAATAATGACATAATAACAGTAGTAAAATATGCAGATGAGTGATACCCAGTGGGATTGCTCACCACCCACTGACCAAGCCCAGCCCCTTCCCAGATAATAATCCCGGAGGAGCGACAATCCCGAACTGAAACCGCAATCCCGGAAGAGCGAGAGCCCGAGCGAAAGGCAGAGAGAGCAAGAGAGGAAGAGCCCCTCATGAATGTCCTGCCCATGGGGGATAGGAGATGGAATAGCCCCTTGGCAGAGCCAAATGCCAACTGAGCTGATTCATTTAAATATTCCTCCCCTCTTAGATCTTGCACCTGCAGACGGACAAAACACAAAATCCTTCACTCCCAGGGACACAAATGCCAACAGGGGGATGTTCTCAGCGTTTCTCTCCTAACAAATCCCAGCTGAACCCAAACCCCGGTGCTGTTCTGGCTCCTGAAGGGAAACCAGCTCTGGCCCAGCTCAAACCAGGACAAGGGCCTTGCAGTGCAGTACACTGCAAGACTGATGTGTGTGCTCACGTAATTCATATTTAAAACTTAATTTGTTCAAGTCCAAGTGCTCTAGGAAGAATGTGACTGCATTATAGCAGACAGGCAAATGTTTGTATTCAGTTTCATTTTATTTCCCTGTTGTCATTCTGCAAACAGAAAAATGGAAACGCTTTTGTTGTTTTTTAGAAGTTAGAAGAGCTAAATAGGAGCCCTGTGGTGGAGAGGGGCATCCGTGGTGGAGCCTGCTGCTGCACAAGCACATTACTTCGGCTGGGACAGGAGTATGTGTCAGCCTTGATACTGATCACGAGGGAGGCCGAAGGAGCCAGGACCAGCACAAGAGCTGTACTTAGGAAGTTCTTCAGGAAGCAGTCCCACTTTATGCTCGCACCAGGGGGAATTCAGGAGGCAAAAAACCCCCCAACAACAACAAAAGAATAAAGTTAAAGGCAGAGCATTCAGACTAATGTCCTCAAGCATTGTGTGTTCATCAGTTTTCTTAAAATGCTGCCCAGTTCTCACTTTATTTTCCAGTTTTTACTCACCATCAGGGTTTTGTTTGTGTTTTCCCACCAGTGGCAGCGACAGGAACTGCTTTTTCTCCTCTGTGACCTGGGTATGTTGTAGGTTATTTGACCCATTTCTTCCCCAAAAGGAAGAAAGCTAGTGAGCAGCTGTATTAGTTTCACTGGGCTAGCCCCTAGCCAGCAGCTAGCACAGCCGTTCACCCACTTCCTCCCCACCCCCAGGAAATAGGGGAGAGGATTGGGGGCAAGGATAAGGAGGCTTGTAGGTTGAGATAAGAGCAGTTTAATAATAGAAATAAAAGAAAACTTTAAAAAACTGATATTAAAATAGTAGTGATAATGCTAGCAGTATTAAAATATACAAATGAGTGCTACATAGTACAAGTGCTCATGACCCGCTGACTAAACCCGGCCCATTCCCAGATAACGATCCTGGAGGAGCGACAATCCTGAACTGAAACCGCAATCCCAGATGAGGGAGAGCCTGAAGAAATGACTCCCCTTTCTGGTCAGCCCTGGATAATATACTAAGCATGACATGATCTGGAATATCTCATTGGCACATCCAAATGCCAGTTCTGGGTTTTGCTAGTCACTGTACTTCTCCCTCCCAGTCCTAATGCAGCTGTGAACCAGCCAAACACGGTGGCCTTGAGCTCCAGTAGCAACTAATAACACCAGTACTGTTATCAATGATGTTCTCACAACAAGTCTTACACTGAAACTAAAACACAGCTATTCTAACTGCTGAGAAGAAAATTAACTCTATCCTAGCAAAACCAGGACAGCAGCAGAACTGACTCCTGGAACGTTGTTGTGTAAATGAAACTCTGAACGCACGTGCAAATTGGTCGCTGCAGGTCTCTTCAGGGGCTGGGAGGATGAGAGTGGGTTAAGCTTCCCAAGGAACTTCTGTCAAAAACCTCTGTCAAAAAGAGGGGCAGCTTTTGGGATTAGTGTCAACTACTGGAGATGAGGATTGAGAATTGGAGCCTTGTGGTCACCAGTGCTAGTACCTGTGGGTATGTTCTGTCAAGTAAGCAGCAGAACTGCTGGGAAAAAGGCTTTTAGCTTTTTTTTGTATCTTTTTTTTTTGGTGAGTGTAATGGCTTGCAGCACCGTCCTGTGGTGGGAATGAGTCCATCTGAAGTCTGTAGTTAAGTCTTGTTTGCAGCTTCACAGCTTGGCTCTGAGGTTCATTCCAGTTCTCGTAATTAAATGGAGTGTGGCTGGTGATTGTTTGGGAGTTGCTGATGGGCTTGAGTACATGATTATTACTGGTATTATCTTCACTGGCAAAGATGAAAGTGAATACCTTTCCCCTGATTGTGTCCTCTTCTGTGTATTACCTTTGCTTCTTCTGTCATCTTTCTTCCAGATTTAGCATACATTTATCAGGTTGCTCAAACTTAGATTAACCATTTTATGTTAAGCTGTCTTTCATCCCAGCTAAAAAAACCCTCACCATTCATTATATTGTCAAATCCTGTCAGAGAAATATGAATCTGACGTTCCCTTTGCCACTATACAGACTCCTGGCAGGCACTGGAAAAAAAAAAGAATATTCTCCACGTCCTCTCAACTCCTTGCACAAGCCATGATTCAGCAAGGCAGCCATGTGGGTGATGATGCAAGAGTGATTCTGTCAAGCTGCTGGGAAATGAACAGGCTCCTTTTCCTCTTTGAGGAGAGAGCAGAAAAGGAGCTTTAGGGTGTATTTGCACTCCTATTCTTTTTTTTTTCTTTTTTTTTAATCCCTTCTCCTGTCATTCCCCATCATGCCAAACCTCTGCAGCAATTTCAAAAGTACTTCCTGACACTGTCGAAACTTTCCATGCATAATGAAGACAAGGTGAGGATAAAGGAGAGGAGAACTGCTCTTTTCTTCTGCACTCAGGTGTCAGAAAAAAACTGGCTGTTTGGATTTGAACCTGAACAAAATGATTGATTTTTAACTTCTGATGATGACTGAAGGATCAGACTTCTGTTTCCTGCAGCACTCTGTTGTGAGTGGAGCTGGTGTAATTTATTTAAACTATGAATTCGAAGCTGCTGTGCACTGAAATGTTCCTTTGTGCAAAACAGTTTTGGATCTAGCACGTTATTTTAACAACAGTCTTTGAAGCAGCCGCTCAGAAATTACAGTACTTTGTGTTATTAAATAAGTCACATTTCCTAAGTTTTTCCTAAAAGCTGAGGTTTTACTAAACCACAGATTTAATGAGTTTGAAGGATGTTGTTTAACTGCAGACAATGGAGCCAGTCCCTCAGGTGGGAAGCTGATGTCCAAGATCTTTCTGTCACTCCAGTCTGCTCTGCCAGCCCCGCAGCTTCTCTCCCTCCTGCAACGTTCCTGGGCTCCACTTCCAGCAAGGTCGAGGATATTTCTGAACATTTTCAACATGAAACACTCAGCAGAACTGCAGGTCTGAGGGTCTCCACAGACACTGTTATGGCAGTTTCTTGAAGCCCCTTATTTTAGAATCCCAGACTGGTTTGGGTTGGAAGGGACCTTAAAGCTCATCCAGTTCCAACCCTCCTGCCATCAGCAGGGGCACCTTCCACTAGACCAAGTTGCTCAAAGCCTCATCCAACCTGGCCTTGAACACTTCCAGGGAGGAGCAGCCACAGCTTCTCTGGGCAACCCGGGCCAGTGTCTCACCACCCTCACAGCAAACAATTTCTTCCTCAGATCTCATCTCAATCTCCCCTCTTAAAGCCATCACCCCTTGTTCTATTACTACCTGCCCTTGTAAAAACTCCCTCAAAAAAGTTCCCTTTTCTTGTGGAATGAGAAGTTTTGGATTTCCGTATTCTTCTCTTGAGCACGTGATGCACTAAGGAAGAATTCATTTCAGATCAAGAAGCTGTAATAATGAGTATGTGATCAGCTGGCTTGTACTGCTTGCATCACTGAAAATTAAGAATTTTTACCATAGTGAGAAATTTATTTAAAAATATATAAACAAAAATGCAGTAAATGTTTTTGAAAGTTGCAACCTGAATACTGTGTTACAGTGTTTTTAATTCAGTGACTGGGCTCTTCAAAGGGGCATGTGCAGAATTAGGATGAGCTTGGAGGACCGAGTTTGTTCTTGTCCAGTTTCAGATGCAGGTTAGTGGTTTATCGTTATATCCTGCTCTTGCTAATATCACCAGGCAGCTCAAAAAACTGCACAGGTAATATTGTTAGTAATATTATAAAATTAATATTATAAAATAATAGTCTTTACTTTAGAAAAATCCAGAAGGCTACTCGTGATGTTGCTTTCTTCACGCAGTATGTCATTTTGGTGTTAAAGTTACGTGATATGCTTCTTTACCTACGATGATTTATTTGGTGATCTGATTTTATTTCTTTGTTCAAAAGGAGGAGTACTTTCTTTTAAATGTCAATTCCCATTTGGATAGTTAAAGATTCTGTATCATACTCTTTTCTGAGATTTGATTAGCGTAAGGAAATGGATTGTAGTCCCCTGTACTGCCATCACTCCAAGCCCAACCTCAAATAGGACTCTTGAATATATCTGATTTGGCGGTTCAGACCAGAAATTTGTACATCTCAAATAGGTGGCATACACTTTGTGCAAACAGTATGTATTGTTAGACAAGCATTTAGAATTAAAATCACAGTGGGTAGGCTGTTCAGACCTGCTTTTAGATTGTAGGGTTCCTAATTTTTTCCCCATATTGCACTGTAAGTACTGGAAAATACAGAAGATCCTGCAGATAACTTGCAACATCTGAAAGAGCAATCAGTAAGGGAATTTGGAAGACTGTTGGAGGATGGGAATTGCACTCTGATTCACCACTGCATCCCTGCAGACATGTTCCAAGTGTTGCAGGTCTATTTTTTTGCTCCGTCATCAGGCAAAGGGCTCAAAGGCAGGTTTGTCTAGGTGGGCATTGCACAACTTTGACCATTGTTCTCCATCAGTCTCTTAAGGAGATGGAGCAACCAGCACATGTCCATTTTTTACTCCCGCTGCCAGAACTTTGCTTTGTGTGATGCTTGTGCCTCTGAAGGTATTTGTACAGAAATTATAAGCTGTCATGGGTTTTTTTGGTGATAATTCATTTTAATCTCTTGAGCTTCATAACAGTGTGCTCTTGTGCTGCATGAATTGCAGCTGCTAGACTACTTTATTTTTCTTTGTTGGGATCTGGCAGTATTCACCCAGTGCAACGACAGGGAACAGCGGTCCACCTGTTTTTAGATCTCCTAAAACTATGTTGTACAAGATGTACATGTTGTACACAGACATTGTGTAGCACAATATTTATACTTTGGAAATAAGGTGTGATAATTGAGAGTGGATTGCACTGTCTTATCCCGAGTTTTTGGAGCAACACTGATAATGATTGCTCCAGTGGTATGGCTGGGACTGAGTCATGCTTTGGGACTATGATGGGCAGCTGGTAGACAGCAGGTGTTGGGTTTGTGTGTGGGAGGCCATTTTTGGTAGTGGGAGAAGGGGCTACAGTGTTGGCCCTTGTGAGAAGCTTTGCAAAGCCCTGGCCCCAAGGTGGGCACACCTCCAGCCCAGGCTGAGCCAGTTAGTGACAGGGAAATGCCTCTGTGAATCCATATTTATAAGGGAAGAACTAGTTTTGAAAAGAAGAAGGAGGAGAGAACCTGGAGGAGAGGCCATTGACCTGAACAAAAGGCGACCATCGACCTAAACAAAGAGTTGCCATGAGAAAGGAGGACGAAGGGGAAGACAAAGAACCTCAGACACCCAGTTCAACTGCGTGGAGTAGGAGAAGGCACAGGAGGTCCCTGCAGCTCATGGAAGTTCAGCAGTGGAGCATGTATGCACGTGTAGGCCATAGAGGACTCCACACTGGAGCAGAAAAGTTGAGCCTGAGGGCAAGTGTGACTGAATTGAGATCCCACAGACAGTCAATGCGAGAGTGGGGTGAGGAGGTGCGCTGGACCAGAGATCTGTCTCCAGCCTGTGGATGTTCCCACGCTGGAGCCAGGAGCTGTGCCCGAAGAGGTCCGTGACTCCATGGGGAACCCGTGTTGGAAGATTTTGTTCCTGGACTCTTTTATCCCACAGGCGGGATCTCAAGTGGGGAAGAGCAGCAATGGTGAAGTGTCTGAACCTCCATTCCCTGTCCCCTGTGCCACTGTGGGGAGAAGGTAGAGAAATGGGGAGCAAAGGGGTTTGAGCCCACGAAGAAGGGAGGGGTGGGGGAAGGTGTTGTAAGATGTGGTTGTTATGTCTCACTGTGCTACTTGGATTGATTGGGAACTAATTAAATTGGTTTTTTTTCTTCCCCAAGTCAAATCTGTTTTGCCCTTGACTGTAACTGGTGAGTGAGCCCTCCCTGTCCTCATTCCAACCTACGAGCCCTTTGTGATTCTCTTCCCATCTCACTGGGTTGGGGGAGCGAGTGCTGTACCACGTGGTCTGAGCTGTGGGTGAAACCACCACACGCTAGTGGGCCATTCATTTCCCAAACTGTTGTGAGAGGTGGGGGAGGAGATCAACACAGAGGAGATCTGTTGCTTCCTGTTCCAAAGAGGTAGCTCATAATTTGAGGATATGGAGGAATGAGGGGCATATTTGTTATTCACCTGTCATCATGAGGTTATTTCTGTAAATCTTTATTTGTGCTGTTTCCTCTATAGCAGAGAGGCTGCCTGTTTCTTGGTGATCAGAGAAAAATCTCCAGATTATTATGAGGAGGGAGGAAAGGCCAGTGCAGATTTTCTTGAATGTGGAATGTGTCATGTAGACACTTTACTGAGCTGTGTTTTAAGCTTTAGGTGCTATTTGTTCGTGATCTCGCTCATGTTTTTGTTAAGAACTCAAAGAGGGTTGTGGTGATAGTATTTATTCTTTTTACAAATGGAGAAAGTGTGGTGCAAAGTGCTGAAGCAATGCAAGTCCTCATTCAGAAGTGGAATACATCCAGAGATCTTGGTCCCATCTTCTTTAACATAGACTACATAATTTGGGTAGAGATATTAATACAACTTCATGTGGACAGTGTGCTGAATTATGACTTATAAGCTGGTATTTTCTCCCCAAGACCTTGTCTCATAAGTAATAGGAAGGAAAGCATCTAAGGCTTTCAAATGTGTTTGACTCTGGAGCATGAAGCTCTTTGGACTAGAGCTACCTCTAAAAGAGGTTGTACTTATGCCCTTACATGTACTGTCCTTTTCATGTACGCAACCTCTGTGTGAACAGATAATGAACCGGATCGGGGAGTTGATCCATGTTATAACTGACTGTTGTTTTTGGCTGGGTTAGTTTTGTCACTGGAAAACATCCCACAAATGCTGCTGCTGGCAGAAATGAACGGGTGGCCCAGAAGCAGGAGTGGGGAAGGAATCTGCTTCCTTTTGCAGAGACATCAGTGTCTGCCAGTGCAGTGCTTGCTGAGTTCCCTTCCCTGTTGGCCAGCTGAAGAAACACAACATTTATGTATTCAATGCTCTCTTCCTATGTTAAAACAAATATTTCTGTTTCAGTGCTTTCACTAGCTGTTGAGAGCCATGTCTGACAACGGAGAACTGGAAGACAAGCCACCAGCTCCTCCTGTCCGGATGAGCAGTGCTATCTTCAGTTCAGGGAGCAAAGACCAGTTGTCTGCCAACCACAGCTTGAAACCCCTACCCTCTGTACCAGAAGAGAGAAAACCTAGGAATAAAATCATCTCCATATTTTCTAGTGCTGAAAAAGGTAAGATCCCTCTATTTCCAAAGTTACTACTTTTATTCATAGAATGATTGAATGTTGTAAGTTGGAAGGAACCCACAAGGATCACGGAGTCCAACTCCTGTCCCTGCACAGGACAATCCCAACATTCAGCCCATGGGTCTGAGGGCCTTGGCCAAATGCTTCTGGAATCTTGTCAGGCTTGGTGCCATGAGCACCTCCCTGGGGAGCCTGTTCCAGTGCTCCACCACCCTCTGCCTCAAGAATCTTTTCCTCATGGCCAACCTCCTCCTCCCCTGGCACATCTTCCTGCCATCTCCTCTGCTCCTGGCGTTGGTGGCCAGAGAGGAGAGATCAGTGCCTGCCCCTCCTCTTCCCCTTGTGAGGAAGTTCTAGACCACGATGAGATCTTCTCTCAGTCTCCTCTTCTCCAGGCTGAACAAACCAAGTGACTTCAGCCTCTCCTCACACGGCTTCCCCTCTAAACCCTTCACCAACTTGGTGTCCCTCCTCTGGACACTCTCCAGCAGCTTCAGATCCTTTTTATCCTGTGGCACCCAAAACTGTCCCCAGTACTCGAGGTGAGGCCGCACCAGTGCAGAGCAGAGCTTTACTCTGCACCTTTACTCTTCGCGTAAGATTTGGTAGTGCTTCAGACATTCAAGTCCAGCCTGTCCAAGTGTAGAGGACTGGAGGAAGTGTTGAACTTGGCTATGTGTGTTCATTGAGCTAAGATATTCTCTCTGTTTGCACTGGGGTGTTTGAAGATGAAATGCTAAGTAAGAAAATTAAATAGCTCTGAAGAAAACCATCACCTATTGCTTCTCATGTTTGCTGCCCAGTTAAAAGTAATGTATGTCCAAACAACCCTCATAAATATTTGTGATTCCCAGGTGTTGTTTTACTTACCATCTTGCTATGCTAAATGCAGATTTCTAGTTTAAACTGAGCACCCTGCTGTTTTGGAAGGCTCTTCATGTTGACGAACATTTATGTGGTACCTTGAGGAGGAAAAAAGTCAGTAAAGAAGTAATGGGGAGGGTGCAGTGTGCATGAAGAAGAATTGAGAAAGATTAAATCCTTCTGTCTGTGTAACTGCACTGTTAGAATTAATTACTAGTGGGGGAAAAATCTGGATTGCTGTAAATACAGCAATTTTTTCTCAGAAATAATCCTTAATGAAACTAGACTGCATTTTTGCTTTGTTTCTGTCGTCTTTTCTTTATGATGAATGTATATACAGCACTGGAGCCCTGCTCCTGCTTCTCCAGCATGTCCGTATCCACGTACAACAGTATAGTGCATAGATAGAAATATCTTCTAATATCTGGTACGGTAAAGCTGCTCAGGCACCTATAAGCCTGACCTGACACTGCTGTGCATTGCATTTTATTAATCTCTCCCAGTTAGCATTTTTGAGATTAATATTAAGATGCACAAGGAGAAGGCCCTGCTACTCTTAACATCTTACAGGCTGCCCAGGGAGGTGGTGGAGTCACCTTCCCTGGTGGGATTTAAAAGACGGGTAGACAAGATGCTTAGGAACATGGTTTACAGGTGGAATTGACAGGTGTTGGGTTTATGGTTGGACTTAATGATCTTAAAGGTCTTTTCCAACCACTATGATTCTGTGATCTTCTAGTTCTGCTCTTGGCTTCCTGCGCCTTGTTGCTGATGTGCTGGGCAGAACATGCTAACACGGGTTTGACTGTTTCAAGAGACTTTGCTCCTCTGGTTATTTATTTGCTTGGCTAAGTATTTTCCCCAGGGCTGGTTTTTCATTCGTGCTCAGCTGTGTGAGCAGCCCCTCTGCAGCCATGCCTCACCCTGGAGACAAATGCTGGAGGTGGCTTCCCTGTATTCAGAGGACCTGGCTTTCCATGATCTGGCAGTTCTACTCTGAACAGTGGGCATATTTTCATTTTTGGAGGATGGAAAGATTTGGCCAGTGTAGCTTTTGGAAGTAGAATAGTTGTTTCACAAGGTCACTTCTTGTGAAATAACTGTCTGTGGCTGGATTACAGCAGTAGAAGTGGTGGTCTTTTTTTCTGGCATGGGTCAGAGCCTTAAAGAGGTTAAGGAGATCCTGAGAAGCTGCTACAGGTTGCTGGCAGCACCCAAAGAGAGAGACTTCAGGCCTCTGAGGTTGATGAAGGTGGTGAATCTGGTGTCTCATGCAGTGCCCAGGTGGCCAAGAAGGCCAATGGCATCCTGGCCCCTATCAGCAATAGTGTGGCCAGTAGGACCAGGGAAGTTCTCTTCCCCCTGTCCTGGGCACTGGTGAGGCCGTACCTTGAGTGCTGGGTTCAGTGTTGGGCCCCTCACTCCAGGAAGGACATGGAGGTGCTTGGAGCATGTCCAGAGAAGGGCAACGGAGCTGGGGAAGGGTCTGGAGCACAAGTGTGCTGAGTTCACTGCTGAGGGAACTGGGGTTGTTGATCCTGGAGAAGAGGAGGCTGAGGGGAGACCTTCTGTCTCTCTCCAAGTCCCTGAAAGGAGGGTGTAGAGAGGTGGGGGTGGGTCTGTTCAACCAAGGAACAAGTGACAGGACCAGAGGAAATGGCCTCAAGTTGCACCAAGGGCAGTTGAGATGGGATGTGAGGAAGAATTTCTTTGCTGAAAGGGTTCTGAGGCACTGGAAGGAGTTGCCCAGGGCAGTGGTGCAGTCTCCGTCCCTGGAGGGATTGAAGAGTCATGTAGACATAGTGCTGAGGGACATGGTTTAGTTGGGGACTTGTCAGTGTTTGGTTAATGATTGGACTCAATGATCTTAAAGGGCTTTTCCAATCCAGGCAATTCTGGGATTCTGTGTCTAGAGCAGGTTCTAGCTTAGCCCTTCAATACTGCAGAAACTTGTGTTTTACCATCATATTGTTGGTCATGGGAGGAACTGCCTAGAAACTGTTGAGTGCTGCAAGAAAATCTGGTGGAAGGATCAAATCTATCCATCTTCAGACTGGGAGAATGGTTCAGGAGCTGGGATGGCACTAGTCACTATGCTGTTGTGTTGATGGTTCCTCAGAGCATTTGTGGCCTTTTTTTGCAGACAGGGATATAATGAAGTAGAACATAAACTCCACAGGAAGGAAGATTTTCTTTGCTCTGAAGCAGTAATACTGTGTCAGACTTGCTCGTGTTGTGAAACAAATTCTGAACACGAGTGGGTGCAGCTCAACTGGTGAGCTTTGTAACATTTTACAATGCCTTTACTTCTCTTTGGATGTTTCCTCTTTCCCTCTTGATGGTGGGTTTGTTCATTGCTGAGATGGCTGGGGAGGCTGTTGAAGACTTGTCTAAAGTTGTAATGGTTCATCTGAAATTGCTTTGGAGTTCCATGAGTTAAGCTTATTTGGACCACTCTGTAAATACTGACACGTACCAAATGTATGGCAATTAATCCGCATAATTGTTAAGCACGTGTCTGTATACCTACTGAAATATAGTGATGCAAAATAAAAATTAAAAAAAATTCTGCTGAGAAAAGTACATTTTAGAGGAAATTATGCCTGTTTATCTTTTCTAGATGTTAAAAAGTATTTAAATTAATGTTCTGAAAAAAAGCAGAAGGTTTTACTGCATGGCAAGGTAATGTGGTTAGTTTCTTTATTCAGTTACCATTTTTCCTATCTGAAGGTTGTATTTTTTATTTTTTAATTTGGAAAAAACTTGTCGATTGGTTGTCCTGCAGCAAGGATAGTGTAAACATCCAAAAATATGTTTTCAGCCCTCAAGACTGCAAAACTAGCTGTCAAATGTAAGCAGAATATAAATGTATAGTGACTTTCTGGCACTAAGGCAATAGTCAGATGTTGGTTCTTTTGTTTATTAGCATGGCTCACCAGAAATATCCATTTAAATACTTATTAAAAAAAAAATCTGCTGCTGGGAATCTGTGGAGGTTTGACCCACAGTAGGACCATGTGATCCAGCACTCCTCAACCTGATGGGGTGGGATGGGAGTCACAACAAAGGCTGCACGGGATTAGGAATGAAGGACAGGGAGGGCTCACTCACCAGTTATGGTCACAGACAAAACAGACTCAAACTTGGGGAAGAAAAATCAATTTAATTCATTGCTATTTCATCTAAGTAATGCAATGAGACATAACAACCACATCTTACAACACCTTCCCCCACCCCTTCCTTCTCCCGGGCTCAAATCACTTTGCTCCCCATTTCTCTGCCTTCTACCCCTCAGCGGCACAGGGGACAGGGAATGGGGGTTCAGTCAGTTCATCTCTGTCGCTCTACCCGGCATGGAAGTCCAGGAAGAAGATGTTCCAAAGCCTCCCATGGATTCACAGACCTCTTCGGGCTCAGCTCCCAGCTCTGGCATGGGGACATCCACAGGCTCCAGACTCACCCCCTACTCTGGCATTGAGTGACTCTCAGGGTCTCAGTTCAGTCACACTTGCCCTCAGGCTCAGCTTCTGTGCTCCAGCGTGGAGTCCTCCATGGCCTACAAGTGGGTCTCTGCTCTGCTGTTGAACCTCCATGGGCTGCATTGGGAGACCTCCTTTGCCTTTTCCTACTCTGTGCAGTTGAACTGGGTGTCTGAGTTTCTCTGTCGTTCCCCTCCCCTTCTTTCCTCTGGCAACGAAGCTCTGTCTGTCTGTCTGTCCTTTGTTTAGGCCAATTGTCATCTACTGTTAAGCCTCTCCTCCAGGTTCACCCCCACCTTCTTCTTTTCAGGACAGTCTTTCCTCTCACAAAGATGGATCCGCAGAGGCGTTTCTCTAGTCCTCATTTGCCCAGCCTGGGCTAGGGGCTACACCTTTGGAGCCAGGGGAGCTCTTGAAGCTTATCACAAGGTGGCCCTTCCCCCATACCAAAAAACAACCTCCCAGCCTGCCCACCCCGCCCCCCCAACACAGAAGCTTTACAGAAATATTAACTTCGTGCTTGGATTTTAAAAATATATTGAGACTATCTGCAAAATAATCTGTCAATCCGGGGTGGGAAAAATTTCACCATCCAGTGCAAAAGTTAATAAATTACTACCAGAATGGTAAATTCTCCTTTTTGGGAAAATGAAGGGATACCTTACCAGGAGATGTACAAAGCTGCTGCAAACAGACCTGTTACTGGATAGCGTTTGGCTTTATTCCGCAGATCTCTGTCCATATGATTTTGCAAGGTCCCTCTTGGCCAACTTCATTGTATCTATTGCCACAGCTCTGCCCACCCTACCAGGTCCTCTCTCCGGAAGTTTCTCTGGCTGAGGAGATGGTGCTGGGAATTTGATGGGCTTTGAAGTACTCACTGCAGATGATGAGGTTAAGTGAAAGCGGAGTTTCTGCCCCAAGTCTGAGCTAGTTCTGTGCTGAAATAATCACAAGGGTTTAAAGGGATTATTTAATGACCTAGTCATGGAGGTTTCTTTCCCCTAGTTCTGTTGTTTAGGATAAATGAAGTGATAGTAATCTCTTTTAACTAGAGTACTTAATTGCTATGAATTTCCTGGGCTAGACTTCTGAAGTCAAATTAACCTGTGTGTGTTTTTGGAAAGCTTTAAAATAGTCCCCTAAACCAAGAAATGTTTGTCATCAAGCAAAACTTACTAACGGAGGTGCTGTGGGGCATCGTGCAGGAACCCGGAATGGTGTATGTGACGTGCTCAAAGCAGATATCAGTGTGGTTTCAGCTGCAGCTCAGTAACTCCAAGGTTACCACCTGGAGTCATCTACTGCTGTGACCAGGGTGTTCAGTGTTGGGCCCCTCACTCCAAGAAGGACATGGAGGTGCTGGAGCGTGTCCAGAGAAGGGCAGCGGAGCTGGGGAATGGTCTGGAGCACAAGTGTGATGAGTTCACGGCTGAGGGAACTGGGGTTGTTGATCCTGGAGAAAAGGAGGCTGAGCGGAGACCTTCTGTCTCTCTCCAAGTCCCTGAAAGGAGGGTGTAGAGAGGTGGGGGTGGGTCTGTTCAACCAAGGAACAAGTGACAGGACCAGAGGAAATGGCCATCGATTGGACTCGATGATCTTAAAGGTTTTTTTCCAATCCAGGTGATTCTGTGTGATCTGTGTTTCTTGCTTGGAGGTTTTCTGGTGGGCAGTGAGGGATGCTTGAGGCTGGGTTTGTGATGCTGGAGGGTGTGTGAAGAACCTTTGGTGACACCTTGCTGAGTCAGCCTGTGGCTTCATTTGGGGAAGAGTCCAATTGTATTTGAGGCACATTTTTAATCAGACAGAGCAATTCTCCAGAACTGTGCGTTCCCCATCCTGTGCGTTCCCCATCCTGGGAACAGGGCGAGTATAAGCTCCTGTCTCTGCAGGACCAAGGGACCACGTTTTAGATTCATTTGCTGTTTGAAATGAGTGTTGCCCTTTATTAAAGGGATTCCTATTTAAATACAGTACTGTTTTGCAAACATAAGCAGAGGTTGAAAAGCAGCGTGGCCTCACAGTGGCCTTGTTCACAGAGCCTCCAGTATGTCCTACCAGCACATGACTCACGGGACTTGTCTCTTGCCTGAAACTCGCTGCTTGTGTTTGTTTGAAGTTCTGCTCTGATCCACTGTTCCTGTGGGCAGAGGAGTGATTTTTTTTTTTTCCAGTCTCCTTGACTAGTCTACTAAGAAGATATGTGTATTTTTGGAAGGAGAGGGTTTATTTGTGCAGCACGTGCTGGAGGGTTTGAGCACCAGCTTCTGTTCCCTACATGTCAAGTGCTCCTGAACAGGAACCTTCCTGAGAAATATAATTTCCTCCCCTCTCCGCCCCTTACTTTTATATAAACAACTGCAAGAGATTTGGGAAGAAACAGTACTTTCCTTAAGAGTTTTCACATAAGCACGTTTCTCCTGTCCTGGGACTGAACAATGTTAACATTTGACAGTCCGTTTGCTTTTTGGCGCTGAACCTGTGCAGCCATATTAAAGATATCCTGTTTATAATAGCCGTGTCTTTCCACTGCATTGTTCAGCTAGAGGCAGCCCACATGGCTTTTCGTTTGTAAGTATTGTCCTCAGCTCCCCGTCCTTCCTCTCCTGCCAGCGTGAGGGGATTTCAGATGGATCCTCTGGCTCTGAGCAGCACAATCTGTGCTTGCCCCATGTTCAGTAACTTTTTACCATGTAGTAACAAAGAGGGTACCCTTTTAGCTGCTCTTTTTCTGTACTGAAACTACATTACTTTTATTTTTAAGGTAAATTTAAAAGCAAAGCAAAAAAGGTGGGTTTTTTTTACATACTTGATTACCATTTTATGTTTGTTAGATTTCAGAATGGTGTGCTGCTTTCCTTTAAGGTTATGAGCAATGTGGCATTCTTGCTGGTTTCACAGACTATATAATAAATGCAGCTGATTCATCTCTGCGAGCCCCCAGGTGCTCCAGCACCCTCTGCCTCAAGAACCTTTTCCCCATGGCCAACCTCACCCTCCCCTGGCACATCTTCCTGCCATCTCCTCTGCTCCTGGCGTTGGTGGCCAGAGAGAAGAGATCAGCACCTGCCCCTCCTCTTCCCCTTGGGAGGAAGTTCTAGACCGCAATGAGATCTCCTCTCAGTCTCCTCTTCTCCAGGCTGAACAAACCAAGTAACTCCAGCCTCTCCTCATATGGCTTCCCCTCTAAACCCTTCACCAATTTTGTGTCCCTCCTCTGGACACTCTCCAGTAGCTTTAGATCCTTTTTATCCTGTGGCACCCAAAACTGCCCCCAGTACTCGAGGTGAGGCCGCACCAGTGCAGAGCAGAGCGGGACGATCCCCTCCCTCAATTATATTAAATGGAGACAATAAGACTTTAAATCTTTTTTTCAGTAGATCTTTGAATCTCTTTTTCAGGAAGCAAGAAGAAGGAAAAGGAAAGGCCAGAAATCTCCCCACCATCAGATTTTGAGCATACCATCCATGTTGGCTTTGATGCTGTTACTGGAGAGTTCACTGTAAGTCTGCCTGCCTTGGAAGTTGCTCAGAAAATGGCTGTGGGTCTATGCTGTAGTGAAGCCAATGTGATGTTTTAGAATGAAATGCGAGCTAATCTGTTCATTTTTATCAAAGAAATAATTTTATTGTGTATTTGTACAGCACACAGAGTAATGAAACTGTGACCTGTTAGTGCTTCTGCACTGTAAATGTCAGATCTGATGCTTCATGTCACCTGGGAGAGCCTTCCCTGGGAAACCCTCTTTGATTTACTTTCATTAGTGGGTAACACTGGTTCTGTTGAGTGCTTTTGTAATTCCCATTCCTCACATCTGGCTTAATACGCCTGAAAGAGATGGTGTCATGTAGGCACAGGGGGCTAAAGCCTGTGGATGCTTGAGATATTGAGCAGTCAGGAGGGATTTCAGCTGTGGCTTGATTTGTATCACCTATGGCTCTCCATTAAAACCCCATCCTACCTGTTCATGAGTTTAAGGCTGTCCATGTTACGCTTTGTGTAGAGGAAATAAATTTCTTCTGCTTTAAAAAAAAAAAATTAAAAATACTAGGAGGATGCTTAGAATAACCTATTCTTTCAGGGAATGCCAGAGCAATGGGCTCGGTTGCTGCAGACCTCAAATATCACAAAGCTAGAACAGAAGAAAAATCCCCAGGCAGTACTAGATGTGCTGAAATTCTACGACTCCAAAGACACAGCAAAACAGAAGTATCTGAGTTTTTCTGCTCCAGGTGAGATCCAAGTGTGTGCAAGGCATATGGAATGGGAATGGGAGTTGTGTATTTGGAACATAGTCTTCCTCAATTTCAGAATAATAAGTCAGATTAAAATGCTCAAAGAACAAGCTACTTTTCAATGAGGAACAAATATTCAAAGATGGATTTAAAACTTACTGGAAACTGGTGTTGTCCAGTTAATTTCCTGTTTTAAGTGGAGAAGGGAAGAAATGGAATGGGATAATTCAAAATAGCTGCCAAAATGAATGGGCTGTGTTTATGAAGCTGGGGCTCTGTGACGGTGATTAATTGATTTTGTGCTGGAGACCTTGCTTCTTCTGTCTGTGTCCAAAATAGCTATCTGTGAACTTGATGTCACCATGTGGTGACATCAAAGATGCAAAATAAGTTGTGGCTTCTAGGTAAGGAGCTATGTGGTGGGGCTGAGAGGATGACTGTGCTACAAACACATGCAGTTTTACCTAGTTTTCTTCCAAATTAGTTTTGAAAATAGCTTAATGATAAGGCTTTGTAATATTCTCATCCTTGATTCAAGATACCATTAAGGGAACATAAATATCCATTTGATCCTGATTTCGCATCTCAGTAAGACAGAACCCATGAGTATGATGAACAGTGCTCAATTTGGAAAACTGTCTGTGTGGGTACTCAGGTGAGGTGAAGAGCAAGTTGGGAAATGAGTGGGTTTGCCTACCCTTAGGGGAAGAATTTAGAAACTGAGAGATTTGGCTTTCTGAGACATGAAAAAAAAAATCACTGAAACAGTCTGTGTTCTTTACTCTGTAAAGTTCACTTTTTATTATTTTTCTGATGATTTTATGTATTCTGCTATTTGTCCTATTTAGAAAAAGATGGTTTCCCTTCAGGAACACCAACGGTGAGTGTGTCTGATTTTTTTTTTTTATATTCTTCAATGCATACAGGTTCAGGTCTTCTGTATTTGTTATATACTGAATCTTGGTGTATAAAACAAAATGATTTTTTTTTTTGTGAAATAAAAACATGAATTGGGGTGTCAACAGCATATTTGACTGAGCAATAGTATTTTAGTCTTGTAATGTAACAGGGCACTTATACCATTCAACTGATTTTTTTCTTTTGATATCAAGAATTCTTTTATCATCTTGTCTGGTGGAAAAAGAAAAGCAAGTCTTTAAGATGTAGGGGAGTCAATTTTATTTGATTATTTACTTTTTTTTTTTTTAATTTGGGAAAAATGTAGACCAATGCCAAAGGTTCAGAGCCATTAACAGCTGCAGCAGATGATGATGAGGATGATGAAGAAGCTCCTCCTCCTGTTATTGCTCCACGGCCAGATCACACAAAATCGGTGAGCAGCTGTAAAATTTGCAGTGCAGACCTGTATTTTACAGTACTGCAGAACTTCTACTTCTGTTTTCTAGCAAATTGTTTTATTTGCAAAATAAGCTGTTGTAAGTTTTTAGGGAAAAGTTCTGTTTTCTTTTTTTTGAGTTTGCTAAGAAAATGCCTAATTTCTGGATATCAGTTGGATCAGAAATCTTGAAGTTCATGCTTATTTGTTTGTTGGCTCATGTTAAAGATACCCAGCTATGCTTATCCTACAACCCAGCACATGAGGAGGAGACTTGTTAGTCCTAAAAAAAATACAGCTCGTTTCTGTAATTTTACACAGTACGAGTGTAGTGCATTTGATTTTCCTTACTTTATTTGATTGCAGTGGCATAGCCTCACCAAATATACTACCTAAACCCCAATTAAAATTTAAAATTAGAAAGCTTAAGTTCACTCACAAAGTCATTAGCATTACGTGAAAAGTTAAATGCCTAAGAAACTGTTTTGTTAATTTTTAGTGTAGTCATCCTGAACTACACTTTGTTAATAATGTCTCAGGGATCCCACTTATTCCTGCTTGTTCTTTTGACTGTGGTAGGTGTACATTTTACTGCTCTGCCCACTTATTTTTGCTTCAGGAGCACAAATGTGAATTGTGTATATTTGTCAAGTTATACTGCTTTATAGTTGCCCATGCTGGGTATGTAAACGTATCAAATGTGACAGGTCTGCAGTTTGATATTTCTAGGGTAGTTGTGTATGTCTGTGAAGGGAGGAAATTAAGTAAAGCTCCAGAAAATCCCCAAAACTGGGGATGCCTGTGAAATTCCAAGCGTATCATGCTTCTTTTTGTGGTGAAGTGTGAATCTTTTTCCTTTAGATCTCGGTTGACGTCACTTTTAAATAGTGATTTCTGTTGTGTGAAACTTGGAAATTGCAGAAATTAAGTAAATAAATGAAAGGACCTCTCCTGTTAACTAGTGTGGTTTATAAAGAGTAAGACAGTAGAAATCCACAAAAAAAAAAAATTCAAATCTATCTGTCTCCTAGCATTCACTCTGTTCAGGAGGAGCCTGAGTCTTTGTTTCAGAGGTCAGTGAGGTTGTCAGCATCTTAATGTATTGGACTCGAGTGTTTCCCAGGTCTAATTTCTGCCTCCAACTTATGTAAAATGGTGCTTAGGGATCTTTGAAGAACTGTGATTGTTTTCAACTGAAGGTCAATGATTGCAAAGAAAATACTCAGGTAAATGGTCTCTCTTAACAGATTTATACACGGTCTGTAATTGACCCCATCCCTGTACCAGCCGGCGACACTTCTGTTGACAGTGCAAGAAAATCAGGTGATAAACAGAAAAAGAAGACCAAAATGTCAGATGAAGAGATCATGGAAAAACTACGTAGGTGTTTTGTATTTCAGATAAACAAAGGCTTTAGGACTAGGGAAGGAATATTAAGCTTTTGCCCTTATCCTTATTTTTGTGTAAGGATTGTGTGAATACTGTGCTTGATTGTTTTTGTGTCAGACAGTAGCTGAGAGCACTGCATTCAGAAGTTTTTTTCATATTTTTATGCTTCAGAGCCCTATTGAGTAAAAAAAAAATAATAGATTTTTTTTTAAGTTCAGTGGTAATAATGAAAATATGTATATTATAATACAACCATGTATTGTATAATACATGGTTGTATTATGCTACATGTATAATAATACAACCATAAGATCACGAAATAGTTTCTGCTGTTGCTTGTTCCATTTTAGACTAGATGTAAGGAAGAATTTTTTTTACACTGAGGGTGGTGAAACCCTGACCCAGGTTGCCCAAAGAGGTGGTACAAGCCCTGTCCCTGGAAACATTCAAAGTCAGGTTGGACAAGGCTCTGAGCAACCTGATCTGGTTGAAGATGTCCCTGCTCACTGCAGGGGGTTGGACTAGATGGCTTTAAAGGTCCCTTCCCACCTAAACCATCCTGTGATTCTGTGATAATTGTCTTGAAGAGGATTTTTCACCATATTAATATCCTGTGCTTAAGCGAGAACTGATTAGTTTATGGAATAGGCTAAGCTAATAGATTCGTCATAACCTCATACTGGGTTTTGCTACATAGAAGATTATCATTAAATTGAGATACTAGGGGAAATAGCATGGTCTGTCTTTTTAAGAGCATAATATGGCATAATGATTGTCTGAAGTTGGGCCATTTGAGACTAGAACTAAATCAGGAGGCCTTGGCTGTTCCTGAATCAGCCTTTACTACTTGAGCTGACCCACTCTTGGAGGTATCTTGGCCAGGCCAGCTCTACTAAAGGGAGGCAGCAGGACTGACTTTTTGGGTTTTTTTTAGGCACTATTGTGAGCATAGGAGATCCCAAGAAAAAATACACCAGATATGAAAAAATCGGGCAGGGGTAAGTGTTCACCCCAACTTTTATCCCCAATGAGCCAGTATTAAAAATGATGTGCTATTCTCTCATCTGATGCTGTTGTGTAGCCACCAGTTACTGAAGCAGGCAGAAATGTTGGCTGCATTAAACATTGATAAACAGATGCTGAAGGCTTTACACCATGGTGGAAATTTTGAATTGTGTCTTTTAATGTGAAAGTGTCTTTGTAACTTCTCTCTGAGTGTATCTAGCCCTTTCCTGGTAAGATGCATTCTTCTGTTTTGTAATATGACTGCTGAAGAGCATAAGGGCACGTCAGAAGGCTTTCTGTGTGCAAAACTAACAATACTGCCTTGACTAAGTTATTCTTCTAGTGGTCCTCTGAATCCTTTTGAGAAAAGAAGTATATACAAGTTCTAGTTTTTCCAGCTTTGATTATACATATGGTAACTCCTACTGTATACTTTCCAAATAGGTCTGTGTGTGTTTGTGGGTGGACTTCCCCTGGGAGAAATTGAAAAATAATACCTACTACCGAAAGAGCTGCCCCGCTTATCTGATCAGAGCAAGCAGCACAAACTCTGGGGGCTTAGACAGCCTAAATGCAGGAGGCATAGCTGGTGTCAGAAGAGGTCGTATACGTGATTAGTTTTTGTGTGAACTTAGTGTTGTTCTATGATACCACTTACTTTTAGTAGCCCTGTTTTTGATAAAGCTCTTGCAACTTCAAAAGCTGAAACAATTTTGTATTTGTGATTTGTCTGTTCACCTGCATGTTTGTTACACAGAGAGATGAAACTGGCTGTAACGGTTTTCTTTTTCTTCCCAGGGCTTCAGGCACAGTTTTCACAGCAATTGATGTGGCAACAGGGCAGGAGGTAAAATTTCTGTGTTCACTGCAATGAAAATACTTTGTCTGTATAAATATTCTTCTGTAGGTGGCCGAAATTATTTGACTAAATTTCTTTCTGTGGCTCCCATGTCTGCTATCACCTCTCAGAAGAATGTTTATCTCAGTAATTTGTAACAGTGTGTGCCTTGTTCTGTAGTAATCAGATGTTGAAAGCTAAAAATAGAATTTTGTCTTTCCAGTGAAAAGCAGAGGGAGTGAGGTGTTCCAGAAATGGGTTTTGAAAACAGTTTATCCTTCAAGAACTGTGGATGATGGTTTCCTGTGTTTCAGAAATAAAACTTAGTTTAGTCTTTGCACACTTGTTCTCTAGTCCTGTCTCAGTAGAGGTGATGGATGCACCTATCTGTATGAAAACAGCTTGCCCCATATGTTTTTTTGTTGTAGTTAGAATGCCTTCTCCACATCCTGCTCTTTGCTTTCACTCCATGGTGTTTCCAGACTCACTCGATGAAATTTATGACATCAGCAATACTCTGCATGCTTGTCCTCCAGTGGTCATCTCTGGTTCCAAGGACTAAAATTTTAGGAATTATTTGCTTCTCTTTAAATTCAAATTTCCTTAATTTTCCTTTAAATTTCCTCAAGTAGCCATTCTGTAGGTCACTGGTAACTAATTAACCTTTCGTAACCACATTTACCAGTAGTGTAGTGGAGGACCACATCTTGATAAAGCGCGAGCCTTTCAGTCTTCTCAATATGTTGTCTCTTAATCCAATTTCTACGTACTGCCGTACTTCATGTCCTCTTGCTGACTGCAGAGTAAATTTCGTAGCCCAGTTCCTTTCTTAGACCTCCTCTGTGTCTTGGTAACTGTTGGTGGTGGGCTCACAGTTGATTCCTTGCAGTCTTTGTGCATTAAGTGGATGCAGCACTCTGGCTTCCTCAGTGCTTAAAGTCTGAGGATAGAATTGGGTCTGTTCAGCAGTAAGAAGAGAAGGCTGAAGGAGGATTTTAATGTTTTCATTAAACGTTAGGGCTGTTTTCAGTGCCCTAATGGGAAAGTGTAGAGAATGTGGAGCTAGATTCCTCTCAGAGCTATGCAATGACAGGACAAGAGGGAACAGACAAAAATTGCCATAAGGGAAATTCTGGTTAGATATTAGAATTTTTTTTCCATCACAGTCAGGATGATCAAACACAGGAGGGGAGCCCAGAGAGGTTGTGGAATATCTGCTTCTTGAGATCTCCATTCAAAACTCCATTGCACAAGCCCCTCAGCAACCTGATCCATATTGACTGTACTTTAAGCATGGGATTGAACTGGATGACCTCCAGAGGTCCCCTCCAATCTTAGTTATTTTGTGATTCTATGCCATAAGTTCTATTCTTTTAGTGTCCTTGGCAATATGATAATGATAATTTACACAACATTATATTGGTTCTTGTGTTTGGTTTTGAACTCATGGTTAGGTTATCTTGTCTGAACTGCCTCCTCAAAGTATGGTAGCTAACGTAACTGAGTCAGCAGAGTGCCCAGATGGCCAAGAGGCCAATGGCATCCTGGCCTGGATCAGCAATAGTGTGGCCAGTAGGACCAGGGAAGTTCTCTTCCCCCTGTCCTGGGCACTGGTGAGGCCACACCTCAAGTGCTGGGTTCATTGTTGGGCCCCTCACTCCAAGAAGGACATGGAGGTGCTGGAGCATGTCCAGAGAAGGGCAACGGAGCTGGGGAAGGGTCTGGAGCACAAGTGTGATGAGTTCACGGCTGAGGGAACTGGGGTTGTTGATCCTGGAGAAAAGGAGGCTGAGGGGAGACCTTGTGGCTCTCTCCAAGTCCCTGAAAGGAGGGTGTAGAGAGGTGGGGGTGGGTCTGTTCAACCAAGGAGCAAGTGACAGGATGAGGAAATGGCCTCAAGTTGCACCAAGGGCAGTTGAGATTGGATGTGAGGAAGAATTTCTTTGCTGAAAGGGTTCTGAGGCATTGGAAGGGGTTGCCCAGGGCAGTGGTGCAGTCTCCATCCCTGGAGGGATTGAAGAGTCATGTAGACATAGTGCTGAGGGACATGGTTTAGTTGGGGACTTGTCAGTGTTGGGTTAATGACTGGACTCAATGATCTTAAAGGACTTTTCCAATCCAGGCAATTCTGGGATTCTGTGATTCTTCTCTGTTTTAAAGTCTGCAATACTTGTCCTGGTTAACTTATTTCCTAGACAAGATAGGTCTTTATCTTCCTTTCTCTCTCTGGGATAGTTCATTTGCTTAATTGCTTTGAGAGGAATTGCATCTGCCCCAAATTAGTGTTACTAATTTGGTCAGAATATATAAAAACAAATGGCCTTGCCTTGCATTGGAAGGCTTATCCTTTCTCTCTTAGTTGCTACACGATTCTCTTCTGCTTTAGGCGTGTTGTTATGAAATTGGGCAAGTATCTTTTTATCTCTTGAATATTTCCTCTGCTGTTTGTCCTGGCCTTTTGTTATTGTTTGTGGATCTTTTCAGCTGCAAGAGGATGATGTTGGCTATGGGTGCAAGTTGTACGCTCATCGAGCTGCATTCTTTTAAGTTGTATGTTAATAACTTACCAGCTGCAAGATGTACTAAACTCCTTTTACCTTGTTACAGAATTTCTTCTAACTTTTCACTATATTAAGTACTACTGAAAGGTTTTGATACTCAGGTTTGAGTGATTTCTGTTTTATTTTGTCCTATTTAGGTTGCTATTAAACAGATAAACCTGCAGAAGCAACCCAAGAAGGAGTTGATTATTAATGAGATCTTGGTAATGAAGGAGCTAAAGAACCCCAACATAGTCAACTTCCTGGACAGGTAAATGCAGACAGCTGGCTGATTCTTTCATCCCCAAGGGTTTCAAGAGGTTGTAACTTGATACATTTACACAGACCTGGACTTCGTGGAGAAAAGAAGTCTGAGGGGAGACTTTCCTGTCTCTCTCCAACTCCCTGAAAGGAGGGTGGAGAGAAGTGGGAGTGGGTCTGTTCAACCAAGGAACAAGTGACAGGACAAGAGGAAATGGCCTCAAGTAGCACCAGGGGAGGTTTAGATGGGATCTGAGGAAAAATTTCTTCACTGAAGTATTGGAACAGGCTGCCCAGGGAGGTGGTGGAGTCACCTTCCCTGGTGGGATTTAAAAGACGGGTAGACAAGGTGCTCAGGGACATGGTTTAGAGGTGGAATTGGTAGTTTTTGATTTATGGTTGGACTCGATGATCTTAAAGGTCTTTTCCAACCACTATGATTCTGTGATTCTATTAGTCCTATACCTAAGTGTCTTATAAGCAAATAAGACTGTATTTAGACTGTCATCTGGAGGCAGAAAAAAAAAGTCATCTGTTATAAGGAATGGTCTTGACGGTTCAGTAAGAAGGCTTCTGTCACAAATGTAGTCCTACATGTAGTTGGGGATCAGTGATGGACGAAAGCACAGCTGGAGCAGTGCTTGTGCTGTGTATGAGGTATGTAGGGTGTTATCCTGGCTGTTTAGGTAGTAAGAAGCACACAGCTTTTACGAGATGTTCAAAACCCACCTGGACACTTTTCTGTGCAACCTGTTGTAGGGAACCTGCTTTACCAGTGGGATTGGACTAGATGATCTCCTGTGGTCCTTTCCAACCCCCACCATTCTGGGACTCTGTGTGATTCTGTGATTGTCAGCATTTACATTTTTGGCTACGTTCCAGAGATTAACTTTCTTTACTGTTTGTCTTGAACTGCTTATGAATCGTTTCATTGACCGGCTCTTATCAGTCATTTTTCAGTTCTTGATCTCTTGACGGCGAACAGACATGCTTTTTGTTTTCTGTTTGTAGTTACCTCGTAGGCGATGAGTTGTTTGTGGTGATGGAGTATCTAGCTGGAGGCTCACTAACAGATGTGGTCACAGAAACGTGTATGGATGAAGCACAGATTGCTGCTGTTTGCAGAGAGGTGAGTATTATAGTTGATGGGTGGAGAAATGAAGGTGCACTTTATTCACCCCCTAGGTTTTATGGTACACTTAGGTTAGGACTAATTGTAACAATTGTTGGAGCCATTGAGTTAGGAAGAACGAATGATACTGAGAACAGAAATCAGTATTAAAATTACAGAAAATAACAAAATGAGTTTAACTCGGAAAATTGAAGATTTGCAAGTTGTAACACAAGAGAGCTCTGGCAATTTTTGAGCTGGGTGTTTGGGAATGTTAGGTGATGGAACAAATAAAGATTTTGGTTTTGGTAGCTGGGTTGTCTAGTCCTGCTGACAGTGTTAATGGAAAGATATTAATAATGTGGACTGAAGCTCAAGGAAGAGCAACAAAGAAGTTTAGCAGCTGGAAAGAATGTATTTTTTAACTTGGACAACCAAAGGATATTGAAAGGCATCAGAAAGAAAACTGAATATTCGTATATAGGTAATGTAGACAATAGAGATGTGAACCTATTTTTAAAAAAGTAAAAGAAAAAAGCCTGAAAGCTTTGGAGTTTTTTCCAGAAGGAGGAAGGGGAGCTGTGTTTGCTTAGAGTGTGAAAGTGGATCTGACGAAACAGAAATGCCTTAAGAACCATGTACTAAAATAAAGATGAACTTGATGTAGATAAGTTTTCACAGTGTGTGAAATCTATAGTTCTGTGACAGTTAAGCTTTCTTTATGGATTTCACGGAGAAATAATTCTCCAGAAGATTGTAGCTGGAATAATTTTAAGACTGCAGTGAAATTTCAAATGAAGAGTTAAAAATAGCTGATGTCACAACTTATCAGTGGTTTCTGCCCTGAGTCAGAGTGCCGGCCTCCAGCTCAGGCTTGATTTATTATGGCAGAAGGAGAAATATTTGTATTATCTGCTGTGCAGGAGAAACAGCCTTTTAAAAACCCCATTTGACTACATCAACATGACAGTTGCTTTTGATGACTCACCCAAAGGGAGGAGATGGAAAGCAAACTTGTACATGAACGTGTATGGACAGGTAGTGATTTCCAGAGAAACCAGAGCTGGAAGAAGAGAACTGAAAGTAACTGTTTACTGTAACAGTAATTAACTTTCCTGAGGGAAAAGTTTAATATCGAGCTATTGTACTTCATAAAAACTCTGCTGCCCAGTGTTTTAAATATGATTCATTCTGCAAATCAACTGCACTTTGCTAAAGCAAAAGAAGACACAAAAAAACTTGCTGCTCACTACATCCATGGCAAGTTGCAAATGGTAAGTGTTCTGCTTATATTAAAAGCAGAACATTTTTTTGCCTTTTATTCTCAAATAGCAAAATAAAATTTTGTTATGTTTTTAGGCAGCAAATTAGTCTGAAAGGTTTTAATCTAAAAACAATGCAAAAACATTGACTTTGATAATAAAGATGTTTTACAGCCTTCACTGTAGAAGTTGTTACATGTGTACTGAGAATGATGTCTCACCAGTTCCCCTTGATGAGGCTACAGGCTAAAAAACCTCTCATTTAGTCCTTTGTGCTTCCTCTGTAGAATTCGTGAGATGGACCAAAATTAATATCTGGGATTTTTGAGAGTATCTTGACTGGCTGATGAGGAGTTTAACTTATGGGTTTGTTAAGATAGCAGAGAAACTCCGTGGTTAAATTTTTTTTTACTTTATGAGATCTGGAGAGGATTTTTTAGCACAAGAGCTTCCTCTGCTGGTTATTCTAAATAATACTTGTTATAATTTGCACTCAGCACTGGCTGAGGCTGTAAGCATTGTGTTTGAATTTGTATTCATATACAAAAACTGTGTTTCCCTATGCTGAATACTTTTTTTTCTCCCATCCAGTGCTTGCAAGCACTTGAGTTCCTACATGCCAACCAGGTCATCCACAGAGACATTAAGAGTGACAACGTGCTGTTAGGAATGGATGGATCAGTTAAACTAAGTGAGTTCGAGACAATTGTTTCAATGTTCTCTTTTCCCTTTTCCAGTAAACTTTGACTCAGAGTGAACATCAGTAGAAGGAGAATTGGCAGGGAATTTTTTATTTATTTTTGTGAGTAATAGAAATGAATTCTGTGTTATAAAACGTATAACTAGCAGGTAGTAGGAATTGAAATTCTGAGGGCCCTAAGACTTAAGGCTGTGAACGTGTGAGACCAGCAGGATATTGAAGCAAACCTGTTGCCACATGAATACGTTGGTAAATATGAAGTAACTGGCACCATAAAATGGAGCAAAGATGTGAATGATTGCAAGAGAAAAGTTGCAGCTAACTGCAGTTGCTTTGGTAGTCTCTTCAGGTTGTCATGGCTTGTTTTTAATGTTTTGTCCTTTTCATTAGAAGATCACTCACAAGAAGATCATACATTATTAACCATTTATATTGCAGTCTAGTCTTACGCTGCACCTGTACTGGGTCTCCTTTTCTCGGACTGAAAGTGTAACACACTTTAATTAATATAAACATGAAATGACAAAAGAAACTACTTACTTTTCAGGTAATTGTTGTGCTTGCATGGACTTGTATACAGTAAGTCAGTTTCTGGTGTGTCTAAATATCTGTGGCAATAAAAAAAATGTGAAACCACTTGAAGAAGTTGTCAGGATGAGAGAGAGGTGCATTATCTGGCTTCTTGGTAGGTAGGAGTGTGCAGAGCATAAAGGGATGTAAGGGATAGTGTTTTTACAGTTGGGTAGGAAGTTGAAATGCCATGAAAATGTAATTCAGCAATATTCCTTAGTCTAGATGGTTTGCAGGGTCATACTGTTTATGAGATGGAGTGTGAAGAAAGATTATGAGCAACCTGATTTGCTTACCAGCATTGTTGGATGCACCACTTGATGCATAAGAGGTTTTATTTTTTTTAAGGTTGTGATATGTTTGTGCGCAAACTGTGTGGATTCAGAGGCTGAAGAGAAGTGAATAGTTACAGTAGAGGATGTGGCTGGAAAAGGCACAGAAATGTAAGAGCTATTAAAGCAAAGCAAAGTGGCAAAAGGACAGAGTTAGCAGACTCTGTAAAAAAGCATTGGCCCAAGGAGACTTGGGGAAGATGAGGAAGAAGGAGAGATAGGAGAAAATAGGAGTCAGCTGTAAAAATGTATGAAGGGGAGGTATTGCAATCAATGTTGAGACTAGCTCTTTGGCTCTGTGATTATAGAGCTTCTAGCAGTTATTTAGGGTAGAGGGTAGAAGAAGTTGCACCTTCTTTTCAAGCTCTGCCTGTTCTCTGGGGGAGTCTGGGAGACTGGTGACAGGAGAAATAAGAAATACCAGTCTGCCTGTCACCACAACATACCTACACACACTACTGGTTGGTGAAACTGGGTTCCACGTCTTGCCTGCCTTTCCTTCTGTTGCTGGTGGCTTGGTGCTGAGGGCCTCGTTGATTGGTCAGGAGACTTACACTGCTACTGCTTCTCTGGTGTGTTCATTGAAATAAGCTGTGCTTGGAGTTGAGTAAAGGCCAAGAAATACTGGCAAGGAACTCAGTGACTCCTTTAGGTTTGATTTTGTTTGTTGGTTTTTGGTTTGTTTTCCGTATTTTTTTTAATGCAGTATTTTGGCAATCAGGGTGGGGGTAGTTCTTTGTTAAATTGTCCTCTTGGTACAATTTAGCACTTTCACGACCTTGGCTCTTCTGTCAGCACTGCGTGGCATAACGCTTTCAAAATCGACTTGAAATTTTAAATTCTCTCTCTCTCTTTCTCTTTCTCTCTCAAACTTAGTGTCAATGATAAGGTAATATCTGTCTCCTGCCTTAACTGTGTTCTTATTGGTGCTTTACATGCCTGGGAAGTGGGAGTGCTGCAGCTGGATAAAGTAACATGATGGAACATGCATTGCTGCTGCACCTGAAGGCTATAGGAATAGGTGACTTTTCTTGTTTTCTTGAGTGTGGTTGTTCTCTTTGGTAGTTAACTTGTGAAAAGGTTTGTTTGTCCAGGTTTCTTCTGCTGAGTGGGGTAGCACTTCACTTACCCAAAGCCTTGTTTCTATGTCTCTGTCAGCTGTAGTACCTGTATTCGATGGCCAGATTGCTGTGAAATATTGAACTCAATGGCTGCACAAATAAAATCTGTTTAGCGGGGCAGAAACCATGATTTGTGGATTCGTTTTTTTTTCCTAGTTCAGGCTATATAACATACCATGTGCAGAAAACTTGCCTTCCATGTTCTGATTATTTTTTTGGCTGTTAACAGTCTAAGATTCTTGAAGGAATGACTGGGCAAAATATTGTTCTTCCACAGAGTGATACTTATGTCCTTTTTCCAAAGGACAAAAAGCCTTATCTTCATTCCGTGGAGTTCTGCCCTGCTTAAACACCTTAAGGTTTTGTATCTATCTTGTACGTTGGATTTTGTAATGTGGGGGGCGGGGAGGGAAGGAACCACCTCCCCCAAGCCCCTCTCAAGTGTAGAGGAGTAAAATATATGTGTAGTAATAGAGAAGTCTTCTAGGAAGCCCATGTACTCGGTGTGCACCAATTTAACTTTTAAAAATTCTGTTATCCTACAGCCGACTTTGGTTTCTGTGCTCAGATCACCCCAGAGCAGAGCAAGCGCAGCACTATGGTTGGAACTCCTTACTGGATGGCTCCTGAAGTAGTCACACGGAAAGCATATGGCCCTAAAGTGGATATCTGGTCTCTGGGCATCATGGCTATTGAGATGGTGGAAGGAGAACCCCCATACCTCAATGAAAACCCCCTGAGGGTAAGAAGCCCAGATGTAGCTAGAACTGTTTGCAGGTGTTTACCATATGAATGTTTTCAGTAATTCTTTATTAATAGTATCTACATTAAAAAGAAAATGAAACAAAATACCAGTAAGCTTCAGCAGTACAGGAAAATTCCTCCAAAAGGAAGACAGCTGTATTGAATTCGCAGTCAGACCTACCATGATTTTTTCTGTTTAGAAGAGGGGTACCTGCTTGTAAGTAAAACATTGGACTTTGAACTCAGTCTTCTGTGATAGTTTAGGGAAAGTAAATCCATTAGGTTATGAAAAATGCTGCTTGTGTCAGATGATGATATTTTCTTTGCCAAGGTAAGTGTCTGTTGCCAAAAGATTTTGAACATTATTTTACTACTAGCAAGAATAGGTCTTGACTGCCTATAACAGTGGAATTTTTGCAGTTTTTCATCTCATCGGGAAGAGGAGTAGGTTGCAGAGCCCTTTCTGAGCTAGACTAAGGGATTGTTGCTTGGCAGGCCAGTTTGACATCTTTTTAAGATTTGACTTGGTTATACAATATTCCTCATGTTACAGGCTTTATATTTGATAGCAACTAATGGCACACCAGAGCTGCAGAACCCTGAGAAATTGTCCCCAATATTCCGGGATTTTTTGAACCGATGTTTGGAGATGGATGTAGAGAAAAGAGGATCAGCCAAAGAATTGCTACAGGTGAGAATCAGCTTTTTCTCACAATCTGAGATACAGAAGCCATGAGGAAGGTCAGCCTGCGATAAACTGCGCTGCAGACCGACACTTTCTTTTTTTTGTGTTGTCTTCTGAGAACTCAAGTGGAGAGCAGGTGGTAGGAACTAGAGTCATCCCAGATTGCAATATATACTCTGAAGTCTTTCCATCAGTGATCTCTGCCTTCATTCTGCCACTGCTAAAGCATCCAGCAATTTATGAACTTACTGTAATAGAGCCATTGAAGTGAGCAGAATGGGACTGAGAGAAGAATGTCAGAGCAGGAAACCTCCTCCTAGTGCATTATTGTAAAAAGGAAAGGCTCTTTTGGGACGAGGAGGCATGACTGTCAGGCTTGAGATGCTGTGGATCTGTGCCTTCAGGCACTGGGCATTGATAGCACTTGCATTGCTTTTCATATGAAAAGGGCTGTGTAGATTTTTGGCTTTTGCTGGCTTTTTAAACAGTGTCTTTCACTAATATACTGTGTTTCTCTCTTCCTGGCAGCATCCCTTCTTGAAACTGGCCAAACCTCTATCTAGCTTGACGCCACTGATCTTGGCAGCCAAAGAAGCAATGAAGAGTAACCGCTAACATTACTGCCCCAGCCTTTGTCCTTTGTATTTTACAAATCTTTATAATATATGAAATTGTTACATTTCTGGGGGGAGGGAAGGGATTTGGCAAGGGGGGGTTGGGATGGGATGGGGGGATGGTCACGTCTGCAAAAGGGGAGAAATTCTTATCCAGAAGCCATCCAAAATAAGTTGTGATGACTAGCGATCCCTGCCTGGGATCCAGAAGGAATTGAGAACTGAATTATTTTTTGCAGACAGCCCAGAAATGCCACTTACTGTGCCTGGGGTTTTAAGGGTTTTTAATGACTTTACTGTAACAGCTCCCATTCGTTGTACCCTTCTGGGTACTTTCAATACTTGAATGACAGATTCAAGCTTTCAGAGAGCAGTACTAATTTTACCTGCTGATCTCTGTCACTTTCCTCTTCCTCCCCTCTGTTTACTTTGAAGTCGCTCTGGTAAGCTCCCATATGACTAGATTCATGGCAAGTGTGACAAATGTGAAGGTACATCTTGCCCCTCATTTCTTTTATGGATTAGCTGTTACTGTACCGTAGAATTGACAACTTGGCTACTTAAGAACTCGTTATGTATTGAGATGTTTTTTGCTTTTTAAGATGAATATGGAGAGAGGGGGAAGAGAAGTATTCAGCTGTTTCTCATATGCCTGTGCTCTGTGGACTTTTAATCAAAGATGTGGCCTCTTTGTGGAAACTCAGTGATCGGTCAAGTCTTTGGATATCGGTTTATGGATATGTAGGTAGGGGTCAGATACTTTATTTATGATCAAATGATCAACTATAGTCAGGGCAAGAAAAAAATTCCAGCTGTCTTCCTGTCTGCTCTTTTTTTCCCCATTAGACTTGCTGGCCAGAAGCTTAAGGGATAATGTGCTTGGTGCGGTGGGTGGTTCAAAAACATGTATTGTATCTGTGCTCTGACTTGGGCTTTGGAAGTTATGCTGGTGCCTTTGACTCTTTTATGTTACATTTCTCTTCTTTGTATCAAATACATTTTTGTATATGTTGTAATTTTTTTTCACCCAAGCAAATAATGCAGCAACCTATGGAGTTGTCAGAGTTTTAAGTATTAGAGCTATTTTTTCCAATTTTGTATGTGCTCCATTTGTACTAATGAAATCAGAAGAACAAATAATCAGATCTGAGGACACTGAAGATACAGGATTTTTTAAAAATATCGTTCAAATAGAAGATTATGAACATCTGGAAATGCCAAAGCGCTGTTCTGAGAAGATGAAGGCCGAGGGGAAAGAACAGTGCTGTCAGACCTTCATGGGGTTTATTTGACCAGCTAGTTCGGGGCTGAGGAGACGTGATGTGTAACACCGATCCTTTCTCACTAAAGACACTCGACCAGCTAGAAAGACTGAGGACAAACATTCAGTGCAAGATAAAGTGCCTCCCTCTGAAGGACAGTGAGCAACTTGAGCGGTTGGGTTCTTGGCGTGTTCCCAGGGGCAAGTGTAGAAGAGCCTGTGCCTCGGCTTCTTCTAGCACTACAGCCTATGCATTTCAGCTTCCCCAGTGGTTTAATGAAGAGCCAACTGTAGTTACAATGTGCTAAGTGATTCTGTGAAAGAATAACCAGTACTTTAGTGGGATTTTCTTACATTCCTACTGGGGCAGGACCTGGGATGGTTAGGGTTATGGCTGGGTGTGGACAGAGGACCCTGAATAAAAACTTTTTGCACACTTTTACAAACATTGCTGGCCGAAGATAGAAGTCATTTTCCGATAATTTCAGTATTTGTATAGCAATAGAGCTAATTGTGTCTTGGGGACTGGTAGCCAAACTATGACAAAACCAACTTCCAGCTGATGCAGTGTTGCAGTTCAGGTTGCGTTCTGCTGTTATATGATAGTCAAAATTTATGTTGTGTAAATTTTGTCAACTGCTCCGTCACAGGAATAAATCCCTCTGGCTATAAGCATAAGAATAGTTACAGTTTTAAATTCAATGAAGTGTCTTATTCCAGGAAAATAAATCTAGCTGCCCCCAGCTTGAACGCATCTGCCTCCCTGATAAAATTAAGTAGCAAGGAGGCTTGTCTGAGGAAAAAAAACCCTGTCGTACTGATGATTCCCTCTTTGTCCGTTGCTGGCAATGGACTTCGTGAAACTCCTTGTGCCAGAGTTAAACTGGGAGCTTTTCTTCTTTCTTGTTTTTTTTTGGATGGCACAATCTAGACAGATATCTTGTGATACTTTTAGGTTGTTTTTTTTTAAATAGAAAAACATGAAATCATAAGTAATTTTAACTTATTAGTTCACTTTTATTGATGAATGAGAGTGGTTTAAAACATATATTACAAAATTTGTCCCATTTATTCTACTTAGGAGATAACTTCCAAACTTTCAGCCATTTTAACACACAAAACTTGGCCCAATCCAGAAGTTACCAAAACATATCTCAGTGCTTGCTGTATGGCCTGGAAAGGTGTTTAGCTCTGAAATTGAGAAGCGTTCCCATCTCCCCTTCCCCACGCAGCAGTTTTATTGTTACGTGGTGAAGTTTCTCACCCTCCGCTGCCAGAAATCAGGGCTGTAGATGGAGCTGGCAGACGAGGAGAACCAGAAGAAGGTTGCTGTACTGTGCTTTTGTGTCTTGGTGGGTCAGGCATCGCTTTTTTAACGATGTCAGCTGGATGTGTCTGCAAGATTGAAAAATATAAGCTGTGTTTTTTCCCCTGTAGGGAGCAGATGAGCGTCCTTAAGACTTGCTGCAGGGCTGTTTGACTCTGCTGTATCACTAGGGCAGACAGAGACCAGCCAGAGTTTGAGTAGATGATGATTAGGGAAGGATTGCATTGGAAAATGCCAGGATTCACGTGTCTCACTAGCTTTTAGGTGTTACCATAAGATCCTGAGTCAGGATCAAATGTCCATGTGTAGCGTCATATACAGCGGTGTGTTGGTTGGATATATGGAGCTGGGCAGCTTCTGGCTGAGGTGCAAGTGTGCAGGGAATATGTGACTCCTGTGATAGTCTTGTTATCATAGAATCAACTGGATTTTTCATTAAAAGCAACCATGGCACTGGGAATGTACACTTCGACCTGCCTTAGGTGTTAACGAGACTAATTGTAGGCTTCCTTCTGGTGCAGGGAGGTGCAAAAGATGGAGCTGGAGCAGATGGGAGAGGCTGAGTCCCTTTGTCAGAGGGGGTGGTGGGTGGACTGGGGATGGAGCAAGAAGGTTGATAAGAGGTTCTCCAGCTGGAGTTGAATAAATAAATGCCTCCGGTCTGTTTTTCCTCACAATGTTAATGCAAACGGAAGTAGGTGCAAGCTTTCTTTTTATTTTTTTAACTGTCTTCAGATTTTAATATTGCCTTTTGTGTAATTTAATCCCATTATGTTATTTAATTGTTACTGCAATATTAACTACTGTATTTGTTGACTTTGTTTAATAACTGTTCTTTCAGGGCTCGAAATAAACTTTTAAAAAGCATTTGGGTTTTTTCCCCCCTTCCCCATCATGAGTTTTATACCTCCTAGGGCAACAGTAGCTGAAAAGAGTCCGTGTTTAGATGTCTTAATGAGATTAACAGAATGTATTTGTTTATAATTAAGGTTTTTAGAAATGTTTTCATGATGATGGATATCATTTTATGCTATACTAGCCAGTCCTGTTTCTTTTAAAATTGGATTACTTGTCAGCGTCTGCACCAGCCTCGTGATAACTGCAAGCTTTCCTTGCTGCCACGAGGTGGTTATGTAAACCATAAGTGTTTCTGCAAAATGCTCCAGACCACTGATGGGAGGAGAACGGCTCTGAAACACCCTTTCCATCCACCGTGCAAGAGACATTGCTTGCTCTTCTTGGAAGGGAGCAAAGCAAAGACCAGCCTAGTTCATCACAGTCACATCTTCCACCATCCATTTGACATAAGGTAGCCTTTTGGGGTGGGACTGATGGGCCAGTAGACTGCAATTATGGCGCTATGATTATGTTCCAGCAACTATTCCGATCAAGACTGCTTTATTACACCATGAATATCATCCAATATCCTGCATATAAGCACTATGGCACAGGAAACATGGGGAATGACCTGTCCTGCTGCTTGCTTGGAAGACAGGAGTCCTTGGTCTGCAGCATCTCTGCTGATCAGTGTTTGACCAGCTGAGCCCAATGGGGCAAGGATGCTGGGTGTCAGCTCACCTAGAATGTGGGGTGAGATCGGTGGTGCCTGTTGGTAGGCTGCAGAGACTCGCTCATGTTTTTCATCAAAACAACAAAAATTCGGTGGCATGTTGGCTTGGCAGCCTAGCTAAAGAAAAGGACAACTAAACAAATTCACTGTGGGGTTGAGACCAGTTCAGTTGAAATCCAGATCAAGTTCCTGTGTCTCAGTTGTGAATGTCAAGGACTCATCATGTTGTGTGTTTCCCATGTGTTATTGGGAAATTGTCTCTTCCCCTTTATTGCATGTTGTACAAGCTTTGCTCATACCACTGACAAAGGGAAATGAAGAAACCACTCATCCTCAGAAGCCGTTTCATCCAGACATGAGAATGTTGTTTTGCACAAAGCACTGTCTCTTCAGGTTAATTAATTTGTTGTAGTATCTTTGTCTTTATATATGATCGATTCTTTATTCATTTAAACTGATATTCTCTAACTCTGCATTTCAGTGACTTTGCATTTAATTTATGGGGGGAAAAGTCTGATGAGGAGGGAGATGGTGCTTAGTGGAACTTGATTATCTGGAAATTGGTACTTGTGCTGCTGGAAGGAGGGCAGGGTTTTGACTGAACATGGTTCGCACACCTTGAAAATTGCTAGTCCTTGCTTGATAAATCCTGTTAAGTCTGGTGTGAACTTGCTCATCCCTTGCATATACCTGGCCTAGACTAAAACCAAGAGCAGACCCATCTTTTTGGATCTGTTTATTTAAGAGGGAGTATTTAAAACATTGTTCTTTGAGATAATGAAATTGGTGGCAACGTTTTTTCCCTTTCAGGGTGCCTGTTTGATTGCAGTGAGTTTCCTGCCCAGCTCAGCACAATTATTCAGACTGCACCAGCAAAACACTGGTTAAAACCAGGATGGTTGAAAACTGGAAAGGATTTTCTTTTCTAATTAGTGTTTTCATGGTGGTGCCTGAAGAAAAGTCCTGGGTTTCGGTGCAATTCCCATGGCTCGTGTGTGAGCACCGCACTTGTCTGCAAAAGCCAGCTCCCTGGGACTGGTACAGATGTATTTTTTCCCTATTTTTATAACATGCATCTTGCTCTGAAGATTGTTTTCTATCAAAACAGCCACCCTCAGTCATGTGAGAAAGGTATGTGAAAGTGTGCTGAGCTCAGCTGAATTTTTGACTTTGCTCTCCAGATGTGTAGAGGAAGTGGGTTTTTCCAAGAGCTTTTTTCCCTACTTTAAACTTCAGCTTAAGGATTTTCTTTTTCTTGAGATTCAGTGAATTTCCAACTAATTTCGCTACCTGCAGTTTGTTCCGAGGGAGGAGGGCAGTGCTGATACAGCTTCTCATGCTGTTGTTCCCTTATCACAATGGTGATACTGCCTTTTCCAAGTCCTGAGCGCCAGCCAGTGTCTGCAGGGAATATCTTCCAGCACAACATAACTTCATTTCAAATCCCAATTATCTACTGACATGATTATTGAAACAGCCTGTAGGGACTGATGATTTTATTTTATTTTTTATTTTTCATGTGATTTGCCCACTAGGAAGTTAATGATTGCTTAGTCTCTTTAGGACACTAAAAGGCCACGAGACTGCTGCTTTGGAGAAGGTTGTTGAGTCAGTAGAGAGGAAGATGAGACTGGAATAGCAGACAGGATGTCTCAGTGTGTAGATATGTCTCGATGCCCAGACACCAGTTTCTGGTGCTTTCTGAAGGGCTTGTGAATAACGAATCTGGCTCATTCTGCAGATCAGTGGAGAAGATGCTGATGTGACTCAGGGCATCTCCATGGGATGTTCTGAAGGGGGAGCAGGGGTGACCTTCTTGGGGACAGACATCTCCCTTGCATTCAAAGTTTCTAGAGCCTAGGATGATGCATCTTTGTTATTTTTTCCTCCCAACAAATGGTTGTTTGAAGGATTCAGGTCTTCATGAAGCCAAATTAACTCATGGCTCTCCTTGAGCCCTTTCCATCTGGCTGCCTGTGGGAGGAAACCTGCTGCCGCGTTTCTGCTGCCTTGTTGCAGCAGCTGATAACAGGTGGCTGCTCTTGGGAAGCTCTTATCTACCTCCCTGCCCAGTAAAATGCTCCAGCTGTAGCTATTACCTCTTCGTGGGTGAAAATAGCATGGTGGGGGGAAGCCAGGGTGGTTCTGTTCAGCTTCTGTTGCCCTTCAGTGTTTTTGGAGAGTGTTTATTTTGTTTAACTGTGGAAATGACAGCTTGTTACTATCCCATGGCTAAAAAACCCCTTGTTTAAAGTAGCTGTATTTTAAGTTGTGTTAGTGCTTTCCAGCCCTGAAACCAAATTTGGTTTAGAAAAGACACGTTCCAGCCATGGGAAAGTGATTTTCAGTGCAAGTATCTGGTTTTTTTGATATTTTTTTTTCTAGAAGAGCAACTGTACAAAGCTGTGGGGACTCTTGAAGGAGGTTTTGCCTGAAAACGTGGCCTGAAGATGTTTTCCAGTACAGAGCTTGCAATGTGTCCCTTCTTGCTGTCAGCACTGTTGGGAGATAGGAAATGAGCCACTTGCCTGTCTGTCACTGCCATTATTTCATTCCATAATTATCCTCATAAGCAACAGCTTCCAGCCTCTCTCTCCAGCCTGGGTTAAGTGTCCCACAATTGTAGGATGTGCCATGGGCATAATGACAGGTGATGGACGGGAAATAGTTTTTTAAAACCTCTCAACATGTACTTCCTAAGGCCCAACTCTTAAAATGCTTGAAATGGAGAAGGGAAAAATCAGTTCCTGCAGGAAGGAAGAGATGTTGGGATTTTTTTTTTTCCAGTTTTACCATGGGCATCACAATGTTTTTCATGTTACAGCTGTATTTGGAGGAAGGGGACAAGAATACACTTGCTTTTTAGGCATTAGTGCATGGCAACTTTCTCTTGTAAGAGTAGAAATATTAGTGTGAGGGGCATGTGTTAACCCCCCTTTTTTTGTTGAACTGGATGAACAGTGCTCAATGGCTGAGATGTTCTCCAGAACCTCTGGTGATGTTCTCCAGAGGGAACTCTCAGAAAGCTCTTGTCTGCTCTATCAAAAACCCTCTGTTGAAACCAAGGTTCAAATGCTGGTAGGAGAGATTGAGACGTAGTACGGGAAGATCTGTGGTGTTCTGGGTGAAGCACCTGTCTGTCTCCTGTGTCCCCTGAGCCAGCAGTTCTCTTCCTCGGACTTTGTTTGGGCTGATGTCACTGGGTCCTTGTAAGATTTTGTTTCTAAAGACAAAACTATTAGTTTCTCCGCTTTTGAGAAACACAAAAGTAAGGGAGATGGAAAGAAACTAATTGGATTGTGATGTTAAATTTTTTTGTGGTCTGTTCTGCAGTGATGAGTAGCTTTGTCTGACCAGCACTTCGATGCTGTCAGAGGTGAATTTTCACGAGGTCAAAAATATTAATGTATTCCGCAAAGCCACTATCCATCATATTGGAGAAGTCCTGGCAGTCTGGTGAAGTTCCCACAGACTGGAAAAAGGGGAACATAACCCCCACTTTTAAAAAGGGTAACAAGGAAGACCCGGGGAACTGCAGGCTGGTCAGTCTCACCTCAGTGCCAGGCAAGATCATGGAGCAGATACTCCTAGAAACTATGCTAAGGCACATGGAGAATGAGAAGGTGATTGGTGACAACCAGCACAGCTTCACCAAGGGCAAATCGTGCCTGACCAATCTGGTGGCCTTTTATGATGAGGTTACAACAGTGGTGGACAAGGCTAAAGCAACTGATGTCATCTACCTGGACTTGTGCAAGGCACTTGACACCGTCCCACGTGACATCCTTATCTCCAAATTGGAAACATGTGGGTTTGATGGATGGACCACTCGGTGGATAAGGAACTGGCTGGCTGGTTGCACTCAGAGTTGTGGTCAACAGCTCAAAGTCTGACTGGAAACCTGTGACGAGTGGTGTCCCTCAGGGGTCGGTATTGGGTTCGGTGCTCTTCAATATCTTTTTTGGAGACATGGACAGTGGGATCGAGTGCACCCTCAGCAAGTTTGGTGCACTCGATCCCACTGACACCAAGCTGAGTGGTTCAGTTGACATGCTGGAGGGACAGAATGCCATCCAGAAGGATCTTGACAGGATTGAGAGCTGGGCCTGTGCCAACCTCATGAAGTTCAACAAGGCCAAGTGCAAGGTCCTGCATCTGAGTGGGGGCAACCCCAAGTACAGATACAGGCTGGGCAATGAGTGGCTTTAGGCCAGCTCTGAAGAGAAGGACTTGGGAGTGGTGGTAGACGAGAAGCTCAACATGAGCTGGCAATGTGCACTTGCAGCCCAGAGGCCAATAACCGTGTCCTGGGCTGCATCCAGAGCAGCGTGGGCAGCAGGTCGAGGGAGGGGATTCTGCCCCTCTGCTCCGCTCTCCTGAGACCCCACCTGCAGTGCTGCCTCCAGTTCTGGGGCCACCAACACAAGAGAGATATGGACCTGTTAGAACAAGTCCAGAGGAGGCCATGAGGATGATCCAAGGGCTGGAGCACCTCTGCTATGAGGACAGGCTGAGAGAGTTGGGGCTGTTCTGCCTGGAGAAGAGAAGGCTCTGGGGAGACCTTCTAGTGGCCTTCCAGTACCTGAAGGGCTCCAGGAAGGGTGGGGAGGGACTTTTCATAAGGGCAGTTAATGACAGGACAAGGGGAAATGGCTTTAAGCTGAGAGAGAGAGGTTTAGATTAGATCTGAGGAAGAAATTCTTCACTGTGAGGGTGGTGAGACACTGGCCGAGGTTGCCCAGAGAAGCTGTGGCTGCTCCTCCCTGGAAGTGTTTCTTTTCTGCTGTGGTCAGGGCTGTAAGGGAGAGAGGCTGAGCAGCTCTGACACCTTCAAAGCATACCCTTCTGTTTTTCATGGGTTGGTCTGCATTGCTGTAGCCACCATGAGCTATACTGACTGCTTCATCCCTGACTGAAGTGTCCTTCAAACCTGTCTTCTGGCAATTCTTATAAATGACGAGGGGGGACAATATAATGACATTAATAAAAGCTGTTGGCTCCTTGCATGTCGTGGAACAGTGAGAGGAGCCTGCATTACCCACCGGTGCTGCTCCAGGCTTTGTGCTGGGCACAGTGTACCCAGCAGAGCAGTCCCGATGCCCAGCAGCTGCTTCACGGTACATCCCACAACTTGTTCCCATGGTAGCAGAGCACACTCTGGGCATGTTTATCCCTGCAGCATGCTTGCGATGAAGGAGGTGCTGTTCCCACTGGAGGGCTGGGAAACATGAGCTCAGGGTGCTGCAATTTCTGCTGCAGAGCAGGGGGGTGTCCCAGAAAACACATAATGGATGGTGTAGAGGTGGGCGTGGGTCTGCTCAACCAAGGAACAAGTGACAGGACCAGAGGAAATGGCCTCAAGTTGTGCCAAGGGCAGTTGAGATTGGATGTGAGGAAGAATTTCTTTGCTGAAAGGGTTCTGAGGCATTGGAAGGGGTTACCCAGGGCAGTGGTGGAGTCCCCATCCCTGGAGGGATTGAAGAGTTGTGTAGATACAGTGCTGAGGGACATGGTTTAGTCGGGGACTTGTCAGTGTTGGGTTAATGATTAGACTTAATGATCTTAAAGGTCTTTTCCATTACTCACCGTCCCCTTTCTTCCTGCAGGCCTCAGTGGTGTGAGTGTGGGGGTCCCCAGTGACCTGGTGGGACCTGGGGCAGAGGATGCATCCGCTGGAGCAAACAGCGAATTTTGTCACCCAGAATTGCTATTGACTTCACGGTATATTCAAAGGTCTAACCCAAATGTGTTTAGATGTTTAGATGGTGTGGGTTTTGGAAGCCAGGTAATGACAATATCATGGGGTGGTTTTGGTGGAGCTGGGAAAGATCCTGTCACCGATATGTGTGTTACCAGCAGGAGGAGTTGAAATGTCACTGTTACTAAAATGCCATCTGGAGACCAACAACATGTACAATTGTGCCACCACCAACAAATGAGGTGAGGTCTTAATCAAGACAAGGATAGGAAACAGTAAGCAAGATAGATAGGCTTTCAAATTGGGCAAAGATGCGTCTTTGCTGTGGGCCAGAGCGGCTCTGTCATGGAGAATTGTGAATTGCAGGGGTTGCTGGCTTTCCAAGAGTCCCTCGGTCCCATGCTTTGGTATTGAAGTTACATTTTATGGTGTACAGAAAACAAATTGAAGGGTTTTTTCTCCTTCTGAAGGGCCTGAGCAGCTTTGGGAGCTGCTGCAGGCTCTCAGATATGAACACTGGGGGTTGGAGGCTCAGTGACCGTGTGGTGGAGATAATACTGGGACAAACAACCTGTCAGCAGATCCCGCTGCAGGTGAGCCCATCAGCTCCCGGTAGCAGCAGGCATTGCCCTGCGGAGGAGAGGACAGCATGTGCAGCGTTTCTCAGGCCTGTCAGCCTGTGCCACGTCTGCTTACAGGCAGCTGGCTTTATAAGGAGGAGGTGCAGGAGCTTTCTCTGCTCCTTCCTGAGGTTGGGTCCAGTCTCTCCTCCCAGCGTAGTCTTTGCTATGGCTGGCCTGAATGTCTTCATTATTTTTTTTTTCCTGGTTGTTGGTGTGTGCCAGGTGCTCAGGTGGCTTTCCAAGAGGTTTCTGTCTCCTGGAACATATGGCTGCCTTGCCAGAGAACTCACTGGCTCGTTACAGTTATGCATGAGCTGCCTGGAGCTGAGGATGCTGGTGGAGATAGGCCCTTGGGGTGGTGGCTTTGGCCTGGACGTGGTCCTGACTCTGCTCTTCCTCCTCTTCGCAGTTCATGGTGCCTCTTTTGATGGAGCATCTGCCAACCCGACTGTCACTCTCCAGGAGTTCCTGCTCGTTGAGTCCAACCTTGCCTCAACCGCTGCCAAGCTGCTGGCTCAGGGTGTGGGCACAGGGGTGGGCTGGGCTGTCACCAAGCTCTACTGGTCCTGGGAGCTGACGCATTTCCACCTCATCCAGAACCTGATCGTGTCGGAGTGCAGCTCCTCCATCCGCACGGCTCTGCACCATGCTGCCTTTGCTGAAGGCACCTGCTCTTTCCTTTTCCACCTTGTCCTTCTCAAGTTGAACCACAGTCACCCCATGTACCAGGTCCCTGCGCTGGCAGTGACTGTCACCTTCCTGACCTACACAGGTGAGCAGCACCAGCCTTTCTTTTTCAAAGCCATTTTTCTATTTTCTAAAAATATCTGGGGGAGAAACGATCCCTTTTTTATCTTCCAGGACTTGAGAGATAATAATTATGAAAATGTTTGTTTTCTACTTATTTGGGGGAATATTCATTTTGGGACAAAGACCACGGCAGGAGAAATGTTGGCACATCTGAGAGATGCAGCTACCGGAGCTGGGCAATAGAGATGCTTCTGGCAGGCAGGAGGTGTTGGGGGTCTCCTGCTCCAGCTCTTTGTTGGTCTTTCAAGGGATGTAGGTGAGACTGATGGCCATACTTCTCTTCCCACACAGCTGGACCATTCACTGGGGCTTTCTTCAACCCTGCCCTGGCCATGGTCACCACCTTCCACTGCTCGGGGAACAGCTTTTGGGACTATGTCCAGGTTTACTGGCTGGGTCCCCTTGCAGGTGAGATCTGCCTGGGAGCTACCTGGGGGTAGGGGTTGGGATGGGGGGCGATGGGGAAGGCAGAAGCCCTGGGTGTAACAGCAGCTGTTTCTGGCAAAGGGCTGAACTTGAGTCTTGCCAATGGCAAGTGCCCTTTTCTGTCCCCCTTCCCAGTCACTTGAGTCATCCCTTTGCTATCCATTTTTAAAATGCAATTTCTACATGGTTTATGGCCCTTTTGGGTCAAAACAAGTTTCACTGTGATATTAAGGACACAATGATTACATTCTCCTTAAAGTAAAATGGTTAAATTCTTCTTTGAGTAACATAGCAAGGGTCTTTCAGATATTGTCAGTGGGAACTTCAGTGGTGCTGAGCTACTTTTTGATCATTATGGAGGTTGTGGCAAAAGCGTGAAAATCACTGCTCAGCCATGGGGTGGGTGGAGACATTCGGTGCAGCACACGGAAAGGGTCTGTGCTCTTGTTTCAGGGATGCTCGCTGCCCTCTTGCTCTATCAAGGCAACATCCCACGACTCTTCCAGAAAAACCTCCTTTACAGCCAGAAGAGCAAATACAAGATCCCCAAGGCAAGGGTGATGGTGCACATGGAGGGTGAGGACCCACAGCGGAAGAGGAAAGGGGAGAAGAGCACCTCTGAGCCTCATCCCTGAGCTGCGGATGGGGACCCAGGAGGTCCCTGCAGCCCCTCTCCAGGGAGCGGGTTTTCCAGCGAGGAGGATGTTGCTGCTCATCCCGCCCAGCATCCATCCTGCCCATCCCATCCTCACTGCAGGGTGAGATTTTTTTTTAAAGCATCACAAAGGAGTTGGCCATGCTGGCCTTGCAGGATGTCTGAATCTCTGAGGTCCTTTAGGAATAGCTTTGAAAGTCTTCCTGGAGAACTCAGAATGTTTTAAGCCTGCATCGCTAGCTTGGGGAGTGGTGGGGGGGGAAAGAACGCTACCACTTTTGCATAAATTGTTGGTTGCCTTGTATTGCCAGGAAGCTTACTGAACGTCAGGGCCATTACATGGGTAGGCTTGAGCAACTCCCAGGTTATTGCGTCACGCAACACTTGAAATAACCTGACTGGGTCTCTTGCAGCCGTAAAAACAAAGCGTAAACAAGTAACTGCCTTGGAAACCTGGAATAAGGAGGAAGCAGGCTGTGATCTTTCAAGTTACTAAATAGATATTGGTCAAAAATTGGTGTTCTTTCAGTTAAACTGAGGTCCTTGAGTTGCGCATCCTGAACTTGGCAGTTTCTGGAGAGGAATTAAAATTGCTCCAGGGCAAAGGAGTTCACTGGCCACAGGAGACCCTGCTCCTCTGTGGATGTGGTGCTTAGTCTGGGTTTTGTGTGTGGGCTTTCTGTGCTGCGAGGCATCAAGAAACGGTGCACGAAGTCTCTGTGGTTAAAAAACAAGTCCCAGGCAGCCGATGTGGGCGAGCAAGTGCATCCCAGGGCTCCTCTCCATGTCTACGTGAAATATTCCTAAAGATAAAATTATGGTTTGAGGAAATAATAATAAAAATCGATGATGTTATTGGTGTTTAGGTGAGTGATGTTCCTGGGAGCTCTGTGGGGGGGGGGGGGGTAGATCAGCCCATCTGGTCCCTAAAAGTGGAAGAAGCCGTGGAAATGACCAAATAAATGGGATCAGCTGCAGCAATGCTGCACAGGGAATTGGAGACCCAACTCCTGTGCAGTAACCCTGGAGCAGGGCTGCTGGGCATGGCTGGATACTGAGCTCCTGCCCTGCCCCTGCCAAAAATGCTGCATTTTGCAGCAAATACAGTCAATTTTGCAGGATTTCTCTGGGGTTTACGCTTTTCATGTGATGCTCAGATTGTACAAGTGTCCCTGCTCTGAGTCACCTTGCTGGAGGTGGAGAAGGGAAGATCTGCTCCTATTTATTGAGTTCCAAATGATGAAGAAGGAAATGGCACCCAATTAAAATCACAGGAAGGTGTCAGGTTTGGGAAGCAGACATGCCAGTCCCCCCGCCTCCCTGTGTCCCCAGTATGTCCTCTGTGGGGTTTTGGGGATCACCCTGTCTACGCTGCCTGTGGGCTGCCGATCTCCCTTACTCACATCAGGGATTGTCCTGCTGGAGGGGCAGAGGTCCCACAGACCACCCAGGAACCAAGAGGGGAGCTGGACCTCTGCAAACCATAAGACCACACCACATCCCAAGGAGAGAAACGAGGGAAAGGACTAAGGCAGCAATACGTGGCCATGCCTCAGAAGGGAAACTTTATGGAACAAATAACATCTCAAAAACCACATAGTTAACATGTCCCAAAAATGCCACCCCCACATTGTGCCCGACTGGATGCTCGGTGCTGCCCAGTCCCTCGTGAAGAAGGGCAGTGGGAACACAGTCTGTTTTTTATTCTGGTTAAACTGTGAGCAGGAGATGGGGCACTTTTGGGTGGAAACCAAAACCTCTGAGGCTTCACATGGCTGGCAGAGGGAGAGCCTGGGATGCTCCGATATTCAGCAAAAATTGCTGAACCTTTTTTGGTTTGGAAATTGTGTTGAAAATCCTGAGCTGGGGCCTCTGTTTATCCAAACTGATTTGCTGGCTCTGCTTTTGATTTGAGGATCAGTGTAGGATGTGAAATGTATGGTTGACTAGCCCACCACAACCCATTCTTGTGGTATTTTTCTCCCAGGCAGAGCGTAGAATGTTCCTACAGCCACTCCAAGTGGTGGGCTGGGATGTCTGGCTGCAAAGATGCTCACGAGACTGCTCTTGGGCCTGTGGATATTTAACTTAGGGCCTGACACCACAGTGTTGGCATTGGCTCTGTGGTAGGATGTTGATCCTATAAATGCAGTGTACGAATGCAGCATCTGAAGGCAACATGTAACCACAGAGTCAGGGCAAAAAAACACAGATTTTTTTTTTCCTTTTCTTTATTTTTGTTTTTGTTTTTCTTTTTTTTTCAGGACATTTTCAGATATTTGAGGTCTGTTTCTTGGGCTGCTGAGGAGATTGTCTACTGGGTAGACTGATGTAATTAAGGGGAACTTAATAGGAGTGACAGTGAATATTGTTATTTTTAATTAAGAGGCTGTTTTTCCAGCACAGTAGCATTAAAATGTAGTGGAAGAGAGCTGCAGCTGGACAGACAGACTTGTTCCTGAGCTGTAAATCAGGCTCTGCAGCTCTGAGTTACAGTCTGGCCTTGTGCCATCATGATCTCTGGCTGGTGGGAGCACCACGTGAAGGGCAGCAATTCCCAGCTGGAACAGTACCCTCTCCATGGGCTCTACAGCTGGGTGGCCTCTTTACGCTTGAGATATGTCCTATCTCCTTGCCTTTCCCCAGCTTCTGCATGTCCTCAGCATGGTGCTGAGGACTTGGGTTGTCCTCCTGGTTCTGCTCCTTGCTGCTGAAGTTGGTGCTATGCAGTACAAAGCCCTCGGTCTCCTCCTCCAAGGCTTTGGCTGACAGTCTGGGGTTTTGCCCTGTTTGCTCAGGACCTACCCTGGAAGAGTTGTGTCGGATTGAGCCCCTACGACCTGTCAATGCAACAGCAGAATGTAGCACCCAAGGGCTTGTGCAGGGTCCTGCACAGACAGAGGTGGACAGGGGCTCTCATGGGCAGCAGTGTCCCAGCCTGCCCAGCCCACCTGGGCAGAAGAAGCCCCTGAGGCAAGCACCTTGCCATCCTCAACAAAGGCAGCTGGACAATGATGCCTAGAGAGAGCAAGGAGGTTCAGTTTTGGGTGGCCTCCAGCCTGTGCCGCAGGACACTGCCCTGCCGAGAGGGAGAGAGCTGGTGGGTCTGGGAACGCTTCTGGGGAAACTGCTTCTTGTAGAGAGCGCTGCTGTACTGCAGCTCTGGCGTCACCAGCCGCCGGCACATCAGCTCTGTCTCCTTGTCCAAGCCCTGCTTGAGGTTATAGCCCAAGATCCTTGCATTGCCATGCTGCAGTGGGCGCAGGGAAGAGTCCTTGATGTCCTTTGGGGCCACACTGCCCATCCCTTGCAGGCAGGTCCTTGCCAGCTCTGCCTGCCTCTTGCGAAGCACCTTTACTTCCTGCTGCATGCGCTCTCTGCCAATGTCTCGGTCAATCCTCTCCCAGAACGTCCTGTTGAAGTAGGTGTAGATTTCCCAGTCCAGCCTGTTCCACTCCTTTATCTTCTCCACAATGGTGTCTGAGAGGTGGGACTTGGTGCTGCTGTCCCTGATGTTGAGCGGGAAGGAGACGACACTGTCCAGGTCCCAGCATAGCACCTCCTTCAGCAGCACCATGGACTCATCAAAGTACTCAGAGATGAGGAGCAAGTCAAAGGCTGCCTCTATGGCATTCAGCATGAGTTTCACCCGCTTGGCTGAGACCTCTCCATCAGGGTTGAAGCCAAAATCAAACGTCATGAGGTTCCTGGCGTAGTGGCTGTCACCGTCAGCGGGGTTGTAGAAGTGGTAGGGTTGGCTGAGGAATTCCTCCAGGCTGCGGGCATGGGAGAAAGCTGATGTGCCCTTGTAGTATGCGAAGGAGGACTCCATGAGCTGCACAGGGTTCCTCAGGATGGAGAAGTAGACAGCTGAGCTGGACACCACTTTCTCCACCTGAAGAGGAGAAAAAGGAAGTTTTAAAGGTGGGGTAGGAAGAAGGGACTGTAAGGGACCAGCTCACTCACAATCCTCTGCTGGAAAGCAGAAACCCTCACTGGGGTTGGAGATGGTGGGTACTGGGAGGGTTTTAGGGTGCAGCTCATCAAAGGAGTGTTTGTGTCAGCTGTAGGGAGCCCCAGAAGAGGTACATGGGGAGAGCAGTGACCAAAGCTCCCTGCTACATGCTGCTACAGCTGGGTGGTGTGTTTGGGCTTGAGATATGTTCTATCTCCTTGCTGTTCCTCAGATCTGCATGTCCTCAAGTAGCACCCAGAAGGATGGATGCTGGACAGGGCTGACATGAGCTGATGTACTTAGGGCATTTTCCTCTTGCTGGTACCCTCTGAACCTGTCCAGGGAGCAAGACATCTGCAAGGGCCCATGAGAAAAGAATGTCATGATAGTGTCTGACTGCTACAGATGCTGTCCCCTGGCTTGTCTCAGGTCACAGCACAATGATTCATCAAACCTGTTCACAGAAGCTCTCAGGAGATGTCCATAACATGAAAGATACCTGGAGGCAATCCTGTCTCTCTTTAGCTTCATCCCTGAGAGTTTATGTGCTCTACGAGTGTCCCACCTTGCTCCCCACAAGCCTCTCTCTCCCTCCTCCGTTCACCCCTCCCAAGGCATCATGGCTTTGCCCGTACCTCCGGCTGCAGGAATCGCATGTGGTGGCAGAGGATGTTGAACTGTCGAGGTCTCCGGGGGGAGAAGCCCTGCACAAACTTTGCCAAGAAATGGTGCGGGTAGAAGAGCTGGTTGCCACCCCCAACTGGGAAGGCAAAGGTCAGGTTGTGCGTCTCGCCGAAGCGGAAGAGAACATTCATAACGGTGCTGCTGGCGCTCTTGTGGACTTTGAGGAAAACAATGTCAGTCTTAGGCTCACATGTCCCCCCTTGAGAGGAGACCCCTCTGGCCTGCTGGCCTTTTTTAAGAGTCACCTGGTCACCCGTAGAGACTTCTGTCCAGCTTGGGAAAAATTCTCTCTCCAGGTCTGTTTTGTAAAAGTCCTCTGCTGGTGGAAGTTCAGCTGAAGTTGGCAAGGAGTGTTTAAGCAAGCTGCTCCACTGAAGGTGGGGGGAACCTGTGGTTTGAGGCTGAGACTGGCTCTGTACCACCACCTGCCTCATTCCTGGTGGTGATGTTCTCTTATGCTCTTCTGAGGTCATCCTGTTTGCAAAGAATATGAACTTGCTGGTGATAGCATCAGCATCTCCCCACACTGCAGAGATCCTCCCAGGAAGACTGGGGGAAGGACTCTTTCTGGTTGCTTTTCTCAGGCCAGGAAGCTGGGATTTCACCTGCTTGCTGCTCTCCACAGGCTGCCATGTCCAGTGCTCCTCTTGGCTGCTCGGACTGCTTTCTGGTGAGGTCTCCTGGCTGAAGTACATGTGCATCTGAAAAACGTCGTGCATGCTCTCAGTTGAAGTGGGGTCCGGCATGGCTTTCCTCTTCCAGTGCGGGATATTGTCCTCCTGCAGCAGGCTGGGGGTCTGAAGGGCATAGCCGAGCCCCTTCTGGTCATGGTCTCTGGTCTGCCGCAGGGCATGTTCCAGCTCGCACCGGCAGTTTCTGTTAAGAGGGAGGACATGAGGGTCAGCTGCAAAGGGGCAGAGGATGGAAGGAGCATGCAAAGAGGGCTGCTCCTCTGCAGCTCAATGAAACCCCCCTGCAGCACCCCCAAAGCATGTTTCCCTGTCTTTCTTGGGGTGGGTGGCATTGCTGGTGGGTGTAGGACTTGACCACTGCCCTTGGAGGTTGGGGTGGGTGCTAGAAGAGAAGGACGGGTCACCAGTGATGTGCTAATGCCTCTGCCCCCCTGGAGCACTGTGGGCTGGTGGAAAGGGGCAGAGCAAGAGAAGGCAAGGAGAGAGAAGAGCAGGTTGCCAGATGACCCCAGATTGGGAGGACTGGGAGGATGCCCAAGGGCTGCAGTTTTTAGGCCAGCCAGGACAAAGCCCAGAGCAGCCTGGGTCCAGAGAGGGCTCAGCTCTGGTCAGGGTGTAGGTGTTGGACGTAAGAGTCCCAGAGGGATCCTCTCCTATTTGCATTTTCCTCCCTGGCTAAAGAAGACATTGTTGGGTGTTTCTCAGGAGGATGGTTTTGAGCCCACCTCAGCAGCCAGTGAAAGGCTGGAGGATGAGGTGCAGGTTTGCAATCCTGCTTGGGACCTACCTGAGAGGCTGCAGCTTCTCCACAACTTGAAGCGTGATCACGAGGAGGATGAGGAGGCTGAAGAAGACCCAGAGCCGACCTGGCTGGCACCTATATATTGCTTTCACCTTCCTGCAAGGAAGCAGACATTTCAGACCATTAGCAGGTAGAAGAAATATGTGTGTGAGGCAGAGGAGAAAGAGGCCTTGAGACTTTTTAAAATTACTTTTTGTTTTTTCTTTAAGTAAGGTCATGCTTTCACAGGTGAAAGAGATGCAGAGGCAGCGATAACCAACAAACCTCAGAGGCTGTGCTCAAGCAGTGTAGCTTAGTGGAAATTTCCAGCTGGGACACTGAAAGGTAACTTTCACACTGAAAGGTAAACAGCGATAACTGCAAAGTCCCTTGGCTGCTCGGGGATGCCTTCCCAGCACAGCCCGAGCTCCCGCTTCAGCAGCAGGAACAGGCATTTGCCCTGACCTCCCTGGCCTAGAAATAGCAGGACCCTATCTTTATAAACAAAGACAATAAAAATGTATTTTCCCTGCTCTTGCTTTCTCTCAATACCTGCTGTTAGAGGTGATTGCCACCTGCTCAGGCTCCAGCTGTGGCTGCAGATGTGGTCCCACCATGGGGCTTCCAGCTGTGCCTCTCCCGTGTGTAAGCTGGTTTTTAGTCTGGTCTTAGCCAAGTCTACAACAGCAGCATGGTTTCTTCAAGTCATCAGCACTAGGCTATGGGGTTTGGGGTTGTGTGTGGGGACATTCAGGCCATGAAAAACATTGCCATGGGACATTTACTTTTCATATGGCTTGTTGCAAACCATGGTGGAGCTTGATCATAGTCTTAATCTTAAGCAGACGAGTCAGGGGGCTAAGCTTTCTGGAAAAAAGGATTAGTTGGCATTTCATTTCTGCTGGTTTCTACCCAGAGAACCAATTGTTGCCTAACAGGAGATGATTGGTACTCAGAATCTGGTTAAACCCTCTGTTGTGGGCTCCTCCTTGTTTGAGAGTCCACCCTGCAAGCCCCAGATGTCTGCTCTCCCCATCTCAGAGAGAGGGAGCAGGCAGAGGCTGCTTTGCTGAGCATGAAATGGAGGGATCTAAATAGGAAGAATTAAGGGAAACAGAAATTTGGGCAGTCCTTGCTTGGAAGCCCCACTCCAACAGCTGATGTTTGTTGATGTTGCTCACTTCCTTCAGTGGACAGTTTGGAGGTGGGAGTGGGCCTGGGACCACACAGACCTGCTTTTCCCAGAGCTTCATCATCTCTGTGGTGCTTTATCTCCTTCTTCAGGCAGTCTTGTGACGTGTGGGAGATGTACAAGCTTGATGAGCGAGCAAACCAGGGCTGTCTGGTCCTGTGCCTTCCATGGCACTGGTGAGGAATTTGGGTTTGCCTTTGGAAAACTGAATTTGTTCTGGAAAAATCGTTGACTTAGCATCACCACTAACTAGTTTGCTTATTACAACACTGCTTCCAGTGGTTGCACATCAGTTTGGATACTCATGGGTTTGGTTCTGCCCTGCTCTCAAATGTCACTCGCTGAGTTGAAATGCTAAGCTCCTCCTGGGAGACTTAAAGTCTAAAGTACTTGGGATTGTAAAGGCTGGGAGGTCTTAGGTCATGACAGTGCTACTGAGGATTCAAAAGACACATAATTACTAGCACAGTGAACGAGCTAGTTGTCAGCAGCACAGCATCCCCCAAATCTGCAGGATTCCCTACAGGAAGGCTGGGGAGGGACTTGTGACAAGGGCAGGGAGCCACAGAACAAGGGGTGATGGCTTGAAACTGGAAGAGGGGAGACTGAGATGAGATCTGAGGAATAAATTCTTCACTGTGAGGGTGGTGAGACACTGGCCCAGGTTGCCCAGAGAAGCTGTGGCTGCTCCTCCCTGTAAGTGTTCGAGGCCAGGCTGGATGAGGCTTTGAGCAACCTGGTCTAGTGGAAGGTGTCACTGCTCATGGCAGCAGGGTTGGGACTGGATGAGCTTTAAGGTCCCTTTCAACACAGACCAGTCTGTGATTCTATGATCTGATGACAACCTGGAGGTATCCATGCCCATTTTCCACTTGAGAAGCAGACTGCCCAGCTCAGATGAGAGACAGGCAGCTGGTGAACATGCACATGGCTCGGTGCAGGGCCACGCAAGCAGTACCGAGGGCAGAATGATGCAGTGCTTCCTTGGCAAGCAGTTATGAGGGAGATGGCACCCTCTGCTACTCCAGGATCTGTATTTTGGGCTGACGTAATTCTGGACTTGCTTCCACAGAGGTCCCTGGTCAGTACTAAAGTTTTAACCTGTAGAGAATCTGTGATAGATCCAGGTCCTCTTGCTGCCAGCCTGCTGCCTCTTTTGAGATGACCATTGTGTTGGTTGAATGACCAGCTGCAAAAGTGCAACACATTGCTGGATGCTTGGGTCTGACCAGGCTAATATAAAACTGGAGACCTTCCTTCATGCTGGCTCTGGTGGGATGCACGTGCATCAAGGAGAGTGTGCTGAGAAAGGGAGAGCTGTGGCAGCACTAAAGTTTGCACTGAAGGTGCCTCTTGGCATCTGAAGGCAGCAAAACCAGGATAAAATGGCACATGTAGCATGAGAGGCCTTTGTCTTGGAGGTTGGAGCAGCTGGATGATTTGTAGCTGGACAATGAGCCTTCAAGAGTCTCAGGTGCTTTCCACGAGTAACTCCTACACAGCCTCTTTTCAGTTTAACATGCCAGGATGAGATCATGGATGAGGGGGTCTTTGGGCAGAGTTAAATACTTGAGATCAAAACACCAGGAAGATGTCCAAGAAGCATTCGGAGCTGGTGGGACCAACACTGCCCTGTGAGAGCAGCCTGCAGAGTCTTTGGAAGTGCCTCTGGCCACGGGTAGGCTATGGCTGAAGAGCACTTGTGGATCAGAGCCTGGGTGCTGTCACCTCCAAAAGTGACAAAGCAGGGTGCAAAGATGGGTGCAGCACCCCAAAGATGCCTTTGGCTGCAAGGGCTCAACCACAACAGCTGAATCCTCCTACGCTGGCTTAATGGATTTAATAAAAAACCAGTTTATTGGTATTTTATTTGCAAGGGATTATGCCCCCAGCATCAGGGTTGGGGGTGCCTGGGGTGCTGCTCAGAAGCAGACACTGCTTGGTTGCAGGGGTTAGGGCAGATTTTTCCTCTGTTTTTCCCGCCTCTGCTTGAAGCGGAGAGGACAACCCTCCCTCCAACCCGTGCCCCTTCCCCATCCAACACAAAACTGAATGCCGCAGTGGGGATGGGTCTGTGGTCGGCTGGCGTGTGCCGAGCTGTGCAGGGTCTCGGCTGATGGCCGGGTGCTGCGGGAGGCGCCTGAGGCTGAGTTCACTGGGCAGAAAATGACTTTATTGATTTGCTGCAGCTAGATATGCTCCAGGCAGCGAGCGATGTTGCGTGGGGAATTAATGTCCACAATACGTACAGCAGCGACAACCTGCTTCCTCTGAGCAGCAATCTGAGCCGTTTTCTTCACTTATGTTGGAATAAATGAGAAAATGCAGACGATGGTCTGCAGGACTCTCAAGAGGAGATAAAGTAGTGCAGCAAGGGCACAAGGACACTGCCTGCCTGTCAGTGCCCAACCTACCTGTGAAACATCTGGGTTAGGAAATCCCCCAGGTCACCCCTGCACCAGAGCTTGGTGCACAGCAGAAGGGTGTGTAACATCCCAGATGCCGCAGGCATGTGGGGAAAGGCTGTCCTGCCCCGAAATGCTATCCTCCAGGAAGAGGGATCTGCTGCAAAGTCAAACCTTCTCCTCTGCTCCTCATCCATCCTCTCCAAAACAGAGGCTGTGGAAGAGCATGCCTCACCCTAGATGCATTCGTTGGGTTTGCCATGTAAAAGACTTGTGAGGAGCCACGCTTCTGCTCCAGGTCCACTCCACGGGTGAGCATGCAGAGCTGAGAGTGGTGAGCCCTCGGCTGGGATGAGACAGGAGGGATCAGCACCCTACTTACCTCACCAAGCTCTTTGCTTCACCAAGGTCTTTGCTGCTCTTCTCTCTCTGTGGTATTGGGCCTTATGCACCAGGGAGAAGTGCTGCCCTCAGAGCTTCATTAGAAGAGAGAGCTCGATTAACCCAGACCTTCCTGTGTTTATGCAGAGCAGAGGCACCCCTCTGCCCATTCCCATCATCAGACTCCAACTATCTCTCAACACAGAGGGATCTACAAGGATGAGACCTCTGGATAGGATGGAAATAGTATTTTACTTAAATAAATAAATAAACATTCCACTTACGTGATCAAATACCTTCTGAATTTCAGCATGGTGAGCTGGAGCCTTGACTGGGGAGCGGGTGGTTATCATCAGACTAGGAGAATGGAAAGCAAACACCAGGAGCCTGGCTTGTGTGCCTGCGGCTGGTGGCCCCTCCCCGGGGTGGGCACCTGGGATGGCGAGGTTGCGACAGACCTTCCCACTGGTGCCCTGCTCTCCAGCACCTGCCCAGGGAGTGACCAGCCTCTTCTCCAGTGAGTGGCACGTTTTGATGGATGTGGCCTTGAGAGCTGCTGGCAGCAAAGGTCGCCTTCTGCAAACCACTGCCACCTCATGTAGAGCAGTGGCAGGCTGTCTGGGCACTTGTGGACACTGCTGTTCCACCCATGTTTGCATCCATGTCTTACTCCTTGGTTTTACCTGTGGCTGTTGATATTCTGCTTTGACCCCTCATGTCCTCCTGCTCTGCTCTTTGTGGTTGGTCTTTATCCTTTCTTATGTCCTGTTTTTACTTCTTGAGAAAGCTGAGGACAGAGATGGTTTGGTCACGGGTGTTCAGCTCTTTGTGTCTGTGCTGCTGAGACCCTGTGCAGGCTGGGTCATACCTGCACGGCATGGAGCTAATCCTCTCCAACACCAGCTGGCTCCATCCACCTTGGGATGGGGTTATGGCAATCCCCAGCTCCCTCCTTTGCTTCTTCTTCCCATACTCACTCCTTCAGCCCACAATCAGAGGGCTGGAGCAACTCTCTTCTGAAGAAAGGTTGATGGAGCTGGGCTTGTTGAGCTTGGAGAAGAGAAGGCTCTGAGGAGACCTCATTGCGGCATTCCAGTACTTCAAGGGAGCTTCTAAACAGGAGGGAGAACAACTTTTGCCATGGGCAGCTAGTGATAGGACAAGGTGAAATGGCTTTAAACTAAGAGAGGGGAGATGTAGGTGAGATATTGAGATATTAGGAGGAAATTTTTAACCCAGAGGGTGGTGAGACACTGGAACAGGTTGCCCAGAGAAACTGTGGATGCCCCATCCCTGGAGGCATTCAAGGCCAGGCTGGATGGGGCCCTGAGCAGCCTGATCTACTGGTTGGCAACCCTGTCCACAGCAGAGGGTTGGAACAAGATGATCTTTAAGGTCCTTTCCAGTCCAAGCCATTCTATGATTCTAGGAATGTTTAACCACTCGCTGCTCTAGGCACTGCTTAACACATGGATATCTTGCATCTGCCATCTTCAGACTGGCTTCCCATGTTCCCCCAAGCCAGCAATGTCCTCAACCCCCAAAGCTGGCACTGTGCTGTGCCAGGATGACCAGCAACAGCACAGCCCTGCTAGGAAGCCAACTGTTTTCCAGTAGCAGTAGTAAAACTGTCACTGGGTCTGCTTCTTGCTGGCTAGTGGACAACTCAACAGAGGACTGAGAGGCTGCCCTCCATGATGGCAGTCTATAGCTGGTTCTTTGCTCAGAATCTCCTCCCTCTTGAGTAGCTTTTTTCCCACATCCTTCACCTTTGAGGCCCATCCTGCATAGCATCAGCAAGACACAGCCATGGCTTTGCATGACCAGGGACCCTAAGCCTGGGTAGCAGGACCACATGCTTCTCATGTTTGGGCACCAGACACCTGGGGTGGTGGAGATGTTGTGTGGTTGTGATGTGTACCATGAGGACCATCGGCTCAGGCTGTGCCACACCAGTACTGCAGGACCAGGCTTGCCACATGCCTCCTGGCACTTGTGGAGAGGACTTTGGCCATGCATGCTTTCCCTTCACCCATGGGTCTCAGGAAATGCATACCAGGCAGATAAGTCACTTCCAGCCCAGACCTTGGCTTTCTGGACAGACAAAAGGGCCCAGCTTCCTCCCTCCCCCCTCGCAGGCAGGGAGGCAGCCGTTCCCCTCACCCTGGCATGGGCAGGTGCTGCCTCTCCCTGTCCACCTCATCAAAACCACAAGTTTACTGTAGAGCTGTTAAGTTCTCCACCCATCCTGCGCTCCTGCTATCTACCCAGCCTGGCATCTTATCTGGGAGTCTGGTGCTGGGTGAGAGCCATGGGTGAGCTCACTGTTTGAAAGGATCAAACCCCTTCTGCTGTTGGGACTGAGGGCTGGTACTTCTCCCCTCTCCTTCCCTCTACACAACCATGCCCCATTCAATCTGAGATGGAGAAGTCTACTTGGGGGGCCATGGTGATGTGGTGTAGGTGGCTGAGGGATCTGTGAGCATCCCCCAGGCAGGACCTTAGGGGATATCCTAGGGCTGTGGGACATGTGGGACCCTTGCCTAGGAGTATCCAGAGGCTCGCCAACATGAGGGTGCCCAGACAGGCTTGATCTTCCTCCTCTTTGGTTGTTTTCTCTTGCTTGACTCTCACTTGTGGGATTGGCTGCTGCTCAGCTCACTTGTTTCACTAAGGACAAGCCTATTTGTCCATAGGAACCTCATAGGAGGTTTAGTTTTGGTATGTAATCCTGGTCAGGATGTCCTGTATTTCTGTTTTCTGCCTGGCAACCTCTCTCTTGGGCATGACTTGATGCATGTATGGAAGAGAGGCAAAGTTGTCTGCTTCTGCTGGGATCTGGTGACATGGAGCAGAGCTTATGTTCTCATTTGCCTACATGCTTCTCATGTTGGGTTCCATACCTGCAGGACCTCAGCAGCTCTCTTGGGCTGTTTCTGTGACCTTGCAACTGCATCTCAGAGAGGCTGTTTTGGAGCGTGACGTTGATGGGGTGGGACTCCACTTGCGGAGCAGTGTCTGAGAGCCTTGGTGGAAATGACAGTTTTCTGAGATTACACCTGGTGATCTCTTCTCTCCCACAGATGCTGGAAGAGATGGGCAGGCAAATGTGTCTTTTGCAGCTGCATCTCTTGAGAAGCAAAACGTGTAGGAGGGATTGGGCTCTGTTTCTGCTCACTGGGCAGCTGGGTCCTGCTGGGGTGACCTAATGGGCTGATAACTTCTGTGTACATGTGGGGACTGTCCTGGTGGTGCAGAACTGCCCCAGGTGCCTGTTGCTGAGTGTGACCCTCATAGGGTTATACTACGAGGGTCTGTGCACCCTTGGTGGGTGTTCATTCACTACCTGGGGATGGGCTGATCTCAGCAGAAGGCAGATGCGGAACCCCAAAGACAGCTAATAGCAGAAACCTCCAGTTTCTTCCCGTTCCACATCCCTGTACTCCCACCCTTGCTTAGGATGATGAGGAAAGAGACCTCAATTTGCCTCGAGATACCTTGGACCTTGCCACTCTCGTGGAATGACTTTCTTGCTTGGCCTGTCCACAGCATGGGAGGCTACTGGTGAGTTTTTCCCAGGGTTATGGGGCAAGCTGCACCTGGAAAGCAGGCGTCTCTGGTCCATTTGCTAGCCTGTGCTTGGCTTGAGGTGAATATGTGGGAAGGTGACCACCTCTTCAGTGGGACGGAGAGGAATCTTGCAACTCAGATTTCCAACCTTTGGGGCTAGACCAATTGCTGGAGCAATGGGTGGTGCGAGGGAGATCATTGGGGTTTCCAAGGGCTTGGGGGTAACATCAACTAGCTGTCTGCCTCCCTTCATTGTGCCTTATTCCTTTTCCTGCTGAATGGGCACTACTCCAGCATAAAAATAAGAGAGCAGAAAGCTGCACATGGGTTTTTCTTTGGTCTTGCTAATGGCAGATGTGTTTGCCATAGCAATAGTCCCTGCTGAGCTCCAAGGCAAGAACAGTCGCCTTCAGGCAGGTGCCATGACAGATCTGCTTGCAAAGATGATGAGCCAGCAAGGGCTTCCCAGGCAGAAGCAGTGAAGTTTTGTTCTCCTGTGAGAGCTGGGACGCCAAGACAGTGCTGTAAAAGCCAGGCACAGGAGAAAGGCCACCACTGCTCTCCAGGATGATGTTTTCCTTGGCTAACAGGAGACTGATGTCCTTGCGTGTGTTGGCAAGAGGGAGGCAGCTGTAGCCTGGAGGGTACAGGCAGCCAGAGAGGTGTCTTTGTAGAGAGCAGAGCCTGGGGTCCTCCTGAGGCAGATGAGGAAACTGCTTCTAGACATTGTCAACAGCGGTTGGGGCAACCCCTGGACATCTCCTGGGGTGTGAGTGGCCCACAGAGGTTTCCTTAGCAGGGAATGGAGAGTAATGGAGGTCCTGCTGGAATGGAAGGGAAGAGACAAGAGAGAAAATGCTATTGATTTAATGTTAGAGGAACCTGGAAGACTTCTTGGCAGTGCTGTGCCCTCCAAAGAAACCCAGCTGGTGAGAGAGGCTAAGGAGTGCTCTCACAAGGAGGGACTGGAGGTGGCACTGGCTGCATCTGTGGTGGGAGTCCAGGCACCTGAAGCCAGAATCTCCTGGCTTGAGACAGTTGTCCCTTTGCCTCATGCAGGTAGCGAGACTTTGAGGAGCTGGAAGGAGGTTTTTGCCACTGGGATAAGCCAGGGAAGGCATATCTGATTTTGGATTGGGTTCCATTCCTCACTGAGGATGCCCACAGGGATACTTTCTCACTGTCTGGTCCCTGCTGTGCTCATGCTGCCTGCCTAGGCTCCACTGACATGTCTCTCACTGCACACTCACAACATCTCATCAGGAAACCCCTAAACCCACCTCTGCCTCTTGGTTTGGGTCCTTAGTCCTAAGGTTTCCAATTGCCTGCTGCTGCTGCCTCCTCCCACTCCACGAAAAAGGGTTGAGCTATGGTAGGGGATCTGTCTTTTACAGCCACAAAGTACAACCCGAGCTGGTGCATCAAACCATACCTTCAAACAATGCCACAATTTCTTGTCCTGATCCCAGCAAGAGAGAGGAGTGTAGCCAAGTCCTGCATGCTGCCCAGCCTGGCAGGGCTGTCCCTGCTCACATAGCTTCGGCATTTTTTCCCCAGTCTTTTTGTGTGTGTGTGTGTGTGTGCGCGCGCACGCTTTACTTAAGCAAGGACTTATCTTCATCATTTTCTGCCTACATGTCATCAGTTTGGCCATGTCACAGAATCAGAGAATTGCCTTGATTGGAAAAGACCTTTAAGATCATCTAGTCCAACACTGACAAGTCCCCGACCAAACCATGTCCCTCAGCACTGTGTCTACACGACTCTTCAATCCCTCCAGGGATGGGGACTCCACCACTGCCCTGGGCAACCCCTTCCAATGCCTCAGAACCCTTTCAGTGAAGAAATTTTTCCTCACATCCAATCTCAACTGCCCTTGGCACAACTTGAGGCCATTTGCTCTTGTCCTGTCACTTGTTCCTTGGTTGAAGAGACCCACCCCCACCTCTCTACACCCTCCTTTCAGAGAGTTGGAGGGAACCAGGTCTCCCCTCAGCCTCCTTTTTTCCAGGCTCAACAACCCCAGTTCCCTCAGCTGTGAACTCATCACACTTGTGCTCCAGACCCTTCCTCAGTTCTAGGTTCCTGCTAGAAATGGAAAGCCATGGTTCACTCCTCTACCCTATGTCCTTTTCTCTGGGTGGAGAGCCCAGCCGGTGGTGGATGGATGGACAGATGGGTGTCCGTTGTTTATAGCCTGGCAACCTGGAGCTTGCTGGATCTTAGGCAGCTGAAAAGACAAGAGGATGATTTTCGTCTCCCCAGCAGTGAGTCAGCCCTAGATGCAGTGGGGAAATCAAGGTCTGGGACATCCCGATTTCCATGGTCTGCAGTCCTTCCTCCAAAACCCCTGATGGAGAGGAACTTCAGAGAGGGACGAGCTTTCCCCCATGCCCCAGAAAAATCTTTGTGCAGCTTTTCTGTTTGCTTTTCAGACCAGTTTCCAGACGGACGTATTCACGAAACAACCCACGATAATTTCTAGATGACTTTCTCCAGGGAATCCAGCGTGCTGCGTTATCAGCAATGTGCAAGTTTGCTTTCCCAATTGTTTTGAAATCTATCACACACTGGGCCTCTCCTTCCGCTGCTGGGCAGCCACCAGTCCATTAGCACCTACCTAAATTGATATTTAGTTAATTTTACACTTTGCAGAGCGAGTGAGACATGCTAATTTAATATGTTCCTACTAACTTCAACAGCTTCCTGGGGCACTGAAGTCAGCCCGCTCTGTGGTGATGTGCCCATCAATATCAGCTCCTTCCGGAAGGATGCTCAAGGACAACAGCAACATATGTGTCTAGCTGAGAATTCAGGAGCAAAGCATGGAGAAAGCTGAGCGCAGGACCGATGCTGATCCCATATAGCAGCTGCTGGGCTATATGGGATCCCTGCTGGTGTGGGGACCTTTTACGAAGGGGATGAGGCAGAGGCTGTGCCAGCACCAGGCAAAGCTCCTCTTGAGCATGAAGGCTGAAGAACAGCTGGATGTGCTTGGGTTTAGGTGAGAAGCGCATTGTTCCTTCTGGCTGTATGCTTTTTGGCTTGTGTTGGGACTTTGGCCTTAACTGTACACTTATTTGTTCTTTAATCTCGGTCACTTTATCAGAAGCCTTTGAACAACCAAATACATCTCCACTCACCTTGGGAACAGGCTTTGACATTTCTTTTTGGTTGGTTTTGTTTCCTTGACAGAGACCTCTGAGAGATTAGAGCAATCCTTCACAAACCCGGACTTTGTCTTGAAGCCTCTGAAGCTTCCAGCACCAGCAGCACTTGGGCACTGAAAGACCTGTATATTTTAGAGTGGTTTCAACATTAGACCAGATCCCTCAGGGCCTTGTAGGATCCAGGATCTTATGAAAATCTCTAGGATCTCCTGAACACCTCCAGGATCTCCTTATGTCTGTCCATGTCCTCTTCTCCAAAGACACCAGGTTACATGTAATTGGGAGGACTTGCTGGTCCATCTGTAGGAGTCTGGAAGTGGGAATGAAAGTGGGCATCCCAACTAAGAGATGCCATGGGCTCTCCTCAGCAGAGGTGGAGAGATGCAGCTCTTGTGGATGAATTGCATATGGTTTGGTTTGCTCCGCTTGCCTCTTGTCCTGTCATTGCGCACCATGGAGAAGATCCTGGCTCCTTCGCCTTCATTCCCTCCCATCAGATGCTTCTACACATCTATGAGGTCTCCTTGAGACTACTCTTCTCTAGACTGAACAGCCCCAGCTCTCTCAGCCTCTCCTTACATGAAGGATGCTTCAGACCCTTTATTACCTTTGTGGCCTTGCATTGGACTAACTCCAGTAAGTGTATCTCCCTCTTGCACTGGGGAGCCCAGAGTTGGACCCAGCACTGCAAATGTATCCTCACCAGTACTGAGCAGAGTGGGAAAGGAGGCTGATGGAGGTTGGGAAGCTGTGTTTGAGCTGGGGATGGCCAAAGATGTCTTTAGGACTCTCCATGGCCAGCTGGAATCCTATGCAGCTGCATCTGACCTGGAGGAGTGGGTAAGTGCCAGGTCCAGCCCTGGATCTGCCTTGGCCAGTGCCTGGCGCCCGCAACAAAGTAGTGGAAATGGTTTTCAGATGAAGCCTGGCTAGAAAAGCCACGTTGACTGAGGGAAACCAGGTGGAGCAGGTATTTACAGAGCAAATGCCTTTTGAAACAAATCATCAGGCAAACAGGGTGGGGACATTATGGTCTGATGCCATCTCCTATTTATGGAAAGCATGACATGGCGCCCAGATAATGTCAATACCCCACCTGGCGAAAAAAAACAAAACAGAATGAAATCTAGGAGAGATTCTATGGTTTCTAGGAAAGTTACAGCATCAATGTGTGAGTACTAAACAGTTGCCCCAAAGGTGGAGATGTGCAAGTTACCCTGAACTCACCTCTCACTGAGACATATTCCCTAGGTTATGGAGGGAAGCTGAGGCTCATCATCTGAGGAAGATGGCAAGCTGGGCTGCTCTGCTGGGTCTCCAAGGGGAGCATCTCTTGCATACCCTTGCTGACTGAGATATCTTTGCAGGGTCACTCCACAACCAGTGTCCTGCCTTCTGTCTGTGGTGATAAGATCAGAAGGAGGAAAATGTTGGCAGTGGTGGAGGGTACATGGAGAGATACTGCAGAATGTTCCTGTGAGCAGCCTGCAAGGAGGGCATCACAGCAGATTGTGTGCCATCTGATGTCAATTTAATGACCTTTTGTCCAAGATCTCTTAAACATTGGTTCAGTTCATATTAGGAATACTTGCAGCCATGATGAAATGTAATTACTGCATGGGTCGTGGTCAGCTAGTGTTGGAGGAGGTGTCCATGGTTAAATCAGATCTTTCCACCCTCTCTTGATGTCTGAGAGGTGGGAGGTGAGACTCTTCAAGTCCCAGCTGCGCACAAGCAAGCCTAATTTCAGCAAGGGGAAGGATGCTGAAGTAATGACTTTGCAGTTTTATTTTCCTGTAGATCATGACAGCAGAGCTGCCTCCTCCTCATATACCGAGAGCATTAGTCCTCGTGTGAGGCTGTGTCAGATCTGTTGAGAATTCGACACTGAGTCGCATCAACAAGGAAGACAACAAGAAGACTAGTACTAGTGTCCTTGAAGGACCTGGAGAAGAAAGAGTGGCCACCAGGGAAAGGGGAAAAGCAGTGGCTATGTGGCTATATAGAAGGATGAGCTTGAAAACAACTATCCAGAGATCTGGGAGTTTCGGGCAGGGTGGAGGACCTCTGTATATCAAAGGAAAGGGAAAGATGGAAAACATCAGGAGATGTCCTTGGACATGGCCAGCTCTACTCCATGCTGTCAGCAATGTCCAATGCACTCATATTTTGGCTCTTGTGCAGCAAAATCAAACTCTGGGGGCTTTCTGCAAGTGTTAAATCTTCATTTTCTCCAGGGAGGAGAGACTGGCCAGCCTTGAAAGCTGTCCCCTACAGAAACCACAGTGCCAGTGTCCACACCACAGCTCTTCTAGGTGAGGAAGGGATTAAAAACTCAGGACTTTTTACTGCTTGTCCCTGCAGGGGTCATCAAAGCAGCATGGAAATTGCAGGTAGCTGCCCAGAGAACAGACACAATAAAGTATTTCCTGATCAGAGCTATTTTTTGTAGGAAAAAAGCCCCTGAGATCTGCATTATTCTATCACTGGTTGAGATGGGGGACTCTGTTGACATGTCCAAAATGTTTTCAGGGCAAGAAAAATAGTTTGTAGGCCTTGGAAGCCTGCAAAGGAGCTAAAGAAGTTCACAGGAAGCCTCACTTTGTCCCTCTGCTTTTCTGCCAGTACGTGCTGGTCTGTTCTGGCCTGGCTCCTTTACTACCGACCTCTTCACCCCAAGAAGGAAGGACTTTTGAAGTCAAATCCCTGCAGAAAAGCATTCAGATCTGAGTTGTGTTGGTCCCACCAGCTTCTTGGTCTGGTCCCTGGAGCTTCCACAAGTGAGTGTGTGACACCTTCGACTATGAATGAAAAGCTGATGCTCTGTTCCTACAACCTACTCCATTACACGCATAATGTACCCAAAAGGTAGGGGGCCTGCCACTTCTCCCTTTGGCCAGTAGGGCTCTGGACTTGAAGCTTTCCTACAAGGCGAGTAGTTCCTTTTGGAGAACCAGTGCCTGTTGAGGGATCTATTTATTAATTTATTAATGTATTTATATTTTTGCTGCTTTTGCATGCAATGGTACTGCTTTGGGGAGTTCATGGCTCAAGGTGTAAATGGAGAGAGTTTGCTGAGAGCAGCAGCTGTAGGTCAGGCTCCTGCTGGGTCTCCCAAGCTCTCTGCTTGGTTCTGCTGCAGCTCAGCTGGCATTGTGGTTGTAGATAAACCACATTCCCATCACTTCTCACCTTCCGGACAGTGTTGACACAGAAGGTTCAATCCAGGGCTTGAACACTGGCCAAGTCACTGCTGTCTTCTCCAAGACCAGCAAAGCTCCGGTGTACAATACTATCTGAGGTTTATGCTTGATTACGGCAATAATTAATCCAATTAAGATGTCATTGCCCTCTGAGACACTGTGGGTTATTTGAGGAGCAGTGAGATGAGTCACGGGAAGGAGTGTGAAACTTCATGCTCCGCAACTGAACCGTGGACACCTGCCTGGAAGCTCCCGCAGGCGCTGAAGCAGAGATGGAGATGCCGAATGCAGCACTGTAATCCTGCTAAGGCAGCAGGTCAGGGTGGGTGAGAGGTCGCGGCAGTGCTGGTGGGGAGCTTCACCCTGTGCAGAGCCAGCTCTAAGGATTGTGTTTGAGCAAGGGCTGTGCAAACAGCACTACGTGCCTGGCCAAGGTTGCTGTTGCCATTTCTTGTTGGGTCGGAGGATCAGAGGGACAGATTTGGGTCCAGAGTCTATGTGTGAGCAGAACTGTGACTCATCAGAGACACAACAGGGTCTGGGGACTGAGAGTACTGTGCTGTGGTCTCAAGAGCCAGAGTGGGTGCTCTGCGTAGACCTCTGGGGCAGGAGGAGAAGAGAAGATTGAGGTGGGTGCAGCAGCCCTGGGGATGTGATGAGGAAGAGGAGCACAATCAGCTTGTTTCCTTCCTGCACACTTGAGCACAGGCGCTCTGCCACTGCACCATCTCTTTGGCTGCCTTCATTCCTTCCTCCTGTCCTGATGTCTCTGATGTCCTTTCTCATCTTGCTCCTTGGCCTGGAGAGCTTGCTCTCTTCCCATTGGGGATTAAGGACACGTTTGTCCCAGAGGGACCAAGTGCACAATTGCTGCACAGACATAATCCTACAGAAAGCCAAGGAGCTGCAGAAGTTGGGGATGTCATGCTGTAGGTTTGGACATGGTTGTTTTACCAAGTCCCATTGGTGGACTCTCCTGTATCCAGCAGAACAAGGGCACTCCTGGTTACACCTCTGAAGGCTGATGATGGTGGTTCAATGAGGGGAATGGGGTACACTGCAGTTGCATGTGGAGGTACACCCCTTGACATGCAACTGTTCCATAATTAGTCCAAATACCAGTTCTTTACAGGTGTTAAAACATCCCCCTCCTCCAAAAACCCTGGCTGAGGCTGTAGCAGCCATGGCTGGGATAGGTGTGCTTGCTGAGCAAGCAGCTGCTGTTTGCACAGAGGAGATTCATTGGGCTACAGTTGGGTTGAACTTTGTTCTGAGGATCACATATTACAACTCGTGCCCCACTCACCTCTGCTGTCTTGGCTTTGGAACCCTTTCTCTGTCATGGGCCAAGGGAGTGATCTTCCTCTGGGACTTTTATTTCTGTCTTTGCTGCTTTGCGGTTCTTCCTCATGCTTGTCCTCTGTATCTTCTGCAATATACTGCCCTAAGGGAGCTGGCAGGACACCTTGGAGAGGCTCCTGTCCTACCAGACATAAAACTGGGTTGATGAATTCTTTGGTGCTTCTCCCTGGGATGCTGTAAGGGGGCAAGAGCTGATATTTAGGAAAACAACTAATTCTCTGCAAAAAAAGGCTGAGGGAAATGCAGAGGCAGTGCAATGTTGGTTGAAGAAAGAATTGTGCAGGCATAGGTTTACATATTACCACTATTGGTGGCAGTCGTGCAGCAGAGTGGGCTCTAGACATCTTTCCTCTGTTGGAAAGAAGATCTATGTTGAAGGTAGCTCAAGAGCATCACTTGCCCAGTGCTGCTCAGCAGTTCAACCAGCTGGGAAGCAGGGAAGAATGGAACAGAAACTGCTGCAAACAGTCTAGTGGGACACCACATCCCAGGAGGAGCCATCTCCTCTGCACATCTGTCGACCACATCTTTGAAAAGGCAATTTCTGAAAAAGGAGAATTCAAGTCCAGGTTGGGAAGAAGTTAAGAGATGAGGAACTGAGCCCCAGGAGAGAGAGACTAGAGCTGTTTGTCATTGAAAGGAGAAAAGTGGGTAGCCATCCATGTATGTATGGCTTAAAATGGCCTAGGACACATTATAGGCATGAGGTCAGATCACAAGGAATAGAACTCTGCTGCTGTCTGTGTAGCTGCAGTGGTTTTCACCAGCCCTGGAGAGTCTGAAGGCCATCTCTGGAGGGTAGTCTGTGTGCTCCCATGTATGGTAGCTCAAGGGCAGGGTTGGCGTGATGCCCTTCCACCAGGGAATGGATATTAATGTTCAGAGACCTTTGGGCCATTGTACTTCTGATGGTGCAGGTTATGTCTCTTTCCAGATATTCCTCAGGCAGACTGGGAACATTATTTTCCTTTGAACAGACCAACAACAGGAGATAGTGCATAAAGCCTTTCTCCATCTTTCCATTGCTCCTTAGCCTTTGCTAATCTTACAGGTCATGATCTTATAGATCTCCCCTGCTTTTCCTTTCACCATCAAAGTCTCTGAGTAAGCAATGCATGAACATGAGAGTTTCACAACTGTGAACTGAGTAAGGAGTGAATTTAATGGAAAAAAAAAAAGAAAGTGAGGTCTTTCCTCAAACTGGGAACCCATCCTCCCATGTGTCAGGGCTCCAAAATCAGTCCCAGGTCAAGTTGTATGAGCAGAAAGAGCTGCTCGTCCTGGAGAGGAGGGCTGTGTCTTGTGCCGAAGATGCTGGAGTTTGCTTCTTGACTCAGCACCCTCCTGCTGAAGAGTGCAGATGCAGGAAATTGAGTTTAGCAGACTCAGTACCCCGCTGAAAACTTTCAGGAAATGATTATGTGCAAGGTTTGGGTCAGGATACTGCTCCCTGGCTTGTCTCCTCAAACCAAGACCCTGCCTGCTAGCAGTGCATGATTTGGGACAGGATCTGGCCACAGCTCTGAGGTCTCCATCAAGGTGCCCCAGCCAGGGGTAATGTCCCTGTCACAGGAGTCCGGCCGTGGCACATCCCCCGCTTTCCACCCCCGCCTCTTTTATTTTTAAGCGGTCACCTGTGACCAGAAGAAATTGCACCGTGGCTGCTGGATAAGGAACAACCTGTACTTTGGCTTTTGTGAGTAGATTTAACCCTGAGCTGCTCCAGGTGCCTACATCTCTCCTTAGAATCAGGACAGCTTGACTTGCAATCAGCTAATTCTTTAATTCAGCTTTGATTGATGAAGGTAGGAATAATTTTCCCTAGCCATCGGGCAAGTGGTTGCCTTGTCTGTGTCGTCTACCATGTCCATGGGATACTTTGTGCTATCTCTGCTATAGTGGGGTGAATTGCCCTCTGAAGATGTCCTGGGATGATAGAGGAAGCCCAGATTTAACTTTTAGGGGGCTAAAACAGAGCAAGATGGTCCCTTTGTCTGGCTTCTCCAATTTATTAAGTCCTCCATCAGAGACAGAGCCTGCAAGTGTTACTAATATGCTAATAAATAAAAAGCTGGTTGCTCTTCTGGCATAAAAGGCTGCCTTGAGAAGCTGTTTGCTGCTTAAAATGTGTGCTAGCATCCCTCCTGGCAGACAGGAAGAGTTGGTAGTTCTAGGGGGTTGGCAGTTCTAGCTTCCCTGAAGCCTGATGTCATTACACAAGTCTGATGTCCTTGACTAAAAGCCAGCCTGGTCTTTTCACGGGGATTTCCCACCTCAAGAGGAATGTGCGAGAGGAACAGATATCTTGTTTGTAATAGGATCTCCAGAAAGCCTTTCCTGCTGTTTGTTCATGTTATTACTCCACAGCATGTTTATAGAAGATGGTGTTGATGTTAGTTCAGGGCTGTGGGACTCCTTTGAGAGCCAGTACTCAGTAGAAACATTTGGTTCGATGGGAAAATCTGAACTGCTGCATACAAAAAATAATTGCCTAAGATAAAGTGGGCTGAAAATGGATTGAAGTATGGGATCAAAGCCCTACAAGAGAATCAGGGTCTTGTTTTCAATTCCCTGGTCTAACCAGGAGATAGCTTTGTGTTCTCTGCTACCTGCCAGGGTACTGCAAAGACTGACTGCTCCCAAAGGGATGAGAAGCACAGTGTGATGGCACAGCTGGGCAAGCAGGTGACTTGTCCATTACTGTCTACATGCAAGGTGAGCAGGATGGCCCTTGGGATAGCAGCTGGGCTCAGCCCAGAGTCCAGATCCTCTGGGAAGCTGGTGGTGATGAAGCAGGTCTGAGGTTGGGATTGGGTTTGGGGACAGTAGTAGGGTTGGACATAGCCTGGGGACCACCAAACAGGTCCAAGGTCTGTCTGTGTGTTTGGGTCTGGACTATCATGGCCATGGCCAGGCAGGGGCAGAGCTGTGATGGAGTTGTGGACCTGTGCTCCTCCAGCTTTGCTTGGGAAGAGACTGATGGGCTGAGCATGAACGGGCTCAAGGAAACTTGCTGCTGGAGGACCATGGTGAGGCCGAGAATGAGGGAGGATGGGATTGTAAGAGCTGGAAATACCTTTTGGTAAGGGATGTCTCTTGCAGCACTGTACAGCTGACCAGTGTTTCTCCAAGTCTTGTTCTCTATTTGTGCCATTGGCATGTGGTCCTAGTGCACTCTGACTGTGGTGACCATCGAAGTTTGACTTGGCAAAAGAGTGACAGGGCTTTCTGCCTCTGATGGACACCACTGTCAGATACAGGTGATTGGAGAAGGGTGTTGGTGATCAGAGGGGTGTGTGTTGAAGGGCAAAACCTCTGGTGGAGGGGAGGACAACAGATCTCAGCTTGGGTCTTTGTAAGGCTATGACCAAGTGCAACGTTCTGCACCTGGGTAGGGGCAACCCCAAGCACAGATACAGGCTGGGCAGAGAACAGACAGAGAGCAGCCCTGAGGAGAAGGACTTGGAGTGCTGGGGGACGAGAAGCTCAACATGAGCTGGCAATGTGCGCTCACAGCCCAGAGGCCAATAACCGTGTCCTGGGCGGCATCCAGAGCAGCGTGGGCAGCAGGCCAAGGGAGGGGATTCTGCCCCTCTGCTCCGCTCTCCCGAGACCCCACCTGCAGTGCTGCCTCCAGTTCTGGGGCCACCAACAGCAGAAGGACATGGACCTACTGGAGCGAGTCCAGAGGAGGCCACAAGGATGATGCAAGGGCTGGAGCACCTCTGCTATGAGGACAGGCTGAGAGAGTTGGGGCTGTTCAGCCTGGAGAAGAGAAGGCTCCGGGAAGACCTTCTAGTGGCCTTCCAGTACCTGAAGGAGCTCCAGGAAGGCTGGGGAGGGACTTGTGACAAGGGCAGAGAGCCACAGAACAAGGGGTGATGGCTTGGAACTGGAAGAGGGGAGATTGAGATGAGATCTGAGGAAGAAATTATTTGCTGTGAGGGTGGTGAGACAGTGGCCCAGGTTGCCCAGAGAAGCTGTGGCTGCTCCTCCCTGGAAGTGTTGAGACCAGGCTGGATGAGGCTTTGAGCAACATGTTCTAGTGGAAGGTGTCCCTGCTCATGGCAGGGGGCTTGGAACTGGGTGAGCTTTAAGGTCCCTTCTAACCCAAACCAGTCTGTGATTCTATGACACAGCTGTGCTGAGACCCTCAGTCACTGCTAGTGACCAGACTCCCAAAAGGAGTCCCAAAACTCCACTAGTCTTTCCTTTTCCGCTGAGATTTGAAGGTTAGTGGCATGAAGCCATTTCTCCCCATACAACACCCTTTGTCTGTGACATAACCGGTCGTTACACCTGCAGCACACATCCACGGTTCCCTAACTTATGCAACTTTTAGCAAAATGTCTGAAGGAAGAAGTTTTGGTGGTTCCTTCCTTATTCTTGCAACAGTTTTCAGGAGTTGTTAGGGCCATGTCACATTTCAGCTGGGCTTTGCCATCGTTTTCCCCAGTGCCAAGGCACCTGCTGATTGTGTGGGCAAGGGGCCGATGGATGATGGGACTCTGGGAGAGGGCTGCTGTGTCCTCTTGAACACCCCAACCCAGAGCTCCCTCTCTGGGACCAGCCCCAGGGAGTCACGTGTCCTGAAGCCCCCACACCTCTGCCTAGGATTTCTGCTCCTTTATCCCTGCAGCTGGCAATGCTGAGAAGATTAAAATACCACAGGAGTCTAAAAACCCTCAGGAGGGGGTTTGAAATCTGCTCAGCTTGGCCTTTTGCTCCCCCCTCTCTGCTCCTCCCAGAGCTCTTAATAGTCCCAAGACTTTCATTATTTTCCACATTGCAAAACAGTAATTACTGGAAAGGACGTGGTGGTTTGAGAGCCAGGGTCCAGTGGTGCCTTCTGGGCTGCACCAGCCCCAGGGTGACGAGGGAGTGGAGTGGCGAAGACAGGAGGAACTGTTCCCCTTGGATTTCATCTTGATGAGAACATCCTGACAATGACCAGGAAACAAATTCCTCTTCTGCTTGGGAGGGTGAGGGGGAACTGAAAGGTCCATGTGGGTCCTTAGAGATACCTGGGCAAGGGAGGTCTTTACTGATGGTATGGTGGTCACCAATGCTGGCAGGGAAGAGATGTCTTCCTAGGTCCTGGGTCCAGTATTTAGTCATTGGTGCTGTACCATTGATCTCCAAAGGGTGAGATGTTTGCATGACTCATGACTGCTAAACTGCCAGATCTGTGTTTGGAAATCTCAGGAGCAGAAGGAAAATTAATTTAACTAGAGTTCAACAGGTCTCAAATAAAGACTAAGACTTGCTGTTATTCTGAAGCCTTATTTCCATTAATTCCCTTTAATGCTGCTTTAAAATTACAAAGTGGAAGGGAATGCTGGCCAACAGATTTTTTGTTGGTTTCAAAACAACCACTATTAATCAGAGAGGAAATGTATTAGCCTTAAGAGTGTTGAAACAAGAAGGTGGCTTCATCCAGGACACATGTAACAGCATGTAGTTGGGGTGACACTTTAAAAATTAGCTATTGTGAGGCTCCACATATGAACAGGGGCTTGGTATTAATGATTACCACAAATTAACTAACTGGAAAGGGGTTGAACAGCAAGTGGTAGAGTTCAGCTTGACCTACCGCTGAGCTGACCCTTTTCCCATTCATTTAATGCCCAAATCTCATTTCTGGCCAGAGTGGCTATCCAACAGCTCAACACAATGCTTGGCTGCAGTGGTGGGTGGCCGTGCCAGCCCAGCTGGGCTGCCTGTGGGCTGCGGAGGACGATAAGAGGTCCTTGGGCTGGATCCAGCAGTGAGAGCTGCTCCAGCAGCCAGCCAGCACTGCCAGTCCCAGGGCTCCTACTGCTGGAGCTGCTCTGCAGAACCGTTTCAAAAGTCTTCCCTTCCTTGGTGTCTTCCCTTGCTTTCTCCTTTTGAGTCCTTCTGGTTGCTGGCCTCTGCTGCCTGCTCCCACCAGCAACTCTGTGCCCACAGCTCCCACAAGTCATTCTTGGTCCACCTGCATCACCAGCATCCCTCTGCAGCACATGTAGACTGACTACATCTGCCAGCAGCTTTCTTCTGCCTGCTTCAGTGATATCCTACTACTCCTTTTGCAGCCAAAGATGTAGGACCCAGCTCTTTTGGTGGTGGGGTGGCTGTGATCCACCTCCAGGTACACCTTGTGCTTCTCCACTCTTGCTCCCCTCTCACCATAGGGTCTTCTTGACGAGCTCTGCCACTGTCTTGCCTCTGTCCCCATCCCGGTGACCTGGACTCTGTGATCGCAGGGGAACATCCCCTCTCACAACCCTACTCCCTTGTCCCTGGATATGTGCACAGGGGCTCATGTGAGCCACAGCTCTCTCCTCCCCTGGAAATAAGCCACCTTCTTTCCTGTTCTCATCCAACCACATCCTCTGGGATGGTCCAGCATCTTATTGTGGGTACATGCACCTGTGGAAACCACCTGGCCTGTCCCATAGAGCTGGACAGAACCATTTTGTGGACAGAAGAGTTATGCAACTACCTGATGTGTGCCTTAGCATGGGACCTGGGGGTCCTGCAGGAGAGGAGCCGAGGGCAGCGTGGCCATGCAGAGCAGCTGGCACTCCTGCGCTTTCTTTCCCAGCTATCAGTATTTACTGGTTTGTTCCCATAGATCTTTGGAAAACTCACGGGAAGCAGGGATAAATGTTATCAGGCTCCAGCTGCTCTACTTGCAAGCATATCTTCAGCAGGAATGATTAACCCACCGCGTTTTTCTGCCTTCCCTTCCAAAAGCCCCTCAAGAATATCACAGCTCCCAAGCTCGCACAGAGTTGCCGGTAATCCTGTTAACCTTTGAGTTAATTAAGCAACTTGGAAGCCTTCATTAGGAGGAAAGGCACTAATTGCATACCCAAGAGGGTGAGTTTTGCATGGACCACTGGCTGGCAGAGCAGAAACCACTGCTGACTTCAGCAAAGGGGCTGGGGAGTTAGTAGTGGCTTGCTTGAGAGAAGAGGTCAAGAAAACTTGTTTCCTCACTGATGCTGGACCAGTTGGTGCTTGCTGGAGATAGGGAAGTGTGTGAAGAGGATGCAGGACAGTGGCACTGTCCTGTAGAGCTGCTGTGCAAGGCAGAAAGGGTCAAACTGCTGGTACCGGACATGAGTTTCCAACCTAAAAGGCCAACCTGTAGTGGCACGACATGGTAAGCAGCTCCGGACAAGAGGCCACAGTCTGCAGCTGGGCTTAGGGCTCTGAGCCAGGAAGAGCTGCTTAAAATTGACAGAGAGCTCTTTGTTTGCTGTGTGCAGTTTAGAAATTAAGCAATATTTGGAAGCAAATATTGGTTTAAACAACATCAGCTCCCACTCTCCAGTGGCCAGTTCATCTTATCCCAGGTAGAAAACAGCATATTGCATCACAGTCAAAACCTGACACCAACTATTTCTCCTAACTAGCAGGGAAACTGGTTTGTGGCATTTCCTGAAAAAGAAACTAACTGCAATGACTATCGATTTGGAGCACAGCCTCAAAATTGACCCACAGGTCCAAAGAGATGCTCCAAGCATGTTTCTGGAAAGACTGCCACAGCTCTCCAGGTATCTATCAGGCCTTGGGAGCCACAGGGAATGCTGAGCGGGTCCCAGTCCCCTGTTGACCGCAGACATGCTCACAGAGCTGGCACTCCCACAGTGTGGCTTACAGCTGCTGCAAGCCCCGTGCCGACCTGGGTTCCAGGGGGCAAGTGGCTTCCTCTTCCAGGAGAGACCTGACATTGGGCAGGAGGGCCAGGATTTCCCCCAGATGCTTGCACTGACCAAGTAAGCCAGCCCTGCAGAAGTCTCCTTGATTTTTTCTGTCCCTCCTGGTTATTTGAACACTGAATGGTTGGTTTGGGTTGAAAGGACCTTTAAAGACCATTTAGTCCGCCCCACCTGCCATAGGCAGGTGCATCTTTCAGCAGGTCAGGTTGCTCAAATCCCTAACCAACCTGACCTTGAGCACTTCCAGTGATGGGGCATCCACAACTTTTCCAGGTAACTTGTTACTGTTTCTCACCAACCTCACAATTAAAAATTTCTTCCTTATATCCAGCCTAAATCTACCATCTTTCATTTTAAAACCATTGCCCCTTGTCCTGTTACTACAGGCCCTGGTAAAAGGTCTCTCTCCATCTTTTTAAAGCCCTTTTATAGATTGAAAGGCTACAGCACAGTCTCCCCAGAGCCTCCTCTTCTCCAACCCCAACTCTCTCAGTCTGTCCTCACAGCAGAGGTGCTCCAGCCCTCGCATCATCCTCGTGGCCTCCTCTGGACTCACTCCAGTAGGTCCATGTCCTTCTGATGTTGGTGGCCCCAGAACTGGAGGCAGCACTGCAGGTGAGGTCTCAGGAGAGCAGAGCAGAGGAGCAGAATCCCCTCCCTGCCCACGCTGCTCTGGATTACAGCCCAGGACACGGTTATTGGCCTCTGGGCTGTGAGCGCACATTGCCGGCTCATGTCCAATTTATCACTCATCAGTACCTCCAAGTCCTTCTCCTCAGGGTTGCTTCGACATCCATCACCACCCAGCTTCATCGTCTCCCATCTCTTGAGATGGGCACTGTTGCTACTTCAGTGCCACTTCGTCTCATGTCCCACCCTGAGCTATCGACAGAGGAGCAGGTAAGATGGTCTGGGATAATGGGTTCCCATCAGGGTGCTCTTCTTGCCTCTACCTGCTGCAATGTGACCTGTAGGGCCAGGACAGGACAAGAACTTGAGCCCAGCTTTCACAGTTGACCATGCTGATGTCCTTGTCATGGGCAGGTTCCAGCCTTCTCTGAGCCACAAACTAGAAATTTCCATTTTAAAGGGAAACAAGCCAGGTCTATAGACAAGCCCAAAGTCCTGGTGGGTGTATATTGCCCTCTGCCCTCAGCCCATCCCACCTGAGGTTTGATTGATTACTTTTTAAAAAAAAATCTATTTTAGGTGCTTTTTCTCCTTAATATCTCAAGGTGGGTCTTCACCACACAACTTCCAGCCTGGTGACCCCTGGGAAGAGCAGGATTAGCTCCAAAGGCCTCCACTGCTAGGTAGGAACACCTCTACGGAAATAACTGCTCCAAAGAGTCGGGCAAGATGCCTGTGTTGGTGTGGTGCCATGATCACAGCTTTCCCTCTCCCCAGTTAATGTTTTCTCCACACACACACACACAACCAGAGCTCAGCTCCAGCCTCTGCTCAGCTGCCTTGGCTCCAGGATGAGCTCTGCCATGGGAAGCAGCCAGCACCATGGTAAAACAAAGCCCTCTCCCAGTTGTGCAAGCTCTAACTTTATCCCAGCCCAATTACAACTAATGTCCTTTCCTTAGGACACAGCCAAAACTCCAGTCCAGCCTCATCGCAACCACAAACCACAGTGTGGTTTGCAGTAATGAGAGAGATGTATCATTTTACTTAGCATGGGACCAAGCACTGTTCTTTCCTAGGAGTTCAGATGTGTTTATGCATCAGCAATGACCCATGGTTGGTCAGAGGGTGTGTTCATTTGTATTTCTTCATCATTCATGTAATTTTTAGCAGCATCCTCTTTCTGAAAACAGAGCAGTCGGGATCTGTAGTGTTGCAAGAAAACGAACTTGTGATGTGTAATGGTAATTCAGCTCGTTTCATGAAGATGTGCAGTATAGACGGCTCGGTGCTTTCTGGATAACAAGGACAAAGTCTGAGAGGCACTGGCTTAGCTCTGTTCTTTCTGGTAAAGCTGCTCCTACTTGCATGAGCCAGCACATTGACCTCCTACCTTGAAAGACAACAAGATTTTCCATCATTAGTAAGAATTGGCCCTTGCTGTCCACTCTCAATTTAGTCAGCCAGATACATGCATTTGGGCATGGGAGGAGCTCTCTTTTTACACAAAACCGTGCACTCAGGCAGTGAGGTATGGATCTAACTAGAACTTGTAGAAGCGTGTGTGTGTATTTAGTGAGAGAGAGGACCTGCTGTGTGAATATGAATGCATTTTCTAACACAAAATTTGGAAAAGCAGTTGTCTGATAGATGTTCAGGGGAAGAAGTTGGTTGCACCAATAAGTTTGTACCACTTGGACTCCAAAAGGAAGGCATTTTGCAGCTTTAGGCCACCCAAAATACTTTGCCTTTTCCATCCAAGACTTCCTTTGGTGGGTTGTATTCCCCAGAAAGGAGCATCTTGGAGGTCTGTTGGGTTCATTGGAGATCAAAATCCGAGCCTTCAAGCCTAGGTGGCCGGACACATCACTAATCTGCTATGCTTCTGCCATTGGGTACTTCCAAGGCAAGCTGAAAGAGTTTCTTCTCCCCAGAGCTACTCTATGGCTAGCTAGAGCAGTGGATCTTAGCCACAGGAGACAAAGCTGCTGAAGGAGCAGCCACAAGATGGGCACACACCAGGAGGTAAATGGAAATCCATCATGGAGAAAGGTAGGATTTGACAGCATCAAAAGGAGGTATAGAAGCTGCTCTGTATGTGGCTGGTGACTTTCCAGGTAACTAGTGGCTGGACCTCTGGAAATCCAGGAGGTTACTAATAAAGGCTGGAGGACAAGAGGTAAGCAGTAAAATCTACTACAATCCAAGCCTCTTCTTTTGCCCCTAGATTTGCCCTGATGCCATCTGGGAGGGCAAGGGAAAGAGGTGTGGGGTGAAAACCACCCATCACATCACCACAGCACAGCCATCCCCTCAGCAGATACAGAGAGTGCATTGGGGATGCAGGTGTGATTTGAGAGGGGAGAGAGGAGCATTGGGTGGTCCATGTAGAAAACGCTGGGAACCCCGTGCAGAGAGCGGGCGTCCTGGGTTTGGTTAGGATAGAGTTAATTGTTTTCAGGGAGCTGGGAGGGGGGTGGGCGGCCAGGGCAGGTGTTCCATACCATGTGACAGTATTCCATACCATGTGACAGTATTCCATACCACGTGATGTCTTGCTCAGTATTTAAACAGGGAAGTTCTGGGAGGAAGGGGCTGCTGGGTACTGTAGTTTGCGAGCCAGTCCTGCAGTGAGCTGTTTCGTTCCGTTTGGTGTACCACTTTTTTACTTTGTATATTCTTTCATTAGTACTGTTGTTGTTGTTTGATGTGGTTTCTCCCTTACTATTCCAGTAAACTGCTCGTGTCTCAACCCTTGAGCCCTGTTCATTTATATTTTCTCTTCCCCATACCACCAGAGGGTGGGGGGTGGGGCAGGCAGCGACCCTTCCTGGTTAAAGCATGTCAGAGGGAAAGATTATATGGGATCTTTCAGCAAGTGTTCTTCTGTTGCTTGAACAGGTCCTTTCTATTTTCCAAACTTTCTTCTAAGTCTTTCCAATTCATGTCATGTGGCAAAAATACTTTATCTGCTCTAGATAGTGTTGTAACTACTTAGTTTGTGGAGTCAAGATGTCCAAATATATTCACCATTATTTATGTGTTCAGATACCTTTGATTTTTCAGTGGCACTGCAATTTCTAGGCTCTCTTGGAATACTTGTTAGAAGAGGCATTTTGGAACAAATCAACAAAAAGCTAGGGAAGAACCATGTGCGACAGCCTCCTGCGAGTCCTTGTACTGCTTCTTCCCATGGATGGGGACATTGCTAAGGCTACCCTGAGTGAGGCAAAGATTGGTGAGACCCACGGGGAGCTGGGGATGGATTTCAGTGGTGGAGGATGACCTTGGAGGGCCACAGCTTGCTGGAGTAAATATGGATGGGAGATCTTTTAAAAGGGAAGAAAGGCTTGTGGTGGGAGCAAGTCAGTCCTCCTCCAGTTGCCATGCATTTGGAGATGCTCTGAACAGAAGTGCTGCTATTCTGGGAAAGCAGGGGATGAAGGAATGAGAAATAGGAACTAGCTATGCTGAAGGAACTGCTAAAAATGATGCTGAAATAACCTCTCACTCAGCCCTTAGGGAACTCAGCAGCCAGAGTCACAGGTAGGACAGGCTCGTGGTGCCACGGTAGAGGTGGTCATTGCCTGAAGGTCTCCAGCAGCCCCCTTCCCTGGGTTGCATTGTACAGCCATATTTTTGACCTGACTCTGGGCTCCCACCTGCACTGAAGCCACTCTGGCCACCACCACCCACCAGCAGGTTGCTGTGCCCTGAGCCTGCTGGGAGGAGGGGGAAGAACCAACCCAAGGTGCTTCAAGCCAACTTCAGCCAGGAGCCTGCTATGGACAAGCTCATGGCACTGCTGCCTGGAGGGTCCAGACAACGGAAGAGGAAGGACCTAGATCTAGAAGATCATAAAGGGAGGTTGATGCTCTTGAGAGCATGCCTGGGAGCCAGACCTCACTGGTCTGTAAGGCTTCCTACAACACTCTTGTAGCATGTGTCAGGTGGACACGGTGGGTGGACCAGCAGCTGGTACTGTCTAGGGATGCTTCCAGGGCTTGTGGGCTAGCTGATGTGGTCCAGGGACTCTCATTTAGTGGGCACATGCCAAAGTCAACCTGAAGCTGCTCTTGTAGCCTGCAGCAAAGATCGGGACATTGAGCCTGGGACGGCATCATGAAGGCAGACCTTCGTAAACCCAGCCATGCCCCACTGGTCCTGGCTTCAGGGAGATAAATCAGGAGCAATACAATGGGCTGGAGAGGTTTTGCAGAGGAAGGAGGAGGAGGGTGACTGCTCATCTCAGCATTTCTTCCTGGGTCCATCCCAAGAACTTAACAAAGGTGTAGCATGATGTTTCCCTCTGGCTGCAAGGAAATACTCTCCTTTGAGCTGCCTGGTTGCTGCCGTTGACTTTCTTTGCCTGTGTGAGGAGCTTGCCAGATCATCCGTAAGGAATATTGACTGCTTTTCAGCCCCGCAGCCATTGCCAAGAGAGTGCAAGGGAGTGGGCAGGCTCTCAGGGTGCTGCAAGCCCAAGGGCAATGGGCACAACAGCAGCAGTTCCTGGCAAACAGGCGAAATTCGGGTTGGATCCAGTGGGGACTTTCTGAGATTAGGCTGGGCAAGGCAGGGGGTGGTGAGCACAAAGAAAATAGCCTCTCCTGTGGTGTTTCAACCCGCAGAGGAATTCACATGTCACAACTTGGGAATTTTCCATCTGAAACCCCTTGTAAAATGCAAAGCACCCTGCCCTGCTCTGACTGCTGCCTGCGGAGGGGATCCGTGCCAAAGTGAAAGGCTTCCTAAAAAATGGGCTGATCCAGGGAGGGGGGCGATTTAGGAGCTATTGAGAAACAAGGAAGGACAAACAGTGTTAGGTCATTGCTTCTGCAAACACAGTCAGGGCTGTTCCTCTATAAAAGGGGAGAAAGCGGTTTCAGAGCCATCACAGACTTGGAGGGGACAGTCTGTGACCAAGGCTGCTGCACACCCTCCCTGGCAACCTGACTCCCTGCTCCAGTATGAAACTCGTCTTCTCTACTGTGCTGTCCTTCGGGATAGTGGGTAAGTGTCTGATGAATGCAGTTCGTGGGGAAATGACAAGTCCAAACCCCCCAGGACCCCAGGTTTTCCCCCTAGACGAGGCTGGTTTAGAGCTGCAGCACATGCTGGACCCAAGCAACTGTTAAATAAAAGCAAAGGAGCGCCTGCCAGATGCTTGCTTTGGCAGCTGTGGATCTCTGTCAACAAGGATGGTGTTCAGAGCATTAATGATGGCAGCTTTTTCCTTGGGCTAGCCCTGGGAGGCTGGAAGGGAAGGAGGTCTGCAGTTCCTCACAGCAAGCTGTTGAGGACCCAGTTGGCAAGGAGGAGGGATGCTCAGCACCCACCATTCGGGAGAAGTTCTGCACTCCTGCTGACGCAGAGTGAAGGGAAAAATCACCCTCCCGCAAGCTGCTGTGCTGGGAGAGGAGTTAGGGTTCAGCCAGGGGGGAGACACTAGATCAAGACCAGCCTGCCAAGCCTGCACGTGTGTTGGGTTAAACCTGAAGGCAGTGATGATAAAATAGAGCTTAAATAACTAAAGACTCTGCATGCTCCCTCTGCTCCTGCACTGTTCCATCCATCAAGCTCCTGCGTGTTTTCTAAATTGTGCTGCTGCAGAGCTGGATCTGCTTGAAGTGATTATTTCTCTCTTCTCTCTCTGCTCACACTTTAGGCAGGCAATGGGCAGGCAACCACAGCAAGGATATGGCTGTTGCCTACACCTCATCTGGGGACCACTGCCTGGGAAGAGGGGTCTCCTTCTTGGACTAGGCAGCGGGTCTCTTCTGATGCCCCATAAAGTGTGGTGGTGATTAATGTCCTCTTGTGGGAAGTGCTCCTGTGCTCCTGGCATTGGGAAGTCCTTGAGCACCTTTGCTGAGTACTAGCAGGCAATGATGTGTTATTAACGCTGAAGAGTCCCTCCTCCCCTCTGAGGTTGCCCAAAAGCTCTGCACAGAGTCTGTGGCACTCGGACACCTGTTGCCTTCCCAGTGTTCACCAGTGCAGCTGGGCTGACTCCCTCAGGAGGTCCCAGTCCAGCCTCTGCCCAAGGCAGGATGGTTGCCAGCTCTAGATTAGGGTGACCATGGCTTTGTGCAATGAAGACTTAAACAATGTAGATGATGGCAGTAGGAATTAAGGCTGAGAATTCTTCCTGTGGCCAAATTCAACACCTGGGAGGTGGGGAGGTGTCTGCTGGCAGGGTTATGGCTCAGAAATCAAGGAAGAGAGTATATTTCAGAGGTGAAGAGAAAATGGAAACAGCACAGGTTAATCTGGAGATGTTTGGATGAAACGTGCCGTCAAGGGTTTGGAGGGAGCGAGCTGCGCATACAGGATCTTGGTTTGTGCAATCCTACCAGGAAGGGCAGAGTTAAGGTGAAGTGTGCAGCATGGCCACGTGCTTTAACTGCAAGTTTCCAATGTTTCTGGTGTTTAGGTTGCTGAAGGAGGTGTGAGTCTGTGTCCACCTGAGGTCTTTCCTTTGCTCTGGTCTCCCAGAGCAGCCAGTCAGCTGCATTTACTGGTTGGGGAACTTTCAGAAGAGATGACTGTGCCAGTGGTATGACATCTCTGTTACTGTGTGTAGTGGAAGAGGTGAGAGATAAAGAGACAGTTAAATATATCAGATCACCTAGCTGCCAAGGAGGTCACGTGTAGCAACGTAATGAATATGGCCAGGTCAGAGCTGCTCTTCCTCTGGAGTTATTTGCAAAGACACTGCTTAAGTGGACCACCTTTTCTCTCTGTTTTTACAAATTCTTGAGTTTGAGTCTATTGAAGTGTGTGGATATGGTGGTTTCAGCTACAGCTAAGACCATGTGGTCCTTTGCTTAACACCTCACCCAAAGAGAAGGGGAGAGAAACACAACAAAGGGCTCATGGGTTGCAATGAGGACAGGGAGGGCTCACTCACCAGTTATGGTCAAGGGCAAAACAAACTCAACTTGGGCAAGAAAAATCAATTTAATTAGTTCCCAATCAATCTGAGTAGGATAGTGAGACATAACAACCACATCTTACAACACCTTCCCCCACCCCTCCCTTCTTCCCAGGCTCAAATCAGTTTGCTTCCCATTTCTCTGCCTTCTCCCCCAGTGGCACAGGGGGCAGGGAATGGGGGTTCAGTCAGTTCGTCTGTGCTGCTCTTTCCATCATGAGATCCCTCCCACGGCCTGAAAGAGTCCATCAAAGTTGGAACAAGGTATTCCAACGTGGGCTGCCCATGGAGTCATGGACCTCTTTGGGCTCAGCTCCCGGCTCTGCCATGGGGACGCCCATGGGCTGCAGATGGGTCTCCGGTCCAGTGCACCTCCTTCCCCCACTCTGGCAGTGAGTGTCTCTGGGGTTTTCTTGCTCATCATGAGTGTTCCATGTAGTCACAACTGCCCTTGGGCACAGCATCCTGCTCTGGCATGGAGACCTCCATGGCCTACACATGGGTATCTGCTCCACCATTGAACGTTTGTTGCTGTAGGGGACTCCATTTCAGGACATGGTTTAGTGGGCATGGTGGTGCTGTGTGGATGGTTGGACTTGATCTTGGAGGTCTTTTCCAACCTTAATGATTGCATTATTTACATCTCCCTGCTCTTCTGCATGCTGATCTGGGTGTCTGAGGTTCTCTGTCTCCTCCCCTGCTCCTCCTTCCTCATGTCAATGATGACGATGGTCTTTTGTTCAGGCTCTCTGGTCTCCTGATGGCTCTCTCCTTTGCCAAACCAGTTCTTCCTCTCATAAATATGAAGAGCCATTTCCTTATCACTAGTTGGCTCAGCCTGGGCTCAAGGCAAGTCTGCACTGGAGCCAGGGGAGCTTCTCAAAGCTTCTCACAGGGGCCATCACTATAGTCCCTGCTCCTACTACCAAAAATGGTCCCCTCACCCCAAATCCGACACAGTGGATTTGTTTTACTCCTGTAGACATTGCCACAAGCTCAGGCTGCTTGAATCATGAAGATGTGCAGAACATCCATTACCCAGGGACAGGAATGATCCTCCCAGGTGTTCCCGAAGGTGCCTTCATCAGGAAGGAAAGAAATGGCCTTCCTGCATGATTTAGGAGATGTGCAAGGGAGAACCTGCACCCAGCCATCACTGGGTATTCACAAAGAAGCTTTTTCACTCCACGTGGTGCCTTTCTACCTCTCTGAGACTCTTTCTGGTTCTTTCTACAGCTCTGTGTTTTGCTGCTCCCCCCAAGGCAAGCATCAGATGGTGCACAATATCCGTAGCAGAAGAAAACAAATGCAATAATCTAAGGGACCTCATGCAACAAGAGAGCGTTGCATTGATTTGCCTGCAGAAAGCAACGTACCTGGACTGCATTCAAGCCATTTCGGTGAGTGGGCAGCAAATAGCTGTGCTGGGCACTGCGGATGTTTCAGCAGCCCGGAGAAAGTCAGGGTTTCCTTTGAGTTACTGGTTGTTACCTGTGATCACCCTGTAGAGAAGGACTCACTCACAAGGATCCAGGAGAGACTCTGGAGAAGTGTTTTCCCTCATGCATCCCTGCTCTTTGTTTACTGACCGAAATCTTTTTGTTGTTTAGAATAATGAAGCAGATGCCATTAGCTTGGACGGTGGTCAAGTTTTTGAAGCAGGCCTTGCCCCCTACAAGCTGAAGCCCATTGCTGCTGAGGTCTATGGACACAGTGGAGGTATATTTTCATGCAATATTTTTAAGTCAAGTGGTCGTAGGAAACCAATAGTGCAAAGGCCATTCTTTCCACACAGAGCTCCCACATTATATCTGCTGAGCGCCCCAGATATTGCCCCCAGCTTCCAGATCCCAGAGGAGAAGGGTGGGGCGCAGTTACACCAAAATGTGAATCATCATCCATGGCCATAGAGTCACTGCAATGGAAAAGGGCAGAGCCAATGCCCCATTCTGACCTTAGCTGCAATGAAAGTCACTGATCCTGTGATAATGCAGTGGTGATGGAAAGAGAGCACCATGAACAGAAATCTAGGTCCTCCTGAAGCATGGCATAAAAATTATGCTGGTCTGAGAGATCTTCTGCTGTCAGTGACCTTGAACTTAGTGGGTAAAACACTGAACTAGACAAAACAGATAACCTGTGTATCTTCCTGTGCAGTCATCAAGACGAAAAAAAGATTGAAGAGGCAACAGCATTGCCATTAGTGGTTATGGAGGAACACTTGGTTTAGATTACGGAGGCAAGAGGTGCAGGCAATGCACAGAAAAAAGACAAGAAGCATAAAATCCCATCTTTCTCTTGGGAGCCGAACAGACACTATTTCTCCATTTTTGTCTTTCTTGCCTCATACAATTCCAGCACGTCCAAAGCTCCTAGTCTCTTTTGACCTCTGCTTTGAAGTTTGGCGTGTTTGTACACAATATTCAGGATCAAAGCAACATGGCAGAGTCATTCCCAACAGTGTAGCTAAGGAAATAAAGATATTAAATGGAAAGCTGTGGTCTCTACCAACCCTAAAACTACGTTGCTTTATTGATATACAGCATGTGACGGAATAGGTGTAATTTTAAAGACTAAATGTGGAATTTCATTCTTGTGAGGCTGATACGTATGCTACTGTAGGCAACAGCATTTGAGAAAGGATTTGCCAAAAAGACTTGTTGAAGCATCCTTACAAAACCATGGGCACGTCTAACATCTGTCCAGTGGCAAAGCATTTTGGGTGTGACAGCATTTTCAGGTCACCTGCCATTACAAGTTGTAATGCACAGCATTGATTTGACATTGGCAGTGTAGCTCCCCCATAAGAAAATGGGAAGATGACAAGTGTTCAAGCAAAGTCACTAGTTATTTGGAAATGCAGCACTTTATTCTCTGAAATTGGGGGTTTGACAGGATTTGAAATGCTCATAAGTCCTGCATTTTCACTGTTTTCCTGCTTTTTCCTGCACTCCAGGCTCCACAACCAGCTACTACGCCGTGGCTGTTGCAAAGAAAGGAACAGGCTTCACGATAAATGACTTGCAGGGCAAGACCTCCTGCCACACTGGCCTGGGCAGGTCCGCTGGCTGGAACATCCCTATTGGGACACTCATCAACCGGAGACTCATCAAGTGGGATGGCAAAGACTCAGCCTCCATTGAGCAAGGTGAGGTGGGAAACAGTGAGATAATGGGCTGATGTTAAGCCAGGGGTGGTGGGATGGTGAAAGTGATGTTGCCTGATCTTCTGCAGAGGTCGAGTTTGTTCGCAGAACAGTTGAGTCACTGCCATTCTTTGTGCATCCCCTCCCTTCCAGGTCCTTGTAAAAGTTAATTTTAGTCTCACTATTGCTTCTTTCTCATCCATAGCGGTGGCCAATTTTTTCTCTGCCAGCTGTGTGCCTGGTGCCACCATGGAACAAAAACTGTGCCGTCAGTGTAAGGGGGACTCCAAAACCAAATGCTCCCGCACAGGACCTTATTCTGGATATTCTGGAGCTTTTCAGTGAGTGAAAGTTAATTTTCCTATGGGGAAATATTCTAGCCCTGACACATGCAAGTTTTTGTTATACCAGGGAGGGCTGTGCTGTAATCAGGGGTCCTGAAGAGACCGAGTTTATAGAACAAGTGGGAGTGCTGGGAATTTAAAGATCCAGTTAGTAACAACCATCAGCCCGCTAACGGGAGATGATAGAGGCAGCTGGGTTGTGTGGTTTTACACAGACTGGTGAATACACAGCATTAGCACTGTGCCAAGTCTAACTGGGCTTCTGGAGCATTACTTCTCCATCGTTACATTTTATTCCCTGCCAGCATACCTTTTTTGGGGAGTGAAGACTGATGCTCCATGGTTGCAGTTTGTGCCGAAGTAATTTGCTGAAACAGGAAATAGGAAGCCACAATGTCTGTTTTTTTAACCTCTCCTCTGTTCCTCTCACCTGCAGCTGTCTGAAAGATGGAAAAGGAGATGTGGCTTTTGTGAAACACACAACTGTTCAAGGTAGGTCTGTGAGATCACTTGTTTCTCTCCTTTCCAGTCCAACCTCTCTTGCTGACACTCTCTTTTACACTGTGCAGACTTCCATTCCTCTCCAGGTTTGCCCCAAGCCTGTTCTCCTTTCATCTCTAGAAAAGTATTGCGCACTGTGGACTGATTCATCTGTGTTACTGAAAAATATGATGGTGGTGGAGTCCACCTTTTCTTCTTTGGGGTTCTCTTTGGAAGAAGGAAAATTTGCTTGATTTAAGTTCAATGGTGTTATTGTTGGTGCCATATCTCAGAGACAGCTGTAACACTATCACAGCAAACGCAGGGTGAGCAATCATGTAGGTAATTATGTTTACTCATCGTTCTGGGAGGGATTTTGGATGGAATTCAGCCCACAGCAAGAGTTCCCTAACTCTGCACCTCTCGGAGAAGGAAGACAGCCTGACATGTCCAGGACCTGCAGTGAGATCAGTGAAGGGCCACCAAGATTGTCATGAGGAACAGATGCTTGATCTGTGAGGAGATGCTCAAGAGGGTGGGCTAGATCAGCCTGGGGAAGATATGGCTTTGGGGAACCTCAGAGCAACCTGTCTGTGCCTGCAAGGAGTTTAGCAAGAAGGTGGAGCCAAGATCTTTATGGAGGTAGATAGTGGAAGGATGAAAAGCAATAACCATAAACTGAAACAAGAGAGGTCTGGACCAGATACAAGGAGAAATTTTTCTCCCCTTGAGGACAGTCAAGTAGTGGGACAGATTGCCCAGGACAGCCATGCATTCTCCATCCTTGGAGGCTTTAAAGATCCACCTAGAGCAACCTGGTATGCCCCTGCTTTGCACAGGATCTTGGACCAGAGATCTTCAGAGGTCTTTTCCCACCTGAATTCTGCTGTAACCCTGAGATCTCTGACCGAGGCTCTGCCTTCAGCCTTGACACTACTGGCCTTCACAGACTATGTGCAGCTCCTGACCTGTTCAATCCATTTGTATGGTGTTTGTAAATCTATTTGTATTTGCATCTATTTGTGCACGCCTGGATGTCCAGGCACTACTGCTACATAAATCTTCTTACTGCTGGGTTAGTTATGACAGAGGCAGAGATAATCTCTCTTTCACAGGCACATGCATTCTCCTTTCTACATCGCCTTTGTAAGACCACGATGACCCCATTACCATTGCAAAGGGAGTGTGTGCAACCTGTCTTTTGCAAAGAATTCTCCCCCGAGCTTCTGCAGAAATAAATTCACTACAAAGCTTCCACAGACTGGCTTTTTTGTCTATTTTCATAGTGATGCAACTCATGGTTCCTCTCTTCCTCCAGAAAATGCCCCAGAGGAGAAGGGTCAATATGAGCTGCTGTGTCTGGATGGCACCCGTCAGCCCGTGGACAACTACAAAGCCTGTCACTGGGCCAGGGTGCCTGCTCATGCCGTTGTGGCTCGAGATGATAGCAAGGTTGATGACATCTGGAACTTCCTCTCAAAAGCACAGGTATTGTCAAGCTCTTCCTTCCTCCCTCTAGCATCCCCTCTTCTCTCCCCTGGCTTTGCTTGCTCTCTCCAGCTTTCCAAGTGCTTTGGTACGGTCATTTGTTGATTATTTTTCCCCCATGGCAGGAAAAATATGGAGTAGGCACAACCAACAACTTCCATCTCTTTGGACCACCTGGCAAGAAGGATTCAGACTTGCTTTTCAAAGACTCAGCTATAGAGCTGAAGCGTATCCCATCACTGATGGATTCCCAGCTCTACCTGGGATTTGAGTATTACAGTGCCATCCAGAGCCTTCAGAAAGGTAGGCAGGACATGAAATGCTAATGTTGTGTCAGTGCAGTGCAAGCTGTAGTTGAAGAGTTGGGAGCAGCAAATACGTCTAGGGAAAGGAACTTGATTTTTGCAAGCACAGGCAGTATTTTCTGCAAAATATTTCCTGTGAAAAGTATTACCATTAAAATCACACAATCTTCACAAACTTCACTTACATGAACAAAAGAAATTTGTTGATGCCAAAGTAAAAATAATATCAACACCACACCAACAAAGGTGGAAAATTTACACACACTCCACCCCTTGTCCTTTCACTATGACTGCAAGAATAAAAATTGCCCACGGTTATTCAGCTGGTGGTAGGGATTGGGCATGGTCAAAAGTGCTGCTTAGAAAAGCCATTTCCGAGATGACAGATGAAGGAACATCCCAGAACATCAGGTTCAGTATTGTCCACTTGAGGGAAGCAGTGTCCTTTATTTCCATCTAGACTCATCAGGCATTCACTGATGTCCTTTCTGGCTTTCTGAGAGTCAAACATCCCACATATCCCCAAAATCCACTTAAAATGTACAGTTGCTCAGAGATCTCTGTTGTAGGCTCAGCCACTATGGCATTTATGGAAGGGGTTGCATGGACTTCATGTAGCATCAAAACAGATTATTCAAATGCCACTTCACAGAAACATAAGTAGGTTGCATTTTTCCAGCTTGGTCTGGTCTTAGTCTCATGGCTGTCTGGGCTGTGAGATCTGGAGAAATGTGGAATGTATTATAGTCAGCAATACCAATTACTGGGGTGTATTAGAAGGGGTGAGGTTAGTAGGTCAAGAGAGGTTCTCCTCCCCCTCTACTCTGCCCTGGTGAGGCTGCATCTGGAATATTGTGTCCAGTTCTGGGCCCCACAGTTCAAGAAGGACAGGGAACTTCTTGAGAGAGTCCAGCACAGAGCCACCAAGATGATGAAGGGAGTGGAGCATCTCCCTTATGAGGAAAGGCTGGCTGAGGGAGCTGGGCCTCTTTAGCTTGGAGGCGACTGAGGGGTCACCTCATTAATGTTTATAAATATTTGAAAGGTGAGTGTCAGGAGGATGGAGCCAGGCTCTTCACAGTGATGTTTGGTGATAGGACAAGGGGCAATGGGTGCAAGCTGGAACATAGGAGGTCCCACTTAAACTTGAAAAGAAACTTCTTTACAGTAAGGGTGACAGAGCACTGGAACAGGCTGCCCAGGGAGGTTGTGGAGTTTCCTTCTCTGGAGACATTCAAGACCCACCTGGACGCCTTCCTGTGTGAACTCATCTAGGTGTTCCTGCTCCGGCAGGGGGATGGACTAGATGATCTTTCGAGGTCCCTTCCAATCCCTAACACACTGTGTGTCTGTGTGTACTATTAATGCATAGTGTTTTAGTGGTTGTGATATTTTAGCTAACATTATTCTGCAGGAATGCCTTGTGTTATGTACAAATTCTCCTTTCTGATCCAAAAGTTGATTTTTGAGCATCCTTCAGCTTAAAAATCATGCCTTCTGTTCATACCAGCGAAGGGCTTTTTAAACAAGAACCTCTTGCGCTGGGCAGCACCAGGTTGGTGTGTTAAACATGGTTTCATGGCTGAGTTTCATGGCCAAATACCAGGTTCGGCACTATGGCCTCGACAACCCCTGGCAGCACAACAGTCTTGGGGAGGAGCGGCTGGAGAGCTGCTCAGCAGAGAGGGACCTGGGGGTGTTGGTTGACAGCAACTGAACATGAGTCAGCAGTGTGACCAGGTAGCCAAGAAGGCCAACAGCATCCTGGCCTGGATCAGCAATAGTGTGGCCAGTAGGACCAGGGAAGTTCTCTTCCCCCTGTACTGGACACTGGTGAGGCCGCACCTCGAGTGCTGGGTTCAGTGTTGGGCCCCTCACTCCAAGAAGGGCATGGAGGTGCTGGAGTGTGTCCAGAGAAGGGCAATGGAGCTGGGGAAGGGTCTGGAGCACAAGTGTGATGAGTTCACGGCTGAGGGAACTGGGGGTGTTTAGCCTGGAGAAAAGGAGGCTGAGAGGAAACCTTCTGGCTCTCTCCAGCTCCCTGAAAGGAGGGTGTAGAGAGGTAGGGGTGGGTCTGTTCAACCAAGGAACAAGTGACAGGACCAGAGGAAATGGGTTTATTGCTGAACATTTTGGGGTTGTTGCTCTTTTTTTTAATAAATAATGGTCACTTTTCCAACTGCGGTGCTTTGCTGAGAGCTGGCCCCAGGTGGTGGAGATGCCTGCAGGTCACATCCCAGCAGATGCTGTGTGCATCCCTCGCTGGCAAAGGAGAAGAAATGGTGGCAGAGAGGGATGTGCAGAATGGGCAGGCAGTGCTGGCTGGCCGGCCAAAGGAAGGTCAGCGGTGCCTGCCTAAGAGCCCTGTGCCCAAATCATCCTGTACCCCGTCTAAATCATCAACCTAGAACAAGAGGAAATGGCCTCAAGTTGTGCCAAGGGCAGTTGAGATTGGATGTGAGTGAGAATCTCTTTGCTGAAAGGGTTCCGAGGCACTGGAAGGGGTTGCCCAGGGCAGTGGTGCAGTCCCCATCCCTGGAGGGATTGAAGAGTCGTGTAGACATAGTGCTGAGGGACATGGTTTAGTCAGGGACTTGTCAGTGTTGGGTTAATGATTGGACTCAATGATCTTAAAGGTCTTCTCCAATCCAGGCAGTTTTGGGATTCTGTGAGTCTCACACACCCAGAAAGTAGCTTGTTTGTAGCCTTATTGTTCAGCAGGGCTCTAGGCTTATCCTTTTTTTTCCTCTGCTGATTTTACAGATCAGTTGACCTCCAGCCGCAGAGAAAACAAGACACGGTGGTGTGCAGTAGGCAAGAATGAGAAGAGCAAGTGTGACCTCTGGAGTGTGATGAGCAACGGGGACGTGGAGTGCACTGTGGCAGACAACACCAAGGACTGCATTATCAAGATCATGGTATGGCTTTTTTCCCTTTTCTTTTCCCTGTGAACCTTTCAAATGGAGAGCACTGTTGCTTCTTTCAGCCTGGGAATTGACAGGGTGGAGGCTGGAGGGGTATATTTTAAAATAAAATATTGGAATTTTTGCGAGGAATACCAGTTGGCAGAAACCCACCTGAATGCAGCGAAAAGGCTCTACTAGTTTTTGAATGATTAACATTTAAACAAAAAAATATTGGACAGTGTTTTGTTTTGAGGTTTCCCAAATAAAAAGCAATTTTTTGGTGGGAAGTAATTTGGGAGCGATCATTTGAAAACCTTGCCCATCTGCATGCTCAGGGATGGCCTCTCAAATCCACTTTAGCCCCAAGCCTTTCTCTCTTACATCGAGTGATTCTTTTACAAACTGATTTCTGAAAAGTGCTGGTCTGGGAAGACCCAACGCTGTTTCATCTTTGTGCCATTTTCCTTGCAGAAAGGTGAAGCAGATGCTATCAGCTTAGATGGAGGTTTTGTCTACACTGCTGGCGTGTGTGGCTTGGTGCCAGTGGTGGGAGAAAGCTATGATGGTAAGCACAGCCTGGGCTGCTCCTCTGGGTCCTGGTGGTGCAGAACGAGCTGATGAAAAGCACCAGTTTTATTCTGAAATCTAGAAAACAGCCTCAGCATTTCATCCTGTAGAAAAAACATGGTGCTCTAAGGCAACTTTGCTCACCGCTGCGCACCTCATCTTTCCACAAAGGTGTAACAGCCCTGGGAGAGTGGGCATTGACAGGCAGGAGCACAATGACTTCCAGCTCCTGTATTCTTCATTTTAATCATGAGGTCTTTTAGCACGAGCCTCAGTAAAACAAGTTGTTTTAGCTAGGAGGAGCAGATGGAAGCCGTGTTGATGTTACCTGAAATAGTCACTTCTAGAATAAGTTTCTCCCCAAATTAGTGTGCTTGATCCTTTTTTTAGATTTGCCATATCTTTTATCTAATATCTTCTTTTTCCCTCCCTCAGATGACAGTCAATGCAGCAAAGCAGAAGGAGAACCAGGTAATTACTGCCAACAGAGGGACAGAAAACACTCCTGATGGATATAAATAGAAAAATATCTATGCAGTCATAAGTGGAGAATAAATGGCCAATCTCCACACAAAGAGCCACTGTGTCCTATGTAGATATTAAAAATTTGGGAGACAAATTTAGGAGTCCAATGGAAAGTCTGGGTCTGCAGGCAGATATCAAGTCAAAGCATTGTGGTAGCAGCAGAGATTTGGGCTTAGTTACTGCTCTCTGGAGCATGGTCACACCATAATGGTGCCAGGGCTGCAAACGAGGAAAGAGGGTCTGGGTTGTGGCACTAGGAAATTGTTCTTTATAGAAATGAGAAGAGGGAGAGGAGGGAGCAACCTTCTAGTGGCCTTCCAGTACCTGAAAGGGCTACAGGAAGGGTGGGGAGGGACTTTGGACAAGGGCAGGGAGTGACAGAACAAGGGACAATGGCTTGAAACTGGAAGAGGGGAGATGGAGATGAGATCTGAGGAAGAAATTGTTTGCTGTGAGAATGGTGAGACACTGGCCCAGGTTGCCCAGAGAAGCTGTGGCTGCTCCTCCTTGGAAGTGTTTGAGGCCAGGTTGGATGAGGCTTTGAGCAACCTGGTCTAGTGGAAGGTGTCCCTGCTGATGGCAGGGGGGTTGGAACTGGATGATCTTTAAGGTCCCTTCCAACCCAAACCAGTCTGTGATTGTACGATTCTATGGATGTTTTTATCCATTGCTAAAGAGGGGATAAGAAATCATCACCTATGTCTTACTATAGCCTTCCTACATACCCAAGTGTCAGAGTTCTGAGGCAATTGGGGAAATGTCAGGGATAATAATTTCCCAGGATCATGGTGGGAGTAGATGCATTACATCTGCAAATTCTTCTGTTGTCACTTCATGGCAAATAATTCATAAGTGTGAAGTATTTCTTCTACGCTGTTTATAGGTGCTCTCTCCCAAATGGAGCCAATGCTCTTTTAAGGGAGTATGGTGGGATCCTCGGTCAGTCCTTAATTTTCCTCTATTTTATCTTCTGAAAGCATCCTACTTTGCTGTGGCTGTTGTGAAGAAATCTGACAGCAGTATCACATGGAACAACCTTCAAGGCAAGAAGTCATGCCACACCGCTGTCGGGAGAACTGCTGGCTGGAACATCCCTATGGGCTTGATTCATAACAGGACAGGGAACTGTAATTTCGGTGAGTCACGTTTTGCATCCATTTCTTTGAGCAAATTAAACAAAAAAAAGTTCTCCCATCCTTCATCTGATCTTCAAAGTTTCTTATGCCTCAAAGATTCCTACCTGGAGGTGGGAAATGGAGAAGACTCTGTTACTTAAGGTTTCACTGAGGAAAGTTTTAGGATGTTGGTGTACTCTTCAGAGTAAGACAGGACATTTGGGGGGCTTTGCTTTCTTTTCACATCTCTCCCCTTGCCTTTGCAACAGCTCCAAAGGTATTCTCAAAAAGGGAATACAGGCTGCCCCAGTGCTTGTGCAGGGTGTGGAGTGGGGGTAAAGGATGGGTTTATGAATTTCAGAAGGGAGGGGAAGGGCTGAGAACAGGGGACAGAACCTGATCTTCATTCAATAAACTTAAAGGGACTGATCTGACTGCCTGAGAATAAGGGGGTAAAAGTCTGCATTTGCTCTGGCCTTCAGAGATTGTTCAGATCAACATCTACATCCAACTTTCAGTCAGTGAGAATTACGGTCCACCAAAAATAATCTGGAAATATTATGGACAAAGGCAAATTAAGAGTGCAATTATTAAAAGGCAATCTTTAATTGCAAGAAGATATTAGTGTTAGTACGTTTTCACATCAGCCTCTCCACCCTCCTTCCTTTCCCATTGTCACTATATGCTGAGGAGGCTTGAGCTGGCTCTGTGTGAGCTGTGAATGGTTTGCAGCAAAAACATTCTCTTTATGCCAAGATAGTGCCTAGTGCAATTGAGCCTTAGGTCCCACTTTGCTACCAATAATAAGTAACAAGTGTCACAGTGAAAACTGGAAGCATGTGGTTTGCTGTCCACTATACTGTGCTCTTTCTCACAGTGACAGCTAATACAAATTTAGTGCAAGAACATATTATTAAAAGAAAATCCAGTTTACCAGTGAATTTTTCCTGTTGCTGTCTTCAGATGAATACTTCAGCGAGGGCTGTGCTCCCGGGTCTCCTCCCAACTCCCGCCTCTGCCAACTCTGCAAGGGCTCAGGGGGGGTCCCGCCAGAGAAATGCGTTGCTAGCAGCCACGAGAAATACTATGGATATACTGGAGCTTTCCGGTAGGTGATGGAAACACTCTGGCTGCTCTCAAGTCCCCTGGGGCTCATCACAGAGGCTATGGGTAAATCGCACGGAGTACAGCCTCAGGTTGATGCTAATTTGCTGACCTTCTCTTTTTCTCCATTTAATTGATGAAAGTATATATATCTGCCATATTACACATCTGCTATACATTTTTTTCTTTATGTGGCTTCCTGCAAAATGATGAGAAATGTTCCCATTCTGTAAAATTAATGTCCTGGTGCCTCCAGGCGAATTTGGAAAGATACAAGTGTTTTGGCCAGACCTCCTACAAGGGCAGCAGCACTACGCTTTTAACATGAATAGGGAGTGTTAAAAGATGGGAACTCACAACCAATGCTCCCACTAGAGGTGCTGTGGTGGTTTTCCTTGGCCAGCACTTGGCTGCAGCCAAACCCAGCTGCTCGCTGACTCCACCCACAGGGAACAGGGGGGAGAATTGGAGCACAAGGGTAAGGAGACTGGTAGGGTGAGATAAGAACAATTTAATAATGCAAATAAAAGAAAACTTAAAATAATAATGGTATTTAAATAATAATGACATAATAACAGTAGTAAAATATGCAGATGAGTGATACCCAGTGGGATTGCTCACCACCCACTGACCAAGCCCAGCCCCTTCCCAGATAATAATCCCGGAGGAGCGACAATCCCGAACTGAAACTGCAATCCCGGAAGAGTGAGAGCCCGAGCGAAAGCCAGAGAGAGCAAGAGAGGAAGAGCCCCTCATGAATGTCCTGCCCATGGGGGATAGGAGATGGAATAGCCCCTTGGCAGAGCCAAATGCCAGCTGAGCTGATTCATTTAAATATTCCTCCCCCCTTAGATCTTGCACTTGCAGACAGACAAAACACAAAGTCCTTCACTCCCAGGGACACAAATGCCAACATGGGGATGTTCTCAGCTTTTCTCTCCTAACAAATCCCAGCTGAACCCAAACCCCAGCGCTATTCAAGCTGCTGAACAGAAACCAGCTCTGGCCCAGCCCAAACCAGGACATGCTCCCTGTTAAAAATGCTGCTTGCCTTCCTTAGAATGAGCCTTCCTCTAAAAAGTGCAGAGACCAAAGGTCAACCCCAGTGCCATCTCCTCTGTACCCACTCAGTAACAGTTCAAGTCTTAAGTAATTCATATGGGGCATGAATTTAAAAAGAGAATGAATCTTGTTTTATGTACATCTGACAGCAAAGATGCTAAGAAATTACTTCAGGGTTTGCAGTCCTTTCAGTACAAGTTATTGTTTTTACAAAGCTATTATCATGTGCAGGCAGGCATTGTAGAAAGCAAAGCCAATTCTGAACCTGCCCAAACTGCTTCTTTCTGACAAAAAAATAATTCAGCTACTTATCATGTGAGAAGGATGCATGTTTTTGTTCCAGGATATGTTAAAATACTGTTTCAGATGTCCTTAAAATATTCAGGGCAGAGAATTAAATCTGGTGTCCTTGGAGAATAATTTTCAAAATAAGACATAGATCAGAATCAAATCTGCAGGAAAGGACAGGGATTCAAGCCCCTCTATCACTTGCCTTCCTTTGTACTTCCCAGGTGTCTCGTCGAGCGTGGGGATGTGGCTTTTATTAAGCATTCAATTGTGGAGGAAAACACTGATGGTACGTGGTTATTCTGTTGCATGGGTCTTGGCAGCGTCACCTTCCCCTGTCTGCATTATTTTTGTTCCCAGTGCAGAAGGTAATGTCACACCTCCTGCAGAAGGAGCAGAATTCCAGTGTCAGCACATGCAGTCTGCCCAGGCTGTCTTTTCCCAGGCATTTCTGCAGAGCTATTTCCCTGCTAACTATCATTTAATTTCAGCTGCACAATTATTCAGGTGGCCCCTTAACCACAGACTCCTGCTTTGACAGCTTCGTGCAGTGCTCCCCGCTTGCTTGAAAATTAAAAGTTCAGTTGACATTTCTGAAGGCAGTGGCTGAAGTTTTCTAAGCATCTGGGAAAAAAATGCAAGGAAGATGTAACTAAATCCTCCAGCCTGCTCTGAGAGTCTGGTTCATCCCATTAACTTTTCCTGAGTTTTACTTACAGCTTCCTTTATACATGTCAAGTCTCCAAATGCCAGTGCACATGCAGGCAAGGGACAAATGCCATGATTAGGTGTTGTGAGGCTGAAGTTCTTCTGCCACATAAGATCTCTCAATCTCCAAACCAATTCTTGTTAAAGGCAAAAATAAAGAAGAGTGGGCTAAAAATCTGAAAATGGACCAATTTGAGTTGCTGTGCACTGACGGGAGACGGGCAAATGTCATGGACTACGGGCACTGCCATTTGGCCAAAGTTCCTACCCATGCCGTGGTCACACGCCCTGAGAAAGCAGACAAAGTCCGTGAACTGCTGGATAGACAAGAGGTTAGTAGTACTGAGAGTGGAAGAAATGTTCTGGGGTTGGTTTTATGCAAAATGTTTGCATTTTTAAAATAATGATGCTCTGAGTTTCCCAGGTCAGTGCAACATGGAAGACTTTACCCAACCGATGTGGGGTGACAGCCTTGTCCCTTAGCCTCCCCCTTCCTCCATCTCTTCCCAACTGCTCTTTCTCCTCTGCCACCTTAGCAAATACACCTTCAAGTACAAGCCAGATTGCAGTGGTTGCTATTGTTACACTGTACTCGCATGACATCAGACTATCACCTCCTTCTTGGGCTATGCTCTTGTAGGTGTCTCAGAAACTCCTCTGAGGTGCCTGGTCTCTAACGCAGGTAGGGCAGGTAGAGCCCTGAGAAGACAGCAGCCTCCCTGCCCGCACAGTTTTACAGCTACTGGTGTAAACATAACCAGGTTAATGTTTGATTTTATATAAAAAATGATAATATTTCCTTCACCATCAGGGTCTGCTGAGAGGCATTTGGGAAGTCAACTCCTTTTGGTTTCAACTCACACCTAAGGCATTGGACCTGCTGGCAGCATCTGCTGATGGGTTCTGCATGTAGTGACATGTTAAAATGGAAAAAAATGGTTTAGATAGTCGTGCCACAACTGTGCCTACCACTGAGAGATCCCTCACCTAACCATGGGGACAGAAGATTCAGTCCTACTGGAGCTCAGCTGGGGGCCTCCCCAGGATGATGGTGAAGAACTGAGGCTTGTAGGAGCTGAATCTTGACAGCTTTCTACTTTTTACATACACCTCTCTTTATGCCTTTATTTCAGAAACGGTTTGGAACAAAAGGAACGGAGACAGAGAAGTTCAAGATGTTTGAGTCTCAAACCAAGGACCTTCTGTTTAAAGATTTGACCAAGTGTCTGGTCAAACTCCGCGATGGAATAACATACAAGGAATTCCTTGGAGATCAATACTATGCTTCAGTCGCTAGCCTCAATACCTGCAATCCATCAGGTAACTGTAACAGCCCCAGGAAGAAGTCAGAAAATCATGGAATGAATCATAGAATGGCTTGGGTTGGAAAGGACCTGAAAGATCATCCAGTTCCAACCCCCCTGCTGTGGACAGGGTTGCCAACCAGTAGATCAGGCTGCCCAGGGCCCCATTCAACCTGGCCTTGAATGCCTCCAGGGAGGGGGCATCCACGACTTCTCCGGGCAACCTGTTCCAGTGCCTCACCACCCTCTGGGTGAAAAATTTCCTCCTAATATCTCACCTCAGTCTCCACTCTCAGTTTAAAACCTTTTCCCCTTCCCCTATCACTATCTGCCCATGCAAAAAGTCACTCTCCCTCCTGTTTAGAAGCTCCCTTGAAGTACTGGAAGGCTGCAATGAGGTGTCCCCAGAGTCTTCTCCTCTCCAAACTAAACAAGCCCAGCTCCATCAGCCCTTCCTAAGAGAGGTGCTCCAGCCCTCTGATCATCTTTCTGGCTCTCCTCTGGACCCACTCCAACAGCTCTACATCTTTCTTGTGTTGGTGGTTTGAGGCCTGGATGCAATACTCCAGATGGGGCCTCCAAAGGGCAGAGCAGAGAGGGACAATCCCATCCCTTGCCCTGCTGGTCACCCCTCTTTTGCTGCAGCCCAGGACACAGTTGGCCTCCTGGGCTGCAGTCGCAAACGGCTGGCTCATGACCAGCGTGTGAATTGCAGTTCTTCGCCTTGCAGGTATGGACAGTTTCTTCTGCAGCTGTCCATTTAATTTTATAAAACAAAATGAGGATAACTGTCAATGTGGGTTCAGTGTGATCTGTGGTTAATACACATTTCTTGTGGCACACTGAATATATTTTCCACATGATGACACTGTTGGCATGGCTGGGTGTGTGCTTATGGGATGGAAGCATTTAAAAGCAGGATCTGAATTTCTCCTGTCCTTTCCCTTTTCAGATCTCCTCCAGGTATGCACCTTCCTTGAGGACAAGTAGTGAGATGGGAAGGACCACTGATGGAGGGGGAGGAAATTTCAAGCCAGGACTTCTCTCATGCCCTCAGCCCTAAACACCAACCCACAGAGGGCCTTCTGCTTTCACTGCTTCTCTGCCCTTCCTCATCACTCTGAAAGTGGCTGTTTGAGACTTTACCATTCTCTGCTGCCATCACAACAAGAAATAAAATCTGAAATCTAAAGAAGTGCCCGCAGATTTTTTATAAAATGGTCCTTAAACCCATTCCTCCATCAGTATCTCTCACCATAGGATGGTGCCTGATGCCAACGTGGCTATTGCCACTTCAGGCTATTGCTGCTCACTAGAGAAATTTGTTTCAACATTTGCCAAAGCAAAATGGCTTAAATATGCCCTAGAACCTAATTAACACATTTTGTACTCTCTGTGCTTTTGCTTCACCCAGGTTATCCCATTGTCTCCCCAGCAGATGAGAGTTGCCCATGGTTGGACGTAGGAAGAGGGAGTGTTTATGTCACAGAAACTGAAGGGTGTAGAAGGAAAAAAACCAACCAAACAACAAAATAAAAAACCCCCAAAATACAGTGGTTGTAAGATGGAAGGTGTGAATAGAAATTACTCCATCTCATATCTCAGCTGGCTGGATCTGAGTCACTTCCACCAGGCAGTACTCTTAAAACACCTAAGTGTATTGTCAGGGAGAGTCCAGGTTTAGACTTCCTTTCTGAAACTAAGTCTAGGATTTAGAAACACATGCGTTTCGGTTGTCTGTCCAACATGCTGCCCACCTGAAAACAAACATGGAGGTGGACATCCTGACTGTGACCCATAGTGAAAATAAAAAGAAAAAAAGTCTGCTGAGGTTCTTCCCTTCAGAGGAACAGAGTCTGGGATAACCCAGCAGGTCCCAACCCTGTTGGTAAGGCAGGCATGGAAGTGCTGCTAAGGGCAGAAAAATGCTAAAGGCTTCTTGCATTGAGGGAATTAATATGTTGATGGGCTCACAGTGATGATTTTTTGATACATACTGTATATGTTGTGAGAAGCCCACTAGCCTGACTGAAGATCACCTCGAAAGAGATGATGTGTAGAGTGTGACGGGAAGCAGTAAAATTCTCTCCCTGATATTTATAGTATCTAGGTAGATCAAATACAGATGTGTAGTATGTAGATATAGATCGAGTATATTGGACAGATGGCTTCTTTAACCTGCTCTTAAAAACTAGCAAAGAAAGAGACACAGGGCCCCTGAGTCTGCTTCTACAACTAACTGTGGCTACAGGTAGAAAACTTTCACTGAGAAAAGCTGCATCATCTCTACTCCCTATCAGGAGTAACCCCTTATCCTGTAAGCAGAAGGCATGGAAAGAAGGAACCACACTAGAAGATAACAATGGGAAGAGACTTCCGGGTATCTCCAGTCTGACCTCCTCAAAGAAAGGGGTTATAGAATCATTTAGGTTGGAAAAGGCTTTTAAGATCATTGAGTCCAACTGTAAACGTAACACTGCCAAGTCCACCTCTAAACCATGTCCCCCAGCACCACATCTACACGTCTTCTAAATCCCTCCAGGGATGGGGACTCCACCATTGCCCTGGGCATTCTGTTTCAATGCTTGACTTCCCTTTTGGTGAAGAAGTTTTTCCCAATATCCAATCTAAACCTCGCCTGGCACAACTTGAGGCCATTTGCTCTTGTCCTGTCACTTGTTCCTTGGTTGAACAGACCCACCCCCACCTCTCTACACCCTCCTTTCAGGGAGTTGGAGAGAGCCAGAAGATCTCCCCTCAGCCTCCTTTTCTCCAGGATCAACAACCCCAGTTCCCTCAGCTGTGGACTCATCACATTTGTGCTCCAGACCCTTCACTATCTTTGCTGTTCTTCTTTGGACACACTCCAGCACTTCAGTGTCTTTCTTGTAGTGTTGCTCAGGGTTTGACCCAATCAGGCACTGAGAACCTCCAAGGATGGAGACTCTACCCTCTCTGAACCTCTCATTTCAATGTATTCACATTTCTCCTTATTCTGTACCACTGTGAAAAGCCTGGCTCCATCTTCCTGATGCCTGGTACAAATGTGGCCATCTCTTCTCCAGGTTCAACAAGTCCTGGTCCCGTAGCCTTAACCTACAGGGAGAGTCTCCAGCCCCCTGACAATCTTGGTGATTAATTTCTGAGCTTGCTATGGATGTCTTGCTTGAAGCACAGGGCCCAAAAACAGACACAGGACCTAGATGTGGCCAAACATCTCAAGATGTTTGTATCTCAAACCAAGGACCTGGTGCTGAGCAGAAGGGGTCAGTCAGAACAAGTTGTGAATGCTCGCTCCCTGGGTGGAGTTAATTTTCTTCTTAGTAGATAGAATAGCTGTGGTTTGTTTTGAGTGGGGGATTTGTCATAAGAATGTTGATGAGATACTAATGTTATTAGTTTCTGATGGAAATCCAAGGTCTTTGTGTTTGGGTAGTTTGCAAGTGCAAAGGACTGGGAAGGGGGAAGTGTAGTAACTAGCAAAACCCGAAACTGGCATTTGGATGTGCCAGTGAGATATTTCATATCATATCACGTCATGCCAGTATATTAACCAGGGCTGACTGGAAAGCTCAGGGCTTCTCTTGGGGATTGCTTTGGCTCTCACTCTTCTGGGATTGCGGTTTCTGAGATCGCTGGCTGGCACAGGCTGGACATTGGTTGGCAGGTGGTGAGCAATTGCACTGTGAATCATTCATTTGTGCATTCTGTTATTACTGTTATTTTTATTATAATTTCATTTCAATTAGTAAATTGTCTTTATCTCAATCAATCAGTTTTCTTACTTTTATGCTTCCAATTATCTCCCCTACTCCCGGGGATGGGGAGAGTGAGAGAGCGACTGTGTTTGGCTGCAGCCAAAGAAGTGGAACCACTACTATTATTATTTGCTGTGAGGGTGGTGAGACCCTGGCTCAGGTTGTCCAGAGAAGCTGTGGCTGCTCCTCCCTGGAAGTGTTGACAGCCAGGTTGGATGAGGCTTTGAGCAACCTGGTCTAGTGGAAGGTGTCCCTGCTGATGGCAGGGGGGTTGGAACAGGATGGGCTTTAAGGTCCCTTCCAACCCAAACCAGTCTGGGATTCTGTGAATCACCTCCCGGACCGCCTCGGCTCTCGGGCCGTTGCAGTCGCCCCTCACATCAGGCTGCTCTCTCACCTCCGGGCCCGCCCGAGACACCGGCCCAGGCCCGGCTCCTCCCGCCTCCCCCCGAACTACAACTCCCGGCAGCCACCGCGCCCCTGCTCCCGGCAGCTCTCGCGGGCGCCGCCCGCCCTTTCCGCCATGCCGCGGGGCCGGAAGCGGAAGTGGGCCGTTTCCGGCGACGTGTGCCCGCGGGCGGCCATGGCGAGCGGGCTGGAGCCGCACCTGGAGGCGCTGCGGCGGGAGCTGCGGGCGTCCGACCCCGCCCTTCTCTCCGTCCTCCTGGCTATGCTCGCTGTTGCCGTTACGTTCCGTGAGTTGCGGGGAATCAGCCCCCCACTCCTCCCGCTTCTACCCCGCGGGCCTGCCGAGGCGCAGCGGCCTCCGGGCCGCGCTGGCTGAGGGGCCGGCGGTGCCGCTCGCGGCGGGCTCAGGCGCTCCCTCCTCTCTCCCGCAGTGATCTGGAGGTTCGTGCAGGGCAGGAGGAGCAGCCGGAAGGCCGTGCTGCTGCTGGGCCTCTGCGACTCGGGGAAGACGCTGCTTTTCGCGCGGGTGAGCGGGGAACCGGGGAGAGGGGGCGGGACGGGGCTTGATGCGGCAGAGAGCTATCCAGTCCCCGCTGCTCTGCCAGCCGTCTGCGTCCTGCTGCGGAGGGAAGGTGCTCCGAAGGATTTGCAGGCACATTCTCTTTCTTGTTTTAATAATGTGGGATTCAGTATATAATTTTTTTTTTTTTAATGAATATTTTAAAAAAATTTTAGGGGGAAAAATCCCTGAAATTGTTTCTTGCATGTAAATTGGAATCAGATATCTGAGGTTTTTTTGCCCCTTTAGTAGCATGGAGTTAGAGGGTAGAGAAGCCCAACCCCAGCACCTGTTACAGTTGCTTCAACCTCAGCAGTGGACACTGCAGCTACTCCAACGTCTGCAGCAGGCAATGTGGCTACTCCAAGCCATGTGACAGACGCTGCAGCTACTCCAACCCCACCAAGAAGCACTGCAGCTGAACTAGAGAACCAACATGTGCCAGTATCAGTTGCCCCTGTATGGAAGAAGAACGAGGATGATATTACATGCGGTCCAGGCATATGGGTCAGCATGGAGAGAGGGATTCAGTACCTGAGGGAACCAGCTGTGCGGGAGCTGATTTACCAAGAACCGAGGGACATGAAATTAACTCTATCCCAGCAAACACCAGGATACCCTTACAGATCATTTCAGTTTCTTAGTGGATGAAATGCAATACCAGTGTTCCTCCAGCCTCCTTTCTCTGAAAATAACTTTTTTTTCCACAGCTGTTGACAGGCAAATACCACGATACCCAGACTTCCATAACTGACAGCTCTGCGATTTACAGAGTCAGCAACGACAAGGTGAGTGGGCGGGTTTGGGCGGTAATTTCTGCCAAGTTTAAATGAAAACCACATCTGTGTATTGTGTTTTTAAAAGCGGGTATTGCCTGATTTTTTTAATAGAAAAGGAGCTGGGTTTACAGGTGGAGTAAAATACACAGCAGTGTGGGGACAGCGGTCTGGTTCAGAGCAGGAGGGAGATTTGTGAGGGAACATTGTTCTGTTGTGTTTGGTTTATTTGTTTAGCAGCAATTTCTGTGTCTCCTAAGAAAACCTGAATTGAGAAGCAGGCTTAAAAAGAGTCTGCAGCTGAACTTCATATGGGCTCAAAAAGGGTTTGGCTGCCACAGATTTAGTTATTTTCAGTTTATGGTGATTTCAGCACCTTATGTGCTGATGAATTGTAAAAGTAGAGGATGTTTTTGTGGCTCCTCTATGGCAATTTTCAGTAGCAGTGGGGATAATAAGAGGTTAAAAATTTAGTAAAGGGAAGTGCAGAGGCTTTTTTATGTTCGTCTCTAAATTGAGCAGACAGGAGGGTATTTGGAGGGGGAAAGGTGTTGGAATGCTGCAATTCAAATGGCTGCTTTTCTTTAAATTATAGACAAGGTTTCCATTAAAATCCCAGAGCAGCGAGCAGGCAGGGACTTGTGTCGTGTTCTCTCCCCTCTTGAGAACAACGAGCGTTATCTTGAGACCAGTGATGTGGCCCTGTTTGGCTACCTCTCAGCCAGGAGCGTGTGAGAGGTGTTTGTTCTCTAGAACACCACTGCTTTCTCTGGCTGGCAGCCTAGGGAAAGGGAAATGTTTAAAGGGAAATGTTAAAAGAAGTCTCTTGCGATGGTATTTTTGTGTTACTCCCAGCAAAGTTGTCTATATTTAGGTAGAATTGTAGTTGGGTAGATTCTGTGCATGAATAGATCCCTTGAGTTAGAGACTGTGGGATTAGGAGTCTGTGTCAGAGACATGCAGGAGAGGAGTTTGTGGATTTGTTGTGCAGAGAGCTGCGTGCTGTCAGGGATGGTGTAAATCTGCTGGTATAGTGAAAGAGGTGACTGATGAAGCTTTGTCGCTCTCGCTGTGCATGTGGTAGTTGTAGGGGAGGTACTGTGGATGAGAAATGGGTTGAACATTTCCCTCTTCCCTGTGGTCATGCTCTGTCCTCTCAGCTCTGGTGGGTGGTTTGCTGGTGTTGGTGCTCTCCTTACCAAGTCCTGGCCATGAACGTCATTCTTCAGCATTTCTTTTGCCTGTAAGAATTATTTGGGTTGGTGGAGAGACTGCACCACAGGGAGAGTTACGTGCTTCTGCCCAGTACGGGTATTCGCTTGCCCACTGCTGCCTCAACTCCAGGGTAACTGGAATCCACTCTCAGACTGGTTTTCTGTGGTCCGTGATCACAGTTACCCTTAAAGTGTTGCTGATTCCTTCTTGCTTCTGTTCCCAGAGCGCTAATGTGACCTTAATTGACCTTCCCGGCCATGAGAGTTTGCGGCTTCAGTTCTTGGAGAGGTTCAAGGCTGTGGCCAGGTAACTTGGAGGGGGTTGGCAGAGGAAGAGAGGACAGATGATGTTTTGGAAAGGTATAAACCAAATGATGTTGCCGAGCGTGCTGTGAGCTGGCCTGGATTCACTCTATGTGGTGGTGTCCTGAGAGTCAGAGTTCTGCCATGGGGTAGAATCACAGAATGGTTTGGGTGTGAAGGGACCTTTCAAGGTCACCTAGTCCAACCCTACTGCAGTGAGCAGGGACATCTTCAACCAGATCAGGTTGCTCAGAGCCCTGTCCAGCCTGACCTTGAATGTTTCCAGGGATGGGGCTTGTACCATGTCTGTGGGCAACCTGGGCCAGGGTTTCACCACCCTCAGTGTAAAAAATGTCTTCCTTACTACTTGTCTAAATCTCCCCTCTTTTAGTTTAAAACCATCACCCCTTGTCCTGTCACTACAGGCCCCGCTAAAAAGTCTGTCCCCATCTCTCTTATAGACCTCCTTTAAGTATTGAAAGGTCGCTCTAAGGTCTCCCCGGAGCCTTCTCTTCTCCAGGCTGAACAGCCCCAAATCTCTCAGCCTGTCCTCACAGCAGAGCTGTTCCATCCCTCTGATCATTTTTGTGGCCTCCTCTGACTCACTCCAGTAGGTCCATGTCCTGATGTTGGTGGCCCCAGAACTGGAGGCAGCACTGCAGGTGGGGTCTCAGGGGAGCAGAGCAGAGGGGCAGAATCCCCTTCCTTGGCCTGCTGCCCACGCTGTTCTGGATGCAGCCCAGGACACGGTTATTGGCCTCTGGGCTGTGAGCGCTCATTGCCGGCTCATGTTGAGCTTCTCACCCCCAGCACCCCAAGTCTTTCTTCTCAGGGCTGCTCTCTGTCTGTTCTCTGCCCACCCTGTATCTGTGCTTGGGGTTGCCAAGCACCTTGCACTTGGCCTTGTTGAAGATTATGAGGTTCCCATGGGCCCGCTTCTCCCGCTTGTCCAGGTCCCTCAGGATGGCATCCTGTCCCTCAGGCCTGTCAAGTGCACCACTCAGTGTGGTGTCATCTGCAAACCTGGTGAGGGTGCACTTGATCTCACATGTCATTGATGAAGACATTAAATAGCACCGGTCTCAGCACAGACCCCTAAGGGACACAACTCATCACTGATCTCCATCTGGACATTGGTCACACTGAGCCATTGACCACTGGCATGGTATATTGTTCTGCTTACCTTTGTTTGTGGTGCATCAGCGGCACAGAACTGCAGCAGGGAGGGTTGGGGAATGGGATATGTCCCTGGGGCAGAGTGGGAAGGATTTCCTGCTGGGGCTGGACACAGGGTGGATTTCAGCCAGTGCATGCTAACCTGCTCTTGGGTTGGGTAAGATCAGGTGTGGAAACAAGTATCTTAGCCCAGGCTGGAATACTTGCAGGAGAAGATGATTGCAGAGCTTCAGGCCCAGCGCATGTTCTTCCCTTTTCCTCCAGAGCCATCGTGTTTGTGGTGGACAGTGTGGCCTTCCAGCGGGAGGTGAAGGATGTGGCGGAGTTCCTGTACCAGGTCCTGGTCGATAGCACTGTGCTCAAAAATGCACCTGCGCTGCTGATCGCTTGCAACAAGCAAGGTATTGTGTGCTGCTTTGTGGGCTGGGCACTGGGTTCAGTCCTTGAGTGATAGGGGTTCATGCCATGGATGCTGAGTTTCTTAGGAGTTGGGATTTCAGCAAACTGAAGTGTGGAAATCAGTTGTAAACTTGGACTTCTCAGCAGGAACACTTCTAGTAGCCACTGGAAGAATTCTTAGGTCAGGTATGTCTAATAGCTTTGCAGAGAAGCACCACGTAGGAGAGCAGCGGCTTTTGAGATGGGTTTAAGTGAGGCAGGTGGCTTTCTGCTTGTTCAGAACTGTTTTCCTGAATCTGCAGGCAGCAGCAAGTAGGATCAACTTGAGCGTAACAAGCTGTCTGTACACACTTGGTAGCTGCAGTGTTAAAATCAGACAGCCATTCGGCTGCCAAGATGATATGTTTTCTCTTGACTGGACTAGCAGGAACATCCCATTCCTGGAAAAGGCTAGATTTTCAGATCCCTGCAACTTTTACAGTGAAGGTGTGGATCCCTGGATAACAGTCTGAAGCTTTTGGCCAGTTACCAGGTTGGTTTTCATGGTTATTTCGTGCAGTGCTTTAGGATCCACATGGGGTCTTCAGGGCTCTGCGTGCCATATGAAAAGCTCTGTGCTGAGCTCTGTAATGCCAGGACAGGTGAGAGTGCTGGGCTTTGTGGGTGGGACATCAAACCCTATGCTCTGTTTCAAGCAACTTACTGCCGAGCAAGAAGAAGTTATTAATTCTGTACATTATATCAGGTTTTTTGGGTTGCTTCCATACACGCCTGCAAACCCAAAGCTCCAACATCCCTTGTCCTGGTGAAGACAGTGTCTTTGCCCCCATAAATCTTATGACTGCACAGTGTGAGCAGGCCTTGCTGTACCTTCAGGAGGACCTGGGTTCTGAATTGTGACGTAAAAACACAGAGCTGATTTCTTTTTCTTTTCTAGATGTCACAATGGCAAAATCAGCAAAACTTATTCAACAGCAGCTGGAGAAAGAGCTGTAAGTATGAAATTGGGTCTGAAAACATCTGAGCTTCCCTCTTACCCTTTCTGTCTCTTACCTCAGTGCTCAATGAGCTCCCTTGAGCCACATCTAAGTTCACTGTAGAAAAAGAGACATCTGTTTTGTCTGTGTAGGGGTAACCAGGATGAGAGAAGATTGCTTCTTGCTAAAGCGCACACAAAAAGAAGCAGGCACACAGTGTATTGCCTCCTAGCAGCTGTAGGTTGGAGAAACAACGCTCCAATCCTTTCCTAGAAGCTGCCATCCCTAGGCTCAGTGAGTCCTCCCATCAGGTACAGGCAGGGTTGGCTTCCGAATGTCAGACTTTCTGCGAGTGGTGTGAAGATCTCAGTAGTTCTGCTCGGTTGTAGTCACGCAGGGGTTTTTTTTGTATGGTTGCTCTTGACGCAAAAGGGCTTGGTGTGCAAAGCTTGAGAGCTGAGGAGAGTGTCTAGTTGTCTGCTACCAGGGTCTGTATCTGCCACTAGGAAGGACGTTAACCTGGGAAGACCAATGATTTATGGTCTGTTACTGATTTTAAGTTGTAAGAGGAAGTGGAAGGAGGAAAGTGGCTTGTAGACTGTGCTATGTTGTAAGCTGCCAGCTGAAATGAGTTGCAGTGTCAAAGGCTGGCAAGTCCATTTGGGAGGGAGCAAGTAGAAGATGATTTTTTTTAAAGCTATGTTTCATCTGTGCATGAAGATTCTGCCTCTGAGTCGCGTAATTGAATGTGGGTCAGATCTGTTCTGGGAGAGACGTGTGCAGCTCTTGTGCTGCGGTGGACTTCTCCACCAGAATCTAGTAGGGATTTTGCTTCCCCACACAGGCTCAGAACTGGATGTTTTGCCTTCCTGTTGCCTGTGGGTCCTGTTTGTGGATTGCAGTTAGCAGCAAGGTGGTTTTGGGGGTGGGAGGATGTGTAGCTCTTTGGTCTTCAAACAAATGTGTGTTTATGGGATGTGACTATTTTGTTGCCAAGTGTTGGATTTGGCAGTGTTGGTGTACAGTTGGACCTGATGATCTTCAGAGTCTTTGCCAACCTAAATGATTCTGTGATTCTGTAATGTCTTTGGCCAGCAGACAGCAGCAGGGTTATGGTGATGATGATTATCTGAGGGCTGGAGCACCTCTGCTATGAGGACAGGCTGAGAGAGCTGGGGCTGTTCAGCCTGGAGAAGAGGAGGCTCTGAGGAGACCTTCTAGCGGCCTTCCAGTACCTGAAGGGTCTCCAGGAAGGCTGGGGAGGGACTTTGGACAAGGGCAGGGAGTGACAGAACAAGGGACAATGGCTTGAAACTGGAAGAGGGGAGATTGAGATGAGATCTGAGGAATAAATTGTTTGCTGTGAGGGTGGTGAGACACTGGCCCAGGTTGCCCAGAGAAGCTGTGGCTGCTCCTCCCTGGAAGTGTTCAAGGCCAGGTTGGATGAGGCTTTGAGCAACCTGGTCTAGTGGAAGGTGTCCCTGCTGATGGCAGGGGGTTTGGAACTGGGTGAACTTTAAGGTCCCTTCCAACCCAAACCAGTCTGTGATTCTGTGATTATTGCTGGTGCCTCTTCCAGGCTGAATACTTGACCTTCCCATTTTTAAGGGAGAAATTAGTTGCCACATACTCAAGCGTGCCAGGAAAATAAGGCTTCCTTGTTTTGATGTTGGGCATTTGCCAGTTATCTGTGTGTAGAAGTTGGATTTTGAGGTAGGTTATATGTGCCCTGCTCGGCAGCGTTATTCCTACAGGCTGGCAGATTGCTGCTGTCCTTTCCCTGCACTGCCGTACTCGGATGCCCTTGTGTGGAGAACCCAAGGAAGTGCTCGTTCCTCAACTCACATCTCTGGGCAGTGGTGTTCTTCCCCCGGGCCCCATTAATTTAGCTCTGTTCCATGAATGAGGAATAGCTGGGGTTGACAGAGAGCAGGCACTGCCAGGCTGCTCTGTCTCTGGAGGTCCAGCCATGAGGCTCTACCAGGTACTGAAAGACCCAGGGAGGCATTGCTATTTGCATCTACACCCAGTGCAGCCCCTGGACTTCCCTGGCATCGCTTTTGGGACCCCAGGGGCAGTCACACATCGCGGTGCCTCTGTGTCTGTTGGGCTGTTCCATCTCCCTGTGCTGCTTCTGCCCAGCATGCCTGGTCAGTGTGGACAAGGAGGTCCATCCTTCCTCCCCACATGTGGCAGGGAGTTGAGATGCTGCAGCAAACTGAAGGGCAGGAGCAGTAGTGACATGGCAGCCTGGTCCTTGCTCATGTGGAGACTCTGTCCTCCTCACAATCCCCAAAGGCACACAAACTTCTGCCCTTTGGCCTCAACAACCCCCGGCTGTGTGACAGGCTTGCAGAGGAGTGGCTGGAGAGCTGCTCAGCAGAGAGGGACCTGGGGTTGTTGATGGACAGCAGTTGAACGTGAGTCAGCAGAGTGCCCAGGTGGCCAGTGGCATCCTGGCCTGGATCAGCAATAGTGTGGCCAGTAGAACCAGGGCAGTTCTCTTCCCCCTGTCCTGGACACTGGTGAGGTTGCACCTTGAGCGCTGGGTTCAGTGTTGGACCCCTCACTCCAAGAAGGACATGGAGGTGCTGGAGCGTGTCCAGAGAAGGGCAACAGAGCTGGGGAGGGGTCTGGAGCACAAATGTGATGAGGAGCAGCTGAGGGGAGACCTTGTGGCTCTCTCCAGCTCCCTGAAAGGAGGGTGGAGAGAGGTGGGGGTGGGTCTGTTCAACCAAGGAACAAGTGACAGGATGAGGAAATGGCCTCAAGTTGCACCAAGGGCAGCTGAGATTGGATGTGAGGAAGAATTTCTTTGCTGAAAGGGTTCTGAGGCATTGGCAGGGGTTGCCCAGGGCAGTGGTGGAGTCCCCATCCCTGGAGGGATTGAAGAGTCGTGTAGACACAGTGCTGAGGGACATGGTTTAGTCGGGGACTTGTCAGTGTGAGGTAAGTGATTGGACTCCATGATCTTAAAGGTCTTTTCCTATCCAGGACTCTGTGGTTCTGTGGGGTGAACCCCTTCATGATCCCTGATCTCACAGGTGCCTCTCTCTTCCCAGTTAAACTGTTAAACTATTGCAGATCTTGAGTACTGTGGGCTAAACTGTGTGTAATTCCTCACAACTGGTGTCTGCCGTGGAGATATTGGGGAAATTCAGACGAGGACATCGTCGCCTGACTCTTGCTATTGTTTATTAACAAGCAAAACCTGTTTAAACACCCTCTCCTTGATTGGCTTTCTGTCTGTCTTGCTCTCCTGAGCCACTCTGCAGTTGTGACCTCCAGTGGGTATTTAAGTGACCAAAGTTCCTGCCCCTGCCTGTGCAGAGCCATGGGACCTTCTGTCCTTGGTGTAGCTGGCATCCCACTGACAGAACTGGGTCCCAACCATCTCAGCAGCTGTGGTGTAGGTGACATTCCCCTGGTTCACAGTTACTGATCTTTTTCCCTTCTCTGTCCACAGCAACACCTTACGAGTGACCCGTTCTGCAGCACCCACCAGTCTGGATGGCTCAGCCACTGGAGGCCCTGCCCAGCTGGGGAAGAAGGGCAAGGACTTTGACTTCTCCCAGCTGCCCATGAAGGTGGATTTTGTGGAGTGCAGTGCTCGGGGCAGCAAGGGAGAGGAGGGAGATGCTGACTTTGAGGGCCTCAAGAAATGGCTGGCCAAGATTGCTTGAACGGAGAAGGGCAGGGCTGGAGGGAGAGACCCAAGGAGTCTGGGAAGTGGGACACTTGGAGACTGAAAGGAATAAGATAGTCTGAAAACCTCAAATCTCTTCTTGCTGTACAAGAAACTTAAGCTTAAGCTGGTATATTCCTCTGCTGCTCGCGGGCTTGGGAGCAATGTGACATAATTGCTGGTGTGATTTCCTCTCTCCCTATCACTCTGCAACATTTTTTGTCCTCTCCCCTCTTCCTTTGTCTTCCTCTGGTATGCCGACCCTTTGGGCTTCTGTGATTCCTTAATCTTTAGGCTTTTCATTCGGTAGCTGCCAGGCAAATTAGGAAGGACTGTGCTACCAGGTGGGTTTGGGGACTGCAGTCTGTTGTCTTCTGCCTTAGTTTATAATTTCAACCCTATTACCTCCTGGAGCTCCTCATCACCTCCTGATTCAAACTCCGTTCCCTTCTTTAACTGCTTGGGAGTGCTGTGCACGTCATGTATGCTGCCCCAACAATGTGCACAGATTCTCTGTTGGGCAGTCATTGAGGAGCATATAAAAAGCTGTTTACCTCTGTGTCTCCTCCCTTCCTTTTCTTCCAAAATGGTGCAATCCCATTTCCGTGGAATGGGAGTGGTCTATTAAATGCCAAGTCCAGGCTGGCTGCTCTGCGTGTCCCTGTGTCTTGGGGTGATTTCCACTCTTGGCCAGTTCTGGGCAGAAAAGGGTTATATCCTGAAAGCTTGTTTCACTCTGCTTCTCCTTCCCATACTCAGGCTCTTCTCCTGCAGATGTGTATGCGCATTTTCTAAGTGGCAGAGTTATAGGAAGGTCTTAGCTTGAAACTGAGGTGAGCATGTTTTTAGGTTGATACCTACGTTAGGTGCGAGATCTGGCATGACAGGCATGTCCTCTGCAGTCCCCAGCCTGTCTCCTGCTCCAGTGACTTCGGGAAGATCTTTTTGTGTGAAATTAGTCGTCAGTTGTGGCAAAGTGAGAGGGATGGCCAAGGAGCTGTGAGCACATGTGTGATTCCTCCTCCTGAGGAAAATGCTCAATGAAAAGGAGAGAGAAATGTGCTATTTCCCCAGTTGGTTCTTGTTTGTCTGCGGTGTTTCAAGCCTAAGTTGCTGCTCTCTGTGTCATCTCAACTGTTAATCTCACAGGGAGGATTCAGGGATCGGGATACAGCCTGTCGCTGTAGTTGTTGCAGTGGTTCCGCCTGCTTCTGAACTTCCCAAGGGACGTTGGCTCTCCTCCTTCCTGTGCTCTGGCCAGGAGCATTGGTTATGCAAAGGGAGATCTTCCAGCAGCATTGGTGTTGGTCAGGTGGGAGACAAGACCCTGGTGCTGTGCTGAGTGTTTAGCTTCCCCTTCCTGAACAGCCTTCAAACAGTTGCCCCGCCCACCAACTTCATCCAGCTTTGTGCTCTGCTGGGGTGCCCCTTCTGTGCAGCACCTACATGAGGATGATTGCTCTCTACGCTGCATATTGCAAGGTCCTACAGCACTGAAATTTTTCCTTTGTTTTTGTTGCTTCTCCTTTTGTTTTAGAGTAGAAGGGAGTGGCTGATTCCTAGTATAGACCTTTTCTGTCCTTTACAGTCTCTTCTTTAGTTTGATGTTTCCTTCATCATTCAACCGATGTGTTGTGTTATTTTCCTTTCTATCTGGGTCACCCTCTGCCTCTCTATAGCATTTCCAAGTGCTGTTAGTGTTGGGAAGAGCAAGAAGACTCTTCAGCCAAGACCTGTGCTCATAACAAAGCTGTGAATTTCCTTTCTAGTCTTATGAACCCAATGGCTCTTCCACTATCCATGCAGGAGGTGGGAATGGTTCTATTTATGAAGGATGTTATTTTATTTCCTGCAGCAAGAGTATTGTTGGAACATGTCTGTCGTGCTTGGAGCTCTTTCCTACGCTGCCTGCTTTGAATCTTTAATGCTAAAGTGAGAATATTGCTGTTTCTTTGGGTGGTGATTCTGCTTCCAAAGACTCTGTCTCCTTGAAAAGTAGAGGCCAAGCACCAGCCTCTGCTGGGGCAAGGAGGGAAGGTAGCATGAGGCCATGGTTGGTCTTAAGTTATTCTTGATTAAAAGTATTCCTTTTTTAAATTTTTTTTTTTTTAAATGCTTCTTCCCAAGCCTTGCTTTAGTCTGTATTTGCCTTGACTCTTCTCAAATCTGCATGGACTGGGGCTTCACTTCTGCTGAACACGATGCTGGAGATAAACCTTCCTGCTTGGTGACCAGATCGGTCTTGTCAAAAAAACAATCCCTTCTTCACACACAGGGCTTTGGGTTGTTTGTGGTTTGTTTGGTTTTGTGGGTTTTGGTTTGTTGGGTTTTTTCTTTTTTGTTTTGTTTTGGTTTTTTGGTTGGTTGTTTTTTTGGTGCATATTTACTTCTTAGTCTGAATGTTAGAGACTTGATAATCATGTAGCAAAAAAACCCAAACTGCTGTAGAATCACAGACTGGTTTGGGTTGGAAGAGACCTTAAAGCTCTTCCAGTTCCAGACCCCCTGCCATCAGCAAGGACACCTTCCACTAGACCAGGTTGCTCAAAGCCTCATCCAACCTGGCCTTGAACACTTCCAGGGAGGAGCAGACACAGCTTCTCTGAACAACCTGAGCCAGGGTCTCACCGCCCTCACAGCAAATAATTTCTTCCTCACATTTCATCTCAATCTCCCCTCTTCCAGTTTCAAGCCATCACCCCTTGTTCTGTCACTCCCTGCCCTTGTCCAAAGTCCCTCCCCAGCCTTCCTGGAGACCCTTCAGGTACTGGAAGGCAGCTAGAAGGTCTTCTCAGAGCCTTCTCTTCTCCAGGCTGAACAGCCCCAACTCTCTTAGCCTGTCCTCATAGCAGAGGTGCTCCAGCCCTCACATCATCCTCGTGGCCTCTTCTGGACTCGCTCCAGTAGGTCCATGTCCTTCTGCTGTTGGTGGCCCCAGAACTGGAGGCAGCACTGCAGGTGGGGTCTCAGGAGAGCAGAGCAGAGAGGCAGAATCCCCTCCTTCAACTTGCTGCCCACTGCTTTTGATGAAGCCTGGGATACGTGGCTGTATTGACCAACCAAAAAACTAAATAGTACAGGCACTTTGCTCAAATGCTGAGGAAAACCCGAGCCGGCAGCAGTGCGCTGTGCAGGGCTGTTGTGGTTTAAGTCCCAGAGCACTCATCCTTCTCTGGCTGAGGTGGCTCTGGCACCCTGCAGCTTTACAGCCGGATGGAGATGCCACAGCTTTCCCTGCACCAGCGTGGCTGGGGGCCCAGGGTGGCTGTATGGCAGCGGGGCTGCACCCAGTGCTGCTTGTGGTGGAGGACGGAGTGTGCGTTGGGCTGTTGCAGAGCTGTGCCTGTGTTTTGGGCCATGATCCATGACTGACCTGTTACATGTTTTGTGCTGCTTTTCCTCAGTGGCTGAGAACTGGAAACTCTGAATGTTTTCTCTCTCTCTCTCTTTTTTTTTTTTTTTTTTTTTTTTTTTTTTCCCCCCTCCCCCCAGTCAGCTTTGTGCTTTGTTTTTGGCTCTGATGTATAAATCTTGCTCCCAGCCTGTGGCTTTGTGCAGGTTGCTCCTCAGGCTGCAGCCTGGCTGCCAGTATGTTTAGATGGCTTTGGCAAGACAGCGAGATGTGATAAACCCAGCTGCCTGACTCAGTCCGCAAGCACTTCATCTGCCTGTCTTTTAAATACCACCAGGGAAGGTAACTCCACCACTGCCCTGGGCAGCCCCTGCCAATGCTTGACTGCCCTTTCGGTGAAGAAGTTTTTCCTCAGATCCACTCTAAACCTCCCCTGGCACAACTTGAGGCCATTTCCTCTTGTCCTGTCACTTCTTCCTTGGTTGAACAGACCCACCCCCACCTCTCTATACTCTCAGGGAGCTGGAGAGAGCCAGAAGGTCTCCCCTCAGCCTCCTTTGCTCCAGGCTCAACAACGCCAGTTCCCTCAGCCAGGAACTCAGCACACTTGTGCTCCAGACCCTTTCCCAACTCCATTGCCCTTCTCTGGACACGCTCCAGCACCTCCATGTCCTTCTTGGAGTGAGGGGCCCAACACTGAATCCAGAACTTGAGGTGAAGTCCCCCCACTGGTTTTATACATCTGCAGGGATTGAAGCTTTTACTGTACTTGAAAGATCTTTTGGTCTTAAACCCCAAAGTTTTTCACTATAGGTTGTGCTTTGTCCACAAATTGTTGCAGGAAAGGAAGGGTGCTTTTGGAGGAGATGGGCAAGTGTGGTGAGATCCAGGATAGCAGAAACCATGTGAAAGTGGAGGACACGTTGCTGGCCCTTTGTTCCCTTCCTGAGCTCTGTTGCAGGTGTAGCCATCTCCAGCTCAGCCATGGCTGTGCCTTCCTGGGGACCCTGCTGATACTGACCCATGACTGACTCTCCAGCACCCTTTGCTATCTCACCCCTGGCAACGATATTGCTGATCCCAACCAGCAGCTTCTACTGTGGTCCTTTACGGGTGGCAAATGTGCTTTATTCAGCAGCTGCTGCTCCTCCAGGAGCCAGGGAACAGATGGGACCTTTTCAGATCCTGTGCATTCGTGCCCTTTACGTTTGGCTTCTTCACCTTTGAGCAGCATCAGCTTGGCAAGATAAGTGGGGTGTCCTTTGCATGATGCCAGGCTCCATGAGCTCATGAAGCAATTTCTGTGATACCCATCAATCTGCTCCCATGTCACCCTCTGCAGGTGACAGCAGGATGGCATCAGCAGCAGCTGCATCCCCAGATCCCACCAGCCACTTCTCTTGCCAGTCTTGCAGGCTGCCTGCATCCTGCCAGGAAAGGAAAGGTGGTGGGTAGTGGATCAGGAGGCCCTGGAGCTGCAGTAATGCCTTCAGAGGTGCCACAGGCAGGGGTGTATCCTGCACAACTCTGCCCAAAGCCCCCTGCCCACAGCTGTGTACCTGCAGCCCTCTGCATGCTGCCTGCAACCCTCCCTGCCTGCAGCTCACTGCCTGTAGTCCTCTGCCTGCAGCCCCATGCCATCAGCCCCATACCTGCAGCCCTCTCCTCACGGACCCTTCCTGCAGCCCCCTGACCCCTGCTTGCAGCCCCCTGCACACTACCTATAGACTCCTACCCACTGCCCTTCTCCACCCACCCCGCAGCACCCTGCACACAACCCTCTGCCCACAGCACCCATGACCCTGCATGCAGCCCCTTGCCTACAGCCTCTACCCACAGCCCACTGAACCCTGTCTCCAGCCCCCCTGCCTGCATCCCCTGCCATCAGCTGAGAGCTCCATGCCCAGTCCTGTGCCCACCGCCCCATCACTGCAACCCCCTGCCCACAGCCCCTTGGCTACAGGCCCCTGTCCCCTGTCTGCAGTTCTCCGCCTCCAACACCATGCCTGCAATCCCCCAATACCTGCCTGCGTCCCTCTGCCTGCAGCCCCGTGCCCACTCTTCCCTTGGCTGGCTGCCTGCAGTGCCCTGCCTGCAACCCACTGCCAACAGCCCCTGCCCTCAGTCGCCTGCATCCTGCCAAGAGCTCTATGCCCAAGCCCCATGAACACAGTCCCATAACTGCAGAGTCTTGCCCAATGCCTGCAGTTCCCGGCCTGCATCCCCATGCCCACTCTACACTCCCCACAGCCCTCTGCTATGAGCCCACTGCCTGTGTACTCTGCCTGCAGACCCCTGCCCACAGACCCTTGCCTGCAGCCCCCCTGAAGCCTGCCTGGAACCCACTGGCAACTCATGCCTTTCACATATAGCCCCCTGCCTGCAAACCCCTCCCCACTGCCTGCAGCCCCAAGCCCACTGACCCTTGCCTGCAGGTCTTGCACCCTGCCAGCAGCCCCCTGCCCACACCTCACTTGCCATCCTTTGTCCTGCAGTCCCTTGCCCACAGCCCCTGCCCTCAGCCACCTCCATCCTGCCTAGATCTCCACGCTCAGGACACCCTGCCCACAGCCCCTTGGCTACAGCCCTCTGCCCACTGCCTGCAGTCCTCTGCCTGCAGCCACATGCCCAAAGCCCCCTTCACCCTGCCTACACCTCCATCTGTGGACACATGCCTGTGCCCACAGATGCTGCCTGCAGCCCCGTGAACCCTGTCTCCATCTGCCTGCCTGCAACTCCATGCCCAAAGTCCCTGTGGGCAGAATTCTGCTGCTTTGCCTTTCCCCGCTCTCCTGCCTACAGCCCCCTCCCTGCAGCCCCAGACACCTTCCCTGCAGAGGGCAGAACCTGCAGGTGGGTGCAGGATCCCAGAATTTCCTGGATTGGAAAAGCCCTTTAAGATCATCCAGTCCAATCATTAACCCAACACTGAGAAGTCCCCACTAAACCATGTCCCTCAGCACTGTGTCTACACGACTCTTCAGTCCCTCCAGGGATGGGGACTCCACCACTGCCCTGGGCAACCCCTTCCAATGCCTCAGAACCCTTTCAGCAAAGAAATTCTTCCTCTCATCCAATCTCAACTGCCCTTGGCACAACTTGAGGCCATTTCCTCTTGTTCTAGGTTGATGATTTAGACGGGGTACAGGATGATTTGGGCACAGGGCTCTTAGGCAGGCACCGCTGACCTTCCTTTGGCCGGCCAGCCAGCACTGCCTGCCCATTCTGCACATCCCTCTCTGCCACCATTTCTTCTCCTTTGCCAGTGAGGGATGCACACAGCATCTGCTGGGATGTGACCTGCAGGCATCTCCACCACCTGGGGCCAGCTCTCAGCAAAGCACCGCAGTTGGAAAAGTGACCATTATTTATTAAAAAAAAGAGCAACAAACCCCAAAATGTTCAGCAATAAACCCCTATTGATAGCTTTTCTCGATACGTGTGAGGTGTCCACGCTGACCTCTGCAATGGGGCAGCCTCACAGAGTTGGCAGCCATCTCCCCTGCTCCTGTCCCAGCCAGGAGGACATTTCCCAACTGGAAACATCACTCTAGAGTAAGGACCATTGCCCACAGCAGGCACTTCTTTGGGTATGTGGGATGGGGCTGCACTCCAGCCCACATCTGCCGTCTGCTCCAGCTGGTGGGGGACTGCTGCCTCCCCAAAATAATGGGCAAGATGTGGCTGCAGAGCTTGGGATGATCTGGTCCCAGGATGGTGCTGGCATGGAGCGTCTCTCACCGAGAGCATGGCAGTGCCATGGGCTGCAGGAGAGGAGCTCAGAGCTGCTGAGGTGAAGTCACTCCCTTAGAAGGAAAAACAAACCCAAAAAAGATAAAGTACTGGCAGTGGGTAATGGGGGTGCGGCCTCAGTCTTTGGGTGGGCTACACCAGCCTCGCTGCCTTCTCCTGCACATTGTATTCCTTGCTTCTCTTCACTTTCCAGCTGATGAGGGCAAGGAGGACAGTGCCCACCACCTTGTAGCCCACCTGCAGCCCCAGGTATCTGTCAGGAGAAGAGCAGGGAGATGCTGTGTCTGAAGGTGGCACCTCCAGCTGGCACCAGGCTGAGCTGGGGACCACCCCCCTGGTCATCCCTGTTGCAGGGGATGGGGGAACACATGGCAGGGGTACCTGTTGCGGAGGAAGTTGTTGTTGTAGTAGGCGCAGAACTGGCGCTGGGTGCACTGCTTCTGCCAGTAGATGCAGGAGGAGTCAATGAGGGCACCAAACATGGCCGGAGCTGGCAGCCAGGCTTTGGAGAAAGGAGGTTGGAGTCAGGCTGCTTGCCCGTCCCTGCCTGCATGCTGTGCCTGGTGTCCTCAAGGAGGTTCAACACCTCCAGGGACTCAAGCAAGCCCTCTGAGCACCGTCCTCCCCAGCTTCAGCAGAGGATGGACACTCACCCAGCAGTCTCATTAGTAAGAACTGGACTCCGATGGCAAACGACTTCTCGTCCTGGTTCACCACCCTGCAGGGGAGAAGCCACGGGAGGTCAGAGCTTGTATTTGGCCAAGCATCTTGGCCTGGTTGCACATCTAAGAGGCCATGTTGATCCCAGCATGGGGAACCCATCACATCATGCTTCCCCCAGTGCCCTGTCACCCACCTCTGCCCACTGCTCACCGTAAAACCATCATGTAGAGGGGGTTGTGGGACAGGCAGGCTACCAGGGCAGCAAAGGAGATGAGGAATATGGCAGGAAGAAGCATGTGGGAGCAGCTGAGAGGACAGGAGCCTGTTTTGGCAGAGGACAGTCCATTCCCAGAAGGGATCTGTGAACAGTTCTTGTAGATCTGTTGGAAACGTTTGGAAAAAAAAACAAACATGAAAGACAAGAGCAGGGTCTTGAGCAACACACCAGACCACATCACTTTGCAGAAGACTGATGAGAGTGTCAGCTCCAATTTTAAGGCAAGGCCATGGCATTCTGCCATGGGATGTACTGCCATCCCCATTTCTCCACCAGCCAGTTGAGGGAGGGGATTGTCCCGCTCTGCTCTGCACTGGTGCGGCCTCACCTCGAGTACTGCGGGCAGTTTTGGGCATCACGGGATAAAAAGAGATCTCATCGCGGTCTAGACCTTCCTCCCAAGGGGAAGAGGAAGGGCAGGTGCTGATCTCTTCTCTCTGGCCACCAACGCCAGGAGCAGAGGAACTGGCAGGAAGATGTGGCAGGGGAGGCTGAGGTTGGCCATGAGGAAAAGGTTCTTGAGGCAGAGGGTGCTGGAGCACTGGAACAGGCTCCCCAGGGAGGTGCTCATGGCACCAAGCCTGACAAGGTTCCAGAAGCATTTGGCCAAGGCCCTCAGACCCGTGGTCTGAATCTTGGGATTGTCCTGTGCAGGGACAGGAGTTGGACTCCATGATCCTAGTGGGTCCCTTCCAGCTCACAACGTTCTATGACTCCCAGGGTGTTACAGCAATCCTCCACTGCACCTTCTCAGGACTTCAGCTCCTCTGGTAGACCTCCCTGCCCCCCATGTCAACAAGGTTCTACCACATTTTTGCATTTCTTGGGTTCCTACAGCATTGCTCCACTGTCACCTGCAAGCAAAGTGTTCTCGGCTTTGCAAACCACCCGTTTTACTCACCGCTTGTTTAGGAGTGGAAGAATTGGCAGTGCTGTTTGTGCAGCCAGCGAAGCAGGGCGAAATGTACTCCACGTTGTTTTCTCCACACACAGGGTGAAAGATGTGCTCAGAGCAGTGGCACCCACTTGGCGTCTTAACCTGCTGCTGGGAACTCAATGTACTGCCAAAAAAGAGGAGAAAAAAAATATTTAAAAATCTAGAAATAGGACAGGAGGAAGAAAAATCCCTCTTACTAGAGAACAAGTTTCCCCGTTCCTCTTTGCACTGGGACACTGCCAGCAGCAGGCTGGCCTTCTGCCAGACCCTGATCCCCTGCAGGTACCTCTGCAAGTGTACAGTGAACTTCGCAGTAATTATGTTATGTCTGCAAACAAGAACTCACACACTTTTTTTTTTTTTAACCTCTGTGCTGAAAATTACTCCGCCAAATGCCTGGAGAAACGTATCTGGGCTGCATCCAGAACTGCACAAACAGATGTGTGAACAGCCCAATCTGGAAACACCATTCAGACAGAAACTGGAAGCAGCCTCGCTTCCAAACAAGCCTGACGACAGTGTGAAGTCAAGAGGACAAACTGAATCTGTTCTGTCTTGCCTTACTACCTCAGGGAGTTCATCTGCTGGAGCGGCATGGCCTGTCTCCTGTGGGAAGGGAGCACCAGGGACCTGCCCTTGGGCATGGTGAGATGGGGCTGCTCCATCTCCTGCAGGAATCCAGCACCAAGGACCTACCCTTGGACATGGTGGGATGGGGCAGAACTCATGTTCACCCATCCATGCAGCCCAAAGCTATCTGGGGATCCAGGCAAAAGCTCTTCCCCACTGCTGCTGTTGCATGGGGGGAGATTTCCAAAGCAATATAAGGCCACAGTCTCCTTTTTCATGCAAGTCCCTCCAGCAGCTCCCAGTTTCATCAGCAAGGCCCATCAAGACTGGTGTGTCTCAGCAGATCTGAGACAGGCAGTCAACCTGACACTGGTGTCAAGAGGTGAACACTCTGAGGCAAGGTGCCTCCCAAAATTTAGCACCTGTAGCACCTGATCTTGAGCTGAGGGATCTCCTCACACATGAAGCCTTGCTCTCACACAAAAAGCTTGAGATGCCAGTGCCTCAGTGGACTTCCATACGCTCCTGGATTCATGGTACATGCCATGCAGATCTCAGAGCAAAGTATAAACACGTCACTCACATATGATTTTGCAGAGTGCTGTTGCTTTCCTTCATTGTTATTTAAGTGGCTTTTAAGTGGGAGAAGCACATGGACCCCCCATCCCTCACCCCTCCACTGTGCACCTGGGACAGGAGGCTTATTGATGGCAAATTTGTACAAAAGCCCCTTGTTGGCATAGTATTGGGAAATGAGCAGGATGCACTTGACAGCAAGTCTGGGGTGGAGTCTAAATGTCATTTTTGTCTTAAGAATACATGGTAAAAGCCAAAAGTTTCCACCCATGTGAGGAGAAAGGTGATGTTCAACTGGAACAAAGGAAATGCATGAAGGTGCCCTTGTGGGGTTGATGTGGACATGGGCACTAATGCTACTAATTTTCCCTTAGAATTCCAGAGTGAAAAATATACCCTGCTTGTCTGGTACAAAAAGTTGGGAATAAATGTCCTTTTTAAGCTTTCTATGCTGTGTAGTGCTTAGATCTCCTCCAGACAGTGGGATCAAGGAGAAGCAGTAGAGTGACGATGTCTCTTCATTCCACTCCATGGACAACTGAGTCAAAAGCTGGAGGAATAAAGAGCTGGAAACAACCCAAGCGCCCTCATTACCTGGGAGGGTAGATCCCATCGATGCGTCCTGTGGAGCAGCCCATGAAGAAAAGGGGTAGGCAGATGAGGATGGAGAAAATAAGGACCACCACAGCAAACCGGGGGATGGCCCGGAGGGAAAAGGCAAAGCGTTTCATGATGATTCCTCCTAAGAGCATCCCAAGTGCTGCTGCTGGCAGATTCACAGCTCCTGCAGAGGAATGAAGCTGTTAGCTGGAGGTCATGCCTGCGAAGCACCAATCTGCTGGCAGGGGGTGGAGGTGGTGTCTTTGTGGACCTTGTGCTGGTTGGGAGAACCCATGGACCCCACTGTTACCCAAGACGGACCAAAACTCAAGGCACTTGGTACCTATGAGAAACCTCAGCCTCAGGAGTCTGACTTAGAGATGCAAGATCAATCTTGGTACGTAATTGCTTGGTCTTGTCAACTTCTTCAAGCATCCAAGTGATCCAGACCTGCTTCACCTATGTGGTGGGGCTGCACGTTTTCAATGAGAGCAGTTGCTGGCCCGCAAGAGTGAGCAAACAAATGCAGTCAGTCTCTGAGATGGCCTTCTGTGGCCACCTCAAGTCAGAAAAGTCATCAACCACCTCAAGGTGATCCCTAGGTCTCATCTGAAAATGAGTTTCCAGTGACTTTCTCCCATGGGATTAAAAACCCTGGGGCATATGGGCAGGTGGCTCCCTGCTGATGGATATTTTTCACTCTGCAGTTGCCATTGCCCAACTCACCTATGAGAAAGTTGGCATAGGAGGAGGAGGCACCATACTGCTTCTCCAGGAACTTGTTGAGGAAAGTGGCCAGACCCGCAATGACTGAGGAGAAGCTGCACTGAGCCAGCACTAGGAGGATGAAGAGCGGGTTGAGGAACAGCCTGAGGAAGATCTTTGGGAATCCTACAGGGAAACAGCAGGAAAAGTGCATTTTAGCCGTGCGATCCTCATGTCAGCAATGTGTGCTGTGGAAAAAAACCCCACCCTTAGACTGTTCCCAGTGAGTTAATGCAGGAGATGTCTAAGGCCATGGGAAAATGGAAAAGGGGTGACACCCTAATTTGGCCGGGCAGCTATCAGGACCATGGCCAAAGTGCCCTGAGAAGCGAGGTAGAGGGCCAGATCTGCCCACCACCTTCCCTCCCATGTTCTCCAAGCTCACAGCCTCCGGAGAGCTGAGCAGGCAGGGTGCGTTTGTTTTCCTGGAGCTGGGCCCCTACCTTTGGGCGGTGCAGATGGACAAAGCCGCAGGGGTTTTGGCAGAGCCCCACTGGCTGCACACGGGCAGGGTCTGGCTCCTGCAGCTGATGAACACCATATATTTTCCTGGTGGGACATTATGTGCCCCTGCCCTTTCAGCAGAGGCAGGCTGACTCTGGGCTCCTCAGGAGCAGCTCTGTTTATTTGGTCTCTAGCTTTCCCCTTCTAGCAGAGTGCCCCATGGAGACCCAGCATAGTTCATCAAAGCCCAGTGAGATAGAGAAGAGGGAGGTGACAGCTCCAGGATATGATTGTGGTGGATGGAGAGGGAAGGAGGGAGGGGCTTTAGCTGGAAAGAAGTCGTCATGGAGCTAGAAGAAATCATTCAACTGGTCTCTTTCATCAGTGACATCACTACTCAAGCCCGTTTCAGCTACACATAAACATACCAGTGTCAACTGCGGAGCAGTGACCTTCTCAAAGAGGTGGCTGGTGGTGCTGGCAGTCCCATGCCCTCTCCTGGAACCACCCAGCTGGCGCTTTCCAGCATGCTCATGCCATTTTAAGATCTTCAAACCAATTGTTCAGAGACAGTTCAGGCCCCACAGACCTCAGCACCACTGTCTTAGAGCAAGAGGGAGGTCATGTCCAACTTCCCGTGGCCACCTTTAGGTGCCTGAGATGGCCCTGGCATCTCCACACAACGTGGTGGAGAGACTCAAAGGCTCCCAACAAGCACCCTCAGCTTGAAAATGTTGGTGTGGTGGTCTCCACCCACCCAGCATGGCCCAGCACCCCTGTTGACCCTCATCTTTAAATGCTAGTCCTTTACTTTTTATAAACTCCAGCAGGGATGATTTTTCAGCTATCCCCTTCTCCATCTTCCTGAGCATGCCAGCCTCTGCATTCTGGTCCTGGAGAGGGAGAGAAGAGCAGTCTGTGGTGAAAGGGGAGCACCCATGGGTGGCTGGCACTGTCCCAGCTCCCAGCAAGGCTCTGCAGGAGCAGAGTGTGTCCCAGATACGTTTAACCCCCAGCCAAGCCTGATGGTTTTCCTGCCCATTACAGCAAAGGGGTGGGAATTATTTCAAAAACCCCTGCAACCCTTGAGCTAAAGCTTGTCCTGCTTGGAGAGGTTATAAGAGCTCAGAAAGCTTTCCTCTCCTGAACCCTAACACAACACTTCTTTTTGAGTTCTGCAAAAAGTCTGAAAATGGAAGGTGGGGACCGGTCAGCTCAAGTCTGGTGAGACCTCTAGCTATCATCATGAAATAGTTTGGGTTTGATTTTGACCTTTAAAGAATCAATGATTAAATGATTTAAAAACAAAATAATTTTTCAAACTAAACCAGCAGAGCTTGGATTTGAAAACATTGAAAGGAAACGTTTTAATAATTTTGCACATTTTAAAATTAGTTTTAATGGGAAACTTGTCTCTTTTGTGCTATTTTTTTCTCCAAAGGAAAAGCCCATTTATCAAACCCCTCTGCCCAGCGTTATCCCAATGCTGCTCCCATGTACGCCACACTTGAGGATGCTCTGATCTCAGCAGGGGCTGTCACTGGTGATGATGCTGCTGATGTCAGGGGAGCATGACCTTGCAAAAGGTGTTACAGTGGGGCATTAGGATACAGTCATCACCAGCAGAACCAGGTCAAACACCTCAGGAGGGTTGAGTCCCCATGGACAGACCCCTAAAGCAAGGAGGACTGCCCGCAGAAACCCCAAGAAACTACCCAGCCATCACCCTGCCCTAGGGAAGGTGCAGGTCTACCCAAAACGTTCCCAACATGCTAACGATGCAGCTAGTGGGAAGGGTAGGAGGTCTGTTTTTGGTCTGCTGAGCTGTGGTGGTTCTAGCTTTCCAACTAGTAGTGAGGAAGTGAAAGGTCTGGTCCCTCACATGTTAGAGGCACAGAGCTTGTTTGTAAGGCTTTCCAGTTGTGAGAAGTTATAACCACATCTGAGAAGGCTTGCTGGGCTCCCTTCTTCCTTCCCTCCCACTCCTTTCCTCTGGGGATATTCCCCCCCCAAGTGCAGCCCTGGCATCAAGTTGTTATGGTTTTCTAGAGATGAGGTCTCACCTCTCCTTTCAGCATATAACGAGGGAAAAAGAAATAAGGGATGGACGTGAGCACCAAGCAGCCCGAGGAGATGAGCAGTCCCAGCCACCAGGCTCCAATCCACCGCTGGTCCCTCGGTGTCAGGGCCACTGTAGCTGCAAGACACAAGGACCCATCGTAAGAGCTGTGCTCCTGCATGTCTAAGGGTGAAAGGGGCAAACATCCATGGAAATATGGAGTGGTGGAGCACAAAGGGTCCATGTGGGCACAGTCCAAGGGTCTCTCCACTGGTGTGGAAGAGCAAAGGGATGGAGATGGGAGATCCCACCAGCTTTAGGAGTCCTTTCCCCTGGCCAGGATCCTGCACCTCATCCAAATGGCGCCGAGCCTCCCAAATGACCATAGGATGGATTGAGTCAGCATCGAAGTATGCTGATGGCACAGGTTCAACTCTTCTCCACTGAGCCAGCCAGCAAGGCGGCAATTACAGGGGCCTGACTACATTCTCCTCTGCCCAGGGCAAGCAGTGGGTTTGGACCACGCTGCCTGCCAGGGATGCTGAGCTGAGCTGAGCTGAGACAGGGACTGGGAAAGGGCAAAGCCACCTTCCTGGAAAAAACTGCTCTCCCATTGTTCCAGGCTTGGTCACTCTCTGCTTGCAGGGGAAGGACCCGTGCCGGCAGAGGAGTGCTGTTAATGAGCCTGGTTTCCGAGTGGATGAAACTCTGGGCACCTTCTCCGGAAAAAGGAGGAGAAGGTGAGAGCCGCTCTGTCTCCAGCACAAACATCCTTCGGCTGGGCCAAGCGATGCTCACGGGAGGTTGACAGATTGCTTGGCTTGGCATGGGGACCACATCTCCCCACCACCAGGATGTTTCAACTGGGAAAGGAACCAGCAGCAACCTCCAGGTGGGAGCCCTGTGCCAGGGTGCGGCAGGAGAGGAGCCCACGCCCCACCAAAACAATCGCTCCACTTCCCCAAACAGGACCACTCCACTCTGGAGCTCAGACGTCATCATGGAGCGACTGGGCAGAGGTTGCTAAATCCATCTGCTGCTGCGGGGAGTGAGCCAAGGCTTTTTGTCGTTTCCTGCCCCAGGTTCATTTATTATTCTTATCAGGCACTGGACAAAAATGTCAGGCGAGCTCTGATCTCTCTAAGGAAACACAGGAAAAGCCACATTAATGATGAAGCAGGGGAGAATTCTTTAGTGATTAAGTTACCAGAAATAATAAGCACATACTGCAGATAAAGACAATAAGCCTGCAGTGGCATTGGCTTGGTCCTTTTCTCTGCAGATGCCAGTAAAGGGTGGTGGGGAGGAGAATGAGCAGACTCAAGCACCCACAGAGCAATGGTTGCCCTGTGGTTGTCTTCTCCATCCCTGAATGCTCCTCTCCACCACCATGTGATACTGCCTGGGCATGGTGACAGTGGGCAGACCCCAGAAAAGACCACCAGGGAAAAACAATGAGTAGGACATTGAAATGTCCTCAGGTCTCTATTTCATTGCTGGCTTTGGGACCATCTGTGGCCTTCCTCATGGGGAGATACAGTGGAGAAGGTGCCCTGGAAGTGCTATTCCAGGTCAGGTCTTTACAGGTGAGTGGGTTCTGTGGATCATGGAACTGGTGGCTTCCACCATCAGTCATCTCAGAGTGACCTGATTCACAGAAGGCTTTTAGGAGGGCTTGAGAAATAACTCACCAATGTCAACTCTTCCAATATCCACAAAAAGCCGCAACACCACAGATCCCAGCAAGTATCCAAAAGCAGGGCCGAACACGGCGATGGCAAAGAGGATGGCTGAAAAAAAGAAGCAAAGCGAGTCCGTGTGAGTAGGGAACAGTAGCTTCACTGCAGATACTTCACTTTTGTCTTCCCATGGGTGGCAGGAATGATGTTACAACGTTCAGAGGAGAGAAACCCTCTTTTATCAAGCAGCAGATAATGAGAATCACAGACTGGTTTGGGTTGGAAGGGACCTTAAAGCCCATCCAGTTCCAAGCCCCCTGCCATGAGCAGGGACACCTTCCACTAGACCAGGTTGCTCAAAGCCTCATCCAATGTGGCTTTGAACACTTCCAGGGAGGAGCAGACACAGCTTCTCTGGGCAACCCAGGCCAGTGTCTCACCACCCTCACAGCAAAGAATTTCTTCCTTTTAAGTTCCATATTGCTCAGATACTGAACATGGTGTTTATCCATCAGGACTAGGAGTCAGTGCAGGGAGGTTGGACCCTTCCAGCTAAAACCATCCTGTGATTCTGTGGTTCTGTGAAAATGTTCAAAAGGAGACAGTTTGCTTGAACTAAATTGCTCATTTTGATGCATTTTGCTGTTCTGGAGCCTTCGAGCTTGCTGGGTATGAAAGTGCCTCATCCCACTGCTATACCTCAGCTGTGCACCTTTTTTTAAAAGCTTTTTTTTCTTTCTCCCAATTAGGCAAGGCAATGTTTTAGCTTCTGCATCATAAACTGAAGTATTGAAGGGCAGGGTCTTTAGAGAAGTATTTTAACCTCACATATGGCATTCCCTTTCACAGGAAGATGCTGAGACCTAGAACAAAACAAGACTCAAAGGGCAGTGGTATTTATGTTGTGTTGAGGCAATCCAGACTCACGGTAGTCATACCCCCGACATAGACTTTCCCATGGCCCTAAAGTGACCACCTATGTTATGAAGAACAAGCCACCCCTATTTTCCTTCATCATCAGGATCTGCAGGTTTGGGAGTCCAAAGAGGTTCTGGAAACAGTGACCCCTTGCCACAGTGGGAAGACAAAGATGTTCAATCCCTCTTGTTGCCAGCTCAGACTACTACATTTGAGCTGAGAGAAGCAAGTACTACCCACACGGGAGACCTTCTGCAGAGCTCTTAGGTGGTGCAGCAGCCCTTTCCAGCAGGAGCCTGGAGCAAAGCCCACCTGGATGGGTCAAAAGACCCTGCCAGGCACTTCAGTGTTCATCCAAAGCCTGGCCTTGGTAGTCTAATCCTGAAGGTTTTCCCTTCTCCTTTAGTGCTTATCTTATTTTGGTATACCCACTTTCAGTTCCTAAATCACTCTGATGCCTTTGACTGCTTTAAAGACATTGTTGGGCACCAGGAGGAATCGGGTTTTTAAATAATTTTGGGACTGAGCTCAAAGCTCACGTAGGATGGCAGCACCAGGTGGGTTTTTGCCAATCACAGAGAAAAAAATGCAGTTTAAGATGGAAGCTAGCACCTATCTCTTTGCAATCAGAAGTCCTCCTGACTGGGAGGACTGTCAGCCCCCACCAGGCAGGGACCATGGCAAATGGCAAATTGACCAATAGACAATTCCATGGCAAAAAAAAAAAAATGTCAGTTCTGAACCCTTGATGCAAAACCTGGCTTAATTGCTTCCTGCAGGATGTCATACCTCTGGTTAAATCATGGTCAACTGATGCTCAATAAGAGTAGGAGATGGCCCCTGAGAAGGTTTCCTTACTGCACTTTCACCCCATGGATGGCATAATTTCTCACAGACACAAAGGAGATGACTCAGCTCATCCATCTCATCTCCCTGCCCTGATTACAGAATCACAGAATGTTAGATCTCATCATCTAGTCCAACCCTCCTGCCAGAGCAGGATCGCCTACAGTAGGTCACACAGGAAGGCGTCCAGGCGGGTTTTGAATGCCTCCAGAAAAGGAGACTCCACAACCTCTCTGGGCAGCCTGTTCCAATGTCTTGTCACTCTCACAGTGAAAAAGGTTTTCTTTATGTTTACATGGAACCTCCTATACTTCAGCTTGCACCCCTTACCCTGTTGGACATCATTGAGAAAAGCCTGGCCCCATCCTCCTGACATTTGTCCTTTACATATTCATAAACATTAATGAGGTCACCCCTCAGTCTCTTTTCCAAACTAAAGAGGCCCAGCTCCCTCAGCCTTTCCTCATAAGGGAGATGTTCCACTCCCTTCATCATCTTGGTGGCTCTGTGCTGGACTCTCTCAAGCAGCTCCCTGTCCTTTTTGAACTGTGGGGCCCAGAACTGGACATAATATTCCAGGTGTGGCCTCACCAGGGCAGAGTAGAGGGGAAGGAAAACCTCTCTCGACCTACTAACCACAGCCTTTCTAATACACCCCAGGATGCCATTGGGCTTCTTGGCCACAAGGGCACGGTGGTGGCTCATGGTCATCCTGCTGTCCACCAGGACTCCCAGATCCCTTTCCCCTACACTGCTCTCTAGTAGATCATTCCCCAACCTATACTGGAACCTGGGGTTGTTCCTGCCCAGGTGCAACACCCTACACTTGCTCTTATTATATTTCATTAAGTTTTTCCCCGCCCAGCTCTCCAGCCTGTCCAGGTCTCTCTGGATGGCAGCACGGCCTGCTGGTGTGTCAGCCACTCCTCCCAGCTTTGTATCATCAGCAAACTTGCTGACAGTGCCCTCTGTTCCCTCATCCAGGTCAGTGATGAATATATTGAATAGTACTGGTCCCAGTACTGACCCTTGAGGGACTCCACTAGACACAGGTCTCCAACAAGACTCTGCCCCATTAACCACTACTCTCTGGCTTCCTCCCACCAGCCAGTTCACAGTCCATCTCACTACCTGATCATCCAGACCACACTTCCTCAGTTTAGCTGTGAGGATGCTGTGGGAGACCGTGTCAAATGCTTTGCTGAAATCAAGATAGACCACATCCACTGCTCTGCTACCATCTATCCACCTGGTTATATCCTCATAAAAGGTTACCAGGTTGGTTAAACAGGACTTCCCCTTGGTGAAGCCATGCTGACTGCCCCTAATGACCCTCTTATCCTTGATATGACTTGAGGTGTCACCAAGGATAAGTTGTTCCATCACCTTTCCAGGGATGGAGGTGAGGCTGACCAGTCTGTAGTTACCTGGGTTCTCCTTCTTGCCCTTTTTGAAGATTGCAGTGACATTTGCTTTCCTCCAGTCCTCAGGCACCTCTCCCGTTCCCCACGACTTAGCAAAGATGAGGGAGAGTGGTCTAGCAATGACTTCAGACAGCTCCCTCAACACCCGTGGGTGCTGCACCCATAAATCCACCAGGACCCATGGATTTATGGGTGTCCAGATTGCTTAATTGGTCCCTACCCAGTCCTCATCAACCAGGGAAAACTCCTCCTTTATCCTGATTTCCTCTGGGGCCTCAGGGGTCCAGGGCTCCTGAGGACAGTCTCTAGCAGTGTAGACAGAGACAAAGAGGGTATTCAGGAACTCTGTCTTCTTTATATCCTCTGTCACCAGGTTCTTTGGCTTCCTAACACTGACACCATAAATAGAACCCTAGAGAGAATAGCTGACTATCAATGGGAGAGACAACCCAGCCTTTTAATGGAGGAGGATCTCATCTGAGTCCCACTGGCTGCTCAACCTGTGTCCACAGGTTCTTCTCCAGATGAGCATATCCAGATCCTACCGCTAAGGTCTGGAGGAAACAAAACAATATACAGCAATGGCCCACTTACCAACATACAACGGGGAATTGTTTGCTTCTGCAAAGTCATCTACATAGGATATCCCAAAGGGCTGGATGGGAACTGTCCCGATCCCAGCCAGCAGTTGGGCGATGACCATCATTGCCCATATGCTGCTGGCCTCCTTCTGGGGATCCTGCGTGGTGTTCGGGCACACGAACTTATTCTCTGCATAGCAGAGTTCAGCCTGGATCTGGCTTTTGTTCCCTGAAAGGGAGAAGAATGAGCATTACAACACTGGGCATGTCCCCTGCCTCCTCCCACACTAAATCCCTAAATACCGGGAATCTCCCAAATTTGCTGAGTAGGCATGCACTGCTGGATGGATTGCTCATTTTATTTAGCAGTCCTAATCATCATCCCCTTCCTTTAGGGTATTATATTGAGGTCAGTGTAACAAAAAAACAGGCTGTAATTTTTTAACAAACTTTTAAATTCAGGCTGATTAGAGAACTGCAGAATCCCAGAATTGCCTGGAAAAGCACTCGAGGTGCGGCCTCACCAGTGCCCAGGACAGGGGGAAGAGAACTTCCCTGATCCTACTGGCCACACTATTGTTGATCCAGGCCAGGATGCTGTTGGCCTTCTTGGCCACCTGGGCACTCTGCTGACTCATGTTCAGTGGGCTAAAAGATGGAAGCAAATTGATTTCTTCTGTAAAGGCTCAGCCCTGCAGCCCAGCTCCAGTGAGCTGCATTTGAGTTGTCAGCAGAGGATAAAAAAGCCTTCGGACAGAAGGTGTCAAAGACAGTGGAAAAGCCTAAATATTCATGGATGGAAAAGCCTGTTTTTCATGTAAAATGAAGGCGCTACAGAGCAAACAGAGTAAGCCCTGGTCTTTTGATAGTAGGTCTTCCCACCTTGGCTTTTCTTTTTCTTATTATTTGTAATTGGTTCAACATTCCTATCACATCTTTCTCATTAACAGAGTAACTGTGGATTTTCTACACTTCTGAGCAGACAAACACAAAATGAAAACAAATATTTGTCAGGTGGTTAGGAGTTTTCATTGGCATAGTGCAGCAGCACATTCCTAATAGTTGGTCACCACAAAAATCCTTATGTAAGTCCATGTGAAGCCGTGTTGTCTGGAGGCTCCACGCTGCCAGACAAGGAGCCTCCTCTTGTAATAAACATTTTGCCACAGCAAAAGCAAGAGCCACAGAAGCCTCTCATGCCAGATTGCATGCTGTGGAGTGAGGCTGCTCTCACTTTAATGAGGGCAAACCTAACCCATGACTTTTCAATGCCAATGATCTTTGCTGCATTATGGTACCCGGGCAGGAACAAGGAGTGAAGCTCCATGGGTGACCTGGCTGCCCTGAGTAGGACACTCTGTCCCTGAATCATAGAATAATTTGGTTGGAAAAGACCTTTGAGATCATTGAGTCCAACTGTAACTATCTAATACTAAAACATATGTCTGAGCACCTCATCTGCCCATCTTTTAAATACCTACAGGGTTGGTGACCTAACCATCTCCCTAGGTAGATCGTTCCAGTGCCTGAGAACCCTTTCAGTGAAGAAATTTTTCCTGACATCCAATCTGTACCTCCCTTGGCACAACTTAATGCCATAAATCTCCGTTGCTGTTATCTCTCAGGAGCAGCCCACCTCCTTCCAAAGCAAAGACCTTACTTCTTCATATCATCATGGGGAGGTCTTCAACCTACTCAGCCTGCCATGCAAACTCCAACCAGGACTGGAATATCTTCATGAGCTGTAAATGCTGGACCACATATGGCTCCAGACAAAGGAGTAGGATGATACCTGCTCCTTCAACTTGTTTCATTTGTAGTAAGAGCAGCCCCTGTCTTGAATCCTGAAGCAGGAATTTAAGCTGTCACAAAACTTGGCATCTGATAGCTGATTCACTCTCCAAACCATCCAACTCAAAAAACACAGAGACATCTGAGGCCAAGTAGCAGGAAGGCAGCTGCAAGCCAGCAGAGCTGATCTTCGTATTGCTGCATGAGCGCTGGCATGCTCTCAGCCCCATGCTTGGCCATCATTTTTAATAACATTTTATGAGATCTGGGCTTGCAGATCAGCTGTGGTGGCATCAGATTTCCCCGAGCTGATGTGGGAGAGCAAAGCCAGAGGATCTCTAACCCTTTGGTGGAAGCAGAGATTGCCAGCAGCTCTCTCCTTGCTGTGCTTTGCTCCCCATCTGGGGTTTGCATCCCATTGTGCTGTGGCAAAGTCATCTCCTAACTAAAGGTGCCTAAGGTAACTAAAGACTTGCCTCAAGCCACCCAGCAGGTCCCAGGCACAGCCATGGCTCCCTGAGCCCAGGGGATTGGGCTGACATGTCATGGACAGGGCTCAAAACCTTTCCAGGAGGAAGCATCTTCTAACTAGCGGTGCAAGGCTTTCCCTGGATGGCACTGCTGTGACATCTGGCATCCCTCTTGGTAGCACAGGCTCACGGGGGAACAACGTGGCATGGAGCTGAGGTCACTTTAGGTTTTCAGAGGTGGCAATCCCCAAAGAGGCTCAGGCTCAAGGATGTAGGGGCTGAAGTCACTTTGGGAAGATCAAAGCCAGCTTCGCAGTACCTGATGCAGGGTCTTGTGTGTATTGCATTCTGCATGGAAACTGTACCTGTCATCATACACACTAGCTTGTTCCCAAAGCCTGCCCAGTTAAACTGGTAGCCCTCCTTAGTGTGGATCTGCTAGAGCAGAACAGGTCCTGGGGACAAGAGATCTTAATGCTGCTCTATCACCCACACAGTGCGCAGCAGCAGAGAGGTGACCTCACTTCTGGTGCTGCAATAGCTCGGTGACGCCAGTAAAGATTAATTTTACTTCACTTTCCAAAATGCTCTGGGCTATAGGTGAACCATTAGCTGTGATTTCCTTCAGCCCAAGCTCTCAGCAAGGCTGCAGAGCATTTACTCTTCTCCCTTGCACTGCCAGAGCTCTCAGCTGCTTGCTGTGAGACCACCGACAGCAAGGTCACACACATAGGAGAAAGGAGAAGATGATTGTCCTGGTTTGGGCTGGGCCAGAGCTGGTGTCTGTTCAGCAGCCAGAACAGCACTGGGGTTTGGGTTCAGCTGGGATTTGTTAGGAGAGAAATGCTGAGAACATCCCCATGTTGGCATTTGTGTCCCTGGGAGTGAAGGACTTTGTGTTTTGTCCATCTGCAAGTGCAAGATCTAAGGGGGGAGGAATATTTAAATGCATCAGCTCAGTTGGCATTTGGCTCTGCCAAGGGGCTATTCCATCTCCTATCCCCCATGGGCAGGACATTCATGAGGGGCTCTTCCTCTCTTGCTCTCTCTGGCTTTCGCTCGGGCTCTCGCTCTTCCGGGATTGCGGTTTCGGTTCGGGATTGTCGCTCCTTCAGGATCGTTATCTGGGAACGGGCCGGGCTTGGTCGGTGGGTGGTGAGCAATGGCACTGGGTATCACTCATTTGCATATTTTACCACTATTATTATTATTATCATCATTACTATTTAAATATCATTATTATTGTAAGTTTTCTTTTATTTAATTTATTAAATTGTTCTCATCTCACCCTACGAGTCTCCTTCCCCCTGCCCCTGAATTCTCTCCCCTGTCCCCTATGGGGGGAGTGAGCAAGCTGCTGGGTTTGGCTGCAGCCAAGTGCTGCCCAAGTGCAACCACCACAGACATGCTTTTCCCAACACCACATGGGCTGCCCAGCTTAAACTCTCACTGAGAAAAACCAGGGCACAGCCTGACAGGCTCCAATAGAAAGCAAACCTCTCTCCAGGATGCTCATGAGCAGGTTGGAAGGACCACACCACCCATGCCAAAAGCAGGGACATGGCATGCTTAGGGATCAGAAGAAAGATGGGTGTGCACAGCCAGGAGAGAAGCACATTAAAAATAACAGGCTGGAATAGGCTGCCCAAAGAGCTTGGTGGAATCTCTTTCTCTGGAGATGTTCAAAACCTGCCTGGACACCATCCTGTGCATCCTGCTCTGGGTGAACCTGCTTTGGCAGGGGGGTTGGACTGGATGATCTCCAGACGTCCCTTCCAACCCCCACCATTTTGTGATGCTGTGATAACATATTAAGCTATTTTAAAAATTAGTTTTCAAGTACACTTTATAGTATCCATGTGGAAGGATATGCTCTCTCTCTGAATATGAAGCCTCCTTAGAAATATTCCTGGGGTGGCACGTCAAGTTGAGATGATGGCCATCCCAGGCATCTCAGCCCTACAGCAAGCTCCTTGGGCACTGATGGGAGTGAGAGGTGTCTTGGCAGCCTGGAGAGGAGGTCCTGCCTGCTGAACCTGGCACAAAGACTGCTCCCTCTGGAGGCCTTCAACAGCATCTCTACTGGGCACTGGTGAGGCCACACCTCGAGTGCTGGGTTCAGTGTTGGGCCCCTCACTCCAAGAAGGACATGGAGGTGCTGGAGCGTGTCCAGAGAAGGGCAATGGAGCTGGGGAAGGGTCTGGAGCACAAGTGTGATAGGTTCATGGCTGAGGGAACTGGGGTTGTTGATTGTGGAGAAAAGGAGGCTGAGGGGAGACCTTCTGTCTCTCTCCAACTCCCTGAAAGGAGAGTGTAGAGAGGTGGGGGTGGGTCTGTTCAACCAAGGAACAAGTGACAGGACAAGAGGAAATGGCCTCAAGTTGCACCAAGGGCAGTTGAGATTGGATGTGAGTGAGAATTTCTTTGCTGAAAGGGTTCTGAGGCATTGGAAGGGGTTGCCCAGGGCAGTGGTGGAGTCCCCATCCCTGGAGGGACTGAAGAGTCGTGTAGACATAGTGCTGAGGGACATGGTTTAGTCGGGGACTTGTCAGTGTTGGGTTAATGATTGGACTCAATGATCTTAAAGGTCTTTTCCAACCACTATGATTCTATGATCTATGGATAATTCAGGTACTTCATCATGACCAGAGCAATCGGCACCTGAAACCACAGCTATAAGGACATGCCCAGAAGAGGCAGAAGGGATGCCATGTGTAATTACTGAATTGGGTAGGCATAGGCAACCCAGCCCAGAGCAAGTGGAGCTGGATTTGTGCTGGGACATCTCACGGTAGTAAGGGTGGAGGCACTTACCGATGCTAAGCGTGTTGTATTTGTAGGGGTCTGATAGGAAGTGGGGCAGCGTAACCAGGAAGGCTCCCAGCGCCAGCAGCAGCCCACCAATGCCGATCACCCGTGGACGGTGAACTCGGCTGCCGAAGTAGCTGACAAAGATGATCAGGACCACATTGCCGATCTGTAAAGGGCACAGTCAAATGGGGAGAATGTTAGAAGATGTCATGGAGGAAGTCAAGCCCTGCCCTATAACTGGTCCCTCATGACTGTGCCTGGGTGGGTGGAGAGCTCTCTTATCAGGTGGTCTTTGACCTCCACAAGAGCAGGAACGGGACAGCCTTTCACCCTGCATATTCACAAGTCAGTGCTTCCTTCTCATCCAAAGCCAGTGGGTCAAACCCTTGGCTTCTGTCACATCTGTGCAGCCCTTGTTGGCACGGATGGCTTCACAATCTCCCCGTGATTTGCTTGGGGATTTTTTCAGCACCCACATGTGCTGCCCACCCCATAGGATGTGGAATAAACTAACAGTCCCCCCAAATACAACAAGAAATGAAGCATATCGCCTCCATTCTCATGGTTCGAAGCAGACATGAGCTTGGCTACAAAGTCCAGCTCATTGCAAATGTTTGTGACTCAGGACCGTTGCAACTGCAGATTTGATCAGCTAAAAAGATACAAAAACATGCAGCTTGCTCAGGCAAGTGGATGAACACCACAAAATTACCATTGCATGGGTTTTGACAGCTTGGGACAAGCTAAACATTATTTTAATCTCGACACGTATGGCTAAGAATACTTTTTATTTATGTTTATATAGGCTCCATTGTTTCATAGAATCACAGAATCTTGTGAGTTGGAAGGGACCCACAAGGATCATCCATTCCTGTCCCTGCACAGGACAACCCCAAGATTCAGACCATGTGTCTAAGGGCCTTGGCCAAATGCTTCTGGAATCTTGTCAGGCTTGGTGCCATGAGCACCTCCCTGGGGAGCCTGTTCCAGTGCTCCAGCACCCTCTGCCTCAAGAACCTTTTCCTCATGGCCAACCTCAGCCTCCCCTGCCACATCTTCCTGCCATCTCCTCTGCTCCTGGCGTTGGTGGCCAGAGAGAAGAGATCAGCACCTGCCCTTCCTCTTCTCCTTGTTGAGGAAGTTCTAGACCACGATGAGATCTCCTCTCGGTCTCCTTATGTCTCTGTTTTTTTTGTTCTTGGAATTGCTGCAGCCATCAGTGAGGAAAGACTGTGGTCCTGGACAGGCAGGGGAGTTCACACAGAGCTCAAGCACAGAAATCTCTCATAAAAGAGAAATAAAGATGTATCTGTTGTCTGCAAGCAGTTATTCTTTAACAGCATGACATGTGTCCTATTCCAATCCTTTTCCCTTTATATTCTTGCAGTAATGGACGGCTCTGCGTGGTGTTTGCTTTGGTATTACTTTTGCAAGCGTTCATTCCCATAAGTAATTTCTCTAGTGGATGAGGAGCACACGGGTTACAGATGTGTTATTGCTGTGAGTGGTGCACTATTCTGCAGGGCTTAATTATGCCAGTCCAGGATTACCAATGTTAAAACTGCCCAAGCCCAAGAACCCTGAGGACCTCCTCTAGGTCTCTTTCTTTGATGGTTTGGACCATCACAATCAGGAGGAAGTCCTACACCAGTCTCAGTAGGCTTGAACCAGTCTTTTTCACCTCAGATGTATGTGCTGGTTGCAGTAAGACTCTGGCATCTATTTCTCCAAGGACCCAGGAGAATTTCCAGTGCTCAGCCTCTTGGTGGAAGATTCCATGTGAGATCACCAGCTGGATGCAAGGTGAGCTGCCACCAAGCACTTCTTTGTCTGTGCCACCAAAAGAAAGCCTCTGCCAGCAGGTCTTTTCCTCATTGGCCTTGATGAACTACCAGAAAGGACACAATTCATGACAATATGAACTAGAAAACTTATTTTAGAGGAGTGAGGGATTAAAAAGCTCTCATGAGAAAATCCTTGGCCAGCTCAGCAATATGATGCCAGTGAGTCAATCCTTTGCCATAGGGCCAGGGTCTCCTTTTAGAGAAAGCTTGGAATGACTCAGGCCAGGGTTGTTCCTAAAGCCAATGAGAAGCCTATGAAAACAAATACAAACATTAGAACTTGTTCACAGAGCTGTAGTTGTGTGGATACTACTCAGAATAAAATGTTCTTCTTTGCAAAAGCTGTAAGAACTGTCAGGAGAATCACATTGTATGTTTTCTGTCTCCCAGTCATGTCTCTGCTGGAGATGTCTGCCATTGCAGGGTGGAGTGGTCTCCTCTGAAGCAACTTGCTTTCTGCTACTGCCCTCTCCAAGGCCACATCCTCACCACATAACCCTACATTCAACATCCTGGCATGTGGCAGAGCAGAACTGAAGTGTGTAGAGGTGACCAAGTGTACAGCAGCAGGTACTTCATCCAGCACATGTGGGCATCGCCAGGGAAGCACTGAGTGTGAGAAACCTATTCTAGTGAGAATAGGTTGCTCACACCTATTTAAGTGAGAACCTATTCAAGATACAACCTATTCTGGGAAGATCACCCTGCATTCTGGTCACCCCTTGGGGTCCCCACACAAGCATCTCACCCTGTTACCTCATGCAAGCTAGAGATGAATCCTGAAGAAAGACTGGAGAGCCCAAAGCGCTTCTCAATGGTGGTGAGGCTACTCTTGAAGTTGGCACTGTAGAGGAGCTGGGAGAGCTGGAGAAGCCCATGGCACAGCACAAACACCTGAGGGAAGAAAAGAAGATACCATCCCAGTTAGTGTCTTGCTGATGTGCTGGCGACCATGCCTCATGTGAGGGATTTGAGAGTAATGCCCACGTGGATTCAAGTTAGCCAACACAGCTGCACCTCTGACATGCAACAGATCTACTGAAAGGCCCAGTTCTGGATCTGTAATTAACTTAGCTTTGCAAAGTGAGTGATGCAGTGTTCAGAAGAGAGGACAAGGAGCTCTATTTTTGTCTTTTCTCTGCTTTACTGCTATTAGCATTCATTATTATTTGCACTGCAGCAACAATTGTGCAACCCTTAAGAGCAACTCTCCAACCCTGGGAGGACATGTTGCACTGGGAGCTGTACAATGATAAATTAACAAGATGGGCTTGACTCACTACAGGGGCCCCTCACTCCAAGAAGGACATGGAGGTGCTGGAGAATGTCCAGGGAAGGGAAACGGAGCTGTGGAAGGGGCTGGAGCACAAGTGTGATGAAGAGCAGCTGAGGGAACTGGGGTTGTTGATCCTGGAGAAAAGGAGGCTGAGGGGAGACCTTCTGTCTCTCTCCAACTCCCTGAGGGTGTAGATAGGTGGGGGTGGGTCTGTTCAACCAAGGAACAAGTGACAGGTTGTTGTTGAGATTGGATGTGAGGAAGAATTTATTTGCTGAAAGGGTTCTGAGGCATTGGCAGGGGTTGCCCAGGGCAGTGGTGGAGTCCCCATCCCTGGAGGGATTGAAGAGTCGTGTAGACATAGTGCTGAGGGACATGGTTTAGTAGGGGACTTGTCAGTGTTGGGTTAATGGTTGGACTCGATGATCTTGAAGGGTTTTTCCAGGCAATTCTGGGATTCTGATTCTGTGACATTGCATAGTCTGGGTGGGTGCTCCTGAGACCACATTGAAGCTAATCCTGCAGCTGCCGTGCTGCAGCTGAAAGGGAACCACACTGCTTTCGACTACCTGAGACCCAGTGTTTCCAGTAGGCCCTGTGAATTCACTCAGCTGTAAAGCCCATTAACAGAACCTGCTCCAAGGGGTGTTGCAAGAAAAAGTTGAAAAAGGGTTTTAAAAGCCCCAGAGAGAAAGGATGAAATATGCACCATGTAGTCTCACAACTGGAAGACCTCTGATGTATTCTGTAAGCTGCATCTTTCTCTCGAGCCAGGCTGTGAGCTGGGCCAGAAACCAAACCAAATGGAAGCAAAACTTGCCTGGAGCATAGGAGGGAATATGGAGAGTTTACGGGGCAGGGCAGAAGCATGGTGGAAAGAGTCTGGGTGGCCTGGGAGAGGAAAACTCTATCAACCGGGGATGCAAGAGGCAGCCCACAAGTGTCTTTTGATCTATATTTAGTCAGAACAGTTTTCCTTTATTTTTCTTGGAATGGAATGCATCCCTACAGTGCCAAAAGTATTTTAAAATAATAAAAAAAAAAGGTGGGGGGGAAGGTCTTTTTATTTAAATTCACAGGAAATCAAACATTTGCTGAATACCGGAAATATGTCCCACAAAGATAACGGCGGGAAGCCTGAGATGATGAATGGGGGATCAAAGGTATTGCAGGGCTGACAATGTCCTTGGCTAGGAGAGCAGCAATACTTGTTATTAGTATTTATTTGAAAGGGCGGTAGCGCCCAGAAGCCATGACCTGTTGTGTGAAAAAAATCAAACCAAAACAAAACAGAAAAAGAACAAAATTGTCCACCCGAGACAGAGGATGCAAATGCCGTAGGTGGGTGGAGTGGCTTTTTTGCGGAGCAGAGGAGGATGCAGAGCCAGGTCCAGCAATGGCAAGAGAATTTGGGTAGAGGAAGATTGGAAAGATGACGGCTATTTGGGTAGGAGATGATGGCCAAGAAGAGGGTTATTTGGTTAGGAGAAGATAAGTGAGAAGCTGGGAAGCTTCTCCTGAGAGGGAGGATAGCACCAGGCAGAAGACATAGCTGGGTATCTAAAAGCATAAGAGATGGGAGAGATGCTGACAGACAGTGGGAGAGAAGAGGACAGAGGTGAAGGGAAGGAGAAAATGGAGCCCTGGCAGTGTGAGGACAGCTTGGGAACAACCTGGAGACCACAGAAAAGTAGGAGAAATAAAAAAAAAAAAAGGGAAGAAGGGTGAGAGGAACAAGCTGCCATCATAAACTCCCCAGCCACATCTTGGAGGGGTATCAGCACACAGGCTGGCATCAGGCAGGCATCTGCCACCATGGTAGCCAAGCAGGAGAGGACAAAGTCCCAGGCTGGAACTTTGCCCCAACAAAAAGCTGCAGAGCAACAATGTGGGGTGTAACGTGGGAAACCCTTACAGACAGGGACAAAGTGGAAGTGAAACACCTGAAAGTAAACTCTTGAAGCAGAATGACCTCTACACCTTCCAGCTATCAACTCCTACGTTCAAAAATCCATCCCAGCACATTGTCCTGTGCATGATAGCTGGATCAAACACCTTCACCATCCCCAATCCTGACCTGGGATCACCATTTAATTAGTCCAGCTGGGCTGGTCTGGAGCAGAGAGGTGACTCCTACGAGGATGAGAAATGGAGAGGAGATCTTGTTGCCAAAAAACATTCATTTTGTTCCTGCTGCTCTGGCCAGACCCTGCTGAAGTCTTTTGAATAAGGAAGCACTGGCTAAACAGCAGAGATGGGACCTCCTGAGATGCAGAGCAGCTGGAGGGAGAGCTTTCCCAGTGTGAGGCGTTAGCTGGAGAAACCAGGCTGTTTACCAACGAGGAGGGAAAAGGGTGGATCACCGAGGCTGAATTTAGCACAGCAAATGTCAGCCTAATCCCAGGGCCACGGGGAGATGAGAAGTGTTGGGGAGACAGAAGATGCTGGTGGAGAGGGAAGATGAGGAGGAGAGGCAGACCAACTCCTCGAAATGCTGGGGATGGGGAGAAGACAAAGGTATGGAAGGATCATGGGGAACCTGCATTAACTGTACTTCATGAGAGGATGGAAGGCAGGAGATGAGAGGGACAAGCTGTGGTCAGAGAGGGCAGGCAGGAGAAGGCAGAGCTGGCAGCAGGTGGCCTGAGGTGGGTTTATGCATTGGTAACAACCTGAAGGATGGACAAAATGGGGCCAAGGATACTGAGATGCCTGAGAGTAAGCTGGGGCTGCCTGCCCATGAGGGAAGCCAAGGTATGAGAAATGCAGCTGGACACCAACAACGAGGGGAGAGGAAGACTTTGGCATGCAACTGCTCCCTCCCACCCATGAGACCTTCTAATCCAGCTCCTGCAAGCTGGCTTAGCAGGAAAAGCAGAAGGGCAAGAGGACCTGATCCCACTCCATGCTGCTGCCAGAATCCAGACCGCACAGCAGCATCAGCCCTTGGATGCGCAGAGCTGGGAGGGTGGGAGAAGGACAGAGGAGATACCCAAAACACTTGGAGCAAAGCAAAGCAGCCTTTGCTCCAGGAGCTGTGCCGCTGGAGCTCAGCTTTTCCAGACACACTTTGACTGTCCGGAGGTAAGAGATGTGCTTGATTTAAGACTTCCCCCGCACTCAGCAGATTCAATTTTAATTAAAATAACAACTGCCCAAACCTTGAAGGCTCTAAGTGCAAATAGCTGGGAGAGGGGCTTACTTACTTGGAGGGTTCCCCAAAAGGACCCCATGAACCGTCTGACCTTGGCACTGGCCAAGACGCTCCAGCTGGGAAGAGCTGACCTCTGAGGCTGATGGAGATGCAGGGCACCACTCTGCCATGTTCCCTCACAGATCCTCATCCATCCATCTCCCATTCCTGTCCCTCTCCCCATGCACCCTCATCCCCACATAGAGAATCACACAGAATTGCCTGGATTGGAAAAACCTTTTAAGATCGTCGAGTCCAATCATTAACCCAACACTGACAAGTCCCCGACTAAACCATGTCCCTCAGCACTATGTCTACACGACTCTTCAGTCCCTCCAGGGATGGGGACTCCACCACTGCCCTGGGCAACCCCTGCCAATGCCCAAGAACCCTTTCAGCAAAGAAATTCTTCCTCACATCCAATCTCAACTGCCCTTGGTGCAACTTGAGGCCATTTCCTCTTGTCCTGTCACTTGTTCCTTGGTTGAACAGACCAACCCCCACCTCTCTCCACTCACCTTTCAGGGAACTGGAGAGAGCCACAAGGTCTCCCCTCAGCCTCCTTTGCTCCAGGATCAACAACCCAGTTCCCTCATCACACTTGTGCTCCAGACTCTTCCCCAGCTCTGTTGCCCTTCTCTGGAAATGCTCCAGCACCTTCTTGTCCTTCTTGGAGTGAGGGGCCCAACACTGAACCCAGCACTTGAGGTGCGGCCACACCAGTGCCCAGTACGAATGTTCACACTGACCACCCACAACCTGCTGGTCCATGAAAACAGCACCAACTTGGTCCCTTCCAGCTGCAGAGAGCACCAGATGTGCTGCACAACATCAGCAACCCCAGAAGGGGACAGAGATGCAATCATCCATCTTCCATAACACTTAAGGGAGAATGGGTTTTTAAAGAAGAGCCAAGCTCATCTGAAGGGAGGTTTTGCTGATGCAAAGCCAACACAACAGCACTGCAGGTGAAGACATGGTGGGAGGTTAAGCAGTTGGAGACACTCCCACGAATACAACGTGCTGACCCTCTGGAGCAGATGCTCCCATCAGAGCCTGGTGTATTTTTGGAGCTGCAGGCAAGCAGCAATTGCGGGCAGCTGGGATGTAGCACAGCAAGGCTAAAGACATGCACACACATGCAACACACACACACACATACAAAATCCCCTCTCAATCATTCTTTCACTGGATTGATCCTGACTCCAGGCTGTTTATACAAGACACTTGACTCCTTTCCAAGATGCACTTCATTTAAAAGGAAAACAAAAGCCTGCGGATAGATCCCTCACAGACATGCTGATCCCCATCACCAGGTTTGTGGGGACAGGGGATCTATAAAAATAATAGAAACATAAAATGATTAAGGTTGGAGAAGACCTCCAAGATCATCAAGTCCAGTCATCAACTCAACAACATCATGCCCACTAAACCATGTCCTGAAAGATGGGGACAGACTTCTTAGCAGGGCCTGTAGCAACAGGACAATGGGTGATGTTTTTAAAGTAAACCAGGGGCGATTCAGACAAGGTGTAAGGAAGACGTTTTTTATAGTGAGGGGGGTGAAACACTGGCCCAGGTTGCCCAGAGAGGTGGTAGAAGCCCCATCCCTGGAAACATTCAAGGTCAGGCTGGACACGGCTCTGAGCAATCTGATCTGGTTGAATATGTCCCTGCTCACTGCAGTGGGGTTGGACTAGATGACCTTGAAAGGTCTCTTCCAACCCAAACCTTTCTGTGATTCTATGATTAGCAGCTCCCAGGGCAATGCCTTTCATAAGGAAGAGAAACCCATCCTGTTGTAGGGAAGACGAGGGATTGGTCGCTCCATGGCCTGGCCAACACTTCCCATGGGATGCCAGGTATGGCCACCGTGGCTGGTGCACTCCTGGGGGATATCTGAGACAATATTTCAGCCCTTGCTGCCACCTCAGAAGACCCACTTGCACCCTTTTCACTTCTCTGAAGCTCATAGGGAATAAAATAAGGCTCTGGGAGGAGAGAGAACTCCTCCCAGCCTCCTGCTGAACCCATAAAGGGGACAAGGATGAGGAAGCCAGAGACAAGAGGTAAACAGGTCTTTGAGGTGCGTCAGAAGCTTTCAAGTCAGAGGGAAGTTGCTAGTCCCAGGGCTGGATGCATGCACTGCCCCATGTCACATGCTGGGTCCACTAAGCTGCATTCCCTTATCTTGTGGCGCTCTCTTTCCATATTGCTTATGTAAGATAATGCACTGTCAACACTGTCACTGGCCTGAGCAAACACCTACCTGAAGCTACACAGAGACTGGACTTTTAAAAAGCCAATTATGAAAGGAGAATTGTTTCCTATGAAGTTTTTGGGGGAGGCAGGGTGAAGGAGTATCCCCTGGTCACCAAGGCAGCCAATAAAATGCTTGGCAAGTTGGGTTAAATTAGAAAAAAAACAAACATGGGTTAAATAGAAAAAAAAGACAAACATTAAGTGCTTGATAACCCCAGCCTGCAGTGTTGGACATGGATCAGAGTCAAGGCCAGGTAACAAAATTCAGTTTTCTTTTTATTTCAAAGGAGTGAACAGCCTCTATTGAGCCTCCAGGAGCCTCCTCCAACAGCCAGGCTCCACTCTGCAGAGGGACCAGAGGTTTGGGAAGATGCTGCTACATGCAGGACAGCCACTGTCTCTTCCTCTGGAGAAATGAATTAAGGGTTAATTCTCTTCTCTGCTACCACAGCATGAAGCTGTGGAAGCAGCACTCACATCCAACATAATTTTTTAGTGTCTTCATCTTACAGCCCTGCCTGGAGTTAGAGAAGGTGGACACATTGATGGTGTAGCTCACCCTGCAAGGAGAGAGCAGTGGCAGCTCCTGGCTCTGGCTCTCACATGCACACACCGGTATCTACACACCTGCGACCAACACCAGGAGCAGAGAAAATGGCAGGAAGATGTCCCAGAGGAGGGTGAGGTTGGCCATGAGGAAAAGGTTCTTCAGGCAGAAGGTGGTGGAGCACTGGAACAGGCTCCCCAGGGAGGTGCTCATGGCACCAAGCCTGACAAGATTCCAGAAGCATTTGGCCAAGGCCCTCAGACCCATGGGCTGAATGTTGGGATTGTCCTGTGCAGGGACAGGAGTTGGACTCCATGATCCCTGTGGGTCCCTCCCAGCTCACAACATTCTCTGATTCTATAATAACCTCCATGCCCAACAGCCTTCCCACAGCAGCAACTCCAGCAGTGTGTATGGAAAAAGCCAGGGCTTAATTCATTAGATGGACACAAGAGCTGCTTGGGGAGCTGTAAAGAGAAGTGGAGATCCTCACAGAACCTGTCAAACTGCTCCTAGCTGATTGATGACACTGAGGTAGGATGTGGCCAAGAGCAGTCATTGTAGGAAGACACAAAATGAAGTTTGCTGGAGTGTTTGGAAAGGACTCAGAGTAAGGACGCTCTGTTAGCTCTTTCCCTCCTCACAGTACTGTTAGAGTTGACTTTTGGGCTCCCGAGAGCAAAAGCAAAATTGTTTGATCCTAGTGGAAAGTCATGACCCAATGCAGGAGACCCCAACCTGCCCACCTCTGAAGGCTTCTTCCACTTTACTTTCCTGAACTTCCAAGGGAAAAAACAAAAGGAGATGGGGGAAACTTTAGGAAGTAATAATGATACACCCCAAATTATAATCATCAGGGGAAAAGAGTCTGCTTTTTTTAGAGCTTGTACATGATCAACGCTCACTACACTAAAAGATCCTCCTGCAGGAGGATGGCTGAGATCACTCAGTCCCAAAGAAATACATCGTCTGGAAATGAAAATTATACAGATATGTGTGGGGAAATACGTCCCTCCTTGGCATCTCCTTCCTATACACAGCTGCCTAGATTTATAGATCAAAAAGCACCACGAAAGATGAAAAAAATACATCTATAGAAGAAACCAAATACCCTGCCACACACCACGTCCCTTGGCGCAAAACCTCCAAGTCTGTGATCCAATGGCAGAAGCTGGCGCCTAGATTTTAATTCCATTGCAAAATGTAAACTAATAAAAAAATTAAAATAGTAAGGGATTGTCTGAATCATGCTGCTGCCCAGATTATTAGTTACAATGATGACAGCCTACTGCCAAGTAACCCACGCTTTACAACCCCCAATTGTCAAGTGCAAATACAATGTTTGCTCTTTTTGCAACAAATGTATACGTGGGATTTCCCTGCACTGTACCCCGGTGCTCCTGCAAGGTCCATGCAAGCCCTGCTCTGCTCACTTGACATAGAGGAAGGGCTCCAGGAGACATAAAAACACATCCCTGCCTTAACATGAAGGTGTGCATTGCAGATGTCAGAAAGAAAGGAGGATTTTGGCTGCAGAGGATTGCTGAGAGAGACCTGACCCCTTGCATGTGAGATGGGAGGGTTTGCTGCTTCCCAAGTTGCTGTCGAGAAAATATTTCTGCCTGCAAAATACAGTGCGTACCATTAAGTAGCCTTCTTTCTTCCTGGAACTAGACCGAGCATACAGCTAGGGTGCATGGTTGGGTCTTCACTTTTTCATTTTTTTTTCCAAAGGTCTTTGCTCTTTCGTTTTTTTCCGAAGATCTCTTTTTCTTGACAGAGCATCAGGATCTGATCATCATTTCCTTGGAGGGAGCTTCAGCTTGGCTTCATTTCCCCTGACCCAGAAGCGTATGTAAACACTCCCCTTGCACGCCCACAGCCCGGGCCATGCCTCACACTCCCTATCAGCGACACTCCTCTCTCATTTTGCCTGTGATAATCTTATCTACGCTGACCACTCCTTGGTTGTGTTTGGGCACTGAACCACCTCGCCTCTCATAAAATTATCTTGTTTCATGTCTCCTAGACCTTGATCCCACTAAACTTTCCAACTTGTTTTACGGTCTGGCTCTTCCCCATCTTTTTCCTTACCCTGTTGCTGCTGCTGGTGAAAGCCAAGAGGTTCTTCTCTTTTGAAACCTGATCCCACCAAAACCAGACTGAAACTCGGTGTCAGATCCATCCAAACCAAGCCTTTGCTTTCTGATACCAGCACCATCACCACATATGCTGGAGGACTCTGGTCACAGAAGGTCCTTCTCCAGATGCCACCCCTCTTGTCCTAGGGACCCTGCTTGCTTCTTTGCTACAAACACTTGTCCAAGTCGCCATGTCTCTTTGCACAGTGCCCAGTACTGGAACATTCTTTGATTTTCTTGCTTAAACCAATGGCCTTAATCAGCCATTACTTTCACCTCTTGATGCTTCCATCCCCAAACCCACATCCACGCTGCTTTCAGACCAATAACTTAATGAATCTTCTATCCTTGCTAACAGCTAAATTAAACAATTCATAATCTTTTCCAACAGGATATGAGAGTGCAACTGTTACATCTCCAGGCTTCTCAAATACACTTATCTCAGCAAATTCCTTCAGTTCCTTTAAAGGATGGGACAAAAAACTTGCCCTGATGCTGTTGGGACCTCAGACCCCAAAGCAAGGCTCCCATTTCTTCTGCAGAAGACACCCAGCCTCCTCAGGGAAGGGAGAGATGGTGAAGAGTCTGGAGCACAAGTGTGATGAAGAGCGGCTGAGGGAACTGGGGTTGTTGAACCTGGAGAAAACGAGGCTGAGGGGAGACCTTCTGGCTCTCTCCAGCTCCCTGAAAGGAGGGTGCAGAGAGGTGGGGATGGGTCTGTTCAACCAGGGAACAAGTGCCAGCACAAGAGGAAATGGCCTCAAGTTGCACCAAGGGCAGTTGAGATTGGATGTGAGTGAGAATTTCTTTGCTGAAAGGGTTCTGAGGCATTGGAAGGGGTTGCCCAGGGCAGTGGTGGAGTCCCCATCCCTGGAGGGATTGAAGAGTTGTGTAGACATAGTGCTGAGGGACATGGTTTAGTAGGGGACTTGTCAGTGTTGGGTTAATGGTTGAACTCGATGATCTTGAAGGGCTTTTCTAGTCAAGGCAACTCTGGGATTCTGTGAGAGCTCCCCATTCCTAGCCACTGACCCCAACACCTTCACCCTGGGTGAAGCCTTATCAAACTCTGAGACCCCGTAGTCTCCTCCTGACCTTGCTGTCCCCTCTCTCTTCGATAGCACCCCACTCTCTGTCCCAGTACAACACCCTATTTAAATCTGCCCCTAAGGCTTTTATATCTCCCCCTGGACTCTCTTCAGTTGACATGTAAGTGACAATAACTCCTTCTCCACACCAGGCAGTCTGCAGTGTAAAAGCCTCCTCATGCCTGTGGTCCTAACCATTTCACACTGCTTCCCTGCACTCTCCAGCTAACCGGCTTCCAGTCAAAACCAGTCCAACTCAGCTAAGCAACAAGATATTTATAAAGTTCTCCTCCTTGTCATGTTTCTGAGGATCCCAAACAAACTATCACCTATCAATGAAAACACCACAAAACCACAAAAGAGACAACAAAGGTGAAGAAGCCAAAACATTTGACGCATTGCAAACAGATAACTCCTTTGAAATAGTCCTTTTTTTCAGTGGCTGTCTGGAAGGACAAGGTGGCCATGGACATGGTATTGGAGACAGCAGTTAGGACCCTGGACCAAGGAGCATTGATGTGATCCATGGCCATACTTGGGTATCAAAAAGAGTAACTATCCACTTCTCCAACTTTCAAACCTCTGTTCCTTTAGGCCATGAGGTCCTCAGTGCTGCCAGTGCCACTGGGTGCTGGCATCCACCTGAAGGTTGGCTTCATCCTGCATTTGCCAAGCAGCACAACTGCAACCCCCCAAAATCCCAGTGCTAGTCAGCACAGCTCTGGAAGTTCTGGTGAACTTCAAGGCAGGGGGCTGTCCTTGCTCATCATCACTCATCTCCACAACCACTGTGGGATTACCGAGATGCTCTAGGCTTCTCGTAGTGGACAGTGCTCAGCAGCAACCTCCCAGCCCCAAAGACTGGAGGCCTTTTGCATTCTGCCTTCTCTCTTCAAGGTGATTCAAGATGAACAGTTAAGTTCTAGAGAAGTTCAAGCAACATCTGAGAGGGCACTCAAACATGTAGGCACTCGAAACAGCTATGAGATACAGTGCAGATAGTAAACACTGTTGGCTGAGCCCTGAAATGTCAGTGTAGACAGAATCTTAGTGCTGTTCAGTGTAAATGTGGTATTAGCTACAGTTGTTAATACCCACGTAAAACCAGGAGTAACTTCCACAGCAGCAACAAGGAACTGTCACCAACCACCTTCCCGTAGGGTACAGAGATCAGCTGTAAATGCCTGTTGTGTCATGGCATGGATATGAGCCAGTGGCCACGTCCACAGGCCATTACCTTCTCAAGTGCCTGCCTCTGCACCGGTCCTCCTGCATCCCCACCAGCACCTCCATGCCCTCCATCCTAGAGCTGTCCTCCCCATCCCACCTTTCAAATCCCTGCAGAACCACCAAAACCACTACTTTCCTCCAGGACCTTTCCTTCTCTGATGCCCATCCCTAGCACCATCATTACTTCCCACTTCCGACCATCAGCAGTAATGAGGCCAGTGCCAAAAACCATCCCAAGAGTGATGGGAACCTGTGGTACCCATTGCAGAGAACATGGAAGAGAAAGATGGTTTGCACAGAAAAAGAATTTGATATTTTTGGACCCGGTCCTGCAAAAGACACTCTGAAAAAGATCCTGGCCTTAGGGAATAAATACGAGTTTTGTGATTAGGACTTGGAATCTGCTACAACTATGGAATTTGGGCATGTTGGAAATACTGTCGTGGTCAGAAACTGACATCACTATATATAAGAAGACTATGCATCTCATTAATTTAAACCCCTTTGTAGTACCTGTCTCTGTGTGGGATGATGCCTGCAGCTTCCCTCCCACACAATTAGGTGCTGGATGATTATTTTGTATAACACAGCAGCACCATGGGATTCTCATACGAACAAGAACCATAAAGCCATATGAACTGAAATGCTTATTGTACATCTTGCCCTCTGATGACCCATTCACAACAAAACAACTTCCCAAATTTGGAAATTCAGTTTTAATACCTTGATTTTCTACTAATTTTTTAGAGCTGAGAGCATTAATAAGTGTGCATAATAATAACAACCTTGAATCAGTTATTTTTTTAATGTGTGTATATATATATTTAAACACAAATATCACAGCACAGGAACAACAAGTCAGGAAAGGGTGGAGGGTGTCATGGCCTCTCAATTTATACTCATCTGCTTTGAAAAGCAAGAACTTCATTCCAAGGGATGGGTGTACTGACTCCCCACCATCCATACATCACCCATGTGATGCCAACAAGCATGTTTTGATAGAGCCCAAATAGCTCCTTAACACGCTTGCAGTGTCAGGCTGGGCTGTTCATCTTAACTTAGTAAAAACCCACAGAGTTTTTAAAACAGAAACATTACTTTTTGCATGCTGGTTTTCCCTCAGTGCAGCTGCATTTACACCAGCCAGGGCAGGCAGGAGGTTGGGGTCTCTGGTGGCATCTCCTGCTCGGGGGGATCACTCTGTCTACATTCCTACACACAGGTGCCACACCAGCTGCTGCAACAGCACCCGTCCCCCTGAAATCACCCCCAAGGACCCTCAGATGGGCTCGGTGGTGGGTCCTTGGCTGGTCTGGGGAGCTCATTTTGAAATTCAGACTTAAGCCCTGCAGCCAGCACCAGACGCTGGACGATTCAAGCCAGAGCTGATGGGTGCAGGCAGCCAGCCAGGCACCTCCTGGCACAGCCAGAGCTCCTGCTGCTGGCAAAGTGACACCCCCATGTCACCCATCCTCTGCCAAATGTCTCTAGAAGGTCCCAGACACAACCCCTGACCGAGTGCCCCAGGGTGTGTGGGGTGCTGAGCACCTAGCCCCCCAGCCCAACTCCTGCAGCTGCCTATGGGATGCAGAAATGGATTAACCTTTGGGTTTGGGGGTTTTTTTGGTTTTTGTTTTTAAACACTGAAGTTTTACATCCTAAAAAAGGCATCGAGTTTGGCAGCATTTTTTGCATCCTCCCCTGTAAGCACATGGCTGAAGGGAGCCGTGCGTATTTCCAGGAAAGAGCTGCAAGAAGTGCTCAGGTTTTCAGTGACTTTACTCACACTGAGCCATGGTCATCACTGGAGCAGCCTGGAGGGCATCAGGGCCACCTTTTGCACCTCTGCTAGAGGCCAGGTCACCAGTCCCCTCCAGAGGCATGTCAGAATAGCCCAGAAGCAGCCCTAAATTACCCAGGGTAACCCCAAGATCTTACTCCTGCAGCTCATAGCCAGAAAGGGCCATCAGGTTATCAGCCCAACCTGGGCAGTGGGGACCTTCAGGGATGTTGGACTGGAAGACATCACCTGAGATAATGTCCCCAGCCCTTAGAGCCCCCACCACATCACCCATTGATCCCAGAAAGCCCTAAGCTTTGCTGCTCACTCCACCAAACTGCTTGGAGGAGCAGCCTATTGGGAACAGCCCCATGGTACCCCAAGGCAACCCCATGGTACCCCACAGCATCTCACAGCATCTCCTTGGCACCCCAACAGAGATGCTGGGGCTCCATGATTCATTGAAACTTTTGCTGTCCAGAAACCAACCCCAAGCAAGCACAGCCCAGAGGGAGGAGGCAGTGCCATCCTCCATGCAAGGTGAGGGAAGATGAGATGGCAAATAACACCCAAACCCATCCCGGACTGTGACGCCCTACCCATGGCTGCACACTCCCGAAAAGACGCTTATCTGGGAAGTGCCAACAAACCCTTCCTGGAGGCACTGCTGTTAACCCAAAAACACATGCTCATATTGAAGAACACTGGTGGGAAATCACACCCCAGCCCCAGGCATGACTGGCAGCACCAGCACAAGGAGGTCCCCACCACAGCAGCCCCTTTTACACACCCAAAGCTGCTCTGCCCATGGGCAAGTGCCACTGGGAGCCAGCATTCCCCAAAACTGCACCCGGCTGCTTTGGACACTGATGTGTGGAGGTGCTGCCAAGAGAGGCACAAAAATCCCCCTCACCCAGGGAAATCCTGGCGAAGGCAGGCAGATGTCCCAGGGATGGGAACCAGCGTGTGCAGCAGATTCGGTGCCCATCCAAAAACAGGACACATTTTGCAACATAGGGATAAAAACCCACAGGGCGAGGAGCAGTGTCAAGCATGATGGTGAGCAGGGTTGGAAACACAAGAGGTGGCCAGGGTGGCTGGTGATTTCTCATGCAGGCAGGGAGCTCAAGAGCCTGAAGCTCAGGCAGGGACCAGCTTGAAGATGACAGTTCTCACCTTGCTAATAGGGGCAGGTGAGTAACTGGGCGGCCAACACCAGAAAACCCACTTCAACCTGCTGAGATTTTGCTTCTGTCACTCAAAACCACCCCTCTCATTAGATTTTTTAAAGCAAGTCGGTGTTATTATAGGGCAGTGTTTTCTTTTTGCACCAGGATGTGGTTAATCATTCCCTAAGCGGCAGCACAGTGTGTACCGGACGCCGTGGGTAAGCTCTGTAGCCCACGGAGAGCTGCCCACGCCACTTCCATGGGGACTAACACCCACATGCCATGGAGGGTACCACCTCAAACCCCACCGAGTCCCCCAGCCCTTCCCGCCTGCCGAGTGGGATGGACCTCAGCAGCATTATCCAGGACTGCCTGAGGAGTTGCGTTTTAAATTCTGCATCTTAGCAAACACCTTTCCCTTTACTGGTGGGGCATACTGGGGGTGTGGGGACCCATGGGCTGGGCTGGGGTCACATTCCACTCGCCATCCTCCCCCCTCCCTGCCAGGGAAGCGGCGCATCACTGCCAGGTATCACTCCTTACCTTGATGTTGCAGAAGATACTCCGGGAGCAGGTGCTGGAGCTTTTGGGGCCATTGACTGGGGATTTGGCAGCTTCAGGGTGGACTCCCATCGTGGGGGCTTCCTGGGGAGCCCCAGATAGTTGGGCTGCACGTGGGCTCCCGTTCTCCTCTGGCCTGTCCCACGACCAGCAGCACGCACGGTCTGCGCCGAAAACCCTCCAAGCCTGCGAGTGAGCCAGGCAGCGTGAGCACAACGTTTTTATAAGTCTGCTCTTGGGAGCGATGATGAAACCCTTTCTCCTCCCTCTTTGCTTTGTGTGCCGAGGGAACTTTAAAGTCGCAGGAAGCTAATGCCAGTGCGTGAGGAGCAGGTGGGAGCTGGGGATCGCCGAGCCTGGATGGTTAGGGGATGGGGATGGTGTGATGATGCTTGTCCACTCATGGAGGAGCAGCACCCCAACCCACCGCTCACCCCTGCAGCAGCTCCCCTTTGATGGGCTCACGTCCCAGACTGTATCACGCACCAGCACTGCGTCCTTCCTGCAGGGAAAGCAACTGGAATTTTAACTGGGGTTTTCAAGTCCCCCCTTGAAGTGATGAGAAGAAGGGGAAGCACCTTTGGGAAACCAAGGTTTGGCTCCCAGGTGGTGCAAGGAGGGAAATTGGATGGCCAGATAAAGAAATCCCTCCTTGGGTTAAAGGGCTACAGAGAAAAAAACAAAACAAAACAAAAACCAAACTTCTGCTTTTCTCTCATGGAAATAACTGCATTTTTGAAGCTCCCAAATGCTGTTTTTTACTAATACATCTCTGGGGCTTTGTTTATGCAAAGCACAGATTTATTTTGCAGTTTCCTCACAGAGAGGAAAAGTGTCAGAGGGAGAAGGGGAGGTTGATGCTGGCTGAGGTGAAGCCAGCCTCTAGTATTTTGTCAGTTAGTGCTTTGCCCCACATAAAGCAGGGGGGGAAGGGTGGGGGAGCCCCTTGGTAATGGTGTAGCGGGACTTGGGGTGCCCTGAGCCTGGAGAAACCCAATCCCAGATCTCTGCATGATTCTCCATGGGAGGGCTGGTGTGTCTCTATGTACATACACCCCACTATGATGGTGAGGAGCTGAGCCCAGCTCTGTGGGCACCCATGACACCCATGTTCTCCCAGGCACCTGCTGTGGCTGCTGACCACGAGAGGGTGCATTGCACCCATGGGAGAGGTTCCTTGGGTGATGCCTTCCTCCTGCTTCGCCCAAGTCATCCTGCCAAAGGACCCCGAGGTCAGGATCCTGGGGGTCTGCCACGGGTCTGATCAAGCGCAGAGCTTGAAAGTAGTGTGAAAATTAGCATTGCTAGGATAAAACGAGCTACTTTTGGCTGTCAGATTCCCAGTTTCCTAACCCTGCCCCAGGAGCACTGCTTGTAGGGACAGGTGGGATCACTGGTCTGTGGGTGGCAAAAAAAGGCATCCTGTTTTCCCACGTCTCTTTTTCCACTCTCATCTCCAAACTTGCTAGATCAGGATGCAACTGGAGAGACCACTTTACTCCACCAGCTTTAAACTGGAAGAGGGGAGATTGAGATGAGATCTGAGGAAGAAATTGTTTGCTGTGAGGGTGTGAGGGTGGTGAGACCCTGGCCCAGGTTGCCCAGAGAAACTGTGGCTGCTCCTCCCTGGAAATGTTTGAGGCCAGGTTGGATGAGGCTTTGAGCAACCTGGAAGATGTCCCTGCTGATGGCAGGGGGTTTGGAACTGGATGGGCTTTCAAGTCTCTTCCAACCCAAACCAGGTTGTGATTCTATGATGATTGGAGGGGAGGTAGGGGTGAATTGTGTTACCCAAGCCCTTTTATCTACCACTCAATCGCAACTGATTGAGAGTTTCAGCCTCACCAACAGAAAAGCTCAAGCAAGCCAACAACTCCTCTGCTCATCTCCCATCCTCTCCTGAGCTCATTTTTCAGGCAATGCCTGTCCCACTCACTAACTGCTCTGTCTTTTCAGTTTATTCTGCAGAAACCTGTGACGTGTGCTTTGTTCTAACAACCACAGCATCTGTTTCAACCATTAACTTCAGCTCTTCCATACTAATTTGTCTCCATGCAGTGAACTCCCTGGGGAAGAGCCATGATGCATCTTGACAAGCCCCTGTCCTGTCTAGGAGCAGGCAGGATGGCAGTGGGCAGAAACATCTCTGCCCTGATGCCACATCCCATGTATGGGGTTGGGAACACCAAGCTGATTGGGTTCATGAGTCCTACAAGAGTAAGCAAAAGGCTGTGGTGAGTCAAAATGGAATCAGAGCTTCTGATAAACATCCCTGTGGGCTGGAAGTCACTGTCCCACGGGGATGCAGGTCCTTAGTGGGAACCAACCATGTGCCTCAGGTGGCCAAGGAAGGGGCAGAGGCTGGAACAGCCTCTGATGTCCTCCAAATCAATGGACCTGGGTCTCCAGACACTGTGCTCCCCAGGTCCATCCATCCCTAGCAAGCCCCTGCTAGATCTTGGACACAGAAGGATTCCCCATTGGGGCTGATTTGCTGGAAGGCAGGAAGAAATCTTGCTGACAATCCATGCTGCTGTTGTATTTCTCAACCTGCAGCTCTTGCAATAGGTAATATAAGAAAACATGTGCTTCACATCCAGCTGTGATCCAATGACAGCACTGGGGACCTCCCTGTGGGGCTTACCCACCATGCAGTGCCTTGGTCCACTCTCCCATAAATAAGTTTCCAGTGATCTTCCCAAGGAAGAGCATTACCCAAGCCTTGGCAGCTTATCTTGCTGTGGTAACTAACAGAATAAAAGCTGACAAATCTAAATTTAAAAGTTTAGTAGTGGTGGTTTTGGTTATTAAAGGAAGGCACAGTTTAAGGATGCATCCAGTACTTGGTGTGCTGCAGCAGCTCCATGAGGTTCTCCAGGCAGATAGGTTCTGTCCACCTAGATGGGACCATCAGAGAGTACTACTGACATCTCCCAAGCCTTTATCCAACCAGAAGAGAAATTCCAGCCTTTGGACACAAATTCAGCTCCTGTAGATGCAAGCCAGAGCTTTCTTACACTGACATTGCTTTTATGTTACGGACCTGAGACAACAGATTGTGCAACAAGAGTAACAAAATGGGATGTACATAAGAAAATAGGACGCTTGCCTCTTTTTGAGCATTCTCCACTATATTTTCCTTCCTGCTGGGTTACATCCTTGGCAAGGAATGGTTCAGCCTGCAGATGAGCGCACAGGAGGAAAGTGATTTATGGCAGCGATGACAAGGGGAGGGGAGTCTTCTTTCAAATTCTTCTCATCATGCTTCGTTAGGGCAATACAGTTTATGGTAAGTGCCTGTCAGGAAAGGTCACACTTCGACAGGGTCTGGTTCGTTTTAATATAGCTCCTGGGGCTGCATTTCTTTTTCAGCCTTTGAAAGGAGTTCCTCCTACAGCAGTCAGACTTCGCTGGCCAAGACATCAGCTAGAAGGAGAAGACCTCACTGCTGCTATCTGAGCAGGAACCAGCTACTTCAACCAGTAAAGCTGAATCAGGCCTGCAGCTCTCCATGCACACCACCAGTTTGTCTTCTACCCTCCCATCTGCCCTCATCCAAAGTAAGCTATCAGCTGAACTGTGCCCACCAGGTATGTCTCCCACGGACAGACCAAACTTACACCACTGTAGTTACACAAGAACTGAGGCAGGTCCCTCTTTGCTACCAGGGGATGCTCACCTTGTTTGCAGAACATCAAAGCACTCAAAAGCCACTTTTCTTCTGTTGGGAAGGAGATTGGGTCAAACTCTTCCAACAAGACCACAGCTTTTCTCTTTCCCCACATCATCCTTCTTACCTCTTTCTACCAAGCAGTGGGTTGATGCTTTCACAGGGTGAGGACCACACTAGCTCTGCTTTTCCACCTGGTTTCAATCTGACAGGGACTGAAGTTTTCCTCTCTGGTATCCCTGACCTATTCTTAAAGATCATTTATCCCCTGGGTTTTAAAAGGTGATGTGTACCCACCAATGCTGAATCATAGGATATCTTGGATTTGAAGGAACCCATAAGGATCATCAAATCCAACTGGGAAGGTCTTCCTGGCCCCTGGGAAGACTTCTTACTAGAAGAAGAAGACTGCTGTCTCCATCCCAGTGTGGAAGAGGATTTCCCACTATGCTACACATGCACTGTAGGATGGTCCCTGCTACATTTGAGGCTGGACCAGCAGATCCTTCTTAAAAGAAGGTGTTTCTTTCCCAGCAGCCTCCTTATCAGTGACTTAGGACTGAGATGTAGACTGTTGCAGTCAGTATTTCATTTCACACAGACCTGCTTGAAGCATTGTCCATGGTGTGGAGCCAGACAGCCCCAGCCCCAGGGGTATGATGGGCCAAGGAACTCATTTTCCCATCTTGGAGCTGGTAAAATGTGAACTGTGTGGTCAGATGTCCTGAGGAACCTGGTTCCTCCTAACCCAGAAGTTATTTCCCCAGATCCAGAGGTGTGGAGAGGACTCAGATGACTTCCAAAATTTTTGTCAGCTTCATGTGATCCAGCAACAACAGGGAAGGCCAGAGCAGGCCCGTGTGCATTTCCCAGCCTGGGAAATCCTCCATAAATTGGACAAAGTTGGATAAAACTGGAAGCTGGAGAAGGGACTGGACCTCAGGATCCCTGGGCTCAGCAGAAGGGAGTGAGATGTGATCCAAGTTTCTGGTCTTTTCAGATATAGCAGCAATGAAGAACCTACCACCAACATCAGCCATGGGAGGAGATGTGAGGATGGACAGATGCTTAGGGAGACACATTGTGTTGGGAAGACCTTGGGACGCTCTACAAGAGAGGAGAAGGAACAAAAGCTGGGTCAGAGCCCTACATACAGCTCATCAAATAAGCAGCCCTGGAGGTCATCGCCCGAGATGTGCTGGGTCTCCTCCTTCGTGGGTGGTGCCATCACAAGCAGGATTAGTAAAGGGGCAAAAGGTGATCCCTGTATTTACTCGGGAAACTCGGGCAGCTTAAAAAAAACCAAACTTCCTGGAGCCACGTGACCCCCAATTTATTCATTGCACACAAGTACTGGGACAGCACAAGCCTCTGCAGAAGCCAGCATGAAGCCCCCAGGCTCCTGGAGGGTTTCAGACTTGCAAGTATAAATATTTCTCTGGGAATATGGATTAAAAACAACCCCCTGCATCACCAGAGCCAGTCCCTGAGCTTGCAGACCATTTATTCTGGAAACATAATTTATTCTTCAGGGCTGGTTGTGCAGCACAGTGAGGGACAGGGACTGAAGGGGATGGGGCGGGCAGTGTGCACCAGCGGTTCCTGCCAATGCCTGTGGTTGGAATGGAAATTACAGACTGTGGCAGGTTCAGTTTAATCTACCAGCAACATATATTTGATCTGGAGCAGAAATACTGGTCAGAGGGAGGGACGCAGCCATACCTGAAGAACAGGCTTGGCTGGCTTACAGCCTGACCTGCTCCTGGGGATGAAGAGCCAGGGGAAGGTGGTTTACCAGCACCCAAGTAGGTGGTCCAGCCCTCGGGGAGGGAACCTTGAGGTCCCCGTGGTGAAGAGGCACATACAGAGCAGCTATGGGGACAAACAGCAGCAGAGCTCCAGAGCAGGATGTGACACTGCTTACTCTGGCCAAGGCCACCACCACACCTGCAGGGAAGCCAGTCATGCCAAGAGATGAGGAGTGGGGTTAAGACGGGATGGGAGAGCAGGTCATTTACACTGAAGACAATGGCAGAGGTGTGTGTCAGCACTAAACCATCCCTCCCATAGTTGTCTGCCCACAACCAGCTAACCTGAAGCTGAGGATATTTGTCTGCACTGGTGACTAACTCACACGTTAAGCAACTCCTATGCTCTCCATCCCACGTGCAAACCCAGCCAACCATACCTCTTGCAGGGCAATGGCAGGAGAAAGATGCATTCTGGATGAACAAATGGGAAAGTGAGCTTTGCAGGGCTGCAATCACATGGTGAGGGTGATGGCAGAGCCTGGAAACTGGGAGGCTGTGATTTTCACGATCAGTTGAATCCCTGCTGTGATATACCACAAGCTCATAGTTAAACTAGAGATGACCTGATATGAGGATTGTTTTGGTGGGTGTGGTGGGTTGACCCTGGCTAGAAGCCGGATGCCCACCAAAGCCCACTCTATTACTCCCCCTCCTCAAATGGGCAGGGGAGAAAAATATAACGAAAAGCTCATGGGTGGAGATAAGGACAGAGAGAGAGAGATCACTCAGCAATTACTGGCACGGGCAAAACAGACTCGACTTGGGGGAAAAAACAAATTTACTTTATTACCAATCAAAATCAGAGGAGAATGAGAAGTAAAACCAAATCTTAAAACACCTCCCCCATCCCTCCCTTCTTCCCGGGCTTAATCTCTTTCCCGATTTTCCACCTCCGCCCCCCAGCAGCACAGGGGGACAGGGAATGGGGTTGGGGTCAGTTCATCACACGTTGTTTCTGCCGCTGCTGCCTCCTCAGGGGAGGACTCCTTCCCCCGCACCAGCGTGGGGTCCCTCTCACGGGAGACAGTCCTCCACCAACTGCTCCAACGTGAGTCCTTCCCATGACTGACAGTTCTTCATGTACTGCTCCAGCCTGGGTCCATTCCATGGGGTGCAGTCCTTCAGGAAGGGACTGCTCCAGCGCGGGTCCCCCACAGGGTCACAAGTCCTGCCAGCAAACCTGCTCCGGCGTGGGCTCCTCTCTCCACGGGCTGCAGGTCCTGACAGGAACCTGCTGCAGCGCGGGCTTCCCGTGGGGTCACAGCCTCCTTTGGGCATCCACCTGCTCCCATGTGGGGTCCTCCACATGTGGTCATGTGGTCATCCGCACCACCATGAACCTCCATGGGCTGCAGGGGGACAGCCTGCCTCACCATGGTCTGCACCACAGGTTGCAGGGGAATCTCTGCTCTGGCGCCTGGAGCACCTCCTCCCCCTCCTTCTTCACTGACCTTGGTGTCTGCGGAGTTGTTTCTCTTACATCTTCTCACTTCTCTCTCCAGCTGCAAAGTGTGCAGCTTTTTTTCTTCCCTCTCTTCTTTTTTTTTTTCTTAATGATGTTATCGCAGAGGCGTCACTGATGGGCTCGGCCTGGGCCAGCAGCGGGTCCGTTCTTGTAGCCGGCTGGCATTGGCTGTGTTGGGTCGGACATGGGGGAAGCTTCTGGCAGCTTCTCTCACAGAAGCCACCCCATGTCCCCCCCCTGCCCTCCACTGCTACCAAAACCTTGCCACGGAAACCCAATACAGTGGGTCTCTGTTGGGCCAGCCACTCCTTCTGCCTTCTCCTTTCTCCATAACACCTTTGGGGATGCCAGCCCCCCGGTGTCATATTTGCTGGAGTGTGTCCAGAGAAGGGCAATGATGCTGGGGAAGGGTCTGGAGCACAAGTGTGATGAGGAGCATCTGAGGGAACTGGGGTTTTTGATCCTGGAGAAAAGGAGGCTGAGGGGAGACCTTGTGGCTCTCTCCAGCGCCCTGAAAGGAGGATGGAGAGAGGTGGGGGTGGGTCTGTTCAACCAAGGAACAAGTGACAGGATGAGGAAATGGCCTCAAGTTGTGCCAAGGGCAGTTGAGATTGGATGTGAGGAAGAATTTCTTTGCTGAAAGGGTTCTGAGGCATTGGAAGGGGTTGCCCAGGGCAGTGGGGGAGTCCCGATCCCTGGAGGGATTGAGGAGTCGTGTAGACATAGTGCTGAGGGACATGGTTTAGTAGGGGACTTGTCAGTGTTGGGTCAATGATTGGACTCAATGATCTTAAAATTTTTTTCCCATCGAGGCAATTCTGGGATTCTATGATTCTGTGATTTGGCTCAGCATGCTGCAGAGAAGAAACCCTGATGGCTGGTAAGAGGAGGAGGTGAGAGATTGGAGTTAAGATTAATTTGTTTATGCATACCCCGCAGCTACTGTCATTTGCATGACATTTGCAAGCACAATAAATGCTGCCTCACCATAAACAAGAACCACCACAGGGATGGAAGACATGTACATCACCCGGAGCCATGTGGGTGCTGTGAATACCAGGGGTGTTCCAGTGAGGACTCCGTGACCTTCACACCCTCTGGCCACCAGCGCAAAGCCCTCCTGGCACCGTCTGTGTACAGTACTCAAAATAACCATGGCCTTCACTGCAGGATGTGTTCTGCAAACCTAGAACAAAGAGACAGTCCTTGCCTCAAAGGATTTGCAATCAAAAGCATCAGTATCCTATAGTAAAATAATTAAATGAGGCAGACAAGGATCTGGCTGTGCCATTCAAAGCAGGTTTATATTTCCTTGAAATTGCTTCAAGTGATCATGGTGAGACAATCTAATTCCACTCTGCCCATTGCCAATAAACTTTACAGTTAGTAAATATTTCAGAAACAGTGCCCCTAAGCAAGATTTCTGCAGCCTAGAAGGGTAGAGAGTCAAATATATTTGAAAAATTCTTTAACCCTGATTCCTTCATGGATCTACATATCCAGACTTTTCCTGGCTCTCCTGTGCCTCAAAATTGGTTGCAGGGCAATTCTGTAATTTCACACCAGACAGACTGCACCCAGCAGCACCAAAACCTGATGCTACTTGGAGCTACATCATTAAACCCCCGGTAGCAGGTCTACAGTGATGCCATCCTAAGGGGTGAGGGGAAGATGTGTGACCAAATCAGACTATGAACAGCTCAAGGAGGGTCCTATCCAGAAGGATATCCCATGCCCTGGCTGCTGGGAGGCAGCACATCCCAGCACAGGAAGGGAGGAAGAGACATCTCAGCATCACCTGACTCAACAACTACCCTCCACTGGGTGAAATTCAGAAACATTGGCCTCTCCAGGTGTGGTGGTTGCACTTGGCTGCAGCCAAACCCAGCAGCTTGATCACTCCCCTCCAGGGTACAGGGGAGAGAATTCGGGGGCAAGGGGAGGGAGACTCGTAGGGTGAGATAAGAACAATTTAATAATGGAAATAAAAGAAAACTTACAATAATAATTATATATAAATAGTAATGATGAGAATAGTAATAAAATATGCAAATGAGTGATACCCAGTGCCACTGCTCACCACCCACTGACCAAGCCCGGCCCGTTCCCAGATAACGATCCCGGAGGAGCGACAATCCCGAACCAAAACCGCAATCCCAGGAGAGTGAGAGCTCGAGCGAAAGCCAGAGAGAGCAAGAGAGGAAGAGCCCCTCATGAATGTCCTGCCCATGGGGGATAGGAGATGGAATAGCCCCATGGCAGAGCCAAATGCCAACTGAGCTGATGCATTTAAATATTCCTCCCCCCTTAGATCTTGCACTTGCAGATGGACAAAACACAAAGTCCTTCACTCCCAGGGACACAAATGCCAACATGGGGATGTTCTCAGCGTTTCTCTCCTAACAAATCCCAGCTGAACCCAAACCCCAGAGCTGTTCTGGCTGCTGAACAGAAACCAGCTCCGGCCCAGCTCAAACCAGGACATAGCTGATAAATATCAATGCTGGAGTAAATTCCATGGGAAGAGGGACCCTGCAAAGGTATTTTGCACGGGGATGTAAGGAGTATGTGGCAGTGTCTCTCCTGGAAAAGCCTCTCTGGAGGAGGTGGAGGAGAGGTATGAAGAGATCTGAACTGCTTTGGGCTCACAAAAATGGTTCTGTCAAAACCAATTTGCAGTAGAGCTTTGCAAAACGTGTCGGCAGGGGTTTGGTGGTTGCCGAATGTCAGTGTCTTACTCACAACCGCCTCTCCCTCACGTCAAGTGTGAGGAGAACAGGTTTCATTGGTTTGTTTTTGGTTTGCTGCTTATTGAAATTCAGGCTGGTTTATTGAGTGGGTTGACCCTACACAGTGACAGACAAACCACACATAGACACTCTCACAATATCAGGGAAATCTGGAAGATTTCAAACCAAAAAATGAGTTTTTATGAAACTTCTGAGTAGTTGGGAAAAAAATTAAAAAATGATTGTGCAACTTTGGCACTCTTGTTGCCATCATAATTCAGTAAGTCAATATATAGTATCATAAAAATATTTTTCTGCATACTAGTAGAGACTGAACCATTTTCATTGCAAACATGTAATTCTCATATTTAACGGTGCCCAGAGCTTCAGGACTTGCAGTGGTAATGAGTACTGTCTTGTGGAATGAGATGTGCTGAATTCACTCTTTTTATCCTCCTTTTATTGAATTTAATCTTTTTTCCAGAGAGAAGCAAACAAGCATCCAAACTTTGTGGTTTAACTGTCCTCACCACAACTTCAGGAAGAATCAAATCTGAGCCATGATTGCCACACAACATTTGGACTAGCTCCTTTCATGTAATGGGATAATATTAATTAAAGCTCCTGTCAATTTTATTTTTTTTTTCTCCTCAATTTCCATTTGAATGCTGGCTGCCAGGACACTCTGAGGTCTTTTAGAGGTGGCAGGATAGCTACATAAATTAATTTCCAAGGTCAATATCTCTGACAAGCATCAGCTCTTTGAGGAGGTAACAATTTCCAGTGGTATGTGACACATATGGGCACGTACGTCTTCCTAATTCAAATTCCGAAACCATGAAGACCATATAAGCTCTTCTGCCACTTCCTGAGGCTTTTGTGGTGGGGACTCTGTAGTCATCTTGATCCCTTGTCTATCAGGGACTGGTGACTCATCCTCAGGAGTGAATGAGATAACAGGATGCCACACCACTGGTGATGCATCTCATGCATTGACTGGCAGACCTTCTCAACAGAACGGGGAGGCTGAAGTGTGGCTCTCCATCCTCTCTTCTCCTGGTGTCCTGGTTTGGGCTGGGCCAGAGCTGGTGTCTGTTCAGCAGCCAGAACAGCTCTGGGGTTTGGGTTCAGCTGGGATTTGTTAGGAGAGAAACGCTGAGAACATCCCCATGTTGGCATTTGTGTCCCTGGGAGTGAAGGATTTTGTGTTTTGTCCGTCTGCAAGTGCAAGATCTAAGGGGGAGGAATATTTAAATGAATCAGCTCAGTTGGCATTTGGCTCTGCCAAGGGGCTATTCCATCTCCTATCCCCCATGGGCAGGACATTCATGAGGGGCTCTTCCTCTCTTGCTCTCTCTGGCTTTCGCTCGGGCTCTCACTCTCCTGGGATTGCGGTTTCGGTTCGGGATTGTCGCTCCTCCGGGATCGTTATCTGGGAACGGGCCAGGCTTGGTCAGTGGGTGGTGAGCAATGGCACTGGGTATTACTCATTTGCATATTTTATTACTATTCTCATCATTATTATTTATATATAATTATTATTGTAAGTTTTCTTTTATTTCCATTATTAAATTGTTCTTATCTCACCCTACGAGTCTCCTTCCCCTTGCTCCCGAATTCTCTCCCCTATCCCCTGGGGGGAAATGAGCGAGCGGCTGGGTTTGGCTGCAGCCAAGTGCTTCCAAAATGCAACCACCACAAGCTAGAACCCCAAAATTAAGGTGAATGCTTGGCCATACCTTGCTGCTGGCACCTCTGGCTCTGTCTCAGACTGCAGTCCAAGAAGAAGACTCTGGCATCATCCTGAGCAGGATGGAAAGCTGCAATATCCATTGTACAAATAAGTGCTGGAAACTTTCTGTTCAAGGAAGCTGCAATAAAAACAGCAAGAAAGTTTTTTATCACAATATGATCTTCTCCTAACTCTGAATGTGTGGTAAGGAAGGGCTGATTTTCAGCTTGTATTAGCATTAGCCATTTCAACTCAAAATGTATTTGTTTTCCTTGGAACACACACATCAAACTGGAACAATGGCTGGAACAACCATTTTGCAAGGAAAGATTTTGTTTCAACTGGAAAGGTTGAAACACCTTGAAATATTTTCCAATGGAAATGACTTTTTTTTTTCTGCCGATGCAAATGAGAATGATTCCTTCACAGTTTCCATCCTCCTCTAGCCAGTCCCACTTCAGCAGGAGGGACCCAAGGAGACACCAAACAGACATGTGGTGTGAACAAAGAGGGATGGAGAGCCATCCAACCATCACATCCAGGGTGACAGACATCAACACAAGTAGTCAGCATGGGTACAGCTCATGAAAACACCATTTTTAATGGTGAAAATGGAGAGGCAGGACATCCACTGGGATCTGGTTTAGTCAGTGTGAGAGAATTATGAGAGAAGCCATAAGAACTTGAGGGAAGATAAACACAAAAAAATAATCCAACTATAATCTAAATGTCACAGAATCCCAGAATTGCCTGGATTAGAAAAGCCCTTTAAGATCATTGAGTCCAACCATTAACCCAACACTGACAAGTCCCCGACTAAACCATGTCCCTCAACACTGTCTACACGACTCTTCAATCCATCCAGGGATGGGGACTCCACCACTGCCCTGGGCAACCCCTGCCAATGCCTCAGAACCCTTTCAGCAAAGAAATTCTCACTCACATCCAATCTCAACTGCCCTTGGCACAACTTGAGGCCATTTCCTCTTGTCCTGTCACTTGTTCCTTGGTTGAACAGACCCACCCCCACCTCTCTACACCCTCCTTTCAGGGAGTTGGAGAGAGCCACAAGGTCCCCTCTCAGCCTCCTTTTCTCCAGGTTCAACAACCCCAGTTCCCTCAGCCATGAACTCATCACACTTATGCTCCAGACCCTTCCCCAGCTCCGTTGCCCTTCTCTGGACATGCTCCAGCACCTCCATGCCCTTCTTGGAGTGAGTGGCCCAAAATGGGCTACAAGCAAGAAAAAACTAGGTACTAAAATGCAACAAGACCTCTCAATTCATATAACAGGTAAACAGCAGGACTGGGGATAGATTTTAAAACTCTTAATTTCTACCTGGCTGAAGGATGCTGCCTCTTTGCATCTCCTCCATGGGGTGCTGGAGGAGGCAAGTGTGGGAGCGAGTCCCCATGAGAGTTGTGTCTAGTAGCATGGGGGTAAGGTTGCTGCAGGTGAAGAGATCCTGTTTTAATTTTTTTGCAGGTACCAGAGAAGCAATGGGAAGAAGTAAAAAAATCCTATCCATTTTTCCCTAATCAAGTGAAGGGGAAAAATTAAAAGATAATAATTTAGAAATCTGAGCCCTGCTTTGTTGTAGTTTCAGATTTCTTATACCTTGGGAAACCCCAAACTACTTTCATGCCAAATCCAGACAAAGTGTTGTATTCCTGAAAAGCTTCATCAACAGGGGAAAGTTTCAAACTCAGGTTTGCTGCAACATTTCCCTTTGACAATTTCAAAACATTTCCTTTAGATCATGGCTTTTTTAGTACTATGGTATTAGCTGACATTTCTAAATAATAATTTCAGAGCAAAGTAATCTGCTGTTGTTTCCTTTCAAAAATGGGCTGATGATTCTGAAACTTTTTTTTCTCCCACATTCTAAATGAATGTGTAAAGATTTGGGTTTGAAACAAAATATGTCTTTTTTTTTTTTTTAAATGAGGGGAAAAAAGCTTTGACTGTCAAACAGGTTGGAAACAGGACCCTTTCTGTTCTGTTCTCCTTTGTTTTGTGAGGACAAACCAAGGGGGTTTCCCAAGCTGGGGAGATGCTTGGGGTCTATTGCTACAGGTTCAAAACCAGCCTGTTCACACAGCCAGCACTTTCCTCCCTTTAGCAACAACTTCTTTTGATCTGGATGATTTCAATGAACATCAGTGGCAGGATACAGTCACCCAAGCACGGTGTGACCCCATGGAGAGAGGATTAGAGCTGGCGTGTGCAGAAGTGGTGGACTTGAGCCTTGACATGCTGCTGTCCCCGGTGCACTCATGAAGAACTAGAGATTTAAGACACAGCAGCAGAGTTTCTTTTCCCACATTCATTTTCCTTTTCTAATCATGTGACTGAAGTTTTGGCCAGCATCTGAAGTTCTCAGTACCTTTCATTCCTCTGAGAGCAGCCTGATGGAGAAAATGCTCTTGCTCCTGGACCATCTCATGCCTTATGGACCACCACCTCCATGGCAGTGGGGCTGGTGGAGGGAGTGACTCACCCAACACTTCCTTGGACCATGTCGAGGCAACAGTCCTCTCTACCCTATGGGTTCCAGCACTACCAGGCCAGTTTAGATTTTACGTCAGTGGAGAAATCTATTTATAGCTGCTCCGAGAAGAGCAACAGTCGTTGACTGACATACAAACAAGGAAGCAGAGCATCAAGAAATAAATAAATCTGGTGAAGAGCTGTCAGCTCTGATGATCTTCATAGCATGTCTTCACACTGTACTGGTGCTTGTTTCAGATCCATCCCATCAGGTGACTGATGGACTTCTCAGCCAGGTATGCCTCTGCCATGGCTGCTTAACTTCATCCTAGAAAATGAGACAAATGTTTATTTTTTATGGGGAAATCAGTAAATTACTCTGACAGCCATGATGGACCACTCCTACCTAAACCAAGACAGATATCCTGTTCCTGATGGGGCTGAATTTCCTCACCTTAGAAATTAATTGTTCTGAATCAGAAACATTGTGTTCCCAGTCTGTATCTGACAGCTGTGGCTGAATATTCGGTAAAGGACCTGCCATTGGGTTTGAATCCCAGGGCAAAAGGCATGACTGAGATCTCACTAACAGAAGCCATACTATTTGGCTGCACAGAGACCCTGCTCCAGCTCTCTTTGACATCCCAATGCAGAGCTGGGAGCCTGAGGAACCATAAGAGGAGGTATCCAATTTGAAAAGGATGTGGTCAATGGTGGTCCACTAAAGATCACCTAAAGTCAATCATTTCAAGAATAAGCTGACAGCTCAGGGAGCAAGCTACCTGCTTCTCTTGGAAGTGGCTTTTTAAATAGTTTCCCTGCACCCTGAGCAAAAGGAGAGGTACAGGAGGTGCTGTTCTTTAGAGAAGAAACTCCCTTGAGCTCCTCACCTGAAGGGGGAAGACCATGCACCACCATCATATATATGAGGGTTGGCAGAAGCCAAGGCCTGCACAAGGGGGCATTTAGGATTGCACAGTCCTGCAGTTCCCTTCTTTCTTCAGATTTCCTCATGGAGCTGGTGTTAAGAAGTACTAGCTTCATCTGGCAGGGCTGGTCAATGCCTGGTAAGAAATCTGCATGGACACACCAATGCACTTTTTGGGGCGAGCTGTTGGGCCCTCTGCAAATGGCCCTTGGGACGATACCAGTGGGGGTTGTCAAGCCGTCTCTTCCTGAGTGCTGTTCTCCTTTCGGTGAGGAACCACTGAAGTTCTCATCCCATTTGGCCTAGACTCCCTTCTCCACGGCACCCAAGAGACACCAGAAACCTCACACCCTGGTGCTGCCCTCAGCAGCACAAAAGGAAAAGCTCTGACTCACACCGAACAGGACGTAATCCTTAGGAGTTCACTAACTCCAGCGAAGGATCATTTCCTCAATGTCTGTTCCTGTTGTTTGACCTGGGCTTCGCTTTTCTTTTTTCTGCAAGGACAGCCCTTGGTCCAGGTCACACCAATGAGAAATGTCAAGCTGGTTCTGGGAACTGCTTTCTGAAATGCATCCCTCTGTGTTATCTGTGCATCAACACACTTCTGAAAGAGCCTCTTAACTGGAAACATTCAACTGGGAAGAGAAATGGGTCACCTCATCCCACTCCTGCCTCCTCCTTGCTCCTTTTGTTCCCCAAAGGAGCAGGGAGGAAACAAAAACCTGCCCCTTGCAGAGAGGATGACCAACGGTGGGATGGGGCTGTTCTGGCACAGGGTCTTCATCACATGATGGCTCATCTCACCACGACACCAAACATAGGGCAACAACTATCCTTATGTGACTTTTTATTCCTAATTTAAAACAGGACTCAATGAGACATCAAAGACAAAAATAGTGGCTTAAATTTAGGTAGAATAGACTGAGAGGCACCATCGACACTTCCTCTTCCAGCGACAGTGTTCCACTGCCAGGAGGAAGCAAACAAAATAGGAGGAGAAGAAGCCAGGCCAGCTGTGAGACGCTGTTGCTGAGAAGATAGCCAAGGAAAGAAGATATGATGATGTCTGTCCCATGGAGACTCTCTGGACAATGACTGACTCATTGCTTATAGACAGTATCTCTGGGCTTGAGCCGTCTCCTCTGCTAGCCCAAGCAAGGCAGGGGTTGTAACATAGCTGAAATAGGTGGAGCCCAGTAACAGTTCCTTTCTCGCATGACTCAGGCTACCTCCTCCCATCCCCAGAGGCCCTTGCATTTGGGGTCTTCTAGGGACCTCTTTGATGGCTCCTGATGCTAACAGATGGCCAAAGGCACCTGGAGACCCATCTCCTTTTCCAGTTCCACCAGGAGATGTGCTCTCAGACGAACAACGTCAAATCAGACTCGGTCTAGACACAAATGAAGCAGCAGTGGTGAGAGGGGAAGATGCCACGAGGAATTAAGACTGAGCTAGTCCCCCTCTGCTTCCATGAATAGCACCACACATCTCACTCGTTCCACCCAAGCAGTGGGAAGCAGGCTGCTAGCTCACACAAATGAAGAAAGATTAACTCCTGCAGAGGTTGCTGGCACTGGCTGGTGGCAGGGAGCACACACTCAGATTAATGTCCCTGCTTGTAGTGGTTCCACTTGGGCAGCACTTGGCTGCAGCCAAACCCAGCAGCTCACTCACTCCCCTTCAGGGGACAGGGGAGAGAATTCAGGGGCAAGGGGAAGGAGACTCGTAGGGTGAGATAAGAACAACTTAAGCATTGAAATAAAAGAAAACTTACAATAATAATGATATTTAAATAGTAATGATGAGCATAGTAATAAAATATGCAGATGAGTGATACCCAGTGCCATTGCTCACCACCCACTGACCAAGCCCGGCCCGTTCCCAGATAACGATCCCGGAGGAGCGACAATCCCGAACCGAAACCGCAATCCCAGGAGAGCGAGAGCCCGAGCGAAAGGCAGAGAGAGCAAGAGAGGAAGAGCCCCTCATGAATGTCCTGCCCATGGGGGATAGGAGATGGAATAGCCCCTTGGCAGAGCCAAATGCCAACTGAGCTGATGCATTTAAATATTCCTCCCCCCTTAGATCTTGCACTTGCAGATGGACAAAACACAAAGTCCTTCACTCCCAGGGACACAAATGCCAACATGGAGATGTTCTCAGCGTTTCTCTCCTAACAAATCCCAGCTGAACCCAAACCTCAGTGCTGTTCTGGCTGCTGAACAGAAACCAGCTCCGGCCCAGCTCAAACCAGGACACTGCTGAGAGTGAAGTCTGCTGTTTCTGGTCTGTGGGGCATCAATCAGCCACCATACATATGGTCCCATCCCACCAGTGCATGCTGAGCTCCAGCTGGGTCCCAAGCACCTTCTTCCCTAGTCCTGCCCACAAGGGAGGAAAGTGGGGCTGTGGAGGTGAGCCCAGGCCCAGACCACATGATACCACTAAAAACCAGCAGCTCCTCCCCAGCCTTCATCATCCCCACTACCTGTCAAAGGCTGGCTGGGAGTTTTCAGGACAGTGATAGAACCAGATAGTCAACACTAATCCTGACTCACTCCTGGGCTGCTGCAAAACCCCACACCTTCCAGACAAACGTGTGCCTGGACGTCTGTGCCTGCCTCCATCCCTCTGAGTGCAAGATCCTGCCTCCACCCAGCAAAAAAGCAATGGCCTTCAGGGCTGGTGGAGACCCCAAGGAGATACCACACTGCGAAGAGCTGTGGGACATTAAAGGACTGTTGTCCAAAGCCTGAACCAGGCTGGGAGGCATGGTCTTTGGTTAGGATTTAACATCCTGCCTTGAATGCTGCTGGTCATCCAAGATGTGGGGGAAGACCCAAGGACAAGCACATCAACTATTCTAGTTATTGACTTGCCTTCTCAGCCAGGAAAATTCTCAGAGACACCATGCAATAGAAAGTTAGGGATAAGTAGAAACTAGAGAGGCTTTAACAATTCATTATCTCTGGAAGGAAGAGGAGGAAGGTTCACACAGCCTGATGTGAACATTACCCATCAAATCAGCATCTGTGATGGGTACAGCCCGCAGGTTCCCTGCACTGCAGATGGTGCCATCCAGATGGACGAAGTAGCTGGGTTTTCCTGTGCTCACAGGGTGGTGGTGTGCCCTGGTCTGTTGTGTAATGGTCCAGAGACAGATGTTTGGGAAAATAAGTGTTATATCCCTGATATATGAAACTGGGCATCCTCCTCACAGGTGTTTTGCCAATTGATGGGCCCGGCAAAAAGGACACAGACACCAACTTAACACCAGAAACAAATGTATTTTACTCTAGTTTAAAGCAGGGGAAAAAAGAGGAATAAGCAAAGTACAGAGTTAAACAGGGTAATGCAGATGATCATCACTACATAGGAGAAGGCAGAGTGAGTAAGAAAGATCCATCACCAATTGCCCAAATACTGATCATCATCCAGATCCGTGCAGCACCTGGGGAGCCCTGGTCAAAGTGAAGGATTTGGAGAGCCTTTCCCCAGCAACTGGGAAGTCCTACGCAGTGCTTACACTCATAGGTGGGGCCTCCATCTTTGCTGTGAGAGGGTCCTGCTTTTATACCATCTGACAAACAAATTACACAGACAGAAAGGCACGAGAACATCTAGGGGGTAAGTTTCACTTAACAGGGGCACATCCCGGATTTGGCCAGGATCCAAGGTATGTCCAAGAAGCTGTTATTTTGGTTTTCTGCACCTGGCTTTGGACTGTAGGAGGGAAAAGTCTCACAGTCTTATTTCATGCTGATGTGATACAGGTTGGCAAGTTCACTCAAAAGTCAACTCTAACTTAAGGCTTGTGGTTTAAGCCTTTGTATATCAACAGGTCATCAAGAGGTGTTGAAAGGGCAGGGGTTCAGTTGTCTCCCCTGTCTTGCAGAGGACTTTGCTCCCCAGGCAACAAGCCTTTCCCTGCCTCCCCCAGCCTGCAATCCTGGAGCCAGCCCTCATCGTATCAGCGCAGGCTTGGTTCAGCCAGGATGTTTCAGAAGAGAGCCTGGCAGCACCAAAATGGGAAAAATCATTCTGTAAACAGCCTGCTGTTTGCATCCCCCACTGGAAGCTGGCTTGGAACTCCTCGTTCTGCAGCTCTCCATTGCCAGAGATAAGATACTAAGCCACTTGCCAAGCAATGGCCAACATCTCTCCTGGAGGGACCAGTCATGGGAACCTCATCTTCAACACCCAAATCCCTCGTGGAGGGCGTAGGGTTGCATCTCTTACTGTGCCTCTGGTGAGGAAGGCATCTCCTGTGCACCAGCCATGACAGCTGGGGCTGCATCTCCCCCACCTGTACCCATGTGGGTCATTCCCTTCCAGGATTCCATGGCCTCCTCCTTGGGTGCTCCTGGGCATGGCAGGGCTCTCCTGCAGGGAAAGGACAACTTTGTTGGGCAAGTGGTGCTGGGTTGGGGTCACATTGGAGCACAGGTTGTTCCAACCATCTTTGAAGATGTTTAGTAGGGAGAGTTTGGTGCAGCTAAAGCTTTGTGGGGTTGCTGCAGACAGATGAAGGTGGGTGCAGCTGTGCACTGGCTGCCAGCTTGATCTTGCAAGCACTGCTTGGTATCACACAGCAGACATAAGACCTGGAGTCTCATGTGCGGTTTGATTTAACATACTCAGTATTTGTACATGCTAAAGTCCTTTTACAAGCAATTTCTCATCCACTGCACAACAATAAACCCTGGAAAACCTATCTCCTTCTCCTGTCATACTGGCCAGGAGAACAAGATAGCTCTGATGGGTTCCCCATGCCAACGTTTCCCTCCACAGCACAGAATCCCTTTCCACTTATTAGACAACACCACTATTCACACAAGTAGCATCTTCTCATGACACAGAGTAAACCAAACATATACAGTGTGAGAAAAGGAAAAAAAAAAAAACAACAGAGCTGCAGCTCATTACAGTAGAGCCTTCCCCATCACACAGTGCCAAGTCTTAGATGTTTCTTACCCTCTTTCGCAACTCCTGTCCCAGGAAGCTTTTCCTCTGTTGCTGGCATCTTCTCAGCTCAGCAAAGTGCCAGGACAGGGTCTTACTTCAAGTCTTCCCAGAGTAATTCCCCTTTTCCTCAGGCCAGGTGATGCCAGGACATCTCCCACCTTCTCCTGCAGCCTGTTGAGTTCAAGAAGAAAGGTAAACAGGACACTCGTTGAGCTCACACAGAGGGCTTGTGCCCTTCATCAAAAAATATTTTGGAAAGGATGACTGGAATGCTGGTATGGTTTCCTCTGTTTGCCTGTCTAGGGAATTTCCCCTTATCACTGCCAGGGTTTGGAGCAGGACCAGCCGAAGAGGTGGCTGTACACTGCCAGGTTGGTTAGCACATCTGGGTGTTGGGTTTTAATTTCTCCTACCACACATGTGTACAATAAACACTCATGAGAAGGTGTTCCATGGTAAGGATTCAGCACTCGGGATGAAAATCAGTGATTGCAGCAGACATATCCAAACCAAGGCTGCACTCAGGTAAAAGGAGGTCCAAAAGGGCATTGTTTTCCCCAAATTTAATTCCTCAATTAAATGGGAATGTGCTGGGCAACAGCACAATGGAAAATAGCAGAAATGAGACAAAAATAAAGACAGAACTTAAAGAAACCAATATGAGCACAAATAATTTGGAAACAAATGGCATAGATTCAAGGGCTGAGGGATGGAAATGGAAACCAATGACCCAGTAGTAGAGCAAGTGAGAACTGAGGATCTACCACCACAGTCATGTTTGTGCCAGCTTGACAGTGGAACAGAAACACCAGATGGAAATCCATTCCATCCAGCAGGACATCTGATGGTTTTCTATGATCAGGGCAGACATCTTCCATGCCCACATTCCACGGAGCTCCAGCACTTTCTGGTCCTGCCTCCCAGTGTCAGCCAGTGGTGGCCCCATCCAGAAACATGACCCTGGACTTAGTCTCCCCTGATCCTGCTTGTATCCTATCCAGCTGGTCCAACCCCAGGCAAGCAGGAATGCACAGGATAGGCACAAGGGTGTGTGCTCCTGACATAGAGATGGAGCGATAAGAATGTCACTGTGTTTGCAGTTAAGTGTTGAGCATCAGGCAATCAGGCTTCACTGTTCAAAATGATTATTTCACATACACCTGGAGCTCTGCCTGCCGGAGCAGCAAAACCGCTGAAGCCAGGCTGTTATCTGTGCTGGCACCCACCACAGACCATAGGCAGATCACCTCATAGAATAGTCTGTGTTGGAAAGGACCTTAAAGCTCATCCAGTTCCAAGCCCCCTACCATCAGCAGGGACCCCTTCCACTAGACCAGGTTGCTCAAAGCCTCATCCAGCCTGACCTTGAACACTTCCAGGGAGGAGCAGCCACAGCTTCTCTGGGCAACCTGGGCCAGTGTTTTTTCCTCACATTTCATCTCAATCTCCCCACTTCCAGTTTAAAGCCATCACCCCTTGTCCTGTGACTCCCTGCCCTTGTCCAAAGTCCCTACCCAGCCTTCCTGGAGCCCCTTCAGGTACTGGAAGGCTGCTGGAAGGTCTCCCTGGAGCCTTCTCTTCTCCAGGCTGAACAGCCCCAACTCTCTCAGCCTGTCCTCACAGCAGAGGTGCTCCAGCCCTCGCATCATCCTCGTGGCCTCCTCTGGACTCACTTCAGTAGGTCCATGTCCTCCTGATGTTGGTGGCCCCAGAACTGGAGGCAGCACTGCAGGTGGGGTCTCAGGAGAGTGGAGCAGAGGGGCAGAATCCCCTCCCTCAACCTGCTGCCCACGCTGCTCTGGATGCCGCCCAGGACACGGTTATTGGCCTCTGGGCTGTGAGCGCTCATTGCCGGCTCATGTTGAGCTTCTTGTCCCCCAGCACCCCAGGTCCTCCTCCTCAGAACCTCCCTGTCCTTCTTCCACTTAACAAACAGGTAAGGGCTGGGAAGACACAGGGATGTGATAAGAAATGCCTGCATGCTGTTAGCAGGGTACAAGATGCAGACTCCTCTCCTGCTGCTCCAGACTCATCTCTGCCACCAGCCATAGCCCCAATGGCCACCAGCCACCACAGGAACCTGGCCCAGGAGAAGACAGTCCTGAAGGACCAGAGATGTGATGCTCCTGCCTCTGGGAAGTGAGGGACTGGAAACAACCCCAGCATTATTTTTTTTGCTTTGGGAAGGAAAATGAAAACATCTCAAGGAGACAGACTATTTTAAACTCTCTCCAGCTTCTCTTGCCAAGTCTGGAAAGTCACTGTGTAGGCCAGGGAGTCTGGTGGTCCCTTTCTTTTCCCTGGTGGATGGAAATGAGTGGGGTGTGAGTAGGGTATTTTCCCTGTTTTATTGTTGTTAAGCTATTTCAGAAGTGAGTTTCCAAATAGAGAGGTGGATTGGCATCACCGTCACAAAAACTAATTAAACAAAATTATTTAGCCTGTTGAAAATATTTGTGCTCCACCAGAAACACCCTGCAGGTGGCTATTAAAAGGCAGGAAGAACCTTTTTCCAGAAACAGGTTTTCATGTTGGTGACTCTAGTTGCCAGAGCTTCTCATTGAGGATTTTCAGGCACTGTCTACTTATAGAAATCAGGTTGGCAGAAAGACTGCATGGCCAACCTGGTCCTTGATACTTTGGGGTAGGAACTCCCTTCCCCACACAGTTTCATGGGCTTAAGAAAGAGAGAGGTGGGTAGAGCAAGGGTTGCAGCTTTGTTTTCATCTTTTGTTTCATTCCTTTTAAGAAAGAAAACAAGATTTAGAGAAAAATTTTGGCTAGATTTAGGGGTGAATGGAAGGGTTGGTTTGTTTGGGTTTTTTTCTTAGAATAAGTCAATTCCTCCCAAAACACTTTCTCTGCTAGAACAATTCCAAAACCATGCAGGCATGCAAACAACAAGCTGCAATGGAGTAACTTTGACTAAATCAGTAAGTTTCCTCGGATGATCTCAGTTTACAGGGAAAGCCGTTTCTCAGAAGCAAAGGGCGAAGGACCTCTCAGCCCCTGGCATGGAGAAGCTGATGAGCACTGAGCTAAGCTATTAGTTATCAGGAAGTTTAGGAAGCTTTGTTTCCAGTGAATCCCTGGAAACATTACTTTCCTCTTCTGCTACCCCCCACCTCTCAGTTTCCCTGTGATCCCCATCCCGGCAGCAGGGACATGCCAGCATGTGACCAGCAATGCTCAGTGGTCCAGGCAGAAAATGATGGGAAGGTCCTCCTCATCTCTCTCTCTATCCTTGGGATGCTTCCGCATCTCTTACCTCTGGTCAGTCACTTGATTCTGGGGAGCTGGGAAGCTTATAATGAGCCAGCCGTGTGCAACTGCAGCCTGGAAGGCCAACTGTGTCCTGGGCTGCAGCAGAAGAGGGATGACCAGCAGGGTAAGGGATGGGATTTTTTCCCTCTACTCTCCCCTGGGGAGGCCCCATCTGGAGTACTGCATCCAGGCCTGGAACCCCCAACACAAGAAAGATGTAGAGCTGTAGGAGTGGGTCCAGAGGAGAGCCAGAAAGATGATCAGAGGGCTGGAGCACCTCTCTGAAGAAAGTTTGAGAGAGCTGGGCTTGCTTAGCTTGGAGAAGAGGACTCCAGGAGACCTCATTGCAGCCTTCCAGTTCTTGAAGGGAGCTTAGACACAGGAGGGAGAGCGACTTTTTCCATGGGCAGATAGTGACAGGACAAGAGGAAATGGTTTAAACTAAGAGAGGGGAGATTTAAGTTGGATTAGGAGGAAATGTTTCACCCAGAGGGTGGTGAGACACTGGCCCAGGTTGCCCAGAGAAGCTGTGGCTGCTCCTCCCTCGAAGTGTTGAAGGTCAGGCTGGATGAGGCTTTGAGCAACCTGGTCTAGGGGAAGGGGTCCCTGATGATGGCAAGGGGGTTGGAATGGAATGAGCTTTAAGGTCCCTTCCAAACCAAACCAGTCTGTGATTCTTTGAATTATCCCCCAGCCTTTTGCAACTCATCCAAGGCATCTCTCAACAACCATATCCCACATTCCAGATGGGAAGGGTGAGCGGTGCTGGCAAACCTGGCAGCTCAGGCAGAGGAGAGGGGAGACTGCCTGTGCACACTCCAGGGCTGTCCAAAATGGAGGAAGCCAGGAGCAGAAAGGCTGTGTTGGGTTCTGGGCACCAGCCATGCTCTTCTAAGAGCTGAAATAAAGAGAGAAAAAGGAATTGCATGTTGCAAAACCCCTGGAGCGTGTGGGCAGAGCGTGCTGGAGAGCAACCCAGCCTCAGACAGGCTTTGCCCAGCGAGACCCCTGGGACCAGGGTGAGGGGCAGCAGAGCCATAACCCACGGATTCTCAGATCTCAGGCTTTTCACAATCCACCTTCCATGGAAAACATATTATTTTTAAGCAAAGGAAGCCCAAGTCATCACCACTCCAACACCCATGGCTGGTTTGGGGCAGGATCTGCTGCAGCTCCACCTTCTCCAGAGGTCTCCAGCCACATCAGTCCCCTTCCCTCCAAGGCCACCCACACCCCATTCCACTGTCCCTGCAGACACTGCTTCCTCTCATTCATCTGATCTCACCTCAGACACAAAACTCCTCTCTGGGCCATAAAACTCATGCAAACCATGGCTGGTTCCCTGTGGTTTCCCCCTCGTCTGTTCTCAAAGGCTTCACAACAGCCCTGCACATGCAAAGTCTCATCTTCCTCGACCATTGCTTGGAGTAAAAAAGCAAAGCATGCCCACAGAGAGAATGAGGAGATGCTCCAGCTTGGTGCATCCCCTACTCCATTTTCTGGTTGCTCTCCCCAGTTACTGCTCCAAGGGCTTCCAACCACTGACTCAATATCTGTGCTTGTCGACTGCTGGATGAGCTCATGCAAGACTTCACACTGGCTTCCTTCTGACAAAGCCTCATTGAAATTGGCTGAAAATGAACAAACAATCAGGTTTCTAACACTATTACAAAAGACAACAACTTCCATCTGGCAGTGAAAGGCTTTCAGTTCATTCTCTGGCCAAGCCAAACCTCCTCTCGAGGTCTGTCCATCACCTCTGCCCACCACTGGTCTCTAAGCATCCCTTAAGCAAGTCCAGTGTTCTATTCCCAGTAGAGACCTGTCCCAGGTACCTGGTAAATCAGTGGGTCCTGGCCCCCAAGGCCAGTTGGGTATTTGTTAGCAGGTTGCAAAGAAGAACATTTTTCCACCACACCTCAGCTGTTGGGAACAAGCTCTTCTCAACGGGATTGGTTTTACAAACAGGGACCCAGCTCTTACTCACACAGCATCTCTCCTGAGCCACATGAACCAGGTCCTTGCTGCAGGTCCTCCATCACCTGCACTGCTGAGCACCAACTGCGACCTGCTGAGGAGTCTCTTTCCAAGGCAGGTGAGGCTTGGACAGCCATCACGCATTGCAGGGCCCAGCAGTTTGGTGCCTTAGCAAGCACCCTCCATGCCGGCGCCCTGAATCCCAGCCACCCACCCGCTCTCAGGCAGACACTTTTTGGCTCCTGGGGCCAGCAAAGTGATGGGACCTTCTTTGTGAACCAAGCTGAGGGCATCTTAGAGAGCTTTTTGGGCAGCCAGGGTTTCAAAGAGGGGTTCAGGACCACCAGTCCCTGGCCACCAGAGAGATGGCATCTGCCACTGTGACTCGCAGAGAAAGCCAAATCCTGGTAAGACCGCCGCTAGTCAATGTTGAAAGTGATGAACCATTGTAAGAAGCAAGAAGAGGGCAAATTCTCCCTCCCATGCGATCATCAAGCTAAGGCTGGCAGCCCTCCTGGGAAAGGTGTAGGTTCCAGTCAAACACCTTCCAGTCAGGCTGGAAGGTGTTTTGGAGAGCTAACAGGATCCCTTCAGCCTCTGCAAACCTGGCTGCACCAGCAGCAACTTACCCCCTGCAACGTTCAAGGGGGTTTCAAAAGATGAAACAAAAATAAAAGCTGAAGCACAGATCCCACACTTAATGGAGAACAGGACTCACGGGGATTGAAGAGAAGACCCCACAAGTACACAGAGGAAGAGGCAATGACATCAGTGTTAGAGCTGGGGAGAGACCAGGAAAGAGCACCATGGTCCTTGGTTAACCATCTGTGAAAAGGAGCACCTTAGAAAGGAGCGTGGGACAAGGTGGGACAGGCAGGAGGACCTCAGCTGATCTTCTACAGTTCTCCCATGGGTAACAGGGAGGTTGCAGCCAGGAGAAGAGGAGCTAGCTGTCATCGCCATGTCAAGATGAAGCATGCAAATACTACAAGCTTGGCCCTGTAGTCCGGGGAAAAGGATTTAAAAAACAAACACCACCAAAACTAGACCAACCAATCACTTACTTGTGTGTTTTTGAAAACCCCTATCTGATCAGCCTCACCTCCATCCCTGGGAAGGTGATGGAACAACGTATCTTTGGTGCCATCTCAAGGCATATCAGGGATAAGAGGGTCATTAGGGGCAGTCAGCACGGCTTCACCAAGGGGAAGTTGTGCTCGACCAACCTTCTAGACTTTTATGAAAACAGAACTAGGTGGCTTGATGATGGCAGAGCAGTGGATGTGGTCTATCTTGAGTTCAGTAAAGCTGGTGGGAAGAAGCCAGAGAGTGGTGGTCAATGGGGCAGAGTCTTGTTGGAGACCTGTGTCTAGTGGAGTCCCTCAAGGGTCGGTACTAGGACCAGCACTATTCAATATATTCATCAATGACCTGGATGAGGGAACAGAGGGCACTGTCAGCAAGTTTGCTGATGACACAAAGCTGGGAGGAGTGGCTGACACACCAGCAGGCTGTGCTGCCATCCAGAGAGACCTGGACAGGCTGGAGAGCTGGGCGGGGAAAAACTTGGTGAAATACAATAAGGGCAAGGGTAGGGTGTTGCACCTGGGCAGGAACAACCCCAGGTTCCAGTATAGGTTGGGGAATGATCTCCTAGAGAGCAGTGTAGAGGAAAGGGATCTGGGAGTCCTGGTGGACAGCAGGATGACCATGAGCCACCACCGTGCCCTTGTGGCCAGGAAGGCCAATGGTATCCTGGGGTGTATTAGAAGGGGTGTAGTCAGTAGGTCGAGAGAGGTTCTCCTCCCTCTCTACTCTGCCCTGGTGGGGCCACATCTGGAATATTGTGTCTAGTTCTGGGCCCCACAGTTCAAGAAGGACAGGGAGCTGCTTGAGAGAGTCCAGCACAGAGCCACCAAGATGATGAAGGGAGTGGAGCATCTCCCTTATGAGGAAAGGCTGAGAGAGCTGGGTCTCTTTAGCTTGGAGAAGAGGAGGCTGAGGGGTGACCTCATTAATGTTTATAAATATATGAAGGGTGAGTGTCAGGAGAATGGAGCCAGGCTCTTCTCAGTGATGTCCAATGGTAGGACAAGGGGCAATGGGTGCAAGCTGGAACACAGGAGGTTCCGCTTAAACTTGAGAAAGAACTTCTTTACTGTGAGAGTAACAGAGCACTGGAACAGGCTGCCCAGGGAGGCCGTGGAGTCTCCTTCTCTGGAGACATTCAAGACCCTCCTGAATGCCTTCCTGTGTGAGCTCATCTAGGTGTTCCTGCTCTGGCAGGGGGGGTGGACTAGATGATCTTTCGAGGTCCCTTCCAATCCCTCACATTCTGTGATTCTGTGATCTCATTCTCACCCTTCACTCCTGCACCATGAGGCTGACTACATCGTTTCAATGGGATAGCTCAGTTCCCCATATCATCTTCCCAGATGTGAGTGCAAATTTTGTAAGTCACGGAGAAAATCACAGCACTTACCAACACTGGTGTCATCAGAGCAGTGAGGTCAGGTCTGTAGAAGCAAGCAATGTCTGTTTTTTAGTATTTCTGATCAAAACATCATCTCTCCTCTTGTCTTGCTATACACATGACTTCCCATAAGTCTTCCCAGTTTATCGTTTAGGGAAGCTTCTAGAACACTTATGGTAATTTCCTCTGATTTGTTAATTATGCCAAAATATTCATCAAGCTGCTTTCTGAATAGTCGGAACTGGTCTTGGGTCTCTAAAGCATAGGCTGGGCAGCTGGAGCATGACCTACACACAGCATTCATTCCCTTGGCTACAGCTCTGGTGAGGGTGTTTCGAAATGGGTCTCTGGGAACATCTGTTCTTCATCCAACAGCATCTCCAGGACTAACCTGCTGGGCTATCCCACCTCGTGGACCCACAATGAGAGCGTGCCAGGAACCATCACCCCACTGCTTGTTTGTGGGCAGGGAACCTAGCCTCAGAAAATCATAAAAAAAACCAAAACAAACAGACAAATTATTCATTAGAAAATACTGGTTTTGCCACTGAGCCCTGAGGTGCCAGATGATGAACTAGAGTTTGGCAAGAAGATATTGTGATACATAAGAGGATGCTGTGGGCTCATGAGTCTTTCTTAGGGCTGTGATCTAACATGCTATTTTTTTTAATGTCTCCCTGTTTTAAGAAAAGTCATCAAAAGAGGTTTTTTGTGATCAAATGCAGTTTTTATGTCTACAAAGAAAACCTTGTGTTATACAGCCCAAATCTACCCTCCAGACCATAATTTCAAGCAAAACAAACTCCCTGCATATTTCTGGATGCCTCATTTGCTGTGGGGAGGTCTGAATCACAGTATTTGACTAATCACATGAAGGAATCCAGCTTTCTCCAGAAAATTCACCATGGCACAACCCCTGTTGTTTCTCCTCCTTCAGACCGAGAAACAGTCAATATATTTCCCTGGAGATCTGAAAACTCAAGTGCTTTGTTAAAACTTTTGCCTAGGGGATATCATCCAACTTTCAGTTTGCAAGGTCTCAAAAATATGTAGTCAGGAAGGAACACAGACCAATGCCAGTGGTGCAAACACAACAAAAAAGCAACCTAAATCAAGATATTAAATAATTTGTTCTGATGGCTACTTATATCCTTCCATACTGTCCAGTGGTGGGGGGGCAGAAGAAGAGAAAACAACTTCGTTTGAGAAGTCAAAGCAGAAGATTTACAGAGTCCTTTGACCCTCCTGGCCATGGGCTTTCAGCTTTATGCATGGACCTGAAACGGCTTTCAAAGTTTCTACTTCCCAGGTATGACGCAGGTTGAGCTTCAGAACAGTTTCCACCAAGCTGCTTTCTAAGTCAGGAAATGAAAAAAAAAAAAAAAATTCAAAGCCATGTCTGGAAACTCCTCTTTTGTCTCCTCATTCCCTAGTTTGCTTTTTTTTTTTTAATTAAAAGTATTTTAGGACATTAAAGTTGGTCCTGCCACGGCCAGGTAATGGAGCAGCTTGTGCCAGAGCAGTGGCTGCCGCCAAGCAGCAGAGCAAGAGTCATTTCCCTTGCGGGAAGGGTTGACTGCATTGACCAAAGACCTCAAGCTGCTTGGGAGCACAAATCCCGCAGCAGAGCAGACAGGATTTCCAGCTCAGAGAACAATTGCCATCAGGATGTGTCATTAAGGTCACAAGTGGAAGTAGAAGCGCCAGCAGCTCAGCCTGGAAGCTGTGGTTTCCATGCCAAGACTCCCCAGAGAGCCCTTTCCAGGCTCCATAGCTAAGTGAGGCTTTGCAAGACAGACACATAAGAGCTGGACCTGGACCATTCCTGCAAGCAGAAGCAACAGATGGTCAGCTTTCCCTGGAGCAGTGAGTGCAATGAGGACCACCCTTTACATCTCATGTGTGGAGGAGGGATCAGTCCTCAGGAGACTGAAGCTGTTGCTCCCATGACTTATTCTCTGGGAGAAAAGCAACAGAGCTGAGCATAAGTTGGTTAACAGCAAAAGCGACCTGGGCATGGCTTCCAGGGAGCATCTTGGAACAGTCCCTTGAGGCAGGACAGCAATGTCCAGAGCTGGCACAATCTGGACAGGGCTGAATAGCTTCTTTAATGATGTATAATAAAGGAAGGGACAAACCACACATCTACCCTAGGTCTTGAGACAAGAACAAGATGAGAGCAGCAGTCACCTAGCAGTAGAGAGGACATGCAGCTGCCCATGTCAGTGGTCTCAGCTGGCTAGAGAGGACCAGGAGAGGGATCAGAAAGGCAGGTGAGATGCTTACAGGTTCAGACACTGGCCCAGGTTGCCCAGAGAAGCTATGGCTGCTCCTCCCTGGAAGTGTTCAAGGCCAGGTTGGATGAGGCTTTGAGCAACCTGGTCTAATGGAAGGTGTCCCTGCTGATGGCAGGGTGGTTGGAACTGGGTGGGCTTCATGGTCTCTTCCAACCCAACCAGTCTGTGATTCTATGATTCTATGACATGCCCTCAGCATGGACAAGGGAATGGAAAAGAGCAGCCCTTCCCAGCAAGCTGGATGCATATGGCGACATTTCTCCCACCATCAGGGATGCTGCCTGACCAAGTAGACCCAGGTGCGAGTCAGCCAGCAGCTCCCAGCGCTGGGCCACGCCACGAAGGAGCGGCACCCCTTGGAGCTGCACCTCATTCTTCCTCTTCTCCCCCCTCTCCCTCTGTGGTTTCAGCACAATGTTTTTCTGCTAAGCCTACAAGCACGCGTATGCGGAGACTTGCCCATTCCTCCCCAAAATGCCCCCTGAGCCATGGGATTGACGTCAGCAGAGCGCCAGCTGTCAAACAATGGAGATTAAGGTGTGGCACAGCCTGCCAAGCCATGCGAGCGCGTGTGCCTCCCCGGGCAGGTGAGCAACATTCCCCACCAAGCAGGAACAGGCACATTGCATCAATCCGGCTGCCTGCACCTGGACACAAGACCTAACCCGATCCCCGGCAGGGGCCAAGTCATGCCCAGGCAGCTGGTGGGGCTCAGCAGTTCCCCCTGAGCTTGCCCACCCCGAGGCGAGGGCACCCCTGCCCCGCATATGGCTGGGAAGAGGCAGAGCCCTGGCGCTGGCTGCTTGTGGCTCCAGTCCATGGAGAAGGTTAGGCTACATGCCAGGAGATGTACAGTGCCAGGAACAGGCCCGGGGCACCATCCCTCCCTGTTCTGCCCAGTGCAGGGACAGAGGTGATGACATGTTGCCTCTTGCAGAGGTACAGCTCAGTCCAAGCCAAGTCCTCACTCCACCCAGATCTCAAGAGGCTCAGCCCTGGGGATCTGGACCAGGGCTTCTCCCAGGGCGACATCTGAAGGACCTGTAGTCCCAACCCACAGCAAGAAACCTGGACATCAAAGAAGGCTTAGGACATGGATGGACTGGCATCAGTTTTAGGGAGCAGTTGGAGCCTTGAAAATGGGATGGGATCTCCTCCTAGTCATCATGCTTGACCATCCCATGGTTCTGGCTTTGCATGCTAACCTTCCCATTCCTGCTGCTGGCACAAGAAAGAGGGCACAAAATTGGTGAAGGGTTTAGAGGGGAAGCCATATGAGGAGAGGCTGAAGTCGCTTGGTTTGTTCAGCCTGGAGAAGAGGAGACTGAGAGGAGATCTCATCGTGATCTAGAACTTATTCCCAAGGGGAAGAGGAGGGGCAGGTGCTGATCTCTTCTCTCTGGCCACCAACGCCAGGAGCAGAGGAGATGGCAGGAAGATGTGGCAGGGGAGGGTGAGGTTGGCCATGAGGAAAAGGTTCTTCAGGCAGAGGGTGCTGGAGCACTGGAACAGGCTCCCCAGGGAGGTGATCATGGCACCAAGCCTGACAAGATTCCAGAAGCATTTGGCCAAGGCCCTCAGACCCATGGTCTGAATGTTGGGATTGTCCTGTGCAGGGACAGGAGTTGGACTCCATGATCCTGGTGGGTCCATTCCAACTCACAACATTCTGTGATTCTATGAAGGTGGCCCACTACCAGCAGGGCTGCCAGGACCTGACTTTTGCCAAAACAAAGGTGGGAGAACTGCAGACACAGAGGTCACCCAGCACTGCTGATGGTAACTCCTTTCCTCATCATCCAGGCCTCCTCCATCTAGGCTGGGCTTGATCTAGACCTGGGAGTCCTGGGTGGCTGGGACAGAGGACAGGAGAAACATCCCTGTAACCAAAGTTGAACCCAAAGCAAAGAGCAGAGCACCAGCCTTCCTCCTCATCTTAACTCCTAACCCAACAAGCAAACCCAGGAGGGCACCTGAGGTTAAAGAAACATGATCTAGACTGCCCAGAAACATGAACACACAAGGATTTGACAGTTCCAGCATGAACTACAAATCCTGCTGGGCTTGTGCCCTGCTTGCTGGGAAGATATCCCAGTTCATCATGTTTGCAGCATAGGAGGTGCACCCAGCACCAGGAGCCCACTAACGAGCCGCGTCTCGTCAGATGCACAAGGAAAGCATGTGGCTCACCCAGGCGAGACAGACATCGCTGCCCAGGGACAAGCACAGCACACCTGAGGATATGGACAGCCAGTGTCCAGGTCCTGCCCCCTCCCTCTGCACCAGGCTGGGAACCCCCAGACCCTGGGGCAGGAGCAGGAGAGCCGGGCTGCCCTGTCTCCTTGCTTGCACTGGGCAGGGCTCCCATAACTCACACTACGCGTGGAAATACCCTTTGATGAGGTCCTGCCACTAATGATGGTGACATCGTAGAGTGACGCAGGCTGGCCCACATTTCCCCAAGGCGGGGCACAGCCCATAGCAGCTCTCAGCTGGGCCAAACCCAGAGCATCCTGCTGCAAAGACCCCCAAGCTCATGGGAAGGAAGACATGCCCTTCAAAGGAAGCAGCCTTGAACAACACAGTGTCTTCACACCCTGGGGTTTAATGAGGCACACAGCTTGGAGGAACCATCAGATAGTGGCTCACTGCTCTGCATGAATCAGCTGACCTGTGGGTCTCAGGGGATGCCCTTCTCTCAGGCTTGCCCTCCCCAGCTCCAGGGACCAGGACAAGTACAAAGGGACAGCAGTTTCTCATAGGCTCTGTTAATTTCTGCTCCCCAAGACTGGTCTCTGGTCTAGTGGGAGTCAAGAGGCCCTGACCCTGCATGCTGAACCTTCTCATGCCCTTCAAGCCAAACCTCCTGGCATGCTTTGCCCTTCACCCAACCTTATCGCAGGGCCTAGCCCAGCACAGCCGGATGGGAGGGGAGCAGATGGCCTGTTCAAGTCCTTCCCATTTGTTCTCCCTCAGACACTCTCAAAGGAAAACCCTTGAGGTCACTGTTCTATTTTCATCAAGCGAGGGCATCCAGCACCACTCATGTTCAGAGGGGCTGTGCTGAAGGCACCATTCCAGGAGGAAGGTCTGACCAGAGAGACTCAGATGGAACAAGCAAGCTAAAGTCCAGACAACCACGACCAAATCTCACCCACCTGCCTAGAGTGTCTGCCTAGAGACACCTTAAATGCTTCACATGACCCTCACCAAGAAAAAAAATCAAAACAACCCTGAATTTTTCTTTGCAACCCATCCCGGCAGACCCCTCATCAGGAATCACACTTTGTAGGTGTCAACATTGAGTGGAGATGGTGCTGGGATGACTCACACATAGGTGGCCTTGCAAGGAGCAATGCAGTGCCCCAGACACATCAGGCTCGGTGTGAACTAATAGCTCAGACTGCCTTTGTCACACATGGTGGCATCTCAACACGCATAGGCAGCGGACGGCCAAACCTCTGCCAGTTCTAGTCCTTCACTGCAGCTGTCACCACCTTCTCTGCAGAAATGGATCCAATGAGAATGTTTTCCAGATCACTAAAGATGGCAGTTTGACTCCCTGGACTTTTGTCCTGTGCTTCTCAGTCAAGATGTTTCCAACCTGTGCCAAGAATATCCTGAGGGCTTTGCTGAGACAACCAAGTTGAAGTGCCCATATTCAACTCCATCTTCTTTAACCGCTTGGTGCTGCGCTGCTCCTCTCCCAGGGCCTCAATCCCACCAATATTACTGCATCAGAGCTGGTATGTCCCATCAGGTTCCCCCTAGGAAGTGGGATGGACAATACCATGAGTCAACAGCCAAGCCTCCTCTCTGCAGGAATACCAGCAGAGCTGCTGGCCACCATCAAAGCCAGGGGTGGTAGGGAGGACAACAGCAACAGCTGTAGCTGCCAGCTCCTCCTCCAGCCACAGCAGCAGTGCAAGGGAGTGCCATGCATCTTCCGGGGTGCTAGTCCACCAGTAGCAGACACCCATCTCCCATTACCACTGCAGCTGAGAGGGCTTTTCGTTCCCACACCGCTCCCTGGATGGAGATCCCTCCCTGTATACAGACAGTGCAGGAAGGGAGCAGATGACCCATCAGCATGTCAGTAAACACCCAGCTCCATCCCGGGCGTGGTGCTGACAGGTGGCAGACAGCCACCAAAACCCTGGCGCCGTGTCACCTGGGTTGGACATATGCTGCTCCCCATCCCTCCCTGAATGTCCTTGGTGCTATTTGACTTTCTCCAGGTCAAACTCTGTGCTTCCATTGTGTGTTCCCCACTGGATTTGCTATCTTTAAAATATAGATCTACAAGCTTTTTGGGCTCATCTAAGTTTTCCTCCATCTTCTAGGCTGAAGTTTTCCTTCTGGCCCCAGGAGATGGACCTGTTTTAGCGCTGGTCAGAACATACCACCATCACCTCCTCTGAAGCACCTGTGCAGAGCCCAAGTCTTCACTGGGCACTCCTTTTCTTTTAAGGGCACAGCTTTCCAGGAAAAAGCTTAGCAAAGTCTGTGGTAACACTGACTTTGGCCAAATAAAAACAAAAATAAAACTAAATTAGCATTTCCACTAAATGGTACAGACAGGCATGAAGGAAAGAGGAAGGAATACACTTTGTTTTTGCTCACCCAGGACTTACGCAACAGACTGATGTCCTTTGCGTAGTTGTAAAAAACACACGTGCACAGCGATGTCTCCACTCTGGTGAGCTAATGCTGGACTCATATTTGTCAGCAAATAAAAGAAACAGTCACCAAACAATTTAACAGGGAGGATGTTCTGCAGCTCTCCCTTATCCTCGAGCATGGAGTGAAACCATCCCACTGATGCAATCCCTACCTCCCTCCTTGAGCAATGTCATAAGAGCATGGCACTTGGTACATGTCTCATGTGTGACCTACCTCTGCTTGATCCCTCTGCTGTGAGGGACTTTGGACAAGGGCAGGGAGTGACAGAACAAGGGACGATGGCTTTAAACTGGAAGAGGGGAGGTTGAGATGAGATCTGAGGAATAAATTCTTCACTGTGAGGGTGGTGAGACACTGGAACAGGTTGCCCAGAGAAGCTGTGGCTGCTCCTCCCTGGAAGTGTTCGAGGCCAGGTTGGATGAGGCTTTGAGCAACCTGGTCTAGTGGAAGGTGTCCCTGCTCATGGCAGGGGGGTTGGAACTGCATGATCTTTAAGGTCCCTTCCAACCCAAACCAGTCTGTGATGGTCCTGGAGCAGCCCTGGATGCAACAGCAGCGACAGGTTACTCAGTGCTGTGCTGGAAGCCTGGGGACCATGATGGAAGCAAACCTAGGTCATCTCTGGGGGCTCCCACACCTCTACTAGGGGCAAACAAAGTGGCACAAGACAAGTTTTGCTCCTGGTTGTGACAGGAGCATAGAAATTAGGTGCCTTCAGCCTTGCAAGCCCTCTTGTCCCCACATCACCCTCATGGTGGCTGTTATCTCAGATGCTGCCATATGGGTGGTGCTTTGTTTGGAGCACCATCCTCACGGTGTGGGGGAACTGCCTCGTGGGTCACTGGAGGTGCGTCAGCTGCTCTGACCTCCCTCTTGGACCTGCCCAAGTTTCAGACCTGTGAGCAAACTGTTCTGTTTCTGGAGGCCCTTACCATAAAGGTTACAGCTCCCATCCCTTTACTTGCTTTAGGTTGACCTCTGAGCATCGCCAATACTTCCTTCACCGACCACATTAGCCACCTGTCTTTGTTTAAACAAGCAAGGCAATGAGGCTTTGCAGGGCTGGAGCCTGCTGGGCTGGCACATGCCACCCAAAGGGACAGCTGCTTGGCAGAATCTGCAAAGGGGAAGCAAATGTTGAAGACATCAAGCAAGTTCACATGTCTTTGGTGGCATTAAAACCTCAACAGCAGGACCAGGACACAGCCCAGCAGGACTAAAGTGTCCTGCATGGTCCCAAGGGAGTACAAGGTACACGAAGACTTGAGCATCCCCTGCTCCTACCTTTCCCAAAGTGCAGCCAAAGGGCTTGGAAAACTTTGGATCTCTGGGGCAGAGAGGGAACCAAGGGCCCAGATAAGCAAAAAGTATTATCAACTCATCTGACAGCTTTGCATGGTTCAACTGCAAAATAATTTACCCTGAAGATCCTCAATGAAGCAAATCCCAGGGTGGGTGGGATGTCCACAGCCAAATCCCACAGAGGATTCATGGGGTCAGGGAAAAGAGACATCACTTTGCACCATCTCCCACCAGCCCAGCAGGATTGATACATGGGAACCATACACAACCAGCTCCTCGCTGTGCCCCTTGCTGGACAATGGGCTTTCAGAGTGAGGTGAGAGAAAGAGGAACCTCCTCCAGCCCTTTCACTCCCATCATTTACCTTTAGGCATCACTTGGACCATCACCTGCCCACAGGCAGGGAACAAGGGCTTTCCTCTACAAGCTGCAGCAATGGTGAGATGCTGCAGGGCAACGCTCACGAGGGGCAGGACAGGGCTCACCTCGTGTTCAACAAGGTCAAGTGCAATGTCCTGCACCTGGGTCGGGGAAACCCCAAGCACAGATACAGGGTGGGCAGAGAACAGACAGAGAGCAGCCCTGAGGAGAAGGACCTGGGGTGCTGGGGGACGAGAAGCTCAACATGAGCCGGCAAGGAGCGCTCACAGCCCAGAGGCCAATAACCGTGTCCTGGGCGGCATCCAGAGCAGCGTGGGCAGCAGGCCGAGGGAGGGGATTCTGCCCCTCTGCTCTGCTCTCCTGAGACCCCACCTGCAGTGCTGCCTCCAGTTCTGGGGCCACCAACATCAGAAGGACATGGACCTACTGGAGCGAGTCCAGAGGAGGCCACGAGGATGATGCGAGGGCTGGAGCACTTCTGCTGTGAGGACAGGCTGAGAGAGTTGGGGCTGTTCAGCCTGGAGAAGAGAAGGCTCCGGGAAGACCTTCTAGTGGCCTTCCAGTACCTGAAGGAGCTCCAGGAAGGCTGGGTAGGGACTTTGGACAAGGGCAGGGAGTCACAGGACAAGGGGTGATGGCTTTAAACTGGAAGTGGGGAGATTGAGATGAAATGTGAGGAAAAAACACTGGCCCAGGTTGCCCAGAGAAGCTGTGGCTGCTCCTCCCTGGAAGTGTTGAAGGCCAGGCTGGATGAGGCTTTGAGCAACCTGCTCTAGTGGAAGGTGTCCCTGCTCATGGCAGGGGGGCTGGAACTGGATGAGCTTTAAGGTCTCTTCCAATCCAAAACAGTCTATGATCCCTTTCCCATGGCATGTGCTCAGCTTGGCCCTCACTGCTGGCAGAAGCACAGGAAGCGTGAAGCATCCCAGGAGTGCATTTCCCAAAGGAGCCACTCATAAAGTAGCTCCAATCCTGTCTTGACAGCAGAAATCCTCCAAGGAGAGAGCCTCAGGACAAGCCACCGCTGCTCCAGGATGTGCAACCCCCAAGGACAAGCATCATCTGCTGCAGGCAAGGATACACGGATAATTCTCCTGTGGCTTTGAAGTTGCACCTTGCACCTCCTGGAAAGGCTGTGGGGTTTTGAAACAACAGACGGACACACCAGCTGAACAAACCAGGTTACTTGAGCAAGTGTCTTGTATGGTAAAAGAATGAAAGCTTGAGATTGGGAAATTAAAATGTTCAAGACCCCACCCTTACCCCTTCCCCACACCCCCCCCCCCCAAAGAAAAAAAAAAGTTAGAGCAATTAATTAACACTTAAATCCACTTCCTCTACCAAATGGTATCAGAAGATTGCAGCATTTTTGCAGTCAAACACTGAGCAGCAACAATTTCCTGATTTCCTGCGCTAGCGCTGTCCAAGCAACCGAGGCGGTACTAAAGGATTTCCGCATTACGGTATCTGCTCCACGCGTGGCTGAAAACATTTATACCTCCAACATGAAGAAACACAAATTAAAGGCTTTTTATACCAGGGTGAAATTAAGACATTTCCCTTATTAGAGCCCATTTGCTTTCCAGTTTTCAGTTCCTCAGGGCTAGAAACTTGCTGTCATAACTTGATAAGCTATTCATACAAGGACAGGACTCCAGACCTTGGGATTTTTAAGAAAGCAGATTTGAAAAAATGCTAAAAAGCATCATTTATCAGTTTTATGCTTTGTAGCTTCCCTTCTGCTCTTTGCAGAGCTGACATTGATGCTGTGGTGGGCTGTCACAGACAGTACCACCATTTGACCAAACCTGGGCTCTGTCCCTGGAGTGATGTGACCAGATGGGGACAGAAAAGCTGAGAAACCCTCAGGTCCCTGAGCCATGGAGACCTGCCAGGCACCAACATCAGAAGAAAGAATCCCAGAATGGTGGGGGTTGGAAGGGACCTCAGAAGATCATGCAGTCCAAACCCCCTGCCAAAGCAGGTCTCATCCAGAGCAGGTTGCACAGGGAAGTGTGCAGACGGGTTTTGAACATCTACAGAGAAGGAGACTCCACAGCCTCTCTGGGCAGCCTGTCCCAGTGAAGAAGCCCAGACTGAGTTTTAAAGTGGTAAAAGATGATGCTGCTCCTGGCTGAGGAATGAGCAGTGGGTTTCTGCCCAAGCCAGCACAGGCAGGATGAACATAGAGGAGGTGGTCTGCATATACCAGCAAAGTATCAGCTCTGGGCATGGTCCTGCCATGGATTTCTGGCTGGTACAGCTGAGGAGCCTGGGGTCTGCACCAGGCACAGGACAAGCCGTACAGCTGCTCCACGCCATCAATAAACTATGGGAGATCAAACACCAAAGCTCCCATTGCACTCAGGTCAGCTGAAGACACATCTTACACTGATGCTAGCGGAGCAAGGGGAAGAACAGTTTCGGCTCCAGGGAGCTGGAGGAAAATGCAAGCCTGACGCCAATTAATGTCAGATGAACTCTGCCAGGACACAGGAACAAGATAAAAAAGAAGTAGCAGCACTCGAGCTTCCTGTGACTACACAGCATCTCATAAATTACTTGCAAAGAGGAAATATATTCGTGGGAGGGACAACTGCTTAATGCGCTCTCCCACCCACCTCTCCTTCCTATGGCTCCAAATTTCCCCACTGGGATTCAGCATCCACTGAGCAGACAGGCTGAGAAAGAGGATATTGATCCAGTAAAACTGAAATGCCAGAGTTTGCAACTGCTCTGGTCCATATCAAGCAGAAATATAGGTAGGGGATAATCATATAATTGTTTGGTTGGAAAAGACCCCTGAGATCATTGAGTCCAACTGTACCTGTCCACTACTAAACCACGACTCTGAGCACCTTGTCTGCCTGTCTTTTAAATCCCTCCAGGGATGGGGACTCCACCACTGCCCTGGGCAACCCCTTCCAATGCCTCAGAACCCTTTCAGCAAAGAAATTCTTCCTCACATCCAATCTCAACTGCCCCTGGCCCAACTTGAGGCCATTTTCTCTTGTCCTGTCACTTGTTCCTTGGTTGAACAGACCCACCCCCACCTCTCTACACCCTCCTTTCAGGGACTTGGAGAGAGCCACAGGGTCTCCCCTCAGCCTCCTTTTCTCCAGGATCAACAACCCCAGTTCCCTCAGCAGTGAACTCATCACACTTGTGCTCCAGACCCTTCCCCAGCTCTGTTGCCCTTCTCTGGACACGCTCCAGCACCTCCATGTCCTCCTTGGAGTGAGGGGCCCAACACTGAACCCAGCACTCGAGCTGCGGCCTCACCAGTGCCCAGCACAGGGCAAAGAGAACTTCCCTGGTCCTACTGGCCACACTATTGCTGATCCAGGCCAGGATGCCCTTGGCCTTCTTGGCCACCTGGGCACTCTCCTGACTCATGTTCAGCCGGCTGTTGACCAACAGCCCCAGGTCCTTTTCCACCAGGCAGCTCTCCAGCCACACTGCCCCAGCCTGGAGCGTGTCGTGAGGTTGTTGTGACCAAGGCGCAGGACCCAGGACTTGGTCTTGTTGAACGTCTCAGACTTGGCCTCAGGCCATCAATCCAGCCTGTAAGGGCAGTTTGTTCTGACCCAGGGAAATCCTCCTGTTTCTAGGAAGATGTATTTACATTGCTCCCAAGTACTCCTTTCTGGCTGAGAGTCTTTGGAGATCATAACTGAAAAGCCAACTCAAGCTGTATGCGCAGTCAGATGTTCTGCAAAGTTGACATCACAGAGAGAGACTGGGTAGCAGCCAACATCATCCCAAGCTGCATCAGTACAGAGGAGTCAAACACACATCACTACGGATTTTCTGAGGCATAAGAATTCCTAGCAGAAACAAAGTTGGCTCTGTTGTGCAATAATATAATATTGTTTTCCTCAAATGTTGAGCAGCGCTGGAATTCACAGTTTTTCCCAGAACCTACATTTTTTGTAATATCCAGCATTGCCAAAAAAAACCCAGGAACGGTCTCCACAGATAAGACTGAGATATCTCCACTGAAAATAACACTGGAGAAGGAAAAATGACTGACCTGAAGTAGTCTGATGTTTATCTTGTCCCCCAAGAACAACAGCTACAAGCAGCTGGGATTTCTGCTGGACATATTGACACTGAAAACACCTTTTTTTATAACGATGGCCTTGATTCACACCCAAGTTGCTGCCATCATTTGGCTACAAATGGTGCTTTCTGAGACCAGCTGGAGCCATAACTCAGCTGCCAGCATCATCCTGCTTGGATAGAGGATGAACTCAGACGAAAATAGCTTTACTAGCAAATTTCACAATGGGTTTTCATCAGCTCAGCATGTTGTTAGAAGAGTTCAAGGTCAATAGTTTCTGTTAATAAATAAAGCTTGGAGGACAGTTTTATTTAAAGTCTCACCAGCTCAGCTCCATTTTGGTTGAGGGGAAGGCCGTGGCTGAGGGACAGGCTGCTTCTCTGCAGGCAAGGGGGCTTGAATAACTAAGTGCTCAGAGCAGTGTTAGACCAAGGATGCCTGGACAGAGATGTGGGACACAGAAGGTTGGGGTAAGGGGCTGAGCAGCCGTAGGCAGGGCCTCTAGGTCTGGGTAAGCTTGAAGACAACTTTTACATGTTATCTACAGCACTCAATTTGCATTCTGCACTGGGTATCACATCTCAAGCACATCCAGATGAGATTCTTACTTGCTTTCACCTGAGCTTTGCAGAAATGCACTCAGCACCCAGAGCTTCAGCTTGCAGCCTTCTCTAAGTCTATTCCAGAGGCTGAAACATCACAAAACTATTGCAGCCACCTCCTCTTACCTTCATCCCTAACCATCACCCTTAGACAATGGTCAGCTTTTGATGGGCAAGCAAGCTTGGGATCTGCATGGAACTTGGTTTTAAAAAAAAATAAAATACTGAAAATGCTTCTTTTGAAGGTGTTGGACAGCTTCAGGAAACGATTCCTGAACAGCCAGACTGCTGCAGGTCTCTCCTGCGCAAGCTGCACAACACCATGCTTCTGCAGTTCTACATTTGCTGGATCAGTGGGAAACCCAGACTTGGGTGCCAAGAGGTCATAAAAATGGAAAGGGGCTTTTGCTACAGTCTGAAGACGGCATCTGAGGAGGAAGAGGAGCCATTCTTACGTCTGCAGGCCAGAAAGAGTCCATCAGAAGCAAACTCTCCTGCTGGAGAACAGGATGGGATACAGGGCACATGGCTATGGATCAAGTGACTTCCATCATGCAAGGTGATGGGGAGCCACCATAGATATCCCCACCTCAGTTGCAATACATCTCTGGACATAGGTGTGCACATACCTCAGGACACAGTTCCAAGCCAGTTTCATTATCATCTACAGGATGAAATGAACTGCACCCCACAGGTCACAGAATCCCAGAATTGCCTGGATTGGAAAAGCCGTTTCAGATCATCAAGTCCAATCATTAACCCAACACTGACAAGTCCCCACTAAACCATGTCCCTCAGCACTATGTCTACACGACTCTTCAATCCCTCCAGGGAAGGCGACTCCACCACTGCCCTGGGCAACCCTTTCCAATGCCTGAGAACCCTTCTCTTACAAACTCCAGTTTTAGCAAGATGAATTTTGTCTCCCCACTGAGCCCAAGTTCTTGGACTGAGAGACTGCTTTGCAGCCAGTGCCAGGGTTTCTGGTTGCTGGCAAAGTGTTTTGGCTCCACATGGATGCAAGGCACAGGAAGAGTTATTGGATCCTGGAGGTTTACTCCCAGAGATAACTCAGCTCACCAGGGGATGGTAACACAACAGGAAACAACAGAATGATAGAATGGTTTGGGTTGGAAGGGACCTTAAAGACCATCTAGTTCCAACCCACCTTCTATGAGGAGGGAGGCTGATCTAAAACTTACTAAGGAAAAAAGAGCTAGAATAAACTAAAATTAAGTGCATCTTGTTTGAGCAGAAGAAAAGAAGGTGGAAGCTGTGAGTACAGATGAGACTGAGATGAAGCAGCTGTGGGGCAAGAGGGACAGAGAGGATGAGATGGGGTTATTTGATGCATCCAGCCTCTCCCACTCTGGGAATGCACAGAAGCCAAGAGCTGAATCAGAAATACACTCAGGGTAGTTACGTTGTTTAACTTTACATATTTCTTGGGTTTCTTAGTGGAAAAAAAATGTTTTTATTTGAAGCTTTTATAAAGCTGACATGTCTGGCTGCTTCAGCTGCCATGCAGCCCTGAAAGGGAACCTGCTACCTGGAGCATCAGACTTAGAGCAAAAGCTGGTCCTAGAGTTAATGAGCCACACCTGGGGGTTTTTTAATGCAACTAGGAACAGTTTCTGTGCCATGAAAGTAGGGACGAAGAAGAAATGTTATGGCCTTTTCCAGCCAAGGGAAGTGTGACAGCAGACGGCTCAAATGCAAGACGGTGCAATCAAGGAGCATTCAGCTGATGCAGTTCTGGTGGGGCTGTAGGAGACCAACAGAAGTCAGCACGTGGGAACACATACCAAACTTTCCAGAATCCTAAGTCAGCCCCAATCAGGCCAACAACCGATCTCAAAAAACACTGAATCTTACAATCAAACCTCGTCTGCTGCTACAGAGCTACTGTGTGGGAAATCAAGCCACTTTTTATCAATTAGGCAATACTTGGCAGGCACTTAGCAGCACCGTACAAGAGATGTTGCTCCAAGGCAAGATACAGTTAGAGGTCAGGATAGGCAGGATCCATTCCTTAGAGGAAAAAGATGAGCCATCACAAATAAAGCACATTCCCTCCACCCCCAAAATATCCCCTCCCTGTAATGCCATTTCAATCTGAGATTTGCAAGGCAGCACCCCAGAGAGAAGATAGGTTCTTCACATTCTTACCAGAAAGGAAGCAGCAATCACCAAGAGCACCGCCACATGGAACACACGAATGGCGGCAGGAATGTTCTTCCTGGTTGTAAGAACCTGGATGTGCAAAGGTGTAAAAGCCTCACTCTCCCAGCAGAAGCACTGCAGATTTCAGCCACTGGATCAGTTCCTTATTGGGAATTCTGTGGCTCCAGTAAGCTATTTGGATCACACCTCACACATAGGTTCTCAGCAGGCTGCCAACCTCAGAAGGCAGCCTGCCCTTTTTCTTGTTTTAATCAGATTTATTTCTTCCAATGGCTTCTCACTAAAATTCCTGTGCTGAGATCAAAGGCTATGGCTGGACTCGCCTCACATCCTGCAATAACCATCTGCCAACACCAAGAGGAGTTCACCTGACAAACAAGAGATTTCTTAAGCTGAGTCTCGAACACACACACACACACACACACACACACACAATCCTTGGGTCATAGATCATTCACACTATATACAAGTCACGAGCCATGCTGAAAAAATACACCATGTGTTTGGCTAGAAAACACACCAAGGGCTGCTTCCCAGAACATTACAATGAGGCTTCCATGGAAATGTTTTGGTTGGAAAAGCCCTTTAAGATCATTGAGTCCAACCATTAACCCAACACTGACAAGTCCCTGACTAAACCATGTCCCTCAGCACTATGTCTACACGACTCTTCAATCCCTCCAGGGATGGGGACTCCACCATTGCCCTGGGCAACCCCTTCCAATGCCTCAGAACCCTTTCAGCAAAGAAATTCTCACTCACATCCAATCTCAACTGCTCCTGGCACAACTTGAGGCCATTTCCTCTTGTCCTGTCACTTGTTCCTTGGTTGAACAGACCCCCCCCCACACCTCTCTACACCCTCCTTTCAGGGACTTGGAGAGAGCCACAGGATCTCCCCTCAGCCTCCTTTTCTCCAGGATCAACAACCCAGTTCCCTCAGCCACTCCTCATCACACTTGTGCTCCAGACCCTTTCCCAGCTCCGTTGCCCTTCTCTGGACACGCTCCAGCACCTCCATGTCCTCCTTGGAGTGAGGGGCCCAACACTGAACCCAGCACTCGAGCTGCGGCCTCACCCGTGCCCAGCACAGGGGGAAGAGAACTTCCCTGGTCCTACTGGCCACACTATTGCTGATCCAGGCCAGGATGCCGTTGTTCTTCTTGGTCACCTGGGCACTCTGCTGGGTCATGTTCAGCCACTGTCAACCAACACCCCCGGGTCCTTCTCCACAGCGCAGCTCTCCAGCCACTCCTCCCCAAGCCTGTAGCATTGCATAGGGTTGTTGTGACCCAAGAGCAGGACCCAGCACTTGGCCTTGTTGAACCTCAAACAGTTGGCCTCAGCCCATCGATCCAGCCTGTACAGATCCTTCTGTAGTGCTTTCCTACCCTCCAGCAGATCAATGCTCTTCATCATGCACATTCACTTTCATTCCTGTCAAGTGAGGTTTTTTAACACTGACACTGGTATTTGTTTGTGGCACGTGTATTTGACTCCTTCCAAAGGTAAGCACTGGAGTTGGCACTATTGGGACCTTGGGACTGAACCGCAGAAGACGGCCAAGTTTATACCTGACCCAAAGTACGCAGATTTACCGGTGAGGAATGTACTGATGCAGTATGAGGTGGATGCACTCATACCACTCTTTTCATGGAGGACTTTTTTTTATCTTTTTTTTTTAATCCTTTCCTTCAAAATGATTCATATCCATCAGCTACCACAAAAATGCTCAAAACTCAATACCCTTACACAAATTCCACAGTCTCAGCAATACTTCCACTGACTCAAGCCCTTTCCACACACATAGTTTAGAGCACATCACACACATGGGCCTTTCCAGAACAAACAGTTGAAAAATCTTCTCACAAATCCTAGGACAAAGGCTGTCAGACAAATGCTTTGGGGTGGAGTACTGATTCCTAATGCCAAACTCAAAATAATTAAATAACCTTCAATAAAACAAGGTCACCTCTAGTAGAAACAAATGGCACCATCTCCATGTGCACCTCCCTTTGCCATGTCAGTCTCAAAAACCTGGAGACAGTTGCAGTGGGAAACAGAGGACAACCTGAACACGAAGGCTGGCCAAGACAGCCAAGAAGAGTCCTTTGATGCCCCCCAAGAAGTCTCTTGAGTTACATGGAAAAACTAACCATGGAGCAGCCATTCTCAGCACTGCTTTCCAGGTGCCCTTCATATCCCCCATGTAGCACCTTCACAACCTGCTCTCAAGCCACCACTGTTGATGAACCATCTGCTCTCAGTCTTCTCTCTTACCATTGTTTTTTCTCTCCATGATTTGATTCCTTTTTACTCTGAAGCCCTACTCCATCATAAGTCCTCCCAACCAACCTTGACCTCTGCTTCCATAGGGAGTCCCATGACACCCTGCACTCAGTACTCAACATCTCTTGCCTTTTACCTCTTATTGCCTACTATTTTCCCTCAGTATCACCCCCCACTCAAGAAAAAATCTGGAAGCCACAACCCTCCCCATTTCCTCCCTTTCCTGTAACCACAGCTTTCTGGTTGTACCTCCTTCACTTACCTACCAGTTATGTTCCATCTAGCTCTCTCAAGGGTCACTCTCATGCCGCTTCCTTTACAGATCTACTAAGCCTCTCCTTTGGCTTTTCCTTAATACAGGAGAACTGTAATTTCCAAAGCCCACCCTCATCCCACATGGTTTGCTCATTTTTGTTTCTAAGCCCACCAAGAGAGCTGCTTCCTCAGCCCACTCCACAACACCTCCCATACAGTTTCAACATCAGCCCTTCAACGGAGATGACTCTTGCGGAGGCCTCCAGTGACATTATTTTACAGAGAATCCACAGCAAGGAGCTATCATGCTCCAGAGGGTTGGGTGCAGAAAGGAGTGGTTCACTTCCACACTGCTTTTTTTCCCCAGAAATTTGATTAGGGCTTTCTCAGCTGTTTCTTTCTCCTTTAGCTCTCATCTCCTGGCTCTCCCATGTACAAAACATCATTGCTACATGTCAAGTCCACACATTGTACCTCTCTGCCTGAACAGGTGGTAACAGGGTCTAAGTCAGATGTGGAAAAAAGACTGAAGAAAGACTATTTTATATGTTTAGTATGGCCAAAACAGCCACCTTTTTTTCATCCTCTTGTCAACATAGAATATGCCTCCATTCTAGTCTGCCACTGGAGCTTCTAAGCCTGAGAACTATCATCAACATGCTCTTGATGCCTCTCCGGCATGAAACATGGTGCCATACTGGACCGTCATAAGAGGGTGTATATTTGTATTCAGGTAATCAACCCAAAGTTCAACAAGACTTTTCTGTGTACTTTAAGAGCAGAAGCTACTGATAACATCCTCCTTCCCCCCGAAAAAAATTTGTATTTTCAATCTTCTACCTGAGTGACCTGCTCCTCAAGAGATTTTCTAAAAGGCCATGGAGCCAAGATATATCACATGCAGCAGTGAAGAAAAATGCAAGCATGAAAGCTATTTGCGATCTTGGGTACAAGAAATTCCTGCAAGGCACCTACTCAAGGTAGCTCTGCTATAAGCTAAATGCCAATCTTAGTTTTAACCTCTGTAGGTGAAGCAAGTTTAAATTAGAATTTTCCAAATTTACAGTCATAGTTACACCTTAACACCACACTAAACCACTTCTCGTTTCTACTGATGCATGTGGTCATCTGTGACTAGATGAGGAACAGCCTAATGAAGGGAAAGCCACCACTTTAACATTCCCACATCAGCTAGTGCTGATGGAGAGGAGCAGCTTGAAGTGCAGTACCTCCCTAACCCACCTTGTGACTGCAGTGGTTAGATGTCACTTCAGATACCCATCAGATCTGAACAGATTTTGCAAGATACACATCTTGCATGCATGTGACAACTACTAATCCTGTGCACTCAGGGAAGGATATGCTACCCTGTGAAGCGCATACAATACGCGTACCGTTTTCACCCTGGGGTGATTTCCAATCTCAAGTAAATCTTATACCTAGGACCTCTGTAGATCCCATCATTAACACAGATCTGGACATGAATGACACTACCACTGTAAGCTTTAATAACCCAGTCATGGTAAACACTGTCAGAAATGAAAGAGAGCACAGAAGTTTGTGGAACCAAAGCCTTACTACTATCACCAAACTTAATGACTCCAAAGCCAAGCAAATAAACCCAGTTTTGGTTCATTCAAGCAAAATTCTCAACTTACGGAGGACATGGACCTACTGGAGCGAGTCCAGAGGAGGCCACGAGGATGACCCGAGAGCTGGAGCACTTCTGCTATGAGGACAGGCTGAGAGAGCTGGGGCTGTTCAGCCTGGAGAAGGCCCTGGGGAGACCTTCTAGTGGCCTTCCAGTACCTGAAGGGGCTCCTGGAAGGCTGGGGAGGGACTTGTGACAAGGGCAGGGAGTGACAGAACAAGGGGTGATGGCTTTAAACAGAAAGAGGGAAGATTGAGATGAGATCTGAGGAAGAAATTGTTTACTGTGAGGGTGGTGAGACACTGGAACAGGTTGCCCAGAGAAGCTGTGGCTGCTCCTCCCTGGAAGTGTTCGAGGCCAGGCTGGATGAGGCTTTGAGCAACATGGTCTAGTGGAAGGTGTCCCTGCTCATGGCAGGGGGGCTGGAACTGGATGAGCTTTAAGGTCCCTTCCAACCCAGACCATGCTGTGATTCTATGACTCTTTGAAACACAGCCCACCATAACATGCCTAAACTTGACCTATGTTAGAGCCAGCAGCGATATTTCCTTCTAGGATAAAGCAAGACTTGGTTTATTAGCCACAGATAATTAACAACAAAGTGCAGACAGGAAAACTCCTGCATTTTGAGGGACATTCCATTTTAGTTCAGCAATGCAGAGGGGCAGCCTGCCAAATCCAGCTGCTCGTACCTGCAGATCAGAGTCTCCTAAAATGCCGTGATGGCTATGGAGCCTGCCAGGACAATGCTCCTAACCATGCAGTTGCACAAATGATCCAGGCAATGGGTGCTTTACTCTGAAGACGGTGTGAAACAAAAGGCAATTTTTCATGTTTCACATTGTGCTAGATTGCAACCTGCCTCACAGTGCCACAATGTAGAGGGTGCAACCTACAGTTCACTTGCAGAACTGGAAGTTATTCTTTGTTATATACAGAATATGAAAGTTACTGAGGCTGAACCAATGGATCACCGCATATTTTCCTGATATCACTGCCTCATGGAATTGCCTGGTTGAAAAAGACCTTAAGATCATTGAGTCCAACCATTAACCCAACACTGACAAGTCCCTGACTAAAACATGTTGCTCAGCACTATGTCTACATGACTCTTCAATCCCTCCAGGGATGGGGACTCCACCACTGCCCTGGGCAAACCCTTCCAATGCCTCAGAACCCTTTCAGCAAAGAAATTCTTCCTCACATCCAATCTCAACTGCCCTTGGCCCAACTTAAGGCCATTTCCTCATCCTGTCACTTGTTCCTTGGTTGAACAGACCCACCCCCACCTCTCTACACCCTCCTTTCAGGAAGCTGGAGAGAGCCACAAGGTCTCCCCTCAGCCTCCTTTTCTCCAGGATCAACAACCCCAGTTTCCTGAGCTGCTCCTCATCACACTTGTGCTCCAGACCCTTTCCCAGCTCTGTTGCCCTTCTCTGGACATGCTCCAGCACCTCCATGTCCTTCTTGGAGTGAGTGGCCCAACACTGAACCCAGCACTCGAGGTGCGGCCTCACTAGTGCCCAGCACAGGGGGAAGAGAACTTCCCTGGTCCTGCTGGCCACACATTTAGAATAAGGAGTCTTCAGAAGTTTTCAGCAGCTGGCAGTGTCTGTAAAGCGACTAGGAAGCACCAACCACTAAAGGGGTGGGGAGAGGGTACTAGAATACAACAAATCCAGCCTGTCCAGATCCCTCTGCAGGGCCTCCCTACCCTCAATATTTTGTTCAGTCCTCTTAAGTAATGCTCAGCTCAGAATAACCTGGAGTGGAATGGATATTTGGGTTAAAGAACGCAGCAGGACAATGCATTAAGTCTCAGGGACTAGTTCTGCAGGGAGGGAGGCCAGTAATCCACCTTGTGTTCATACCAACTCCAGCCCAAGAACAACCACCAACCTACACTTCAATGTACAGGGTAATGCGAGGGACCAAGCTTTCACATTAGATGTAATAGAAAAACATTCTTTACTCTGCAAGTGTCTTTACAAATATATATTTATATATTTAAGCCCATTTCAGGCCATAAAAGCCCATAAAAACAACCAGTACCTTTTTGAACAAGAGAAACTGCGATCCAGAAGTCTGAGGTGAAAGACTCCCACAAAAGGGCTGCTTTGGCGCTTCTCTGAAGGCCTCATATTTAGCACATAAAACCACCTTAAACATCACATCAGCCTTTTATCTGCAAGAAGGGACACTGTTTTTACCACACCTTTACTACCCTCCATATGAGGTAAACCAGCATCACTTTTACATAATCACTTACTGTTTTAAAAAGGGGATATTGTATCCTGAAGACCAGCTTTAAAAAAAAAAAAAAAAAAAAAAAAGTGAATGGGTTAAAAAAAATAAGATGCCGCTTGTGGATCCAACCACAATGTGCTGTTGTCTCAAAATAGAAGAAGTTGATACTAAAAAGCTATCCCAGATACATACAAGTACAAACACTAGAGCTGGTCAGAAAGAATCAGTTTCAACAGTTTTAAAAAGCAGGGAAAATCTTCTGCAGTGTGGCTTTTGCATTCATTTCCCTTACCCTCACTTTTCTACCAGTTCCATATACCCTTCAAAAAATAAAAAAAAATCAAGTGTCTGTTGTAAGAGTGCAAAGTCCATCCAAATCTCTTGTTTAAGTTCACTATCACTACACTTTAAAAATCCTGATGGGAAATAAAAAGGTCTTGATTTAACTTAGCAAAAGTGAGATCTAGAAAATATTCAACATCAAGAGGTCTTACAAAAAACTTCAGACTACTAAAGCATTCTAAGGCACAGTGTTTTGGAAGAAGTGCTTTCTCCCTGTAGTGTTGCTTTATACACATCACGTGTGTGAGTCCAAGTGATGCATGGAGCTGCAGATGTGTGCCATGCCTTCTCCCAATCAGTGAATTCAATCTTCTTCTGCAGTTTCAGACATAGGCTCCCAATGCTGCATGGAATTCAGTGAGACATTGCACCAGCTGCTGAAACTTGGGTCTTTCTTCAGGATCTAGGGCCCAACAGCAGGCCATCACAGCAAATCTGCAAGACAAAGACAAATGGAAGACGTAAGAACGTAAGCCAGGCAACCACTGTCTCAGCCTGAAAATTGAAAACAGCATTTGCCACTAGAAAACATGCAGACTAGAGAGAGAAAAAGAACCCTGTATCTTCTGATAGACAATGCTGACCAACTCCTTCAAAAGACAGACACCTGCAAGGATCAATAAACGTGCTGTGAGTGGAAGCGGTGGTTTGATTTTGGATACGAGTCAGCGGCGATCTAGGAAGAAGCAATACACATTTCATGGGAAATTGCTCAACTATTGTAAAAGCACAATTCCAAGTGTTTCTGTGGTAGGTTTACAGGAAGGGGACTGGGAAGAACACGAGGCAGAAGGTAGCGCCTGTGCACTTGCACTCTCCTCTACCATTAGGACCATGAATAAACACCTCAAGTGCTGCCATTTAACTCCATTACACACAGGACTTCTTGCTCAGAGAACAGACATGCCATCTACCTACAAAACTAGTGGCTTCCGACACTGCAGCCCCACAAATACCAAGCTCAAAAAACCCAAGCCGCTTTACCTCCCTCCTCCCATACTGCTCATCAACCCCATTTCTCCCGTGTCAGAATAGGAAAAGAACTGGGTCAGGATTAAGTGAAACCAAACAACAATCAAAAAAAGCATTCAATTTTAGCCTGAGTTCCATGACGTAGGTCACTGAAGCCACACAAGAGACAGAATAAACAGGCAGGGGAAAGCAAACCTGGCTCCTTCATTGATAAGGCTGGCTTAACGTGCAGGTTACAAAGCAGCCACTTTATTCTCTCTCCAAAACCATGCACTTACAGTTCATCAGGGCAGTTGATTGGCTGAGCTATTCGATAGCCATCCTTTAAATAAGCAGCCATCTCAAAGGGGTCGATATCAACATATGGAGTCTGGCCTAAAGTCATCAGCTCCCACAGCGTTACTCCAAAGGCCCACTAAAAAGAAATAGCATACAGCATTAACAGAGCACGTCAAATTCTGAGAGCTCCTTCAGAGATTTCACAAAACCAGTCATGAGTAAGACTACAGAGTAAGAAAGCTTTACATAAATTATATATATATAATTTATTTAAATTAAATGTGTGTGTGTCAAGCTCAACATGACAATACTTTGTTTTGAATAGGTACAATTAAGAATCACAGAACAGGTGTTAAGTTGAAGTAAAATTAAAATCTTAGTGCACTAAGATTTAAGTGCTGAAAAAAAAAAAAATAATCATGTGTTTACTGCATTTTTCCAATACGACATTTCAAAATACTTAATAAATCTAAGGAATGTTAAACACTGAACTCACTGTTTTGAAAAGAAAATTAACAATTTTGTATTACATTTTACTTCTCCGAAACACTCTACCCAATCCCTCAGAAAAGATCTGTGAAATTCAAAGGTTCAGAAGAGCAGACTGAATGAAACTGGTGCTTTTTAAAGTCAAAGTTAGCGGTATACTTTGAGTATATGCTCAGATGCAGGACTCAGGAGAAAAATAAAGATTTCATCTAAGTGAACCTGACAGCTGGATCAGCATCCAAACATCATTCAGCTGACACTACTTGCCAAAAGCAGCTTAAAGTGATGAACAATCAATCAATCTCTTCATGTGCAAGCACAGTACAAGTGAAATGATTTACTGGCTGGTATCAAGAGACAAACCACAGCTGGTGCTGATCCTGCACACCGATGATTCACTGCTCAGGTTCCAAGTGCTGCAACCATCATGATTTATTAAAAAGGGGCAGAACTCTGCAAGATTCTTGGTTTAAATCAAAAGAAAACCTGCCCTCCTCTATCAACTAAAGCTTTAACTACGGGATACTGACAGCGGGCACTGAGGTGAAGCTCTGAGCTGGAGAACGGCTGCAGCACAGATGCAGCCCCACTCTACTCAGCCATCTATCAGCAGGGTGAGGAGGTAGAGAAGGACATCCTTTTCATCTGCAGTTAAGAAAATGCCAAGGGACAAGTGGTGGTACACCTAGAACATGAGAATAAAGCAATTCAAGCAAAACTACTTTGAGAATACAGCTATTTCTAATTCCATAAGTAGCTGCAGTCAAATGGCATCAAGAGATGCAGAGCTTCACGTCTAATAGAGGGGAAGAAGCAGAATTCAAATTTAACAGGAACTGTGTTTTGTTTTTCTACACTATGGCTGATTGATACAACTATTGGCAGAGAAGGAATACATTAGGAATGTTTTTCTGGTTTTGTTTTTTTTTCCAAAAAATGCTTTAAAGAAGTGCATCCAAAAAGCAAGCCTAGAACACATGCCAATAGCATCCTAACATATGTGTGTTGCATTTGTGTGGGGGGGGGGTGGCGAGCTGGTTATTTTTTTGGTAGTGGGGGACGGGACACCTTATGAGAGCGAAAAGCTCCCCTGGCACCAACGCGGAGATCCCCCAGCCCAGGCTGGGCCAATGAGCACTAGAGAAACGCCTCTGCAAATCCATATTTGTGAGGGGCAGGACTGTCCTGAAAAGAAGGTGTGGTACCTGGAGGAGAGGCCACTGACAAATAAAAGATGACCAACAAAGAGAGATGACAGAGAGAAAGAGCTTTGCTGCCAGAAAGAAGGACAAAGACCCACACCCAGTTCAACTGCATGGAGTAGGAGAAGACAAAAGGAAGTCTCCAGCAGCCCATGGAGCTTAAACAGTGGAGCAGACGCCCACGTGTAGGCCATGGAGGACTCCATGCTGGAGCAGAGAAGTTGAGCCTGAGGGCAAGTGTGATGGAATTGTAACGCTGAACCAGAGTGAGGGGTGAGTCTGCAGCCCATGGACGTCCCCATGCCGGAGAGGGTTGCTGAGCCCGAAGAGGTCCGTGACTCCATGGGAAGCTGCATTGGAACATCTTGCTCCTGGACCTCCATGCTGGGAAGAGTGGCAGAGGTGAACTGACTGAACCCCCATTCCCTGTCCCCTGTGCCACTGGGCAGGAAAAGGTAGAGAAATGCGGAGAAAAGTGATTTGAACCCGGGAAGAAGGGAGGGGTGGGGGAAGGTGGAGTGAGATGTGGTTGTTTTGTCTACTCAGATGAAACAGCAACAAATTAAATTGATTTTTCTTCCCCAAGTCAAGTCTGTTTTGCCTGTGACCATAACTGGTGAGTGAGCCCTCCCTGTCCTTCACTCCTAATCCCATGCCCCCTTTATTGTGACTCCCATCCCATCTCACCAGGCTGGGGGAGTGAATGCAGGACTGCATGGTCCCACTGTGGGTCAAACCACCACAATACACCATCCAAATTGCTTGTAACAGATTACATCACCAATCAGAAGTTACATGCAACTGGTAACTGGATTTGTTCCTAGCAAGCAACAAAAACATATTACACCACATTAAAGCTACTACAAAGGGTCTAGAGGAGGCCACCAAATTGGGGAAGGGTTTAGAGGGGAAGTAGCATGAGGAGAGGCTGAAGTCGCTTGGTTTGTTCAGCCTGGAGAAGAGGAGACTGAGAGGAGATCTCATCGTGGTCTAGAACTTCCTCCCAAGGGGAAGAGGAGGGGCAGGTGCTGATCTCTTCTCTCTGGCCACCAACACCAGGAGCAGAGGAACTGGCAGGAAGATGTGCCAGGGGAGGGTGAGGTTGGCCATGAGGAAAAGGTTCTTGAGGCAGAGGGTGCTGGAGCACTGGAACAGGCTCCCCAGGGAGGTGATCATGGCACCAAGCCTGACAAGATTCCAGAAGCATTTGGCCAAGGCCCTCAGACCCATGGTCTGAATGTTGGGATTGTCCTGTGCAGGGACAGGAGTTTGATTCCATGATCCTGGTGGGTCCATTCCAACTCACAGCATTCAATAATTCTATGATATTTGTGAGAAGTGTTCAGGTAAATGCAAAGATGGTATTTAGGGCAAATAGTGTTTTCTACACCCAGAAAAACTGTCAGGTTTTTTTTATACTGCAAAACTCAGATAGCTACATACGCTGAGTTAAGAACTATGTATTGGAAGCTGAGTTGTTCCAATATAAAGCAAAAAGGAGTTCTTTATTGAAATAGTGCAGACTAGATGCTGAATTGCACTAGATTTTTCTGAAGGGATAATGATACTGAGGTGCCTTCATCCTAACAAAATTCTGCATTTCACTGCTGCTGTTAGATAAGCTTTTATTTCCAAGTCCAGTCTTCATGAACAGTGAACGATTTTGTGTTCCAGATTTTTTTTTTTTTTTAAAAGAAGAAATCACCATTTAATTAATCCCATTTACTATTATAAAAACATGTTTTTACAGGGAACTTCTATTTCCTGTTCCATTTTCAAGTTTAGCTGAACACAAAACCCCACACATTTTTCAATGAGTACAGAAGTATTTCTGGAGCAGAGTTGACTCCTTCCCTTCCTTCCTTTTTTTTTTTTTTTTCTACTGTGGCTTGAGCAGTAATACAGAGATCACAGCAATGAGGTGAAAAAAACAAACAGAACTTTTCAAGTTTTCTAAACTAGCACATTTTAAGATGTCAGCTACAATCTCTGGATGAAGTCATGTTAAGGAAAGCACTGTTACCAAAGAAAATATCCCCTAAGCAGGAAGACACAGATGATAAGGGCAAGTAGTTTACCATTAATTAGCACTCTAATTACCACAGGTCAGTCTTCAAGGACAAGCTCCTGTAAGCAGAAGCACAAGAGCAGCCTGTTCCAATGTGCAGGAAGCTGAGCAAGTGTGGTAGAAGGCCACCATGGATGCACTGACTAAGCTCAGAAACTAAGGAAGGAAAGAGAGAGTGGAAGCAGAAGACTACTTGAGGAATAGAGTGAGAATGTATCAGCATGTAGGGATGGAGTTTGGAAAACCAAAGCTCAGAGTTAAACTACCAAGAAATACCACAGAATAAAGCATTTATAATCACAGCCTGGTCTGAGTTGGAAGGGATCTTAAATCACATCCAGTTCCAACTCCCCTGCCATGAGCAGGGACGCCTCATCCAGCCTGGCCTTGAACACTTCCAGGGAGGAGCAGTCACAGCTTCTCTGGGCAACCTGGGCCAGTGTCTCACCACCCTCACAGCAAACAACTTCTTCCCAGAAATTTAGTCTGCACTGAAGCCAAGTGCATGCACACCTGTATTGGGTTTGCGTGGCAAGGTTTTGGTAGCAGTGGGGGGGAGGGGACATGGGGTGGCTTCTGTGAGAGAAGCTGCCAGAAGCTTCCCCCATGTCCGACCCGACACAGCCAATGCCAGCCGGCTACAAGAAGGGACCCGCCGCTGGCCAAGGCCGAGCCAATCAGTAACGCCTCTGTGATAGCATAATTAAGAAAAAAAAGGAAGAGAGGGAAGAACAAAAGCTGCACACTTTGCAGCTGGAGAGAGAAGTGAGAAGATGTAAGAGAAACAACTCCACAGACACCAAGGTCAGTGAAGAAGGAGGTGGAGGAGGTGCTCCAGGCGCCAGAGCAGAGATTCCCCACAGCCTGTGGTGCAGACCATGGTGAGGCAGGCTGTCCCCCTGCAGTCCCTGGAGGTCCATGGTGCGGCAGATGACCACCTGTAGCCCGTGGAGGGCCCCACACCAGAGCAGGTGGATGCCCGAAGGAGGCTGTGACCCTGCGGGAAGCCCGCGCTGCAGCAGGTTCCTGTCAGGACCTGCAGCCCGTGGAGAGAGGAGCCCACGCCGGAGCAGGTTTGCTGGCAGGACTTGTGACTCTGTGGGGGACCCGCGCTGGAGCAGTCCCTTCCTGAAGGACTGCACCCCATGGAATGGACCCACGCTAAAGCAGTTTGTGAAGAACTGTCAGTCATGGGAAGGACTCACGTTGGAGAAGTTGGTGGGGGACTGTCTCCCATGAGAGGGACCCCACACTGGTGCGGGGGAAGGAGTCCTCCCCCTGAGGAGGAAGCAGCGGCAGAAACAACGTGTGATGAACTGACCCCAACCCCATTCCCTGTCCCCCTGTGCTGCTGGGGGGCGGAGGTGGAAAATCGGGAAAGATATTAAGCCCGGGAAGAAGGGAGGGATGGGGGAGGTGTTTTAAGATTTGGTTTTACTTCTCATTCTCCTCTAATTTTGATTGGTAATAAAGTAAATTTGTTTTTTCCCCCAAGTCGAGTCTGTTTTGCCCGTGCCAGTAATTGGTGAGTGATCTCTCTCTCTCTGTCCTTATCTCCACCCATGAGCTTTTCGTTATATTTTTCTCCCCTGCCCATTTGAGGAGGGGGAGTGATAGAGTGGGCTTTGGTGGGCATCCGGCCTCTAGCCAGGGTCAACCCACCACAACACCAGATCACTGTACCAGACAGGATCCATCCACGAGTGCCAATGGAACAGGCAGAGATCATTGCAACACTGCCCTCATCATCTCTGAAAGGCCATTGCAACTGGGGGAGGCTGCTGATAACTGGAAAAAAGGCACCATCTTGAAGAGGTGGGATCCAGGGAACTAGGGGCCAGTTAGTCCAACATCAGCTCCTACCAATGTTGGGGAGGACATGATCCTGGAAGTCACTTCCATGCATACAAAGCAGAAAGGTGCCTAGAAATAGCCAGCATGGATTTATTGAGTGCAAACTGTGCCTGACCAACCTGTCTAGTTCTTTGCTGAGAAGACAGTGCTAGTGGACACAGAGTGAGCAACGGATGTTCACTTTGACTTCAGCAATGCCTTTGACATTATCTTCCACAGCATACTTATACCAAACTAGCGAGATGTTGATATTAAAGTTGATATTAAAGTGGCTGTACTGCTGGACTCAAATTGCTGTTATCAGCAGTATTAGTCCAACTAGCAACCAGTTACTAGTGGCCTGGCTCAGGAATCAATACTCTCATCTTCAGCAACAATCTGGACTCTCAAGAAGTTTGTGGATGACACGAATGTGGGCAGGTTGACAGGCTGGAGGACAGGGTTCTACAGAAGGACCTCAAAATGCTGAAGAAACAGGATGAAAGGAACCTGAAAGTTCAAGGAAAGCAAATGTAAAGTCCTAGACTGGGAGAGCATAGCTCCACGCACCAGGACTGTCTGGTCACCTAGAAAGCTGCTTTGCAGAAAAGGACCTGGGGGTCCTGGTGAAGAAATTGAACGCATCAGCAGCATACCCTTGAAGCCAAAGAGGCCAGCTGCATTCAGCATGGCGTCAGCATAAGTGTAGCCAGCAGGTCAAAAGAACCAATTCTTCCTCTCTTTTCTCTACCTGTGAGACTGCAACTGAAATACCCTGTTGTGGACTCTGGATCACATTCATTCAAATAGCAGTCCCAATGCAGAATTTAATTACCTTTTCTGCTAATGCTACCAAGAAGAACAGGGTGCAACGGATAATTTTGCCAGGCAAGAAAAGCCTGCTTGACCTTTGAACCATCTGCCATGAGCAGCAAATGCAGGAAGCATGTGTATAGACGCCGCTCTGGACAAACCACTGTTATCTATTCAGTGTCATGATTCTCCAACAGCTGAAAAAGGGGAAAAATGTCAACAAAATACATTTACAAAATGAAAAAAGGAAAAATAAAAACCAAACTTACCACATCACTAGCACTGGAAAATTCATTGTTAACCAGGCTTTCAAGGGCCATCCATCGAACTGGTCTGTTTTCATTATCTCCCAGGCAATGGTAGTCCATAGGAAATAGGTCTCGAGATAGCGCATTGTCTGTAATCTTAACCTGAAGTGCATCATCAATGCTAATTTAAGAGAACAGAAATATTTAGCAAACTTGGCGTTAACAGTTTTACATAAAAAATGCTCAACCTTAAGTTTCAGATCAGGATTTAATTGGGGAATGCTAATCACGCTATCAACATTGCAAAGGATTAGCGTTCTTCTAGATCAAGACACGCTTATTCCATGGTTATCAAATATTATCAAAGAACGTACTTACACTGCGTTAACAGATAAGGACTAGAAAAATCAGCAGACTTAGATTAAAAATTAAACATTCATAAGTGCAAAAAAAAAACATTTAAACCAAACAAACAACTCCTTTAAATTATTCCTGCTGCCTTAGAGATCCTCTAATCAGATCAATTAAACTACTTTTAGCCATAGTACCTCTGCAGCAATAGTGAGTCAGACTTAAGCAAAGCAAGATCTAGTAATACCTTGTTAAAGCAACCAATATTATTTGTGGCCTAAAGCTTGTCTCTAATCCAGCAATCTGGCAAGATATTTATAACCCTCAACAAGAGATACTCATTCTGACTGTTGGTCAGAAATAGGATAATGGCTAAGGGAAACTTACTTTTAATCAGCAAAAGATGACTCAAAAAAGTACACAGAGCCTACTGATTTTTTTTCCTCCCTCTGGGATGTTAATTCACATTCTTTTGAACTTAAAAAAGTGTAATAAAGTTCAATGTTCTCATAAACAGCTGACTTCATAATACGGGTAAGATGTTGGTTTTAACATGTCAAAAACATAGAAATAACATTGAAGAATGTTAGGGGGATTGTAAAAAAACAGTGATTGCTATTTTTTCATTTTGTCAATGATTTCTTTATTTTGATGAGAAAAATCAAATAAAAATGCTCTATCTGCATGTTTCCTGCTTCACTATCTCAAGTATCTTCTTATTTATCCCATTTCTATATACTTTCAGGTCAGCTCATTGACCTCAAAATTTATAGACCAGGAAATCGAGTAGATGGGTGGACGAGGTGCTTAGGGACATGGTTCAGAGGTGCAACTGGCAGGTGTTGGGTTTACGGTTGGACTCGGTGACCTTAAAGGTCTTTCCAGCCACTACGATTCTGTGGTTCTGTGAAATTTCCATATCTAATCACCCTTAGGAGTTTAGAGAAGTTCCTAGAAGACTGGTCTATAAACAAATACAATACCAAGGGTAATTTCCCAGTGACTCAAGAACTCCAACTTGCATAATCCATGTGTCCACTCTATCCGGGCCAACTGTGCCATGGGCATTTGAGACCAAAAGTATTTCCCCTCTTATCAAACCTGCCAAGAACATTGCAATCCTGGCTCCCTTCCCAAACCTAGGACACAGGTACATAGGTCTGATACAATTCGCATCAACTCCTCCTAGTCTTTCACCACAGGAAAAAACCTGAGGAACAAAGGGGTGGCAGATGAACAAAGCCCTTCAAGAGATCCTGGCTACTGGCAACCTTGTTTTCTCTTTAGGTGAGCCCAGGAGTTCTTGTACTGCAGCACAGAGCAGTAGAAGCTCAGCTCCTGCCAGCATTTCCCATAGAGATGAAGTGCCAGGTGCACTATAAACTGATTTTTACTGCCAGCACTCCAAATCAGCCAGATGGCAACCAAAGTGAAGCCAGACTTTGATCCAAAAGGGCAGGGAGTCAAGCTGTCTGGACTGCCAATATTTTGCACAGCAAAGGCGTGAGTCAATAAATTCATAGGAATTAGGAAGAGATTCACCAAGAAACAATATTAAACTGAGCATCCTTACATAGTGCAAGAGCCAAAAAAGATTCTGCTGGATTGGCCTGGTGGCACCCATTCAAAAGCAAGAGAGATGGTTTCAGGGTAGATCTCACTGCTCTCCTCTGTCCCAGCATTTTTGTAATTATATTTACTGGATGCCCCAAGAGAAAATCGGGTTCGAGATCATTTAAGGAACTGATGGGATTCATCCGTGGGTCCCAAGGGAACTGGTAGATGAAGTTCCTAAGCCACTGTCCACCATACTTGAGAAGTTGTGGCAGTTCAGTGAAGTTCCCACTGACTGTAAAAAAGGGAAACATAACCTCCATTTTAAAAAGGGAAAAAAAGGAAGACCTAGGGAACTAAGGGCCAGTCAGTCAAACCTCTGTGCCTGGCAAGATCATGGGGTAGATCCTCCTGGAAACTATGGAAAATATGATGAAACATGGAAAATAAGATGACTGGTAATGCCAACATGGCTTCACTAAGGGCAAATCATGCCTGACAAATTTGGTGGCCTTCTGTGATGGGGTAACAGCGTTGGTGGATAAGGGAAGAGTAACAGACATAATCTACCTGGACTTGTGCAAGGTGTTTGACACTGTCCCACACAGCACCTCTAAATCAGAGAGACATGGATTTGACAGATGGACCACTCTGTGGATAAGGAACTGGCTGGATGGTCACACTCAAAGAGTTGTGGTCAACAGCTCAATATCCAAGTGGAGACCGGTGACGAGTGGTGTCCCTCAGGGGTCGGTACTGGGACCTGCACTGTTTAACATCTTTGTCAGCGACATGGACAGGGGGATCGAGTGCACCCTCAGCAAGTTTGCCGACGACACCAAGCTGTGCTGCTCAGTTGACACGCTGGAGGGAAGGGATGGCATCCAGAGGGACCTGGACAGGCTTGAGAGGTGGGACCATGAAAACCTTATGAAGTTCAACAAGGCCAAGTGCAAGGTCCTGCACCTGGGTCGGGGCAACCCCAAGCACAGATACAGGCTGGGCAGAGAACAGACAGAAAGCAGCTCTGAGCAGGACCTGGGGTGCTGGGGGACAAGAAGCTCAACATGAGCCAGCAATGTGTGCTCACAGCCCAGAGGCCAATAACCATGTCCTGGGCGGCATCCAGAGCAGCGTGGGCAGCAGGTCGAGGGAGGGGATTCTGCCCCTCTGCTCCGCTCTCCTGAGACCCCACCTGCAGTGCTGTGTTCAGCTCTGTTGGCAAATAAGGAAAAACACAAAGGTGGCAAATAGTTGAAAGAGATGGAAGCCAAAGAAGGGGATCTGATATGGTAGCCCAGCCACTCCTCCTGCCTGGGCAACTGAGAACCTGAAGATTTGGGAGCATGCTCCAGTCTTCGTACCCTTGCACTGGCAGAAGATAGGGCCTTAGAAAACCTGGCAGGTATTCCTATGGCAAAAAGCCTCTCAGATTACATGTAATGCATGCCCTGAGGTCACAAAGATGTAGGCAGCAATTCTGAGAAACTAACTAGTTTGAGAATACTGTCATATGAGAGACACAAGAAGAATCAAGCACATGACTAGACCATCACACATTTTATTTTCTTCTAAAAATAAATGAAGGATCATAACTGAAGGAGTGCAAGATGTGTATTCATCCCAGGTGATTCAGTGATGAGGTACTGTGTCATAAATGAAATTATTTATGATATAGCAGAGTTCATAAAATCTCAAAATCACCTCTAATAGCCAATTTCAGGTTAAAGACCTGAAATTCATCAGTAGTTCAGTTACCTCATTAGAACTTAATTCAATTACTGACAAATTGTAAGGACTCTTGAGGTATAACCAAAAGGTTGCTTCTTTTTCCTTTTTCTTTCATTGCTAGTTCATTAATAGACCAGAACATGTCTTTTTGGGTGGAGGAGGAGGTAAAAAAAGAGAACTGTCTCTCCAAGAACTTGAATTTAAGGCTTCGAACATGGTCCTGAATTATGGTTACTTGCAGATATTGTAAGATTAAGCTCATGGATTAATGCCCCTTTAGGTATTTTCAGATGCTAAATTTAGGTAGAACCCTGTATTTTCTATGTTTCTCCTTACTAGGTATGAAAGTAGGTGAAAAAAAGAACAGTTGGTGGTCTCCAAGTGATTTGGTTTATAGAAAGCCACCAAACACCTCAAACAATCTACATTTTGAGAGCATACTGCAGTCAGAAGATGGTCTCAAAACTTACTTTGACATTCCTACCATTTACAGAGCACATTTGTATCTATCTATCATGTGACAACTAAGAAACCTACCAGCTACCAAAGCCATTAGGCTATTTTTTTAAGAAAAAAAAAAATGAAAAAAACAACTTCATACAAAAATCTAATATTTCAAGTTTTTATTAAGTTTAGGGGAAGCTTTAATATTTTCCAAGCCTTTGAGAAAATAAGGCTAGACAAAACCTAGCATAAGTATTTAAGATGAGGACATTCTGTTTTCGGAAAAACCACACTTTCCAGTTCACCTTATGTTTAGAGGAACACCACTGACAAGACTATTCACCTAAAATCTAAGGAAGAAAACCTCAAAAACACCCCCCCCCCCAAAACACTGCTATGCTTTGAAGTAGAGATCAGGTCAAGTGGAGAAAGCCTAGCTAGCCCTAGCTCTTGATGTAATGATGCCTACATGATAACTCTACTCCATTGAGTACTTACACACAGTTTCTAGCAGCCAGGTCTTTGTGAATGACCTCTCGTCTGGCCAAATAACTCATCCCACAGGCAATCTGAATAGCCATATGTACAAGATCCTGCTGGGAAATTGCCTGCAAGACCACAGAACAACAATCATTGCAAAACTTTAAGCACAGTACCTGTGAAGTTACTGTTTTTGTTGTATTCTAGTACCATCTCCCCCTTCCCTTTAGTGGTTGATGCTTTCTAGTAGCCTATTACAGACACTATCACCTGCTGAAAATTTAGGAAAAGTCCTCATTTTAAATGTGTGGCCAATAGGACCAGGGCAGTTCTCTTCCCCCTGTACTGGGCAACGGTGAGGCCACACCTTGGTATTTTACTTAACAGCAAACCTACAGCAGCACTGTAAAAGTTCAGTAGAAGTGCTTTATGCTTACTATAGAATAATTAATAGCTATAGTAATTAAAGGGATAAGATATTAATTATACCAAAAATAAAATCAGTAAATCTGAAATCTCTCCATGTACAATTTTCCTCTGTGTATTCTAACTTAAATCCCAAATCATATATAATTTTGTCCAATTTTTTTTTGTTTAAGATGTATTGATATACCAGCTACTACTCTGTCTAGAGCTGAACTGAGCTTCATGCCCTCTGAATACATATAATAAACACAGCCAAGAATGTTTTTCTTGTATGAATTAAGACAAACACTTCCTAGGAAACCTGCTTGCCAATTCTCTCATTGTCACTGCAGAACAGGTAAATACCACAATTGTTTTAAGGTACATACACAGATGACATACGAAAACTAAGTTTAATGGGCATAAAGTGAGATTTTGGAGCGTACCTGAGGATTGTTAGCCTCTACCAGCTTGCACTGTCGCAAGAATAGTTTAAGGTTCCCCCAGTTCATGTACGGCAGCAGCACCATTGGTTTCTCTCCCTCTTCTATATAGACATGAGTGATAGGCAGCAGATTCCTGGAAAATAAGGAAAGAAATTCCTCATTTTATGAAACTAAAATGTGATTAAAATAATCTCAATCCCTAAAAACAGCAAGTGAAAGTAATTCAACACTGAAGAAAATTATTTAATCTTGCATTATGAATTGCAGAGTACAAGGTCTCCAAATAACTGAAGCCCTAGACTTTTATTTTTAAAATTAGATATTTGAGTACTTTCCCATTATGAATAACCCTCCAAAATTTTTCATTTGGTTCAAAAGGGCTGAAATAAATTTCTGTGACAGCAGGTTATCATTTATATTAAGAAGTGATATATCTTCAACTTGGAAGTATATCATTCTAAATGCAACTAGAGATATGTAGAGATATATAGCTCCATTACAGTGTTGTTTTTTTAAAAAAAAAAGTCTAGACATGTTTGATGCAGTTCAAAATGACAGAACAGAAAATTTTGGTTTTGAATCAACTAAACATCAAATTATCAACTCTAAATGCAGAAGTATCTCAGGAATTTTATTGCAAGTGTTCTCGAATCATAGAATCATCATCAACACTGCGAAGGCCACCACTAAACCACTTTAAAGGTTCCCTCCAATGCTCCTTATGGCTCAGATAACCCCACGCTGCATTGTTTCGAAACTTCTTCCTATATGATCCACATATAGATTTGTAGAAACTTGAAATAAACAGCATATAGTTTCAATTTTCCACAATTCTTTTTTAAACTGTATCTTCTATTGAAAATATATTAGTAAGTCTCCAATGAATTATAATTATGTAAAGAGAACTTTGAAATTTCCTGGTTTTACTTGGCGAAGTCTGATAGTCAGATATCCCACCCATGAGGTCTACATCCCCATGTAGCTCTAACTTCAACCAAGATAAAGATCCCAGTTTTATAGGCAATGTACAGAAGAAAAGCTTTTTGGACTATTTAAAGAGTTTGACTTGTAAAAGGGAGGATAACAACTCATTTTGAATGATAAGAGGGGAGTTTTTAAATTTTGTTTCAATTTTAGGTATGTTTCTCCAAAAACCTGCCTACTCCTCTTAATAATCCTGTTTTAGGAAAGGCCTTAACCAGAATAACTATTAGAAAAGCAGCTTTTAAATGAACTTTAGAATAATTCTGCTTGAACTTAAGCCATCGCTCCCCAGAAAATGTCATTAATTCTTAAGGAATAAATCCCATCAGAGCTGTCAGGATGCCATATCATGACAAGACACACACAAGACTGCTAAAGAGTATTTCCTCATTTCCACATGGGAGGGTACCTAATCACAGTACTTTTCTGGGCCATGTAGAAAATTAGGAACAATACAAAACAGACTAGTAAATTAGATAAACTGATAATATACTTACTCTCATCATCACCAAGATCCCACCACGTTTAACAACTAGCCTGTGCAAGAACAGGCGTAAACTAACACATGCCTGCAGCACTCTTTTTTCAGTAATAATAAAGAATATATAACAGGAATATCTCCCCATATTTCACTGTAAGGCTTGCAACACCAAACCAAAGACTTTTCCCATCTTCCCACATACTGCTAGTATTTGATTTACTGACTGTGCAGCTGAAAAAAAAAGCTTATAAGCACCCTTTGTAATAAGAAGCATATCTACAATTTTGTATTTTAAAGTGACACAAAAATAGTTTCAGTTCTTTATGGCTTAAAAAAAAATATTTAAATGTACAAAATGTTCCTGAGTTCTGAAAAAATAATTTCCTCTCCCCCTAGGGAGCTTTAAGCACAAGTATTTTCAGCTCACACAGATTATAAACAGTTTTGTTTACAAACACTGCTTAGCTTACCTGTGATGAAGTCCTCTGAGTTTACAGCTTTCAGTCAGCATCATTGTCACCTGTACCTCTGAGGCTTGATCTAATTAAAAAAAAACAAACTGCAGATATAACTTTGGAAACAAATCAACATACTAATTAGAATCTGGTCCAGATTTACAAGTCAGCTGAGGTCATTCGAGCACAAACAGAACTTGTTTGCCTACTTTTTAAAAACGGAGTTTAAAAACCCCACACGAGCAAGCCAAGTTCTAGGGCCCATTTCTGCTTAAAAAAATGGGGTAAAGCCAAAAAAGGAAAGAAAACACACTCCAGGTGCTGACAGACTGTACTTTTGCCACTTCCTGAAAGCTTCTGGGCAGGCGTGAACTGTCTGCACCAGGCAGAGCAGGTCACATCCTGTTCGTGGCCGGTGCTGCTGGGAGAAGGGTAGCATGCTGTGTGTTTCCAAAAGCACAGGAGTGCTCAGAAGACACCAGTTCACTGTTGAATTACCAGTATAGGCTTCTGCAGTTTACATCCACATTGATGGAGACCATTTATTTCTAGATTTACTGATTTACTCTCTAATGGAAACACTCAACTCTTGGTAACCTTAGAAATGTTTGCTGTTCTCTTCCCCCATTTCAAACAAACAAAAAAGCAAACTACTGCTTGCCAGCTAAAATTCAAGCATTCTGTGAGAACTCCAGTAACCCACAGCGATCAGAACATCGACAGGGCAGAAGCAGAAGTGCTGCCTGTAACCCCTTCCCCACAAATATTTTTATGTTTGGGTTTGTTTTTTTTCCCCCCTCTGGTGTCAAGAAGCAACAGTGAAGCTGAAGGTGATGTAAATCAGAGCTCTGACAATCCCACCCTCCTCATACCTGGGTGCATTTTCTGTCCCTCCTTCATGCTAGAACTGGTACTGGTGTGTCTAGGCAGGAAGCTAGCACAGGAGCTGCACTGGGCAGCTTCCCTTGCTGCATTAAGATGCATTGACATATTACAGATGAGTCAAAGCAACATTTTACTGCCCCGGGAGGAAGACGAGAAGAGGGAATAAAGAATTCATCTGTTCTTTTCCCTTCTTCATGGTCTTGCCTTCCTCCCTCTACGAGCTCTGACACCCTTTCCTAATTGAACTTTAAACCTCCAAAAGAAAACATGACTTGTGATTTGAGTTAGAGAGATGAGCACAAGGTAGGGAAAGAAGCACAAAGCCCAGAAGGAGAGCACGGCCTCCCTCTACGTAAACTGCAAACTAATAGATAGGTTCTAACTAGAAAAAACAAATGGGCATTTAGCTGTCCAGATCTGCTGGAAATGGAGACAGCTTCAGGCACAACACACCTCCCACCTAAGAAGGGTTCATCAAAAGAGAAATCACGCAATTCAAGAATCTGCGAGCCACAAAACACCAGCTGGATTGAGAAAGTTCCCCTAAGTCAGGGAAAGGAATGATATCCCAAGGCAAAGAACTTCAAAGGTTGCTTTACCATGTCAGCTCAGGAGAGATTCAAAAGAAGGCATGCCTTCCCAAAAGCACAAAGCACTAAAAAAAGGAGGAGATCAGGAAATGATCGCACCTTGAGTGCTGGGTTCAGTGTTGGGCCCCTCACTCCAAGAAGGACATGGAGGTGCTGCAGCGTGTCCAGAGAAGGGCAATGGAGCTGGGGAAGGGTCTGGAGCACAAGTGTGATGAGTTCACAGCTGAGGGAACTGGGGTTGTTGATCCTGGAGAAAAGGAGGCTGAGGGGAGACCTTCTGTGTCTCTCCAGCTCCCTGAAAGGAGGGTGCAGAGAGGTGGGGGTGGGTCTGTTCAACCAAGGAACAAGTGACAGGACCAGAGGAAATGGCCTCAAGTTGGGCCAGAGGAGGTACAGAGTGGATGTCAGGAAAATTTTCTTCACGGAAAGGGTAGTCAAGCATTGGAACAGGCTGCCCAGGGAGGTGATGGAGTCCCCACCCGTGGAGGGATTTAAAAGACAGGCAGACAAGGTGCTCAGAGATATGGTTTAGTCGTGGACAGGTATGGTTAGACTTGATGATTTCAAAGGTCTTTTCCAACTAAATGATTTTATGAAATGGAGGTTATGAATGCAGATACAGGTCCCAGCTAGAGCTCCAGAAGAACCAAAACCACCAAAAGCCAAAACACAGTGCTCTAGAAAAGTCTAGGCACAGAGATGCCACTAGATTAGTGACAATTATGGCTCTGGTATATTACGGGATGCATCAAAATGCTGCATTTCCTTGTATTTGATAACAACTATGTGGGGTGGGAGGGGAGGGTATGAACAGGTTCTTGCAGTGCAGGAGGCCTCACCTGGCCATACTTACATATCTCTACTTTGAAATCCAGAACACAGAGGCATGAGAAACAGAAGGTCCTACTGACTGTGTACCAATAGCACGCAAGGGTTTTATACATGACAAATTTGATATGTAGGAGACAGACTTCAAAGGTTTGTAAGCAGACAAGAAAACCCAAGATACTACATTAAATCGAAGTTATACACGCATGAATGGCTGAATAATCCACAGGGCAACAAGCATTAAAAACAGAGGTGTAAAAGCGCAATATAAGAAGTTAGAGGAACTGTCAGCAGGCTGCTAGCATACAGCTTTAGGTTTCAATGCGTTAATTACTAGAACTCAGACCACAACTTCTTCATCCCAGCATAGGAGGAAGGGAGGAAAGAGGTTACTAGGTGTGAGTTTATAGTGATTAACTCACTTATACACTTAGAATCATAGATGTTGTGAGTTGGAAGGGACTCACAAGGATCATCGAGTCCAACTCCTGTCCTTGTGCAGGACAATCCCAACATTCAGACCATGGGTCTGAGGGCCTTGGCCAAATGCTTCTGGAATCTTGTCAGGCTTGGTGCCATGAGCACCTCCCTGGGGAACCTGTTCCAGTGCTCCACCACCCTCTGCCTCAAGAACCTTTTCCTCATGGCCAACCTCACCCTCCCCTGGCACATCTTCCTGCCATTTCCTCTGCTCCTGGCGTTGGTGGCCAGAGAGGAGAGATCAGCGCCTGCCCCTCCTCTTCCCCTTGTGAGGAAGTTCTAGACCACGATGAGATCTCCTCTCAGTCTCCTCTTCTCCAGGCTGAACAAACCAAGTGACTCCAGTCTCTCCTCATATTTTGGCCCTGTGCTTGCTAAACTGGTTTCCTTTTAATTATAAGATCCACCATGCAATGATTCAAAGCTCTAAATCAGACATTATTTAAAACGTGCTTTAAGATCTACAGAACAAGTTCATCTGGTTGTAACAACATACCTATTAATCTCTCCACACTACCGCTGTGAGAGGGACATTCTTTTGCTGATGCCTTTCCCTTGCCATCACACAGGGTGTTTTTCAGCAGGTCACTGATATGTTTCATTGTTTTTTTTTCAGCTCAAGAACTACACTATAGTCATTGAGCACCCAAAAGGATGATTGACTCCCATTTAAGTATATATGGAAATCTAAATCTTATCTTGTAAAACAGTCTCAGCATCTGTATTGTGTTTTCTTATCAATATTATTTCCTTGTTTTCCGTATGGAAAAAAACTTCTACAACAGCAACAAATTCAACACACTCAGAATAAAAAATAGCAGTACAAGTCTAACCCTCCTCTAGCTTAGACCATTGCCAAATTAGAACAACCACACCATTTGATTATTGTGGTTTTGTACTGGATATAATTCAAAATAGAATGTAAATCACCACTTCTTTGTGATTTTAGTCAAAAGAGGGTTACAAAAATACCAAAATAGAGCTACTGCAAGAGTTCCCATTGCAATTAGACAACCTTTTAAGGCCATCTTCTTTAGTTACACACCAAAAAGTACATTTAAACAAACTCTCAGTCCTATTTAGTAGATTATAACCACTTCCAAGCATCCAACACACAGGTCTTCATAGATTATGAAGAAGTTGATTTTGGTATTAAAACATTTTGTGGTGCTGGATTTGGTGAACCTGACCATCCTGCACTGAAAACCCATATAAGCAACCCAGAAAACCCACAGGACTTCTGGCTTTGATATGAGAAATACGTGGTACCAGAGCAAAGGCAGCAATGCTCAATAATTCCAGCTCAGTGAGACATTTTTACAAGGATATTCTAAGGTGAATCCTACAGATTTTCATTTTCCTGCCTGGGCCAAAGTGTAACCCTGTACCGAAACCACATATCAAATATTTAAGCATTACGTGTAAGCACACACATGTGGGCATTTTATTCCCAGAAATGTTTGTGTAGCCACACAAAACAAGACCTGGGGAATGATCTTGTCAAACACACAAGCATGCCCACAGGCTTCTGCTGCTCATTTTTTTTCTATACTGGATCCGTGAAGTCATTTGATATGAACACAACCACACACGCAGCTAAAGAGAGCGGAATGGGGGAAAGCCTCCCACAGAGCCAGAAACCTCTTAAACTAGAATAGCAACTTAAAGCCATGGCAGAGGAGGCCATAGTCTCCCGTATATTAAATTTATGCATCAGGAAACAGCCCTGAGTTTAAGTCAAACACACCGGGGCAAGGCAACAAGGGCTCGTTGCACAACTTCTTCAAAGCCCTAAAAAAGTGCTAAACTTGCCTCTGAGATATTGATGTTATTTGTGATTAAGAATATGTCAGCGCTCAGCAATTTATGCAGGATAATTGTGAAGTATAGCCAGGTCAGTGCTCCTTAGCCCTGAAAGAGCATCATCTATTTTCACAGGGCTATCACGCACTAGCAGCTTAGTAACTGAACAGCAAAGGCTTCAAGTCACATGAGTTAAGAGAAAGATTTAATACCCAGTAGTAACTCTAAATGTTCTACAAGGACCAAAAAGGTCCAACTTCCAGAAGCTGCTTAAAGTCAAGACTACTTGAGATAGATATAAACACATTCCAGAACTAGGAAGATGCTTTTAAAGCACTAGTTTTACCCTTTCTGTGCCAAGAGCCTGGCTGTGAAAGTCTACCCCAAGGCACAGAGCAAGAACCAACTAGGATTTCAAGAAGCTTTGATAAGGCTGCAAGTTTATCTAATGATATTACATTATTTGTATATAGCCAGGCACAATGGGGCTCTTGGCACTACTGTTTTTATATGAAAGGCTAATCTCTGCACACAGTTCTGGCAAGTGTGATATGTACTGAGGCCCTTCCTGGTTCATAAGGAGAAAGAACATCTATTTGATTTTTACCAACTTCTCAAAATCCCTCTGCAAAACTGCATTTTAAAATCTCTGATCATCATCACTTTTCAGTCACATGAATCACTGAAACACTCAATGTGTAAAAAAAAAAAAAAATCTCTGGAAAGTTTTGCAATGACACTTGCATTGCAGCAATTTGCTTGCTCCGAGACCAGGTGCTTCTAACAACTGCAGAGCATCATGCTCCATGTTCACCAGGTGGTAGCACATCAGAAAAGAATCACTACACCCCTCAAAGTGCTTATCAGAGATGAAAAGCAGCAATTACCTGGATATTGCAGTGGGTTACCTGATTAGCTGGATGGTTTCCAAGAATAACATTTTAAGTCAGACCTCCTAGAATCCCAAAAATGCAAGGCACAGCATTACAACTTAAAAGACTTTACATTGTAGCACGGTCACTGAAAGCTATTTCTTTAGACCAAAGACAAATCAGAATCTTAAGAGCAATATAACAGAATCCCAGAATTGCCTGGATTGGAAAAGCCCTTTCAGATCATCGAGTCCAATCATTAACCCAACACTGACAAGCTCCTGACTAACCCGTGTCCCTCGGCACTGTGTCTACACGACTCTTCAATCCCTCCAGGGATGGGGACTCCACCACTGCCCTGGCCAACTCCTTCCAATGCCTCAGAACCCTTTCAGCAAAGAAATTCTTCCTCACATCCAATCTCAATTGCCCTTGGCACAACTTGAGGCCATTTCCTCTTGTCCTATCACTTGTTCCTTGGTTGAACAGACCCACCCCCACCTCTCTGCACCCTCCTTTCAGGGAGATGGAGAGAGCCAGAAGGTCTCCCCTCAGCCTCCTTTTCTCCAGGCTAAAACCTAACCCTAACCATAACCAAAGCTTTCAAAATTGAAACAAGTCATTCCAGAGCCTACTATGGGCTACAACACACAGCAATTTCTTTCAGCACTCTATCAGAAGCAGCTCTACAAACACTCCAGCTAGTCTAAGGCTTCCAATAAACACATTTCCTGACAACAATATTTCAAGATGTTTTACATGAAGCTTTTCTCATTTTTGGACCATTTGTAGCATCATCTTCCCATAAGAATTTCTTTCCATCTCATATTGTAAGCTAATATTCCCCAAAGTGAGAACACTTACACAACTCATTTTTCTATATGGCTACCTGTTTTCACAAAGCCTGTATTACCCTTATTATCTTTCAAACTTGTGGGCTTTGCCAAATATACTGTGACAAAGTCCACAAGCTCAAGCATACAGGCAGGCGCAATGGTCACAGACTGTGTCCACAAAAATTGAGACTGTAGGACTGAAACTGCCCTAAGTGTTCAGGTTTGGGTAAGAAATGGGTAAGTAGTAACACATCCTCTTTAATTACTGCTGCTTCTGCAGAGCAATTCATTATGTCAAATTTCTCCCAAGGCAGAATTCAATCCCAGTTCAAAGAGAATACATGCCTGAATACTGCTCTAACCCTCCTACACAAGTCTGGTTTTTTGGAAGAAATTCAACACTCATAGACTATCCTGAGTTCACGTCTGTTGTACATGATATTTTTAATGCTGCTAGCAGAGATTTTCAGAACTTTCTTTCAGTAGAAAAATAAACTGCTTAAGGAATATATGTAGTCATGATCCAATCTGCTTTTTCATAAGTAGGAGGGAAATTAAATATACTAAAAATGTTTATGCTTTAAAAATTTCAAGAGTTAGAGAGTGAGAAGTTACCATGGACACAAATAGCACATCCAATGGCTTTCTGTCTACTGAGGAAGTGATGGAAAAACACCTTGCTCTTGTTTGGCAGCTCTATTGCACGTGCAAATCTAGACAGCATTCAGGTAATGGCTGTACTTTCACACATCGACGTCTGTCTGCTATACAAGGCAACTACGTGTCCTACAGAATTCAAATCTTCTGTATGTTAAGGAGACACACAGACAAATGACAACGTTAAGGCGGTTACACTGTAGGACACTACGCTCAGTCTTGTTAGGATTTCAACAGAGCAGGATTCCTCCTCCAACCTTAATATCAAGTCTATTTATATTGAAATGTTTGTTTCCACACCACAACCACAAAGGTTTATTTTCCAAAGCAAGGCAGTTAATATTTTCAAATCCCAAGCCCAATTTTCAGAAATTTTGGAAGTGATTCAACATGACACTGCTAAAATAGGGAATGCTCTTCTGGTTTTCCGACATTACAAATGCACATAAAATTTTAAACCACAGAAAAGGGCAGAGAAGTATGATTTGGGGATAGTGTTATTTCCCTACATAACAGCAATACTAGGACACATGTAGCAGCAGCAAATAGCAACAAGTCAAAGGCAGTAATCCATTTAACTTAAAATGAAGCTGAAAGTGTAAGTAAATGTGAAGTGAAACTGGGGAAGAGAGACGTTAACTAGTTTAATATTTCAAAGTAACAACTACCAAAGGACAGCAGCTAACAAACCTGAAAATACAAAACTGAAAAAAAAGTAGTGATTTTAACTGTATGTAAATGAAAGTTTACTGTATATAATGATTTTTTTTTCTTGCAGAAGCATATGGAACAACAAATCTTTAAATTAAGAAGTATAGTAATTTGGACATCCATCTCGGAGCTGCTACTAAAGATTTTTTTAATGTACATTGTACTATTTTAGGTGTCTCAGGATATTTTCTTAACGAACTAGGATTGAATGTCAAACATTTTAAAGGTGATAGTCAGAAATTTGCTACTTTTCCCTAATTCTTTAAATGCAAGTGACTTCTGTTATGAAGAGGCCTAAGAATTTCGCTCAGACTAGCAGCAGCTCTTTTCTTGGATTTTTTTTTTTTTTTTTTGGTCACAAACTTTCTTCTACAGAAACAGGATCTTGTACACCGATTTTGGGAGGTTAAATATTTTTAACTATTGACTTAAATCCTGTACATTTAAGGCATGAACTTAAAAGTGCTTTCACAAGGCAGTGTTTTTAAGAATGAACTGCCCAGAATAGGACATTCAATGCAATTTTAAAATGGTATCTTGGGAATAGCTGTATATGTTCCACATAGCAGTACCGTATATGTCCAATATCACAAAACGGTGGGGGTTGGAAGGGACCTCTGGAGATCATCCAGTCCAACCCCCCTGCCAAAGCAGGTTCCCTAAACCAGGTTGCACAGGAAAGCGTCCAGATGGGTTTTGAACATCTCCAGAGACAGAGACTCCACAGCCACTCTGAGCAGCCTCTCCCAGTGCTCCTAAAACCTCACAGTGAAGATATGAACAAGAAAGCCTTCAACTAGGTTAAGTACATAAAATAAACTTTCTGTTAGATCACCTAAGTATACCTATTGCTTTCCACTCTGTGTTGGGTTTGTGTGTGTGGGTCTGTTTTTGGTATTAAGTGAAGAGGCTACAGTGATACCCCTGTGAGAAGCTTCACATGAAGCTCCCTTGGCTCCAAGGTGGACCCACCTCCAGTCCAGGCTGAGCCAATTAGTGATGGGGAAATGACTCTGCAAATCCATATTCATGAGGGGAAGAACGGTCTTGAAAATAAAAAGGAGGAGAGAACCTGGAGGAGAGGCCATTGACCTGAACAAAAGGCGACCATCGACCTAAACAAAGGATAGAGCACACTTGCCATGAGGAAGGAGGAGGAGAGGGAGGACAGAGAACCTCAGACACCCAGTTCAACTGCATGGAGTAGGAGAAGGTAAATTAGGTCCCCCACAGCCCATGGAGGCTCAACTATGGAGCCAATACCCACATGTAGGCCATGGAAGACTCCACAGTGGAGCAGAAAGCCGAGCCCACAGGCAGTTGTGACTGAATTTAGAGACCCCAGAGATGCTCAACACCAGAGCTGGGGGGACCCACAGACTGAGTGGAGGAGGTGCACTGGACTGGAGAACTGTCTCCAGCCTGTGGACAACCCCAGAGCAGGGAGCAGCACCCAAAGAGGTCGGTGACTCCATAGGCAGCCCGTGTTGGAACATTTGTTCCTGCACTCTTTCAGCCCGCGGGAGGGATCTCATACCGGGAAGAGCGGCAGAGACGAGCTGACTGAACCCCCACTCCCTGTCCCCTGTGCCACTGGGGGGAGAAGGTAGAGAAATGGGGAGCAAAGGGATTTGAGCCTGGGAAGAAGGGAGGGGTGGGGTAAGGTGTTGTGAGATGTGGTTGTTATGTCTCACTATCCCACTCTGATTGATTGGGAATGAATTAAATTGATTTTACTTCCCCAAGTCGAATCTGTTTTGCCTGTAACCATAACTGGTGAGTGAGCCCTCCCTGTCCTCATTTTTAATCCACAACCCCTTTTTGTTATGTTTCTCTCCCCATTTCACTGGGTGGCAGGGAGCTAGGGCAAGACTGTATGGTCTTAGCTGTGGGTGAAACCACCACAACCTGCTTTGCAAAGCCGAAGTTCTCAGGATTTCTATTCCTACACCTCCCAACTGTACTGAAGAAGTCCTAAAGGGTCACCAATTTGCATTTGGCTAGGTCATAAGCAGGTCAAAACAGACATTGCATGAATTATAGACAGTAACAGCTCTGCACATTATGGACAGTTAAGTCCCACTTGCTTTAACATACAACATTTAACGTAGAATCATAGAATTGTTTTGGTTGGAAAAGACCTTTAAGATCACCAAGTCCAACCATAAACCCAACACTGCCAAGTCCACCTCTAAACCACATCCCTAAACACCTCATCTACCCACCTTTTAAATATGTGATGGTAACTTAACCATTTTCCTGGGCAACCTGTTCCAATGCTCGAGAACCCTTTCAGGAAATAAATTCTTCCTCATATCAAATCTAAACCTCCCCTGGCACAACTTGAGGCCGTTTCCTATTGTCCTGTCACTTGTTCCTTGGGAGAAGACACCAAGACTCATCTCACTACAATATCCTTTCAGACAGTTGTAGAGAGTGAGAACATCTAATAGGTTTCCTCGTATCTACAACTCAACACAAACTTGCATGGCACAGTATGGGCCAAGGCTCCCATTAGACCATCATGATCCATACTGTCTATGTGGGTGCACTTTGAGCACTTCCTCCTAACTAGATTAACAATATATAAAAATTTGACAAAGTATAATACTAGAGGTAGCCAAGAATGATGAAAAAGTCCTTTAGTGACCTATGATGATATCAACAAAACTCAGAGCTTTGTTGAAGTTGGTAAAACAATGAAGGCTTAAGAGTTAATCTTCATTCACACACTGACTTTGTTTTCAGTGCTTTTCATGAGTGGTTTGTTTTCAAACACTCCTTCCTTTTTAAGTGGTTAGAAAATTAAATGGAAGCAGTCAGGTTATCTTGAACAGCACCATCGGTTGTTTTTAACAAAAATGTACCTTGGCCAGAATGTAATAAATGAGTCAGGGCTCTGCACAACTCCAACTCTCTGCATATGTTCCTGGAATAATACAATTCCATTTGTTTTGCAAAGATTTTTCTCCTTCACAGGAAAAGCACCATTAAACAAAGCGTTCTTTAAATCAAAGGTGAAAACAGTGTTTTCTTCCTCTTCTGACCTAAGATGATCTAAAAGATTCACAAGAACGTCTATTTCATGCCATATAAAGGTAGAAGAGATTTGTCAATCACTGGCAAAAGATGCGATGCCGGCTTTGAGAAACATGCCAGCTGAGACACTGTCCAAAGCTGAGAGTGATTGGAAACCTCCTATTGGAAAGGAAAGTGAAGCATTACAATCTTGTAAAACAATTCTACTGTAGAGCAAGAAACACAATGAAGAAAGTACATGCCAGCTAAGTCTTATCTTTCTTACAAAGAACTTATCAAGGTTGTGCTGATCCATGGATTCCAATATCCCAAATATAGTAGAGATAACATTCTTGTTCTTACTGGTAATGAGAGACACAGCCTTAATCCTCATGAACGTCCATTTAAAAAAAGAATTAAAGCAAATTATCCATAGAAAAGTCTAAATATGAATGAAGCTAAAACTTTTATAACAATGACTAGCAAATTAACACACAGTGAAACTGTAAACTGCAAATCAAAAAGTACCACATGTCCAGCATGAAGGACCTAGACAAAGTATGAATAAGTGACACCTTTTGCCCAGGTCTTGTGACCTTTGTACTCCCAAAGTTATTAGAGCTTCCAGAAAGTTGTTTCTAGTTTTGCCAACTGATACCCATTTTTTCTTTTAAGCTCTCCTGTTTGGCACAGAGCACGGCACATAATGGAAGACTCAGGCATCCAGACGCACTTGAGAGAGCATTAAAAAAAACAACAAAAAAACCATTATAAATTACTGTATTTCATGCACATGCAGGTAGAAGCTTTGTCACTACCCAGGGCATGTTACAACTTTTCTCTGAGTGCACTACAGTTCAGTGAAAGAAAAACCTCTTCTAAGGGACCCGGAGTGACCTTCTGGCACTCAGGGATGAATTCTGCCTTCAGACTATGTCTTTATAAAAGATATGGCATTGAGATTTCAAGAGAATTGTCTCCAACTTTTCAGTCATTATCAATTTACAAGCTACGGAACAAGCAGTCACTGAATCGGTTGAAAAGTATTTCAATAATTTAATGAACGCTTCAGATTAAAGACTTCAGACAAACTTTGCTGCATATGAGAAACCAGTCAAATAACGCTAAACAAGCAATCTTCAATCTATTTGCCTCCTGCACTGATGTTGCTTTATTAAGATCAAACTTGTCCTTTGAGAGTCTGACCTAATAGGTCAATCCTAGCTTGAGAAAATGGGGAATAATACATTCCTGGAAACCTGTCTCACACACTCTCTGAATGGCCTCTTTAACCTCAAGAGTTTCTCAGAACAAAGGTAGGCAGGTCCAGTCTTTCTCAGTTTTTAGGTATTACTGTTTCCTTTAACAGCACATCATTTCAGAAGGGAGAACAAGTACTAAGTTCAGAAAAATCAAGGCTTCTTCATTTCAGTTAGCACTCTTCTGGTTTATAGTAATCCTCAACATCTCACCAGAAAGCTAGAAAACACCAGGGAAGGAGAGTGGCAAGGGCTGCTGCAGATACTGCCCTAACAGCCAGCTATCTTTGCTTTTTGATCCTTTTGGGAAATGGATCAACCCCTGGGAGTGGTAAGAAGAGTAGAAAGGGGCAAACTGGGAAGGCTGCAAACACTCTCCTCTCAGAGCGGGAAACACAGATCTAACTGTTGTCTGATGAGCACAACATTCATCTTCTCCAGGATATGAACTGAAAAAAACCCTGTCCCTGTCATTAGGAATAACCCATCCTGAAAGGCTATGGATCCTATAATAAACTAACAACTAATGAAGGAACACAAGCTGAAAATGAGGAGAAACTTCTTTACTGTGAGGGTACCAGAGCCCTGGGACAGGCTGCTCAGAGCGGTTATGGAGTCTCCATCTCTGGAGATGTTCAAAACCCACTTGGATGTTTTCCTGTGCAACCTGCTGTAGGGAATCTGCTTTGGCAGAGGGGTTTGACTGGATTATCTCCAGAGGTTCCTTCCAACCCCTACCATTCTGTGATTCTGTGATATGCACCTGCACTCAACATATATGAGCTGCCCATGGCACAAGGAACCCTTCCAGGCCTATTTATGCTACTCATTCTTTCTTGGGCATGTCTTAATCACTTAATCCATGAGGCTTTACCACTCTGCACAACGCAAACTTGCTATGATCAATACAGCTTGCAATGGTAACACCCAACACAACGCTTCTGTGCCAGTACTCTGGTGTTACTATGCAGGGGTGAAAGTTTATATCCAGTGACACAGTTGACAACTGTACCAACTAAGGTCATGTCTAAGCAAAGTTCACAGGTCAAGGGAGGCGATTCTGCTCCTCTACTCTCACAAAACCTCACCTACTACTGCGTCCAGTTCTGGGGTCCCCAGCACAAAAAAGATATGGACCTGTTGGAGTGGGTCCAGAGGAGGCCACAAAAATGATCAGAGCCATGGAAAATCTCTGCTGTGAGGAAAGGCGAGAGAGTTGGGGCTGTTAAGCCTGGAGAAGAGAAGGCTCCAGGGAGACCTTACCGTGGCCTTTCAATACTCTAATAGGGCTTATTAGAAAGACAGGGAAAGACTTTGGTTTTAAACTGAAATGGAGGAGATTTAGATTGGACATAAGGAAGGTTTTTGTTTTTGTTTTGGTTTTTTTTTGTACAGTGAGGATGGTGAGACACTGGCCCAGGTTGCCCAGAGAAGCTGTGGCTGCTCCTCCCTGGAAGTGTTCAAGGTCAGGATGGATGGGGCTTTGAGTAACCTGGTCTAATGTGAGATGTCCTTGCTCATGGCACGTGGGGTGGACTAGAGGGTTTTTAAAGGTTCCTTCCAACCCAAACGATTATGATTCTACATTTCTAATATGAAATTCTAGTTTGGACACAAGTTTACTGATCATATTTGGCATGTCCAGATGTTCTCCTTCCAAAGGGTTTTTTCTATTGGCCATTCCAGATTTAAAGCTGTATCAATTACCTTATACCAAAACATCCAATGCAATGTCGTAAGTCTCACTGGGATCAGAGCTTGAGAAAAGAAAGAGGTGTTTCTCCTGTCAAGAAGGTTATTCTTCCTCACTACACCTGCTGAAAGAATTTCAGTTCACATTTTTCAGAAGATCTGAAACACCCCACACCTCTTCCCCATTATTTTCTGTCATTCAGGATATCACTGGGCTTTATTTTATCTATTTCAGAGTGCATCACTGGGTAAAAGAAGACAGCTCTGGAACAGCTCACGCTTTATAGGGTGGCTAATTTAGCTATGCAGACAAAGCCTTTTTCCCTTGTTTCTTTTCCATGACCCTCAGGCTCCTTTCTTGCCTTTGGCAACAGAGATACTTAAGTGAGTTTAATAACTTAAAAACCATCTCTTACCCATCTCATTTTTGTGGTCCTGCCCTACTCTTGTGTTTGTGCCAAAACAGCAGTGTGTGTGGTCACAGAAAGAAAGAGATCAAGGAAAAATTCTGGTTAAGAGTATTTTTGCAGGTTGTTTGGTTTTTTTTGTTTTTTTTTTTTTTTCCAAGCAGATCAAATTCCCAACTTATTACATGACCCAGCTGCACACACAACTATCACAGCCAGGGTACAAAGACAAAGCTGCTTAATTTTAGCCCTGTAAATTAATTGCTGTGAGAAGTGGGAATATTTATTTTCCTAGCAACGTTCTGCTGCCCAAACCAGTATTATTTCACACACAAGTATCATCAAAATCTATTACAAATTTTGTCCGTATAGATCCTTTTTAAAGCTGAGAAATGCCCTACAGACAACAATTATGTGAATACCATTACTCCCTTAAGACCATGCTCCAGTTCACTGCAGCCAGTAAATCTTTCACTGCAAAGGGAAGGGCTGGAGAAATCAGGATGCGTGCTGTGTCAAAGAAACAAGGCATCACAAGGGAGGAATGCAGCTTTAAGAAGGGACTGGAAGGCCCATTTTGGTAAAGCAATTAGATAAGTGGTGATGGGAGGCAGCTAAATTAATCTGTTCTCACAAATATTGTCTTGACATCTAATCCAATGCTATAAAAAGTAAGCACGCTTGAGTAGGGCTGAACAGATATTCAACTGCCCCAGCTGACAACAATTTTGGGGCTCATGAGTTGTAGCATTTGTTGACTTTGAATCAAGGGCAGAGAACCACCAAATAACACAGCAAAGGGGATCACAGGTAAAGGTAACACTGGTGAATGATGCCCTATGTCAGATGGTCTCATCACACACAGAGAAGCAGCAGGCTCACGTGTTATAGGTTAAGCTTTTTGGAAACTACATAAAACTGAAATTATAAGTCAGAACTGTTTGGCAGGGAGGGGCAACAGAAGAGGGGAGAACTCAGGAAAAGTTCTCAAAGTACTGCAAAGCAGCTTTTTTTCTTTTTAATCAAGGATGCCCCTTTACTTCTTGCTGGAAGTCGCTACAAGAAAACACTTTCCTTTTTACAAAAGGACCATTTCTTTTGTTACAGCAACATCTACTTTAGCAGACCCAGCTCTAGCTACCACCATCATGCTAAATGGTAGCTACCAATATCTTGCAAAGGGATTGTCTGCAAAATCTACTGTCCAGAAGTCCTCTCTGGACTGAACAGGGAGGAAAAGTGCTACAGAATGAAAGCATACCACCTCAAGAGGCACTCCTGAAGAAATAATGGAAGTATTAAGTGATTAAGAGAGTAACTGTCACCTTGAATCTAAGAATACCCACGGGGATGTGCAAGAGGAAAGGGCAGGACAAATGACAGCAGCAAATCCTCACTGTTCAGCCCTCTGTGAATCCTATTAGCAGAAACACAAGCAGTTGTCCCAGGAGCTGTGCTGGCTGACTCGATGCTGAGACAGATTTATCACAGGTTGTCCTCCTGCTGCCCGTGAAGCACAACCTCACTGTTGGTACTCATTCCACTGTACCAGGCTGATCAGGAAGAGAGGCTAATTTCACCCTGCCTGCATTGATTATTCACAGCTGGTACCTGGCTCACAGTACTGCAAATTAAAACTTATTTTTACGTTCAATATACTTTGTTAGAGCAGCAAGTATGGCTATCAACTGACCTGTCTTTGTTGCCACAGCAGCCAAGGTGATCCACCCTGCTAGGCCTACATCAAAACCAACGGATAGCTCAAGAATGCAACATCATCCAGCACAAACTGCCAGGTCAGACTGGTTCAAGAAGTAGGGGCTCTTTTTTTAGCTACTTTTATTCCAAATCAGATTGAATTTTAAAAATTCCTCCTCTTGAAGTAAGTATGAATCTTCTTCCAAGTGGCTTTCCACCTAAACATTTTTTATTATTATCACAATCACATATCTGATTGTGTGAGAAACATACCAAGAATAACAGGTTGCTTTCTTTAATCAATATATTTTTTTCTTTAAAATGCCACAGAATAAACGGGTACCAGAAAAATTCAACAACAAAATTTAGCAGCTTCACCAATTCCAACTTCCATCTTTAAAAATTACTAGCCAGCTAATAAAAAAAAAAATAAATAAAACAAGTTTAAATTCTTATAGAAGCCTTTAAAAAAAAAAAAAAATTAAAGAAGCTGTAAAATGAAAGACCAAAGGCAGTAATACACCCAGTTGAACTGGCAAGCAGCTACTGCACAGGGAATTCAGCAAAACTCTTGTGAGGTACTGAGAACTCTTACAAGGATGAGTGCAGAGGAAGGGATACATGCAGGATATAGGTAATATATACATAGGATATGTAATATGGTTTTCAGTTATACTTACTTTGCTTCTTAAATCCACCTATCATGATCTAAATCTCTCTGAACAAAGATGCTATATTTGTATAAATTAAGTTCTAAATCATAATTCTCATACTGCAGTTGCAAAGTTTAAGGATCACAGAAACTATACCCCATCTTTTGTACAGCCACACATGTTTGTAAAAGATTTTAAGAAGCATTGCAGGTGCTTTTTTCAGTAATTTGCAGGGGAAAAGGCTGTGGATGGAAAGAACAATGACATGCCAGGGGAAAAAAAATAAAATCTAATTTTTACTAGAAGAATAATAAGCAAAAGTATTCAAGACGCAGTAACTGAAGGCACTGCTGGATAACACACGCATTTTTCTTCCATATAAGATTTGTGTTCTCTCTGGCTGCAGGCAGCATCCAAATTGCTTCTGCTTTTTAAGCAGTAGACATTTGCATATTTTGGGGTGGAGGGGTTTGTTTTTAAAGATAGATTTGATACACACACCACAATCCAAACAACGGAATGCAAAAAACCCCCTCCTTTATGTAAACATACCTTTAACAGTTTTGACAAAAACTTGTTTCTCTTTACTGGGGTCTTTTTCTTCTATTAGAATCCCATGGAAAATGCGCCCAAATGTGCCTATGAAAAGAACATACAATTAATAAGTATTACATGCTTAAAATACACCAATAATGTTAACAGAATTTAATATCTATCACAAAAATATTAACTTAAAATGTATCAGTCACAGCAGAAAGCTAGGAACAAGGGCAGTTAAAGCATTATTTCTGAATGCCCTATTAAGTCAACAAGTATAACCCAACCACCTCTCCAGCATGAGGTCGATTCAGAACCATATGTGGTAAATGCTGATGGTTTTAGATAACTGAAACTTAGAGTGACAAGCATGAGAGTGAACTAATGAGAGCAGCAGAATCCAGTTAAATTAAGTATCAATACCAGTGATGGGTTTACTCGGGGCAGTTCAGTCTTTGTCAACTGTCTGCACTACAATCTCCAGCTCTGTCCTCTTCTCATCCAGCAGGTCTGGAATTCTCCAGTCAAAACATTTCTGTCAAAGATGGGATTTTTTTGGAACTGTTCACAGGGAAATACTGGTTTCAGTCAACCAGTACACAGGGAACAGTTTGAAAAAAACAGTATCGCATTATTCAAGTGTTTCACCTCAGCTGCAAGGTGTTGGGTTTGTTTGGGGTTGTTTTCTGTTTGGTTGGTGTTTTGGGGTTTTTTTCAGTCTCTCCAACGTTTTTCCATTCACTAAATTTTAACAGTGCTATTGCAGGAAGGGGAGCTACAATAAACAGCTGGAGTAAGAACAACTGCATCACGGTAACATACACAGAATTGACTTTTTATACAACTCAGGTGGCAATGCTTTTCTCTCACACTATTACCATGCAGCAACCTCATGCAGTCTATTCTTATGTCGCATCCCTTTCCCATCAGTTTGTCCTGTCTGATTAGGTTGAAAGATCTTTGATAGGGATTGTCTTAGCCTGGTTGTACATTTTCTGGCATGAAGTAGGGGTCTCATTTTGTTTCAAAATACTTCACAGGGACAGTGTAACACTTCCATCATCAACCCTGGGATGGCACATAAACCCTGTAAGACAGGGATCTTCAAACTGTTGTCCTGGTTTTGCTAGGCTAGAGTTAATTTTCTTCTTAGCAGCAATAAAGTACTGTGTTTTGGTTTCAGTGTGAGATTTGTTATGACAAGAATGTTGATAACCTACAAGGATATTGTGTTTGGGTAGTTTGCAAATGCAAAGGACTGGGAGGGAGGAAGTGTAGTAATTAGCAAAACTCAGAATTGACATTTGGATATGCCAGGGAGATATTCCATATCATATCACGTCATGGTTGGTATAACAACCAGGGCTGACCAGAAAGTGGGGGATTCTCTTGGGAATCTCTTGGGCTCACTCTTCTGGGATTGTGGCTTTGGGTTCGAGGTTCCTTTTTGCTTCTCCAGGATCACTGTCAACAGGAGGTGAGCAATTGTACAGTGCATCACTCATTTATATATATATATAAAAAATAATTACTATTTTATTTTATTCCAATTACTAAATTGTTCTTATCTCAACCTACGAGTCTCCTTACCTTCACCCCTCCAATTCTCTCCCCTATTCTCCTGGGAGGGGGTGTGAGCAGCTGTGTGGTGTGTGGCTGCCAGCCAAGTTAAACTACTACAATCGTAATCTCATTAAGAAGCAATTTAACTAGAGACTACAGGCAACCATAAATATACAGCGCGAGTTATTAACTGTAAATCAAAACCCTCTTATCTTGGTTCTTGAAGACATCATAATAGTGCCTTAAATACCTATTTCCAATATACAGATATATGTAAGAGTCAAGGGAAGACAGCATCTTGTACTGAAACACGTTACAGTATCAAGCTACCTATCTATTTTTAAATGCTGGAAGAGAATTGGGAAGCATGTAAAAGCAGTTATGACTAGAAAATAGTTTTCATACAATTCATGTCTAGACATAATGAGACTGTAACACAGCATACCAGTATGGTCTGTGGTTTGGGGTTTTGTTGATTTGGGTTTTTTTAATAGTACCCTGAAAGACTTGTATCTTAGCAGTAATTGCGTGCTATAACATTTAGAAACAGCAGCACGAGCACACTACTTCTGCCTCACTTTGCCCTGGGTTTTTTGCTGACTATGCTGTTTATATTCCAGACTGGACATCAAAGTAATTTCTCTACTTCACCAGAGAATGATAAAGGTCCATGTACTGTTAACATCTGCTCCATTTATTAAAGCACAGATATCTCATTCCAAACTTTCTTTTGTTTTTTAAATACAACTACATTTTTGTTCTTGCATCTTGTACAATAGGAGCTTGATGCAGGTTCAGAATCACATGCCACACAAGCCCAGCAATACAGAAGGCTCCTACAGATCCCGCTTCCTCTGCACACTCACAGACCTGGTGCTTTGCATTTTCCAACTGGTTGCACCACAACAGAACCATAATCTCCTTCATTATTAAAACAGAACCACAGATTGGTTTGGGTTGGAAGGGACCTTTCAAGGCCATCTAGTTCAATCCCCCTGCAGTTAGCAGGGACATCTTCAACCATATCAGGTTGCTCAGAGTCCCATCCAACCTGACCTTGAATTTCATTTCCAGGGATGGGGCTTCTACCACTTCTCTGGGCAACCTGTGCCAGGGTTTCACCACTCTCATTGTAAAAAATGTTCTCCTTACACCTAGTCTACATCTTCCTTCTTTTAGTTTAAAACCATCAACAAGTCCTTTATGCAGGGCTGCTCTTCATTCCTTCATCCCCAGCCTGTATTGATACTGGGGATTGCCCTGACTCAGGTGCAGGACCTTGCATTTGGCCTTCTTGAACCGTATGAGTTAAGGTAGGTTCAGTTATGGAAGCTACTTGAACTTTACAATGAAACTTTGGCCAAGACCCATAAAATTAAGTTCCATTGGATGCACTTAGGAATTCTTGAAAATTTTAAATACTCATTTCTATTATTCAGTTCTTCCACTCTGAAGTTCTGCTGTTCTCAGTTGACAGGCTCAGCTCTGCTACAACCGTGAACTAAAAGTGGCGATTGTTTATCAGGAACTGTCTTCTAGCCATCAGGCTAACTTTTGAAGATTTTGACAGATTCAAATACCAGCTGGAGGCCAAGAAACAAGGTTCCACTGTTAACTGGGTCCACATTTCAACAGCCGCTCAAGCCATGTCTCGCAGAACAGGGCAGCTCTATCACTCAGTGCTGAATATCTGAAGTTCAGCTGTAGCACCGAGTCACTTCTCGGCATGGGATGACTCCTAACATCACAGCTACAGGCAGCAGACAGTACAAAGGGACATCCCCCATGCAAAGGAAGCTTTTTGCAGAACCAATACTGGAGTTGAGCACAAAGCTGCCTCCTTGGAGTCTGAGACATACATTAAATGGGGAGTGTTAGCACCCTCCCATTGTTTTTCAGACAGTAATGCAAAGCATTTAGCAATTCTACCTCCAAAGGATAAGCATGTCACAGTTCTACCTTTAAAAAGTTTGATTTCTCATGAGGCTCAGGGAACACTTATTCAAAGTTGCAGCAGTAAAGATTAATGACAAAAACCTCAAAATAATTAAGTCTATTTCCCAAATTCAACATCAACAAGAACCAACTGATGTTGTACATGAACACTTCCAAAGTAAACATTAAACAGAACAAAAGAATCAGGTAATCTCTGAATTTTTCATATCACAGCTGTAAATGTTGCATCTGCTGATTAGATTTCCAAATCAGAAGCTATTAAATTGAGATTATGAGTTTAGATGACTGAGGTTTTTGTGGGCTTTGGGTTTTTTAGTTTGGTTGGGGGGGGGGGTTGTTGTTTGTTTTTTGTTTTTTGTTTTGTTAAGAGAAGCTCTCCTACAGTAACGCACAAAAGTGAGTTACTTTGCCAGTTACAATCCCAACTGATTAACTCATTCCTTAGCCATCTCACCCTTACCTTGATTTAAGGGACCAAATTATGAAGACAGACAAGCTGAATGACTTACTGAGCACAATTAGTCGCTCCCCGATTCTAACGAATTCTGGAAACTGCTTTCCCCACCCACCCCTCCACCCCAAATGCAAACATTCATCATTCTCCTCCATCAAAGTTACAGAGATCAGAAACGCTATCTATGATTAAATTCAGAAAAATCTAGCTATTCAAATATATATATGTATATACAACATGTTATAGTTAACAAGTGTCTGAGTCCTGTAAATACCTTCTTGAAGCACATCTTTTAGAGTTATCCTCTCCCTGGAGATGGCTATGTCCTTCACTTTAGCTTTTGCTTCCATGAGAGTGACACTTTTAAGATCATTCTTCTCTATCCGTAACGTAGGATAACCTGAGGAGCCAGCAGAGCCAAACAAACCAATATAAATACCCTTATAATGAGAACACAAACACATTGCTTCACCTCAGCACCACCTACAGGTATAAAGACATGCAAGCAGCATGGACTTAAAAAGATTAAGTATTAATCTTAAAAAGATTATAGTATTAAACAACAAACACAAGAGAAGTCATGTGAAAGTAATAATCTGGGGGGGGTGGGGGGAGAGGAAGTCACGCAGGAATTCTATATAGCGTCATGCAATCAAGTCTCATTATGAACACCAAGTAAATAAAACTCCTCCTTACATACTGAAGCTGATTAACACGACACTGCACTTTCCTGACAAGGAAATAAAGATCACAGTCAGAGACTGTCAGAAGACTCGTTGGAGTGAGGAAGATGCCTTACCACAGTAGGACACAACCAAGACAACTAGTGCCCTCTTCTGGCACTTGTAGACATCTAGATACACTCAGATAATCAGAAAGAGCTAAATATTTTTGTACAAGTTTATGAATCACTGGAGAAAAAACTTCAGAATTACTTTTATGAGAATTTTTTTATTTAGTAGGCATAGTGACGGTGGTGTTGGGTTGACAGTTGGACTTCATGATCTTAGAGGTCTTTTCCAACTCTAACGATTCTATACCTGTGGAAGGACAAAGAATGTTCTTCCTTTTTTATTTTGTCCATTCAAGATTATTTTCTCCTTACAACAGTTTTCACTGTACCCTGCGCTACCAGGGTTGTCCCAAAACAGGCAGGAGACATTCTGAAACAACACGGACTAAACACAGCAAACAGGTGCCATTTAGGCATAGTCAAGGGGAGGAGGATTTCATCAACACTCTGGACTTGGTTTGTAGATCATTTTCACGACAAGTCCCCCTATCCCCTTTTGCCAGAAGCTCAGTAATGAGTTCCCAGGGGTCACATTTAAATTAACAAAACATTGTCACTTATAGGACCAACCTAAAAACCTGAGGTTGAAAGGACATCAATAGCAGAACGTGATCTGGGATAAGAGATGCAAAATAAAAAGGCTGGGTAAGGAGCTGAGGTGGCAAGAGTGAAAACGAGCTCAAGAATTAGTTGCATGCTAAGGTCTCTTCCAAATTCTGTGGAAAGGAATTTTTTTTCATATATTTATTTTTTTTATATATTTTTATTTATTTTAATGCTTCTACTAAATAAATTTTAAAAGCAGCTTTTTGCAAGGGAAAGATGAACTAATATGACAAAAAAAAAACCCCTTTTTTTAAGGCAGATATAGTACAATTTAGAAGAAAGCCAAAATGTTCCCAAAGTTGCAGGAGTTCAGCCTTTGGTAAGCACCTGTTTCCACACATTGGGAAGAAACAGGAAAATATAGTAGGGCTGAACAGTCATCACAACGTTTATGCAGTGCTCCCTCATGAATTGGGATGGTCTGTATCACCACTGGGTGCAATCAGAAGAAAACGGGTGAGACTTCTGGGTCTTACTGGTTGCTTTGAAAGCAAACAAAAAAATCAACTCATTAATCTTTATTTTTACCTAGCTCTAAATAATGGAACTATATCGACATTTCTATTCATTAGATTGCTAAACAAAGTCTCTTTGGACAATTAATTCCAAACTATTGAGCATTGCATAAAAGAAGAATCTCCGTCAGTAGATGAAGCCAGGAACCATTTAATTTACACTTTCTGAAAAGGTCAGGAGTGCCAGGGAACTATTTCAGCTTGGCAGCTCCCACTCTACTGAGAACAGCAGCAATTTGAGTTTAACAGACGGACAGTTGGTTCATCTGGATGGGCTCCCCCATTTTTCTCACTTACACTCTTACAGAATCCCAGAATTGCTTCAGTTGGAAAAGCCCTTTCAGATCATCAAGTCCAATCATTAACCCAACACTGACAAGTCCCCGACTAAACCATGTCCCTCAGCACTGTGTCTGCACAACTCTTCAATCCCTCCAGGGATGGGGACTCCACCACTGCCCTGGCCAACCCCTGCCAATGCCTCAGAACCCTTTCAGCAAATAAATTCTTTCTCACATCCAATCTCAACTGCCCTTGGTGCAACTTGAGACCATTTCCTCTTGTCCTGCCACTTGTTCCTTCGTTGAACAGACCCACCCCCACCTTTCTCCACCCTTCTTTCAGGGAGCTGGAGAGAGCCACAAGGTCTCCCCTCAGCCTCCTTTTCTCCACAATCAACAACCCCAGTTCCCTCAGCCATGAACTCAGCACACTTGTGCTCCAGACCCTTCCCCAGCTCTGTTGCCCTTCTCTGGACATGCTCCAGCACCTCCATGTCCTCCAACACTGAACCCAGCACTCGAGGTGCAGTCTCACCAGTGCTCAGGACAGGGGGAAGAGAACTTCTCTGGTCCTACTGGACACACCATTCCTGATACAGGCCAGGATGCTGTTGTCCTTCTTGGCCACCTGGGCACACTGCTGGCTCATGTTCAGCCACTGTCCATCAACACCTCCAGGTCCCTCTCTGCTGAGCAGCTCTCCAGCCACTCCTCCCCCAGCCTGGAGTGCTGCTGGGGGTTGTTGAGGCCAAAGGCCAGAACCCGGCATTTGGCCTTATTGAAACTCCTGCAATTGGTCCTGGCCTACGGATCCAGCCTGTCCAGATCCCTCTGCAGAACCTCCCAGCCCTCCAGCAGATCAACACTTCCACCCAGCTTGGTGTCCTCTGTAAACGGACTGAGAGTGCTTACCTTCAGTACCTACTTCACTTTAGATCTTCTAAAGCAGGCTCTCCAGCAGTAGATTAAGACAGCTGAGTTTGTGCTAAGCCCTGCCTTCTTCCAACGCTCAGTCATGGAGACCCACACCCTCTAAGCACCTGTCCTGGTGCTCATACAGCTAGGATACTAGCCAGTTCAGACTCAAGTCAACCAAAAGCCCATCACTCTACCGAAGAAGCCAGGTTTTGGCTGTCTCAGCTCCCTGAATTCTCCTGAAGCCTAGCAGCATCAGTGCCAGCACAAGGGAAAGGCCCATGGTCAGTACAATGAGACTGAACTGCCAAGGAACTGCACACCAGCTGTGTCCCTACATCACCCAGCTTCCCTACAGTCTGAACAGTCCCTTCCCTCGAGCGATGCTGTAGGGGATATTCCTCCACTAAAAAAGACAGACAATAATTGGAGGAGTAAACACTGCAGATAAATACCTTCAGTGATTACAGAATTAACAGAGAGCATGCTAGTATCAGTCTATCACAGAGTTAGTTATGTAAGACACTGCCACCCTTCCTTTTCATTCATTGCTCTTTTTAATTATTTAATGTTCTTTCAAGCAAAGCTGTAAACAAAAAGAAATCATGAATCCTTCAAAAAAATTCAAGGGTTATCACCCTTGTAAAGCTTCTTCCCTCATTCCTTTCCTTTGCAGGCTGCAGCAACAGAAAGAAAAGACTAATTGGTGAGACCTCTACCACCAGATACTCCGGCTGTGTCCAAGAGGGTCTGTAATTAGATTAACTTACTGGTTACTGGTGTTGCATTGTTTGGAGTGTCGGCTCGCAAGTACTGCGTCGTCTGTGTGGAAGGTTGGGATAAACCTTGTGAGCTACTGCTGTCACTAATGCTGTTTTAAAACAAAAATGGATATGAACATGACTGCTTGTCACTGTAATAAATTCGAAATTAACATATCAAAGTTAAAACCAGATTATTTTCCAGGCTCGACTTTGAAAGAATAACATTTTTAAAGTCTCTCACACATTAAAACGTATTTCAGGTAACTCAAAAATCTTAGTACTTCTGTCCTTTAAGCATGAACAACTTCCTCCTATTCGTTTTGTGGAATTTGCTCCGTTTTCCATTATTTTTCCCCCACTTTTGAAAAAAGTCAAGGTGACAAAACATTTCTTGCAAGAATCACCCTGTCACACCAGAAAAAACAAAACTATTATATTCCAGAGAATACTTGGATGCATTTGTTTTGTGGTACCAACATCCCACTGAGAATCAACAACTACGAAAGTCTGAAAGCAGCAGCCCGAGCCAAATGGAGACGCTGCAAAGTAACACCCTGCAAAGCTTAACGAGCTTTTCCAGCCAGAGTGATCTCCCCTTGCTTGCTTGGAACGTGCCAGCTGCCAGCTCTATCTGCTGTTCCTGTGCTGGAGCAAATACTGAAAAGATATGCTACAGTTCACTGTTGTAAATGATTGTTTGCCCTTCACCACTGTACCTGTCTCAGGTCTCTTCTACAGAGCAAGCTGCCCAAGCCTACTTTGTGATTGCTCTTTGTATTGGGTTTGCGTGGCAAGGTTTTGGTAGCAGTGGGGGGGAGGGGACATGGGGTGGCTTCTGTGAGAGAAGCTGCCAGAAGCTTCCCCCATGTCCGACCCGACACAGCCAATGCCAGCTGGCTACAAAAACGGACCCGCCGCTGGCCAAGGCCGAGCCCATCAGTAACGCCTCTGTGATAACATCATTAAGAAAAAAAAAAAAAGAAGAGAGGGAAGAAAAAAAGCTGCACACTTTGCAGCTGGAGAGAGAGGAGTGAGAAGATGTAAGAGAAAACAACTCTGCAGACACCAAGGTCAGTGAAGAAGGAGGGGGAGGAGGTGCTCCAGGCGCCAGAGCAGAGATTCCCCACAGCCTGTGGTGCAGACCATGGTGAGGCAGGCTGTCCCCCTGCAGCCCCTGGAGGTCCATGGTGGAGCAGATGACCGCCTGTAGCCAGTGGAGGACCCCACATGGGAGCAGGTGGATGCCCGAAGGAAGCTGTGACCCCACGGGAAGCCCGCGCTAGAGCAGGTTCCTGTCAGGACCTGCAGCCCGTGGAGAGAGGAGCCCACGCTGGAGCAGGTTTGCTGGCAGGACTTGTGACCCCGTGGGGGACCCGCGCTGGAGCAGTCCCTTCCTGAAGGGCTGCACCCCATGGAATGGACCCAGGCTGGAGCAGTACATGAAGAACTGTCAGTCATGGGAAGGACTCACGTTGGAGCAGTTGGTGGAGGACTGTCTCCCGTGAGAGGGACCCCACGCTGGCGCGGGGGAAGGAGACCTCCCCCGGAGGAGGAAGCAGCGGCAGAAACAACGTGTGATTGAACTGACCCCAACCCCATTCCCTGTCCCCCTGTGCTGCTGGGGGGCGGAGGTGGAAAATCGGGAAAGATATTAAGCCCGGGAAGAAGGGAGGGATGGGGGAGGTGTTTTAAGATTTGGTTTTACTTCTCATTCTCCTCTAATTTTGACTGGTGATAAAGTAAATTTGTTTTTTCCCCCAAGTCGAGTCTGTTTTGCCCGTGCCAGTAATTGGTGAGTGATCTCTCTCTCTCTGTCCTTATCTCCACCCACGAGCTTTCGTTATATTTTTCTCCCCTGCCCATTTGAGGAGGGGGAGTGATAGAGTGGGCTTTGGTGGGCATCCGGCTTCTAGCCAGGGTCAACCCACCACACTCTTTCTACAGATACTTCCAGGGCCACCTACAACGTGCTTTTGAGATACCTTATTCGAGCAGAAGGACCACAGCTGCACGCAGTATTCAAGAAACACGCAAACCACAGCTTAAACCATGGCAGGATGTTTTTATAGAATGACATGATGGTTTGGGTTGGAAGGGACCTTAAAGCTCATCCAGTTCCAACTCCTCTGCCATGAGCAGGGACACCTTCCACTAGACCAGGTTGCTCAAAGCCTCATCCAACCTGGCCTTGAACACTTCCAGGGAGAGCAGCCACAGCTTCTCTGGGCAACCTGGGCCAGTGTCTCACCACCCTCACAGCAAACAATTTCTTCCTCACATCTCATCTCAATCTCCCCACTTCCAGTTTAAAGCCATCACCCCTTGTTCTGTCACTCCCTGCCCTTGTCCAAAGTCCCTCCCCAGGGTTCCTGGAGCCCCTTCAGGTACTGGAAGGCCACTGGAAGGTCTCCCCGGAGCCTTCTCTTCTCCAGGCTGAACAGCCCCAACTCTCTCAGTCTGTCCTCACAGCAGAGGTGCTCCAGCCCTCGTATCATCCTCGTGGCCTCCTCTGGACTCACTCCAGTTCTGTGTCTTACCCTCATAGACAAAATCCTACAAAAAGAGGTTGTAGGATGAATGGCCTAAGAACAGGTGAGAAAGTTTGCAGGCAAAGGCAGTGCCTGTTACCAACTCAGATAACAGCACTGGAAGAAACTTTTTTGATGTCACTCCCAAACACACACAAACATCCCCCCTCTTTTGAAATATAAAAGCTTCTCCACTTCTGCTGACTTTATTGGGAGAACAAAGAAGGGATTGTTTTGGGGTATAACCCTCTGCCTTGACAAATAATCATCATTCTAGTTGCTTCTTGGGATGCTATCAAGCACTAACGAAGCAGTGCTAGCCATCCTTGTAGGATTTTTAGACATCCTTGGCAATGCTCTCAAGGACCACTGTTAGCTTTGAAGCAAGACTTCCTTTTAAAAAAAAAAAAAGGCAAGCCAAGTCAACTCTTTCCCACTATACCATAATCACAGATGCATCTACTGAAGTTTTTTCTTTAGAACAGAATCTATCAATTTTCACAACCAGGCTTACTGATTTATAGCTCGCCTTGATCTCTCTCTGGAAACCCGTTCTGAAGTCATTCCCACATTCACTGCCTTCCCGGGGCAGGGTTGCAGCACAGATTTTAGCACAAGGTTAAAAGTCACAGCTGGTGGTCTAGCTACTCCACTTTAACTTCCTTTAGAGTTTTTGAATGAATATTCTCTGGTGCTGGCAACTTATTACTGCTTATTTGAACTGTTTGCACTATTCTATCTATAAGCTGCTTCGATATGATCCAGCCTCCAGCGAGTTCCCTGGAAAGAAGTGTCCTGGCACGGTCACTGCATTAAACACTGATGCGGAACTTGCATTTCATTTTCCTGCTACGGCTGGAAACCCCTTTTGTAACCTGATCATCTACTAGCCCTATAGATTTATTTGGCTGGCTTCCTGCTGCAGGCAATCTTGAAAAAGGCATTACTCTTTTTATGCCTGTTGCAAGTTTGAAAAACTACCTTTCTGGTTGGCTTTGTTCTGTTTTTTACATTTAACTTGCTCATGTTTATGAGCTTTCTTAGTTTTCTCACTTGCACACTCTGTCAGCTTTTTGAACGATGCCTTCTTGCTTTTAATAACCTTCATTCTACTGCTGTTAAGCCATGTCAACTTTCTTTGGCACTTTTTCAAGTGCCTTTGATAGGAGGTATGCAAGCATTTGCTCTGAACTTTCCATCCAGTGTTCTCAAATAGTTCATGTGCAGCCTGTAAATTCAGCTGCCTGGTTTTAGCTTGTATTTAACAACCTTCCTCACTTTTATTTAGTTCTATCTAGTTTCTGAAATTAAGAGCAACAGCAGCGGGTTTTTCAGCCTCTCTTGCTCCTGGGAGGTCGTTAACCCTAATGGCATTATCTTCGATTCAGAATCTCTTTACAGCAACATTTTGAGCTCATTACTTAAAACCAAATCAAAAGTTGTTTCTTCTCTCAGGTTCTTTGAGTAGGTGCTACCTCAAGCAGTCACTGATCATATATAACACTAGTGCACAATACTGAGGCAAAATCGTAACACTGAACCAGTTTCTCCACCAAGCACTGTAATATCACCTCACAGTCTCTTTGCTGGTTCCTATGCACACTGCCTGCTCTGAAAACAAAACTCCACAGATCCTGATTTTGAGGCACATTTTGCCTGTTACACTTTTGCTACAACACTAGTTGACCACAGCTTTTACCCAGGAGTCCATCAAAGGTTTTGTGAGGTCAGGCACTCTTTGGCTCAAAAAATAAGCCATCACATGGCTCTCTGAAAAGCTAAATCCCACTATCTGCACAAACTTCACAGAAATTATCAGAAGGCCATATACTGATTTAGAGCAAATTCTTTAATAGCTGCAAGCCACGGGGTAAAAACATTAGATAAATTTTTAGCTTGTTATCTCCACAGAAATCAAGTACAACGAAGTAGATGAAAGGACATTTGATCACTGCTAGGCTGAGACAGCCTCTCAAAAACTCAAAGGTGACACTATTCACATACTCTATAAATGTCATGCTTTTCCTTTCCGAAGTAAAGCAAGCTGCACATCCTTTAACACCTTCTGTTGATGAAAAACCCTCAGCAGACAATCAGACATGAATTGAGGAAAGCTGACAAGACATACAGTTAGGTAATCAGGCTCTGAAAAAGCATTACTACTTACTACACCAACAAGCCCCAAAAACCAAGTGGTCTGGGGACAGCAGAGGAGTAAATGGCAGAAAGAAAATCAGAAAGAAACAACGAATGGAAAAAGAGGAAGATGAAAAGATAGAGCTACTCTGAGAGGCTGCAGGCAGGAACAGAAACTATTCAAAAACATCCTTTCAACAGGGGCGACCACCCACAGGCCCGACTGTTTTCTCAAGTATTCAGTTTCAAAACTGCCTGCTTCTGAACGGTGGGACCTGATGCAGATTGTTCACAGCGCCTCAGCAGAGCCTCAGTCCACCTGCATTCTCAGCCTCCCTTTCGCCTCAGCGGTTAATCCCCAGTCAGCTGATCGTACTGCCCTTGGGTTCGCATTACAAGTCCTTTTCACATGCACGTGCCAATTTCGTTTTTCTGGACTGAATATACATTTGAGAGCAAGCCCATTTTCAGCTTTATAACCAACCAATTGTAATGTCCAGACTTTACCCTAAGGTCAAAGCAAATACTGCTAAATCAATCAAAATAGAGAAAACTTGAGATTCAATCTCCTATAGAAGTCAGTAAAAAACAATTATTTTCAACATGCCTGGGTATCTATCAAATTTTCCTTCAACCCTGACAATCCCTGTAGATCTGGTTCTGTTCAAATTTCTCCATTGTGTGTCCTCCATACCACTATTCTGGCAAAAACTCAACAGCCACAACCCTCCCACCCCATAAACAGCAGAGCACCTGCAGCCACTGCCTTTCTGCAATACAGTGCTTACCACAACTCTGCACAGGTAGTCACTGTTACAACTTGACAGCAAGAGAAGAAATTGAAAGCTAGTACAGAGCACTCATTTTGAGACAAGAACTCCCACAAATCTGAGTAAAAGTGTCTCAAAAATGCACTTGAAAAGCTTGAATACATACCTGTCATCCAACTCTATCCTTTTCATGCTGTGGAGATGCAAGACAGCTAATATTATTGCCACCAGGAATATAACAGCACAGCACACACCTACACTGATATAAAATACACGAGTAGAAGTGGTGGGAGCTGCATTTACAGGATCAACTGAAATAGAACGGTGAAAAGTTACTGAACCTCTCAAAAAAAATATATCTCAAAACAAACAAAAAACCCCTAAAACCCCCACAACCCAAAAAACCTGCAAACAAACCCCACAACAAACAACATTTTGTTAGTTCCCGGCAGGCTGGCATGGCAGGAGAGCAGTACTGTTGTCCCCAGACTCGTCCCCAATGCCCTGCCACCCCAGTTGGGCAGGAGCAGGGTGCTGGAGCCAGCCCGCAGAGTATGGTAACTCCCAGAGAAGTGGGCACCACAGTTCCTGCTGCAGCAAAGCAGGGCAGGGCCCCACAAGCCCTACTCAATGCCTCCATTTATTTACTGGGACAAAAGGAGGGTTCCTATTGAAGGGTAAAAGCTAGCCAGGAATCACTCAAAACAGTCTTGGTGGTCTTGCTGGTTCTACCTCACACAACCCCTTGACTCTCTCCACGCTCCCACGCCACAAACACAGCGGGAGCACAGACAAACCCAGCCAAAAGCAGCACAGACTCACTAGTTGGAGCCTGAAGAACAGAAGCCACCTGCACATCAGGACACACACACCAATACAGTAAATAAAATGAGAACAATACCTAGATGTATGGTGCTAGCAGTGCTTACTCACTGACTAAATGTGCCAGAGCACACAGCTTCAGCTTCTCCTCCCGATTTTAGGCTATGATGGATGGATTACAGCCCCTCAACCTGCATCTTAATGCAGCAGCATTAACAGGGCAGTTAATCCTCTTTTTCAAAAGAATCTCAATTGCAGTAATTTAGGGCAAAATTCTGTCGTTGCACTCCAGCAGCAAAGGGCCTTCAGCTTGTGCTAAGCAGCAGGAAGATGTGCCAGGGGAGGGTGAGGTTGGCCATAAGGAAAAGGTTCTTCAGAGGGTGGTGGAGCACTGGAACAGGCTCCCCAGGGAGGTGCTCATGGCACCAAGCCTGACAAGATTCCAGAAGCATTTGGCCAAGGCCCTCAGACCCATGGTCTGAATGTTGGGATTGTCCTGTGCAGGGACAGGAGTTGGACTCCGTGATCCTTGTGGGTCCCTTTCAACTCATGATGTTCTGTGATTTGATGATTCTACGGGCAGAAGGACTGGAGGCACGAAGAGGCAGTAGCCCATGCCATTCCTAGTTTTAAATGGCGCATCGTGGAGAGCAATTATCCTGGAAAAGATATGCACAGTGGGTGGTAAAGAGAAAACTGAGCAATGCGCTCCACCGCTTTCAGAAAGTATTTTGGCAAAACTGCTTACATTTTGGGTGCCACAAAGACTGAGCACAGTCAGTTGATGATATTTCCAGCTAGAAGAGGAGTGAGTAAAAGAAACCACCTCATCCAATTCATTCTATACTAACAACATCAAAACAACAAATCAGACAAATCCCAAAGTCAAGAAATCAGATCACAGTTGCACATGGAATGTGCAGAGACCCTCGATGTGATTAAAAAACAGTTGTTAGGAGACTTGGAATAGGTTTTTTTTCCTCTTCACCAGTATATTGCCAGTTAAAATAATTACTTAGGAAAAAATCCACTAAAATACTGGGTATAGTACAGATTACCTGGGGAGTGTTTTCATAGGGAATGCTACAGAAACAGAAAGAACATCACGAGTTTTTAATTTTTCAAACCTGAAGTAAGTTGCACACTCAGAATTACTTACATATAGCCTTGCTGCTGTTCTTGTCAGATGTTGGAGATTTTACTTCGGGTTCAAGCTCTAAATAGACAAGAAAGAAACATTACATTTGGTACACATTTATTATTGTAGTCCTTCACCGGAAGTCAATTGCCTCATTTATGGAAAAATAAATCAGCTTTTCCACAAAGGCAAGTTGACTTAAGGACTAAAGTTATCTCTAGATTTCCATTTTAAATAGCTAACTAAAATATAATTAAAAAAAAAAAAATCACACTTCTTTATGACACACAATTCAGATATAATTCACCACTGATACATATGTCCATTGAGACCATGCTTGAACTCACTGATTCTACCTACCTCCAAAAACCCTCTGGCTTGTCCACCAAAGTCCAAAGCAGCAGACAGCAGAAAGAGGAGGTGCAGAGTATGTGAGTGTATGCTAAGACACTAAACAACAAAGACCTCACAGAATCAGTTACTATAGGATAGAAAAATAATTTCTTGAATGTTCAGTCAATACTACCCTGAGCTTTTGGCAGAAATTCTAGTTCTACTCATCCTAGGAAAAAGTTAGAGATGCAGCCACGAGCACTGTGCCTTCTCAGTTGATGCTACAGCCATGAGTGTTTTAAAACTGAAGGATCGAAAAGGTAATGTCTATTTAAATACTCACAAAAATGGAATAAAAGGCACAATGACAATACACAGGTTTGTGTTTGAAAATGGTCCTTTAGAAAGGGGATAAATCTTCATTAAGCTTACTATAAGCCTGATAGAAAGCAGGAAAACCAAGGAGGCACGAGGAGGAGGAGCAGCACAAACCAAGGAAAAGCAGGCTGTGGAGATGACTGCAGAGGAACCTCACTGAGGATCTGCACGCAGTGTAAGGGATTTCTGCGGCTGCAAAGGCGCAGTCCTATTTGCACATCCCCCTTCCTGCTCCCAGCTGCGAAGAGCTCCTTCATCCACAGCACGGCACTTTCCAACTCCTTAACAAGCCAGTTCAGCATGATAAACTCATGAAAAAATAATCCAGGGAAGGGAGAGGGAAAATCTGAGAATTTTTTGCTTTTTTTATTTTATTTTTCCCTCCATTTTCTTAAACTTTAGGAGGAACTATTACAAATGCCTTGAGCAGAACCACCATCAAGTTCCTGCATATTTTTAACCTAGGCATTAAATAAAATCAGAAATCCCCAGATGCTATACACCAATCAACTGAACACACATCAAAAAAAGTCACTGACATTTTTATGAACCCATAGAAACATGATCTTCGTAAAAATCACTTCTGCATATTTTAGGAAGTAGCTCTGTCTCACACACCCAGATAACTGTGTGGTGCTTCTGCACATGTAGCAGTTAAATAAGCTATGAATGCACAAGCAATGCTGACTTCCTCCACTTAGAACATTTGAAGAAGTACCTAGGAAAACATGAAATAAAGGTAAAAATGTCTTTCCTTTAAAATACTATCAGCAAGGCCTCCACTAGAAAATGAGATACATTTCAAATTAAGAATGATTTTCACTTAATATCAAGGCAAGGAACATGAGTAACACAACATTATGTGCTAAGCTACACTAGCTCTCTCACCCAACTCTTCCACAAGTTCATCCTTAGACATTAATACTCAAGAGAAGTGATAAACTCCCCTCTGAAAAGCAAACTGCTGTCCTCAAAAGGCTCCAAATAAACTGAACAGAGCCAGAAGCAGCATGTAAATCAAGGGTGGCCATCTTCAAACGCTGCCCAAGAACAGGATACCACAGCTGTTTTTAAGGGTATAGTATAGTTCTTGGGATTCTCCAAAACAATTTTCTTCTGATGCCTATGAAAATACTTCTAGGAAGCAGCAACAGTTGCTGCTACCCAAGAATAAATTGTGCCTGCAGATTCCCAAGTTAAAATGCAGAAGAGTAAATTTGGGATTTCTGAAGTCTGCATCATCTACCAAGAGCATTTTGCACTATGTCCTGGTTTGAGCTGGGCCAGAGCTGGTTTGTTTTCAGCAGCCAGAACAGCTCTGGGGTTTGGGTTCAGCTGGGATTTGTTAGGAGAGAAACGCTGAGAACATCCCCATGTTGGCATTTGTGTCCCTGGGAGTGAAGGACTTTGTGTTTTGTACGTCTGCAGGTGCAAGATCTAAGTGGGGAGGAATATTTAAATGAATCAGCTCAGTTGGCATTTGGCTCTGCCAAGGGGCTATTCCATCTCCTATCCCCCATGGGCAGGACATTCATGAGGGGCTCTTCCTCTCTTGCTCTCTCTGGCTTTCGCTCGGGCTCTCGCTCTTCCAGGATTGCGGTTTCGGTTTGGGATTGTCGCTCCTCCGGGATCGTTATCTGGGAATGGGCCGGGCTTGGTCGGTGGGTGGTGAGCAATGGCCCTGGGTATCACTCATTTGCATATTTTATTATTATAATTATTATTATTTCAATATCGGTATTATGTTGTTTTCTTTTATTTCAATGCTTAAGTTGTTCTTATCTCACCCTACGAGTCTCCTTCCCCTTGCCCCCCAATTCTCTCCCCTGTCCCCTGGGCGAGGAGTGCGCGAGCAGCGGGGTTTGGCTGCAGCCAAGTGCAACCACCACACACTTTAAGTTTAAAAGACTAACACCTGCTTAGATTTGGTAAACAGATAATTTTATCTCATTTTATCAGCTAAGTAGATTTAGTTGTTAATCTTAGAATAATTTGAATATTCAGAGTGCTGCAGTTTTGAGGAAACCAGTTTCTTCCTTCCAAGCACAACAGAGAAACTGCTTTTTGGTAATTATGTAAAAAGGTCAGTCAAAGCAGAACGCTTGGGGAATTTGTTCATCCATCAGCTTCTGCTTTTACCAAAAGTCCCCATTTGTCTCTGAAAGGCAAAATTTTACCTGGTTTCTTCCTATCCTCTCCAACATTCACTCGGGGGAACCGTTACTCATGTCCCAGACCATATACTTTCCCACTCCTTTTTCTTATCATGCTTTAACACTAAAAGCTTTTTAATATTTGAAACTTAATATCTTACTTCTGTAGCACATTTTCCTTCGTTTGAAATTTAAAACTGTTATGTTTTTTGATGAATTTATTGTCAAGTTGAGCTGCATTAGTATTGTGACCTCAGAATCGAGTCTGCCAGTGCAGGAGAGTTCAACACGAAACACTGCAAATAGACAACAAAGAGGCATTACAATTAACTTTGAGCACTTTTCAGACACTGTGGTGAAAGAATATTTAAATCATGTTTATAATGTATCTTTTTAAACAACTTGCTATTAAGAAATGCTATTTTAGCCTTCATGCTTTGTAACTTTGACAACTTCAGAAAACTATTAAAAGCATTAAAGGGCACAGATTTTTAAATTAATTTATGTGAGTTATATTAGAAGTTTAGAGATTATTAAAACTGTATCTGTGGAGAAATGACCATTAGCCAGCCATTAGCTTTGGGGTTAAAATGCTGTCACAAGAGAAACCTGTTATCACAGAAAAACAGAAAATGTAGTTTTCTTTATTGCTTTTTCAAATGCTATGAAGGTTAGCTTTTTTCAAAACTATTAAGTTTAAACATTTTGGCTTCTGCAAATCTGACTGGAATCAAAGCTTAAACTAATATGACATTATTTATTTTCTAGCTCATATAACAGCATTATTTATGCCAACACAGCAGATACAACAAGCTTAATTCCCTAGTGTCTGCTTTCATAAAAAGTGGTACAAAACTAAAACATCAATATGTATTTTATAGCCCCTTGAGTATCTAAGAGAGCATATGGCAGTGAGGAACCAGAGCTGAATGAGCAAGGAATGATGATTATTTGCACATTTCTTGAAACAAATTTAGTTGTTTCTAGTATAAATCCTATGGAGGAGCTAATACAGATTCAAAGTAGTTTTCTCAGGTTTAAAATTTACCATAAACACTTTAACATATTAACAACTCCCACACGTCTTGAAATGTCATCTCTGTAGGCCAGAAAAATTAAAAGGTGTGGATTTTAAATCCATGCAATTGTTAATTATTACTGTTGAAAGGGAACAGGAACCTTGTGTACACACATATATTATACATATAAATATATCTTCATATACATACAAAAGAAATGTCACATTTTCTTTCCAGGAAAAATCTCTATCCCACTAAACAAGCAGAAAAATATCTCTCTTGGACCAATAGTCCCAATCTGTAACTCCCTTTGAGCAACATCATAACTGTTGCAGAAGACCAGCAAAAATATTATGTTTAATATAGAAAAAAGACACTTCTACACAACACTATACACATTTTGGGAAAAAAACAAGGTACCACCAGAAAGAATTATTAGCATCAGCACTAGTTGTACATGTTCAGGAGGTGGGATGTTTCTTTACCTGAAAGGGTGCGAGGAACTTCTCCTTGTAGAGAAATGTTGGCCTGGGGCATAGCCATGGCCAGGGGATTATCTACCTGAAATCCCAGTTTATACTCAACCTGTAACAACAGTTGGGAGATGCAAGACATATTAAGAAACTTCTATAGTAGTAAAAAGAAATGTTACTTACCCTTTGATAATCTTTCTTGAAATCAAAAAATTGTGTCTTATTTTCAGAGAATATTGTTGATTTTAGGTGCCCAAATGCAAGGTTTCTTATACGAAGCCTAAATATCAGACTTTTGCAACAGTTCAAATTAAGAAGGCCCAAATAGAAGGCACTCTTGAAATCATTTTTGAAAATTTGAGCCAGAAAGTGAAGTGTTGTATTAAAAAAACCCACCACAAACCTCACTCACTGATACTTTTAAACTAACTTGTTCAAAAGCCAGTTTGTTAAAACCAGAGGAATTTAAAAAATATCCCTTCCTCTAGTTAGTTTTTTAAACTACACAGCCAAAACTGCTTACAGTTTATTTAAGTATAGTCAAGATTTTGTTTCCACTTAAGAAGCTGATTCTGCAAAATACTCATTCAAAAAAAAGTACAGGGCCTACTGTAACTAAGTCATAAATTCTTGTTGGAAGTTCAGCCTATCCACTCAGACGAATGAATTTGGTTTGACTTTGTCTGCTCCATTATTTCCCACCCCGCCCCTTTCTGTTTAGATAATAGGATGCATTTATGTTATCAATTTATTTTTCAGGCAAGATGCCAAGGGCAGAAACGTAACCCAGTTTCTGAGCTCCTATAAACTGCACTACCTGCATCCTACAAAATCAGCAAAGAAGATGTCAAGTGGTGCAATCACAGTAATGGAAGCAAGGCTACACAAGCCCAAAAATTCCTGTTCAAAATTCAACGACAGGCCTGAGGGAATTCAGGGCAGGGACAGTGATGCAGAAAGCTTATAGCTGAAGTTGTTACAACAAGGAAACTCCTTCAAAGGTTCTATTTAAAGAGCAAGTGACTGAACTGAGAGGTGGGGGTGGGTCTGTTCAGCCAAGGAACAAGTGAGAGGACAAGAGGAAATGGCCTCAAGTTGCACCAAGGGCAGTTGAGATTGGATGTGAGGAAGAATCTCTTTGCAGAAAGGGTTCTGAGGCCTTGGCAGGGGTTGCCCAGGGCATTGTTGGAGTCCCCATCCCTGAAGGGATTGAAGAGTCGTGTAGACATAGTGCTGAGGGACATGGTTTAGTTGGAGAATTTTCAGTGTTGGGTCAACAACTGGACTCAATGATCCTAAAGGTCTTTTCCAGTCAAGGCCATTCTGGCATGCTGGGATTCTGTAACTGCCAGTGAAGGTGGAATACAACACCAAGTAGAGGGCCAGCTTGCACTGTACTCGATACCATTGCAGGTCAAAAATCACATCTCATAAGAAGTTACACCTCAAAGGGAAGAACACTGGCAGAAGGAAACTTCAGAAACTGTATTGGTGGAGTTGTTAAATATTACCGTTCCTACTGGAGCCTTTCCTACTTAAGGACAGAAGAATAACCATTGCTCAAGTTTAAAAAAAGAAAAAGAATTAACATCTGGCACTAAACAGATTATTTCATATACATAAATTTTTAAGTAACTGGAAATCCTTCAAAATGCAAGAGCATACGCAATCTTTACAACAGCTGTTGCTGCATGCTCCAGCCACGGTATTTAAGTGAAATAAAAATCCCTTTCCATTTAATCGAGGTTCAGCAATAATATACTAGATGCTACTCTTACAGGCTTTTCTTGTCTCCAAACATACGTTTCTAGAAATGTCTCAAACACAATTGTTCTACATTTGATTTCCAGAAGCTTCAGTTCATGGCTGCCCTTTTCTGTGTGTTCAATGCAACACCAGAAGAGACTCCACAGCCAGTAGCTTGTATGTGTATGTATATATAAATATATATATATACATACACACACAGATATATACATGTAGCTTGCCAGAAGCAAGAAGTAAAATGTACTTCAAAAGAAGTGCTTAACCTTTCTAAAACAAGAAGGGAACAGTTTGGATATATATCACCTTAACTTACTGCCTGTCATCATATAATTAATTCTTTCACACCTAGCATATGCTGATTTTTGTACAGAAAAAAGCCATTACATTATAACAGTGAGTATTCACTAAGCAGTACAGATCACATATCGAGTATTCAAAGACAGAAATTATGCCTGCTTACCTTGGATTTAGCATGCCAGCTGAAGTGAAGATTGTTGGTCTCACTGGGTATTAAGAGATTGAAGGACAACGCATAGTGATTAACCACATCATTCCTCACATAAGACAACTCTGCATCAAGACCTGTAATGAGAAAGAAAAGAGCATGTTGGGGAAGAACAGGACCAGCAGTAACACCCCAGAACAAACAACTCTCAGAACCACCAGCTCCACCTGTAGTTGAATGTTTAAGCAAATACTTCCTGAAGTCCATAAATCCAATTGCAGGTTTGGAGATCAGTGCTTCATGCATGTTGGCATTAACAAGAGCACTTCAAACTCATATACAAAGCAGCAATTTCAGAGATGCCACAGCCTAATAAACAGGTAAGAGCTGGAATGTAATAGAAGGAAACACAAAATCATCCAAAAGAGTCATTACAGACTCTCCTGAACAAACCCTTGTCTGCTTCTGGGAATCACAGGTCCAGTTTTGCCCTTGTTTACAACTGTCTACACTGAAAACAAAGTGCTTTGCATTATCACCTCATTAACTGCAGGTAATTCTTTCTGGAACAGCTCATTTCTTGAGCTGAGACACATAAGCACCATGGAATTAACTTCAGGGTAATTAGATCAGAACACAAAGCACATAAAGAGAGGAGGAATGACATTTGTATACCAAGTAATACTAATATTTACTGTCTACCCTTTGCTTTCTGGACTTTTAAATAAACCCAGATAATTGGAAGACCCACAAAACTAATACAGAGCACTAACATGCATTTTCCTAAATAAGACATACTCTGATATTAAAAATACTGAAGCTGCCATCATCTTTTGCTGCACACATCCCAAGGTCACACTTGATACAGGGCAGGACCCTACAGCTTGCCCTGGGCGTCATTAGCAATTGGTGGTAAATATTACAACTTAAGCCCCTTCCCTGCAGCCATAAAATTAATTCCAGCTCCATATCCGGAGGACAAAACTATACTGCATTGGTAATCACTCCCATTTTGTCATGTCTCACACAGCTTTTCCTCCACTGCTTCCAGTTAAATGCTATCCAGGTTCAGCAACATATTGACATGCTAAGGGAACAACCAGTCAAATTGACCACAAGTGCCCACTCCAAGGGGATCTACACAGAGGGAACTGAGTTCAATTAGAATATTCACTGTACAATCAGGAAGGCAAATAATGAAGTTATTTTTACTATGGCTAGAAAGCCAAGAAAACTGGAAAGGCTGTGACTCCAAGACGACAGCATTAAGGCATCCTGAAGTTATTCCAAGAATCTAGGAAATCATGAAAGGCTTTTATTTTTATTAGGAAAGAAAAAAAAAATCAAAGATAATTATTGAACCATGTAGACAAGCTGCATTTGAAGAAAGAGAGAATTAGCTTGAGAGAAATAATTCCTTCCATTTAGTGCAAAAACTGGGCATAGATTAGTTCAAAGTGCATTCTCTTATTCCAGACCCTGATTTAAACCACCTTAATTTCACAAGATACAGAAATGCAGCCAAGACATTCCTCTTCATTCTTCTTCCTGTTAACCACTTTAACTCCCTGCTGGCTCATTAGTGTCCCGAAACTTAATCAAAACCCAAGAGTATATAATCACAGATAGTGGGGGATGGCGAGGTGAAGAACCCTAGAGACAAGATGCATAAAAGGAATCAACAAAACAGAGTAATCCCAGGGAGAAAAACTCTCAAACAAGATCTTGAACAGAAAAAGATGCAGGTAACATTGAGTGCTCAATGTCACCAGCCTGAGACAGTATAGTAAAAAAAGTTAAACTTTTATTCTTCAGTTTGTCCATATTTCCACTCAATAATAAATGGCAAAAGTGAAAGCATATCCACCAGTCAAATATGGAGGAGGAGGAGGAGGAAGCACACACACACACACACCTTGAAACAGAATAAAATTTTGAAAACATGTAAAAGAAACAGTAAACTTCCAAAATAGCTTGCCCAGGTAATTTTTACATGTATAAATGTTTATACATGCCATCTACCTCAGACTTGGGAAACATGGAGAAAGCGTAGGGACCTGGGCAAGTGCTCACAACTATCAGACATTTGCTATTAGATCTGATAAAGAAGATGGAAAGCTTTTCGAGCATAAACTTACTAAATAAAGTATTCCAATTAAACACAATTAAGTACAAGTTATCAAAAAATATTAGGAAGACAAAAGGATTAGCAGGTGAAACAATGAAACTGGAACAATGAAACTGCTTTTGGAATAAAGAAAACCTTCTCTCGCTGATAAATGGTCACACCAGCAATTAGAGGTTCACAAAAACATTTCAGAACTTGTAACATCATGAGATTTTCAAGGTGATAAACCATGATTTAATATAAACGTTGTACAGAAACTGGCCATAGGAATTGGATGAGTACACAGCAGTAAAACTGTTATAAAAACTGGCCTTTATATAAGTAATATAAATGGCAATCCAAATTGAAGCTGTCAAGCATAAATATCTTGATGTGCAATAACACCTAAAGGAGTACGAAACCCAATTACCCTGTAGAAGATCAATCAAATCTTTAAGCTCTAATAGGGGTACAACAACCAAGTAATTTGATTATATAGACCACTCATGTTTTCATGCCTGTAGTGCCATAAAAAGCTGCACACTAACAGGCAATGCTAATGAGATTAATTTCAACAGCATCATGTAAGAGCAGCAAATCAATGTCAAGGTTTGTTACTTCAAGAAATTATGCTCTAGTTACAAGATTGGCATATAGAAATATTTTAAGAGGTTTTGCAATGTAGCTCAACTCAAAAAAGGCAGATTGCCTCGTTTAGTATCCTGTCTGTATCAGGAGTCTACAGAAAACACCAAGGGAAGAATATCAAACCAAAGTAAACACATAGTGACACTTTACCAGTAAATCCTCTGCCCTTCTAGTGTTTGAGGGTCACAAATTTCCTAAATTAACAGGCAGTATCTTCCAACAGCTTCTCACTAGAGATTTTTTTTTCTATGAATTTGGATAAATGCTTTCTCAAATCCTGGAAAGTGATAGATACGTACCTGGGAAATGCCAGTGTTTCAATACTGTATGGTATTTTTTTCCTTTTAAGTTGATTAACAATTAAAATATTTCCTCTATAGCACCTTTTCCCATCAGTGAACTACAGATAAAATCCAATTTGCCATGCACAGCTAGGAACCTGTGTCCACACCAGACAAGCAAGCTCCCAGCTCCCTACCTCCAATCCACCATGCTCCAGTTTTCCTTCCAGACCATCCTCCCATCCCTAATTTTTTCATCCCCTCGCTGCCTCCTCCACCTCATTCCTGAAATCCTGAAGCACCTTGTCTTAATAATTTATCTCAATCAGGCCAGCAAAACACTGAAAAAATTGCAGTTGAACCTGCCAGTCAGAAAAAGCACTCCAGGCAGGCAGCCAGGCAGAAAGGTGTGTTCTGCCTGACACAAAGGAGCCCAGGTGACAATGAGTGATGCCGAGAGCTGCACCACGTCCCAGGTGTAAGGTATGTATAGGTATGGAATTGCACAGGGCACCGCAGCGAACAGTGGTGAAAGCCAGAGCTGGAGCTCACTGATCAGTTGTGCGATTGGAGTATTTTTGATGCAGGCTGCCATTGCTTCACTCACTGCACTCCTGGGCTTCCTGCCTTTCGTGAGTCTTCCACTTAGAGGAAGATAAAATTTCCCCATATCCACAGAAGTTGCCTGTGCATGCTCAAGAGCTCCATGGCAGGTGGACTCAACTTCTACAGTTAATAGATTTTAATAAACATAAGATATTGTCCTGGTCTGAGCTGGGCCGGGGCTGGTTTCTGTTCAGCAGCCAGAACAGCACTGGGGTTTGGGTTCAGCTGGGATTTGTTAGGAGAGAAACGCTGAGAACATCCCCATGTTGGCATTTGTGTCCCTGGGAGTGAAGGACTTTGTGTTTTGTCCGTCTGCAAGTGCAAGATCTAGGGGGGAAGGAATATTTAAATGCATCAGCTCAGTTGGCATTTGGCTCTGCCAAGGGGCTATTCCATCTCCTATTCCCCATGGGCAGGACATTCATGAGGGGCTCTTCCTCTCTTGCTCTCTCTGGCTTTCACTTGGGCTCTTGCTCTTCCGGGATTGCAGTTTCGGTTCGGGATTGTCGCTCCTCCGGGATCGTTATCTGGGAACGGGCCAGGCTTGGTCAGTAGGTGGTGAGCAATGGCACTGGGTATCACTCATTTGCATACTTTATTATTATAATTATTATTTCAATATCAGTATTATCTTGTTTTCTTTTATTTCAGTGCTTAAGTTGTTCTTATCTCACCCTACGAGTCTCCTTCCCCTTGCCCTCCAATTCTCTCCCCTGTCCCCTAGGCGTAAGTAGCTGGGTTTGGCTGCAGCCAAGTGCTGCCCAAGTGCAACCACCACAGACATGCTTTTCCCAACACCACACGGGTTGCCCAGCTTAAAGTCTCACCAAGAAAAACCAGGGCACAGCCTGCCAGGCTCCAACAGCCCTGCAATGCTGAAGACAAAGGTTTAGGATACCACTGCCAACATGCTGGGCAGATCTCATCGAACACTTCTCTTCCCACAAGTTTGGTCAAGAGCACAACGAGCGTGAAATGTCAAACAGGTTCCGTTACGTTCACTGAGCACTGGCTGTGAGCAAGCTCTATTCAATCAGATACTTTCTTCCTTGTTACCTACATACCTTTTCACACACAATGAAATTGTGCCTCACTGCTTAGATTTCCAGACTGATTAAGTGCTAGTATTAACTCTCTCTGGAGTAGACATTTGTATTGGGCCTAGCTGGAATGAAGTTGGTTTTCCCCGTGGCAGCCCTCAGATTGCTGCGTTTTGTGTTGGTGGCTAGAGTTGTGTTGATAACGCACTGGTGTTTTGGCTGCTGCTGGCTAGTGCTGGCATGGCATCGGGGCTGTCTCTCCAACATTTCTCCCCTAGTAGGCTGGGGGTGGGGAAGGTCTTGGGAGGGGACACAGCCAGGACAGCTGACCCAAACTGACTAAAGGTATATTCCATACCATATGACGTCAGCTCAGAAATAAAAGCAAGGAGAACAGAGGGGGGAAGGAGGGCATCGCCTGCTGATGGGAAGTAGAGAATAAATATTTTGTTCTTTTGCTTCTGTGTGCACAGCTTTGCTTTGTTTCTATTAAACTGCCTTTGTCTCGACCCATGAGTTTGGGAGGGTTTTTTTGCTCTATCTTATTTTCTCCCCTCCCCATCCTGCTGAGGAGGGGGGTGATAAGAGTGGGCATCTGGCATCCAGCCAGGGTTAACCCACCACAATACTAAAGATGGTTAAGGAGCTTGCAGAAAACACGTTAGGGTCCATCATCGTGACAGGTTAAGTCTAACCTGGAATTGCTTTAATTCTGCATTTCATCTTTTTTCTTCATAGAATCACAGCCTGGTCTGGGTTGGAAGGGGCCTTAAAGCTCATCCAGTTCCAACCCCCCTGCCATGAGCAGGGACACCTTCCACTAGACCAGGTTGCTCAAAGCCTCATCCAGCCTGGCCCTGAACACTTCCAGGGAGGAGCAGCCACAGCTTCTCTGGGCAACCTGGAACTTCTTTAGGCAACCTCTTCAGACATGCATTTTTACACTTGTCTTGCAATGTTCCTTATTTAAACCTTCAGCAAGCCAAGTTCAAGGAGTAAAGCTGGAACTATGCAGGGAGGAAAAAAAAGTGGGGGAACACTCCTCAGTTGGTTTAACTCCTTGAATTAGCAAAGATGCTCAGGAGCTCCCCATATGGAGGGCAAGACTGCTGCAGCACTAAGATGGAACTTATACTAAAATAGTACTATTACCTTATCCAGATAGTCTAGGCTTTTTTTTTTTTCCCCTCCAGAGCATGCTTTAGGCATAGGTAGCTTCAAAACATGGTATCCAATTAAGCAAGTCACTGTCAATACGCAGCCTAAACCAGTGACCTCCAGTTTTTATTTATTTTTTCCCTCAATATGCAGTCTAAACCAGTGACCTCCATTTTTTTACTTTTTTTAAACAAAGCAGCAGCATAAGATGTCATCAGCCTACGTTGCAGGTTCCGGAGGAAAAGAAGATAGAAACAATGTTCATTTTTCCAGTTGTTTCAGATTTCAAGAATGGTTAATAAATTACTACACTAAAACCTATTAACAGATACCATTTGTGAGGCAAAGGGGGAGGAAGGAAATTTAATTCTGCAAGATGTCAGGTTCCTCCTAAGGTGTTAAATACTTTCACCACCTTGCACTTTAAGCAGGGTAAATATACCAACAAGCACACAATCTCCTGGAACAAACCCAAATCGGTATGTAATGTTTTATGTCATATGTGGAATGATAAAAGGAGAAAATGGGTGGCTCTAGAAAAAACATACTGATGTACTACAAACAGCTAAGGAAAATGGGCAGTTCTTCAATAATAATTTTCTAGGCAATGCAGTAAAAGAAAGGGGTGGAGAACCTTACAAAGACCAAAAAATTGTTGGGTTACAAACTGCAGAGGAGGAAAAGAAGCTTTTCCAAAATGCTTCTATTTGTTTTAGCAGTCTACTGGCAATCAGTGATGAAGAATTTTAAAACACAGGCTGCAGTTTTGCTTTGTCAATCCTCCTTAAACAAGTTCACATGGAGACAATGCACAACACTAAAGGGTCTAATTTCTCTTTACTTGGACTTGACCAGCCTACACCAACCCACATGAAAACAGTAAGACCAATGCTTTGCTTTCATTTCAAGGCAAAACCACAACCTTTTTACCCAGGCAACCCCTAAATCTCACTATTTACTTCTACATCTTTGCACCTCCCACCCTTGGGCACAAACCTGAAAGAATAAATTAAAATTGAACACAAACAAAAAGGTAAATTTAAGCAGCACCACAGAAAAAATGTGTCATTCTTTGCACTGTTTAACATAACAAAACATCTGAGGAAGCTCAGAAAAGAAGGGGAGAGGCCAATTTTCATTCCCAAATGCAAAAGATGCCGAGCAGCCCTTGTGTTCACGACAAAATTGGATCATGTCAGCATGGCAGCCTAACAAAACACTTATTTTCAAATGCTCTTGTGTAAATGCAGTCAAGCTTCAAACTTTTTTTTTTCTTTTTTTTTTTTCCTATTTAAGCACAGTATACAAAAGAAACTTGCCACTATCAGCATGGGAAAAATCAGATCTTATTCTTATGAAGTAAATCTACCCTGCAACATGTTCTTCTTAAAGAAGATGACAGTATTTAGGCACCTGTAACCTGTTGCCCCAGGTAACAGACTTCAAATCATAACTTAGTTCTGGGAGATTATGTCTAAAAATCAAGAATGAATGTGCAATGTAAGAGTTAGATATGATTGCTCTTACTGAAATACTGCTTGCTGATATGAATATTAGCCCTGGTTTAATAGCAATCTGCTAATGATAGCTGACATAATGAGCTCTCCCAGCTGCCTACCCAACCCTCTGGTAGATTCCTGTCTGTGTACAGAGTGACTGAAATTAGTGCCTATTTTCTTTACACACTAGTCTATAATTTGTGTTTCTTCATAAGCAGATGAATAATTTCTGCAGTGTGATGTCAACCCACCTCAGCCCTCACAAAGCAAGCCACTCCTGCTCCTGACTCACAGTCACGGAAATAAATTAATTGAGAAGAGTTAGACCATTAGTTAAGTTCTTATCTTTATATAAATATTCTATTTGTTCAGCAGTTTACATGCTTCAGACAACGATGCTTCCATTCCTGAGCAGCTCATCTAGGTTAGCCCTCTGGCCAGACCAGAAGCTTCCACTCCAGGTTGAACATCCACATGAAAGAGCACAAACCTCAAGCTTCAACATCCCTTCACCACCGTCCACTTCCCAAGTCTGTGCAACCTATTCCATAAACACACAGCATTCTCCCCGCGCTGGACCATTTACCTTGTTGGAGAAAAGATTTTTTGTTTTCTCCACCCTTTGCCAGGGAGGTTTAGATTGGATATTAGGAAAAACTTCTTTACTGAAAGAGTGGTCAAGCATTGGGACAGGCTGCCCAGGGAAGTGGTGGAGTCACCTTCCCTGGAGATGTTCAATAAACATTTAGCCGTTGCACTTCAGGACATGGTTTAGTGGGCATGGTGGTGTTGGGTTGACAGTTGGACTGGATGATCTTAGAGGTTTTTTCCAACCTTAACGATTCGGTGATTTTCCTTTCATTAAAAACGTACCCTAAGTCTGAAACACTGACTTTAAATCGTAAGCTGCTTTTATCCCCCCCCCCCCCCCCCCCCCCAACAGGCTCTGCAAATGTGCCCTGGAAAAATTCAATTGTTATACCATCAGCCTAAGCAAAAGGAAATGTAGTTGAAGGCTACAGAATTCAACCCATTCTCACCTCTGTGCAAGATTTCTCCCACCAGGGACTGATGCCTCACTGCGCCGACTGCTTTGCAAGCTCACCTAACTCTGCCCAGTGATAGCAAAGAACAACGAACTGTGGTTATTTACACAAAGGGCCTTGTTATCTGCACAGAGTTACTTTTTCATGAGCTGGAAAACAATATGGAAGGCATTCAATGTAAGAAAATATTCAACATAACTTCAAGGCAATGATTGCATCCTTGAAAAACAACCAAGACTCCCTATCATGGAATCTTAGTAGAAAACTTCCCCACACCTATTGAAACAAAAGGAAAAACTCTTAGCTGAGAGCTCTCATTAAAGCCTCGTGAATTTTCACTGACAGATCATCCACAATTCATGCTATTGATGCTGTTAAATAGAATTTGCAAGTTCAACACCATGGGCAAATAAGATTTTTCTCACCAAAAGGCCTTTCTGAAAGTCAGAGCAGATCCCTTCTACAGGAAGAAGCTTCCCTCATGCAATGACACTTGCAGCAGTGAAAGCATAAGGCACTTGGCAATATTTAACTCCATCCATTTAACTAAAAAGATGACATTAATTGTTCCTAGGACTCAACAGCTTACCCTTTTGTTTCTAAACAGCAGCAACCATTATATTTCAACAACCTGCCTGCTTATTCTTCTCTCCCTCACCTACAGAAAAATCATAATTTTTCTGAGAGGTAGGATATAAAGACAGCTAGTTGGAAGATGATACTCTCTTAAACAGAGAAAAAATTAAAAGATAAACAAAAAAAAACCAACTAAACACACCCCAAACCCCACACTTCTTACCTCAGAGCAGACTACAATTAAACTGCTCCTGAGAAGACCTTCTAAATGAAATTTGCCCATTTGAAGCTTCAAAAAAAGGAAAAAAACTAACAAAACTCCCAAGAAAACCAGCAGTCACTTAGCTATTAATAGCTAGAACAGTGCACACAAGTTACTCTGCGGAAAGATATGCAACACTGAGATACTTGAATGCAGGAGAAAATTAGTGACAGGGACCTCAGCATAGCCAGTATCATGACTAGCGAGCAAGAGCAAATGGGACAGACTGGAACAGGAATGGTGTAGATACAGGGTTGGAGGTGACAAACTTGCTCATTCAAGTTTGCTTTCTATTTTTATAATATAAAAAACTTTATTCTTCAGTTATCCCAGAACAAAAGACAATAAAATACAACACTATATGCCACCTTCAGAACAGTGTCCCTGCCCACAGCCACGCAGCCATGACTTGTTCAATAACAAGCACCTAACTGAGTACAAATAAAATAAATTAATTAAAAACCCAACATATACAATGCACCAGGCGTCTCAGCATCTAAACTCTTGCTTCTAGTTCTGTGACTAACAGGACTGCCAAAGGAATAATACAGCCTTCACGTCTGTTGAGACACTATGGAAGGATACCATCACAGTGACATTGTTTAACACAAAACCAAGCTCCACACGAAGTAAAACAGGTCTACTCACTTCTATGGCCATCTCTATGCTAAGAAAAAAAATAATAATAAGCTCCATGGCTTTCCTTTGATTAGGAATTACTCTATAATGCCGTCGACTAACTTCATAAAGGCTAAAATAGTTTTGAGAGGATAACCATCTTTAGTTTATCAGACTCCTCATTAGTACCACTGGCATTACATATTCTGAGTGGCTACAGCTTTTCCAGCCTCCCAAACAGCAGCTCCAACACTTACATTACCCCTCTTATCTTTCCCAAGCGGCCTAGTGAAATCAATATACTGGTTAATTTAATTATGGCTATTCAACACCCAGTAAGTGGCAGCAAAATTCTAAAGCATCACATTAGTTTCATGCTGTTGCTTCTGCTCCCAGATCTCCAAAGCAGTCAGTGCAAACATGTGAGTTATCCACTTGAAAGAAGGACAAAGGCAGAGATGGAAGAGAAATAATACGTTTGAAGCCTCTACCATCCCACCCTTTGTACCGCCACAAGGCATTTTCAGAGAGCGTTAGCATTCATTCTTACAGGGGATCTGCTGGTGCCGCTGCCATTCAGGGAGGAAAAAAAGAGGGGGGAAAAAAAAAATCAATTCATCAGGCACAACTCATTAAACACACTTCACCCTTTACACGCTCCTTGCTTTCACAGTTGAGACCTGAAGTACAATTTTAATACTGCACACAAAGTTACCAGAGGAATAGCCTCTAACTAAAGGCCCTACTGCTGCAGGAAAAGTAGGAGCCTCCGTGATATTTCAGTCTGGGTAGTTTCACGTAGGAATTAGTCATCAAGCAATCCTGTTTCGCTAGAGCTCAGAACAACGATGGACCAAGGTACTTGTGGAATTTGTCTCATTAATTCATTTTTTCCAGTATCCAAACACAACTCTGAATAGCAGAAAGGGAGGAGAAAAAACACAAGACTTCCCCAAATACTTCATCTTTTAAAGCACCCACATACCAATGAGTACAGTACAGCTGCCTCCATACCTCCAGCTCTCAGCAAAATGCCACCCTGGAATTTTTCATGCCTGTGAGCATGATCCTTATCTCTTGTTTTTCCTTCTGCTCCATGTTTAGGAGCAGTTTCAGTCCCTGCCTTCTTCCCAGTACCATGAGCCCTTCTCACTGGCTTTTCTCATGCATGCAGGGAGCTCTCTGCCTCCATTTCCTCTCTCTTGTTCCCATTCTGTCCAGGCACTGGAGAGAGAAAGAGAACATGTATTCAAAGAAACCAAACAATCAACAGTGATAAATAAGATGCTGCCAAACAGAACACAGGTGTAAAACCAGAGCAGTGAGCTATGTAGTGCTGGGATTTATTCCCCCACCACCATCCCCCACCATCAGGTTAGCCTTCAGTCTGAGGGGTCAGATTTCTTCCCAAGTCCCTGACACATAAATGTTACAAAAGCCACAAACATTTATCACCAGACAGACCTTGGCCTCTCTGGAGCTGAAATGGATGCTTCCTCCCAGGGCTGAGCACAGACAGAGCTGTGCAAGGAAGCCAAGTTGCCTGCAGCCCATGCAGTTCCTCCTGAACTTGCAGAAACAATTTGCTTTCTGGGGGTACGATTCAGACGGAGCCCCCAGTATTTTTAATTCCCAACACATAAGCTGGTGTCATAAAGCAGGCTGCAGAAATCAACCACCCATCTCAGCAAGGGCAAGTAGATCAATACCCACCCATAAGGGCTTTCCTAAGGCTTCACAGTCACACAGAATAAATTATTTCCAAGCAATCCTAACCCAGGCTAGAAGCTGCTTCCACTGCCATCAGCCCCAATGCCCTTCCAGGGGCTATTTCAAATCTCTAGAAGCATATTCTCCTGCTGGTTTGCAAGCATTACAAATATTGCAGAGGGTTTATATTACTACACACGTCTCCAAAGAAACAGCTATCCACATGCTATTTGAACTTTGCAAATTAAAAGTGAGGTAATAGAATGGAAAAGGGCAGAGGAACCCCAAATGCAGCTTGTTCTCATAAAACCCAAAACAATATTGACATGAACCATGGTACTCAGTAAATCAGACAGACAAGCATCCAAGCACACTGAAAGACTCCAAAATGAAAACAGATTGCTCAACTCAGTGGTTCGAGTAACTTGTCACAACCTGCCGCAGCCTGCAAGCAGGCAGATTTTGCTGTGTGCCCTCTCAAACACCCTGCCAGCCTTAACCCCCCCAGTTCCTCCAAAGCGGACTTCAGTGACATGCGCCTGCAACACCACAAAGCCCAGCTAGTAAGCACCAATCATGGACTATCATTAGGGCTTTACAGGGTAAGGTAATAAAATAATTATCCTAAAAGCAGCACTTCCAATTAAGTGGCATATATCGGAATATTTTCAGGCCGTTGCCAATAATTCAGTTTTGTCAAAGTGCACGGCATCTGCCGACATTAGAAGCTTGCTTTCCATTCAGCAGCATGCACTTGGAGTAATATTGAATTTTAAGTCTCTTTTGAATGGTGAAATGAAGCATTAACACACAGGTGTTTGCACTTTTGCAAAGACAGGTGTATGGACCACAGCAACAGAATACTTATTTTTGCATTTAACATGCGAAAAGCTACCATTCTTCAGAGTGAAGCACTTAAAAGCTAGAAAACTTCCCCTCTCTAAAAGTGTTGAAGGCCAGGTTGCATGAGGCTTTGAGCAATCTGGTCTAGTGGAAGGTGTCCCTGCTCATGGCATGGGAGGTAGAACTGGATGAGCTTTAACACCCCTTCCAACCCAGACCAGGCTGTGATTCTATGAAAATAAAGATTTAAAAACATATATACAACAGAACCAGATCCCAAACTGTAGGTCGTGTACCGCATAAACACTTGCTTCAAGACCTTGGGGTATTCAAACATCTGTTCTTCAGTGGACATCTTGTTCACCCTCCTGCAGCTACACATAGTCTCTTTTGCTGTATTTCGTCTCTCCTAAAGAGACATCATGTACAAGCACCTGTAAGTTACCCATCTCACATGGAAATTTATTTTGGGTACTGCTAACAAAATACACCCAGAGCACAGCATGAGCTCACTGCTGGTGGTCTAGGGAGTGATGATGTCAAAGACAGGAAGAAGTGGGCTTTTAACAAGACCCTGAAGCATTTAAAAAAATCAAAAGAAATAAATATTTCAACTTTGCAATAATCTGTACAGGCAGCTCATCCCAGCAGATATTTTAAACTCCCTTTCATAACAAGGACAATTAACCAGGTGACAAAGGATGATCTTCAGCCACTACAAATGCAGTGCAGGCACCATAAACTACTTTTGATGTGAACTCCAGTTGCTAACTCCCCAAAACAGTGACATTAAGAAAACTGTTTCACAGTATAAAATTAAGCCACCACTTGATCAACTGCTGCATTAAACAGGGGATGTTTAGTCTCCATCTGAAATTCAGAAAGCTGCATATGGTCTATAATTTATCAGGGTTCTCCTCAGTCCTATTGAGGCCATGCCTGGAGTACTGGGTCCAGCGCTGGGTTCTCCAGTACAAGAGACACAGAGCTACTGTGAAGTGTCCAGCAAAGGGCCACAAAGACGATTAAGGGGACTGAAGCATCTTTTCTGTGGGGAGAAGCCGAGAAAGGCAGGGCTGTTCAGGCTGGAGAAGAGATGGCTGAGGGGATTTCACCAATGTACATAAATATCTGAAGGTGGGTGCAAAGAGCACAGTCTGGCTCTTCTCAGTGGTGCTCAGCAACAGGATCAGAAGCAACGGGCTCAAAGTTAAACACAGGAGGGTTTGTCTGAACATCAGGAAAGTCTTCTACTGCAAGGGCAACTGGAGCACTGGCACAGTTTGTCCACAGAGGTGGTGAAGTCTCCATCCTTGGAGATGTTCAAAAGCTTCTGGACATGGTGCTGGACAACCAGCTCTAGGTGGCCCTGCTTGAGCAGGGACTTGGACCAGATGACCTCCAGTGGTCCCTGCCAACCTCAGTCACTCTGTGAGTCAGCAGCACAATTTCTCTGCTATAATAGATTTTGCATCAGTTTTGTGTCTTACAACCAGGCAACTCATTTTAGCAAGCTGCACACTGGCTTCAAATGAAACTCTAGAACATGTAAGAAGTGTCACATAAGTCTTAAATTAAATTAACTCTGTAATTAAGCACATACAAATATAAACCTAACAGAAGACAGCATTCAATATGATTACTCAGAAGAAACTAGGACAAAGAATACTAAGTTTGCAAATTCAATGGAAACATTGTAGAACTTCTGACTCTAAGATTCTCCTGCAGTTCTAATTTAGCCTCCCCCCTTGCTGTACGTATGCATTATGATAGCTCTTAGTTATGTGATAACATGGTATTTTTCCCCCATGGGCCTTAAGCCTCATTTAACATTCAGGCTAGACCTGTCTCTAAAAAGAACCAGAGCCATATGATGAGTAGTGCTATCCACAAGACCAATTTCACAGCTGAAAGATATGTAGTCTACAAAGAAAAAAAATCCTCCAAGAACAGAAAAGACTGTCCTCACTGCTTAATCATCTTGCTGCCATGAACAATTAGGTACTATCTCCTGAATTCTGCAAAAGAACTGCCTACAATGCAAGAAAAATTGCTCAAGGCAAGTTTTTACAGGCAGCTATTGATTCTGGTCCTCATACTCAGATGGGAGAACCCAAAGTCTCCTGTGAGGCTGAGCTGCAGACCTGCCAGGAACTCAGAGCTGAAGGTCTAAGAGATATACTATGAATGCATTAAGAGCTAAATAATGATATGTACTTTAAAGAGATCAGATCAAATTCTTAATTATTAAAGCTAGCTACCTAATATCAATGGATACCTTTATATCACAGGATCGTCTGAAAAGCAGATCAATGGAGCATTTCAACATTAGGCAACCACCACATTCTGATTTCACAGGAAAACGTGAATGAAAGCCACTAAATCAAGTACAGACCTTCTACTGAATAACTCATCGCTAATTTAACACCATCTGCCCTGTGTGTTTAGCATCATAGGGCGGTTGCTGGAGAGATCGACAGGATCAGGTGGTGCTAACCATGCCTGTATAGTTAGTCCCTCATTAAGACTAACACTACTACTTTCTTCAGGTTCATGGGCAAGCCCAAAGAAGATTGTCCGTATGAAACCAACTGCAAAAAGCGATGGATCACAACGCATGGAGAGTTCCCAGACACCTCTAAAAAGGGCTGTGGTGCTACGGGTGTCTCTCCCCAGCAAGCAGCGCTTCTCTTCCTTCTCCCTGACTCTCCATCCCCCTGTACCTCACCCTGCTCTCAAACACCTCTGGCTCCCGCTGTCATCCTTGAAGTTGTCTCGACCAAGTCCCCTTGAGTAACCCCTCTCTCTCTTTATACCTTTGTCCCATCTATTGCTGAATCCTGCCTGGCATGAGTGGAATCTGACACAGTCAAGTATGTGAAAACCACTTTTTTTTTCCTCCCCCAAAGACTTATAGTTTGGATGGCTGTGAACATTTTCCATGGGAATGGCAAGAGATATTTCTGACGGAGACACCATCTGCCTGCCATATAGCAAGTCTTGCTTTCAGACCATGAGAACGCTACAGCTTTGCAAAATAAAAATTCATCACCCACAATGTGACGAGACAGTTTTCTCTAGTTTTATTCTCTGTAAAGTTACGAAGATCTCAAAGCAATTCCTCCTAACGCAGACACATGGTCAGAATCATATCATCTAATGGTGGAAATCTGGCATAAGCATATATAAGGAAAGTGGTAGGCAGTTTTCATGATAAACCATAGTATTTGTCCTGCCTCCATGCCACAGGAACAGCAGCCACAAATACTCTTAAGCAAGTCACTATTTCATTTACAAGAGCCACAACCTAATTAAAAACACAGGCCATGGTTCCATAAGACACCGAACTCTGGTTTTGAGGAGGGCAGCAGCACTGCAATGTGCCACTGAACTGGTACAGCCCCACTGGTGGGGAGACCATGCACGGGTAAGGCCCCACAGGCCTTACACCAGAGCCTGTGGATGCTTCGGCTTTGCACAGAGGACGCAGTGTTATCACCACCTACAGCCGAGTCAACAACTCACAATGGCATGCTTACATTTGTTCCAAATCAAATTCGTAATCTAAAGATGTATGGGGATGATATTAAGAAGTGTGAAAACACACCACAGGCTGCAATAACTCCATGTAACTTTCGGGTTTATGAGCACTTCAGAAAGCTGAAGAGTTTTGTGTTCAACCACAGCAAGACAGTAGCAAAGACATAATTTATTTAGAAAGAAAAGGTAAAAGAAATCAGCTTCTAGGATTATATTAGCAGCTTCACTGAACCCAACAGTTCACTTTACAAGCAACATCATTTTCTTATCCACTGTGAATGACTATTCTAGCATCCGCTGAAGAAGTGACAGAAGCCAGAATGCCTCTCTGCTCTTTGAAAGTTCATGTGCACCCATAGGAGCACTTAAACCATACATTTGATTGTATGTAAACACAATTCAGATACTACAAAGCTGAACATTTTAAAATACCTTGTTTTGTTTTCAGAAGTGTGATGAACTGGAACAAACATGTTGTCTCTTTGGACTTTCTTCTGTCAGAGGAATTTGTAAAGTAACCAGAGATTTGATTACCTGTGTCTAGGTGCCTCATTAAACTACACCTTACCTACAACAGCTAGTATGTGTAAAGGATATCCCTAAAATTAAATCTGTTTGTGCCAACAACATTAGGTCGATCCTGAAAGTTTACAAAAGATTTCTAGTAATACGAATTGCACTAACTAAAAAAAGCGCCATTAGACTCCAGTTTATCCAAGCCTTTGGGGTCACAGAAGCAGAACAGATCATTAAATGTCAGATACTTTAAGTGACATAAAACAGCTACAGATAGCTTGAATAAGAAGTGACTTTAACCCATTAGCAACAGACACCCATAAGGGCAGTTACGGGATGCAATTTAACTTAAAAAATAGTAACAGCAGCAGATCTTCCCTCCTCAGTTGCTAATTAAGGATGAATAATTATGCTAGTGGACCATAAAAGTCTGAGCAAATACAACTAATACAGATTTCAGGCACTAGACTCAGGACAGTACAAACTTTACCATTTCAGTATTTCCAAGATTAACAACTTGTTTAGAAACTCAGCTAAGCAGCAAGCCTGACATTTTTATCCTCTATCTGTAACGGAGCATCTGGCATCAAGCACATGCAATGCAAAAATGACAGCAACAGAACACTAATCGCCAGAGAAAGCCATAAGGGAAAAAAAATGTTTACAGTGCTACTCGCTCCCCGGGTCCCCTGACTGCAGTTAGCTAGTGCTTACAGAGATCAAATTAACTGGAAATCTTTTTATTTTCTTTATTTGCATTGCTTGTTTTTCAGCTTACAGAGATACAAGGGACTTGCTGAAAAAAAAAAACCACTGGGGATTTTTATCAACACATTTGTTTTGAGACTCCAGTCACCAACTCTAAACAAGAGCCTAAGCAAGCCAAAGCCTACAGAAAACAAATCTTTGCTTAAATCAAAGACCCCAAGCACAAAACTACTGCAAAGGCAGGCCAGATGGGGGACTTCATGAACTGTCTCCAAGTACTCATGCAGCAATTGTCAGCCTGCCTAGAAATTAAGATTCTTTTCACACATGCACCCAATTATTGCCAGGTCTCCTCTTTGCCCTCTGAACATCAGTCACCTCACTAATTAAATCTCAGGGATGAAATCACCTTTTCCAGGGCTTTCCCATAGGGCATCATCCTCAGTCACCTCAACCTAGGGAACCCCTCACCATCAAAGCCCAGGACCCTTTTCTACCCTTAAAACCCTAATCATGCACAAACAAGGCAGCACTGAGACTCTGGAGTCCTCAGACTCCTCTATTCTCCCCACGACCCCCCAGTCCTGCAGAACCCCACACTGATCCCCAGATTCACCCCACACTGACCCCCAGATTCACCCCACCCCGGTCCCACAGCCCCTCATCCTCTCCTGAGCCCCAGGTCCTTTACCCCCACACACAGCCCTCTCCACCCTCCCCTGCACCCCCAGATTTACCACCTGCACACCAGCCCTACAGACAACCCCACCGCCTCCTAGCCCCCCAAAGCCATCACCCTCCTCCAGCCCCACTGATCCCATCGCCCCACCACCCCTACCCCAGTCCCACATCCTCTCCCAGCCCCCCAAGCAGTCACTCCCACCCCACAGAGCCCCCCCCACCGCCGTCTGAGCTCCCGGACCCCCAGCACTACCTCAGCCCCACACACCCCCACCTCTCCCCCGGCCTCAGCGCCGCACCTCACCCCCAGCCCCATAGTCCGCCCCACAGCTGGGCCTGGCGTGGCCCCGGCCCGCACTCACCGATCAGCCGCCGCACCTCCTCCTCGCTCAGGTAAAGGCTGAGGCTGGGCCCGGGGCCGGAGGGAGGCCAGTCCGGGGGCCCCGCGGCGTGCGGGCCGGAGCTGGGGCCGGCCTGGCCCTGGGTGCCGGCGGGCAGGAGCAGCAGCAGCGGCAGTAGGTGAAGGAGATGGCGGCGCGGGCCCCGCACCCGGCATCGGCACCAGCACCAGCACCACCACCACCACCACGACGGCGGCGGCCACCGCCGCCCCGCACCCGCCTCCCACGGCGCCGCAAGAGGCCGACCCCGACCCCGCCACCGCTGTCCCCCGCCGCTGCCAGGCTCACGGCCCCGGCGCCCCGACACCATGGCTCCGCGGGGAGGGACGGGGCGGGGGGGGGCGGGAAAGCCGGGAGGGGACCCCCCCGCCCCGCCGAACCCCTCACACGCCGCCGCGGCCGCCAGACCACTCCCCGCCGCTCATGGCTGCGCGTGCCCGACGCCGCCGCTAGTGCCGCTTCCTCCGCAGCGCGCCGCGCCGCGCCCCGCCCCGCGCACGCGCGCCGCACGGCCCCGCCCCGCCCCACCCGCGGCGCGAGGAGCTGGCGGCAGGCGCTGCTCGCTAGGAGTGGCCTCAGGAGCTGTGTGGCGCGGCGGGGAATGGGGCTGAGTCTCCGCCTGCCGCCTCCTTCCCGCTGGGTGTCGAGGAGGAGGGACCCCTCCTGCACCCCTCTCTTGGTTCCTGCCGGTGCCTCACGGTCTCGGTGCCCGTCGGGTCTCTGAGCCCGTCCTGAGGGGAGGCTGGGAGGAGGCGAATACCCCTCCCGCCATCCCGCGGAATTGCCTCAGCCTCAGGCCTCGCCATCACCCTCCTTCTCTGTTCTCATCTGTCCCCAATGCTTTCAGCTCCACAGCCTGACATGTCCCAGTCATCTACCTCCTCCCTGCCCCGGCGGCTGAGCATCTGAGGTCTTTTCTGGAAGTACTTCGCCAAAACATGTTGCCCAGAGAAGCTGTGGTTGCTCCTCCCTGGAAGTGTTCAAGGCCAGGTTGGATGAGGCTTTGAGCAACCTGGTCTAGTGGAAGGTGTCCCTGCTTCCTGTCCCTGTCCCTTCCAACCCAAGGGGTTGGAACAGGATGAGCTTTAAGGTTCCTTCCAACCCAGTCTGTGATTCTATGATTCTATGAAAACATACCAGAAAAAAGATATCCTGAAGTGACTGACACCCCTCAGAGAGTTACCTCACTGGAAATCACAGCATCACAGAATCGTAGTGGTTGGAAAAGACCTTTAAGATCATTGTGTCCAACCATAAACCTAGCACTATGAACTTCACCTCTATACCATGTCCCTAAGCACCTCAGAAAGACCTAAAAATTAAGATTGCTTTCACCCACACCTAATTATTGCCATGTCTCCTCTCTGCCTTCTGTCACTCACCTTGCTAATGAAACTCCAGGCCTGAGCTCTTCCTTTTTTCACCTCACCTTTAGTTTTAAGAAAATTTCCTTATTTAGTAATATTTTTTAATCCATGCTGATACTTTAACGTTTTAATTTTGCTTTTTACTTTTATCTTGCATTTATAGTCCTTTCAGAGCAAAGAAATGGCAGCAGTGTTTCATTTCACCATAACAAAGGAGAGCCTTTGATCTACAAAGGATGGTGATTTCAATCCAGCCAAGCCATTGCTGCCTGTAATGATCCGAAAGTAGAATTTAAACTGTAAACATGGCTGCTGTTTTGTTATAGTGTGAAATGCCAGCAGCAGCACTGCATGACAGCTGAGATATATTAAATTCCAGCATGAGAGTTTGAATCTCCTATACAAATATTCCTGACCTTTTCCCAAAATCCTCTTCTACAGAGAATTTCAAAAGTAAGTATTTCTGTTGCAGTTTGGTGCAAAACCCCATTTCAAGATGTCCACCCTTCCCTTGAAACGCAAAACCTCTGTTGCAATCAGCTCAGTGAGTGGATCTCATTTTTTTGAACTGACATCTGACCTAAACATGCCTGGTCCTTCACCCCTCTGGGCTAATGACGGAAGAGCCATCTCCATCACCACCTTCCTACCTGCCTTCAGACCTGGCTGTTTTCCATTTCCTCTGGACTCCCCAAAGAGCAGTAACAGCTTCCCTCTTAGCAAATCCATCGCTGGTAGCTGTCTGCTTGATGGAGCTTTTCAGCAGATGTGTCACAATATTCATCTATGATCATTAAATTGGTTAATAGGCTTGAATTATACGCTCCCTCCTGACCTGCCAGGAGGAATTTCGTACCTACACGGGTTGCCATGACAGGAGGACACTGCAGGGTAATTGGCCAGGAAGGGTTTTTAAGCAGTGAGTCTTTCAGCTCTTAACTATAAGAGTAGAAAGTATATCGGAAATTCTGCTCTTCTAATCACTGAGGTGAAAGAGAAGTTGCTCACACATATCCCAACAATAAACATCACTTACTTAGCAGCATGAGGCATGAAAAAAATAAAATGGCAAACTGAAAACGGAGTTTGAAATTATGTGTAAGTCTTTAGTTGGGTGGCTGTGAACCAGTCTGAACAACGCTGGATACTGAGAGTGAGCCCCCCATACCACAGGTTCTCCACAGACCATTTCCTCAGCCCCTAGGCCCAGAGTCTGGGCATGTGTGTGTGTTTGCCATTCAGATATAATCTAAATTTCAAACTCCAGATATTTTCTAATGCCCCTCCCTTAGAGACTCAGGGACAGACAGGCAACTTGTGCATCTAAAGTGATCAAAACCAAAACTGAGACTCATCTTTGGCTTAGGATTCCTGAACTGCCTGATAAAAATCATCACAAAAGCATTTGCAAAACCAATGCACTAAATGAGAGTGAATTTGCACCCAGCTCTGAGAAATGCAGAGAATACAAAATCAGCCTGTTTGTTTCAGCAACAATCCTCATTTAGTCTCTTAAACTAACAGCTGTTCACAGTAGCGATAACTAACCATGCTTCAAGTTTTGAGAAGACTATTGACATCCTAATAGTGTATCACTCAAAGACTAGTGCAGAGTTACCTCTTTCATTTAGGGCAGTTTCTCAGACAGAGCCGCTCTCATCTGGGTTTCAATCACACATGCCCCAAAAGTCTTGCCCAGAGATCAAGCAAAGTTTTGATAGCCCTCTCTGATTAAGTTAGCAGGCAGTTTACATGCTGAGATGCTACCAAAGCCACCTGAGTGTAAGCATGGCTTTATGGCTTTGGGAGATCCCTGCTTCCCTCACAGTCTTGTTGGAGCAAGGAGCGAAGAGCAAGAAATCGCTGCTGCTCGCTGAGGTAGGATGAGCCCAGCAATGTGGGATGTGGTGTAGGCACCAGGCAGGAGACAAACAGCTCTTTTTTTCCTTGGGCTTTTTCAAGAGTTGGCAGAAGAGACAGGACAATGCAGGCACTACCTGGCTATAAAACAGCTTGTAATGGTGTTGGGACACATCAGAAGTTCCACATGGTCACTGGGTCCCAGTTTCTGGGCTGCCATTCTTCATTAGCAAGAAGGGGGCAATATCCATGCAGCCATCCTGTCCACCGATAATGTCACTTTAACCTTAACCTCTGTCATCCCTGACTTTGACACAGGGATGTGATATTCTGCAGAAATGTGATGTGATATTCAGCAGAAATACTCAGCAGAAGGACCCGTGTGAGATTATTTTACTGCATTTCTTTTTAGTGAGTATGTAACTTGCCTCCTGGAAGTCACTGACTGATTTTAACAAAAGGTCACCAAAACCACATAAACCAAACACAAACAAACACATTCTTAGGATACATCTGCCAGTCTGCGCATAGACGCTTTTAGGGCTAAAGTCATTGCTGGTGTGTCTGTCCCGTTTTACTCGTGAAGCTGATTGCTTGCTGAGTCCTGAAGTTATAATTAAAATGCAGTCTGCTACACTTAAAAGAATAATTGGGGGTATTAGAAGTCAAATGAAGGTTTCATGGATGTCAAGAAACATATCATTTGAAAAAGGTGAAAAATGCAACTTGCGGGCCAGCTCAAATGCTACAGACCATCTGTTGATTTTTTTTGGCTGCATGGATTATTTTTGGCAAGATTGAGTTCACAGTCTTTCAAAACCATTCTGGGTAAGATTATATTGCAAGAGGATACACAAAGTCTCTCCATGGAAAGCTGCTAGCAATAGCTGTGAATTCACAGTGCTCGTATGGAAAAGTTTTGCTTGGCTCTGCAGTGTGATGCATCATTCCGTGTGCTCTGAGCGTGATTGTATCAGCATTTACCACTGCTGTGTCCCAAGAGGCAGGGAAGAGCTGGTATTCATTTCTGGATGTAAAACAAACCTGCAAAAACAAATAGCTGACAATTCATGGCACTGATGAGAATTTGATACACGAGGACCTCATGGAATATATATGATATGGAGATATTTCCATGGATGCTGGAAGATGGGAGACAGGGCTTTGATAAAGACTATTCCATATCCAGACTTGCTCACATGCACTGCTGTGATAAAGGGTGGCTTTTCCCAGCGCCCCTTTATGATTGTAAATGACTGTGTAACACACCCTGTAGAGGAGAACCGGTCCCTTCATGCAGACACAGGAATGAAGTCCTTCTGCCTCTTTCAATCAGTCTTCCAACATTTTTGCCTTCAAACAGTTTCTCTTCTTTACAAATACCAGGTGACCTCAGTGCCTGGATAACTTCCAACAAAACTTCATGTTGGTTACACAGCCCAGGATCCTTCATCTTCTTGCTTGCACAAAGACCTCTGCCAGCTAGGCTTCTCCAGAGAAATGCTGTGGGGCTTTGGCTTTGCTCACAGACCGTCATTAGAAATGGGCAAAAAAGGTTTTAGGAGACCTAGGAAAAGATGTCCTAGCTGAGCCTGTGTCAGCACTAGGCTTTCTATTTAGTATTTGTCTTCTCAGGCAGCTTCTACAGAGCTCTGTAATGGCAGCAAGAATCCCTTTCCATCGGCAAGGATACGTGCAGATGCTTCTGAGTAAGGATAAAACCCATTCGTTTGCTCTGCTTCACCTGCTGCCATTCCCTGAGGGGTGTCCCACTTCCGTCTGTCACAGAGCAAGGTGTCCCAGGGGTTCTAGCTCTCATCTCTCATCTGGGTGGAACAGACTGGGAGCTCACTGCTTTTTTTCTCCCATATCTATACATTTGCTATCCCTTTTCCCACAGCCCAAGGAGGAGAACTGAGAATGAGGGAATGGACCATATATCAAATCATATGAATCACAGAATCCCAGAATTGCCTCGATTGGAAAAGACCTTTAACCTCACACTGACAAGTCCCCAACTAAACCATGTCCCTCAGCACTGTGTCTACACGACTCTTCAATCCCTCCAGGGATGGGGACTCCACCACTGCCCTGGGCAACCCCTTCCAATGCCTCAGAACCCTTTCAGCAACTAAATTCTTCCTCACATCCAATCTCAACTGCCCTTGGAGCAACTTGAGGCCATTTCCTCTTGTCCTGTCACTTGTTCCTTGGTTGAACAGACTGAATAGATTTCACTGATATCAGCAGTCACCCATGGACTCTTCCACTGTAGGGAAGAGCTGAAACTTCAGACTTGAAAATGTACAGAATGCCCCTCCTTTTACCCCAACTCATCAGCCATAAACAGGAGGCAGTAGCTGGGAAGGCTGGTGTCCCTGTTTCTGGAATAGCAGAGACCCAGCGCTGAAGCAAAGATAAAAAGCCTCAGACTTCTCCTTGCTCCCTTTGGCAACAGACTTCTACTGCTTTTTTTTTTTCTTTTTTGATTATGCGCACAGATCCATAAAGCTGTACTTGAGAAGGAAGGGCAGGCTGATCAGTCAGCACAGAGTTGGTCCACTTGGGCTGGAATACATAAAGAGAGGAAAAGTCACTCATGCAGTAGCGGAGGGAAATACCACATGCAAGTTCCTGGAAATGTAGCATTTAATGGAAAAAACACCCCGGGAACATTGAGCTAACTGAGAGCCACTATGGCATGAAGCAAGCAGAGGCTGGAGGAGAGCAGAGCATCAGAACATTATTTCAGCGGGTGGTTGTTAAGGCACATGCCATTCCTCTGTTTGCCTTATAAGGAGAGTGTTGCATGCCATGATATTGCTAAATATGACATAAATTGCTTGCGTTCAGGGGCCAGTTGTCTCACCTCTTCCCTCCCTGACACACCCCAGGGATGCTGGCTTTCTGTGTGTCAGCTGAAGTGTTTTCCTTGCCAATAAATGCCAGGATTTGGGGCTGGTTTAAGGCATGGGTTGCACAGTAAAGCTTGTGATGCAGTTACATATTGTTCCGCACTCAGACCAATGGGACCTTAATGCTCAGGTGGGAGTTGGTCTCTGGACAGGCCAGAAAATGATGAATAAAACCATTTTGATTACAAGATTGAGGGGAAATTCCTATGATTGAAGTCTTGCATTGTCACCTGGCGGTTGTTGCTCCCAAAGGCTGTTTCCAAAGGGAGTGAAGCCAGCCAAGAGGCTGGATTCAGCTGCCTAAACCCATCTACTACTGGAGAAACCCTGAGGTATCCCCCAGGCTCCAGTTGCTGCTCCAGAGAATCCTCTGTCACATTGGCCAGTCCCATGCCTGCCTCCCTGCTCTTACACAGGCAGAGGTACAGAGCCAAAAGGCAATGACACCTGTGTCACTTCATGGGCTGTGACAGTAGACACAGCATCTAGAGCATGGGTGACATACTGTGGTGGTTGCACTTGGCTGGCACTGGGTTGGCAGCCAAAACCCAGCCGCTTGCTCACTCCCCACCCAGGGGACAGGGGAGAGAATTGGGGGGCAAGGGGAAGGAGACTTGTAGGGTGAGATAAGAACAATTTAGGCATCAAAATAATTAAAACTTTAAATAATAATGAGATTAAAATAATAAGGATAATAATACTAGTAATAAAATATGCAAATGAGTGATACCCAGTGCCATTGCTCACCACCCACTGACCAAGCCAAGGCCCCTTCCCAGATAATGATCCCGGAGGAGCGACAATCCCAAACCGAAACCACAATCCCGGAAGAGCGAGAGCCCGAGCGAAAGCCAGAGAGAGCAAGAGAGGAAGAGCCCCTCATGAATGTCCTGCCCATGGGGGATAGGAGATGGAATAGCCCCTTGGCAGAGCCAAATGCCAACTGAGCTGATTCATTTAAATATTCCTCCCCCCTTAGATCTTGCACTTGCAGATGGACAAAACACAAAATCCTTCACTCCCAGGGACACAAATGCCAACATGGGGATGTTCTCAGCGTTTCTCTCCTAACAAATCCCAGCTGAACCCAAACCCCAGCACTGTTCTGACTGCTGAAGAGAAACCAGCTCTGGCCCAGCTCAAACCTTGACTGACCGGCCTGGGTAATTCCCACAGTGCGGACAGAGCTGCTGCATTTTGGAAGGATTATCTGCTGGGGGGAGCAGAGAAGGCAAGCAGACACCTGAAACCGGGGGCTTGCTGGATCTCAGCAGCTGGCAATGGACACTGGCAGTCCCAGCCTGGTGGGACCATTTCCCATCTTACAGAAAACTCCATCGCACCTTGGGTCAAAGGGTTTGTCTTCAGGATGGCTTTGTCTGGATCTGTGGCTGGCGCACGCTATCAGACCCAGCGTGCTGCGGATGAGACTGACAAACATTTTTTTTTTTTTCCTAGCTCATAGAAAACCCAACCCCTGAACACTCTTGACCTCTGTTGTTAAAGCCACCTTGGCACAAACATCCTGAGAATCACTCAGTGGCAGAGACCCAACAATGCTTCCTCTAGGACAGCCTGGTGCTCTTGGATTTCTGTCTCCTGTTTGGGTTTTCATTGGCTTTTCACTACAAATGAATCTTCAACATTCATCTTAAGAGTCTTCCTTGTATCTCTGTTGAAACAACAGACCTTGTGCTGTAGCTCAGCACATGACTCCAAATGCAGCACCCATCCTCAGAGAGCTCATTCCTCTCTGTGCCTTTCCCTTTTCCCTTGGGAAGTCAACTGAGCAGCAGTTATCAACTTATGTGGTCATGTTTTAGAGATCACTTATCCAAGTTTTTCCCTGTGCTCTGGCAATTTGAACTGTTTTATGGTTTGCCAGAGCTTTTTCAGAGCCCACACACAATATGGGAATGGAGATAATGTGTTATAGGAATCACTGTGTCCCATTCTTCTTTTACAAAAGCATAGTTGGAGCATTTGCCCAGGAAGCGGAAAATAGTTATTTGACTTCCTTTCAGAAAAAGCATTAAAATCCATGTTTCCACTAGGATAAAAGTTACTGCGCCTGAGAACCCGAAGGAAGTCCTAACATACTCACCCTGTCAACTGAATCCCACTCCTTCTACGGAAGAGGTTGTGGCACCTCTAGGTCCATCAGAGCAGGAAGCACAAGTGAGCATGACTCACACTCCTCGGGATTTAGATTATTTTGAGGAGCAGTGAGCCTGAAATTTCTTTAGGCTGCAGAGATCTCACTCTTATCTCCTATTTTCTGGCCAAGTGGTGTTCCAATTCGTGCAATGTCACCAGCACCAACCAACAAAGTGGCTAGGAAAGAGCAAACCCTGCTCACTCCTTGCACACAGGAGATGAACAGACCCTTTTGCCAGAAAGTGTTCTGCACTCTGGATCCTGCAAGGATGAAATCTCTTTCCTGCAGTCCCAGTTCAAATGGTCACATTCTCCTGCATGCTCCACATTAGCAGTTCCTAGGTGACTCCTACTCAGCAGGAGGAATAGATGAGTGATTTTTGCCTCTGTACATACACTGGAGAGACATCTCGACTCCAGCTTTCATCTACGGGCTGGACATCTATGGTTAAATCCTGCAGATTTGGCAGTGGTTAAGCTATTGGTGTAACCAAATATCCTGGACTTTGGTGAATGCTCAGTGATACTAATGAACTCATTGTAGGCAACAGAAATCTTCCTGTGGCTTCTGGTGGCCTTTGGACCAGAGCAGAGGGTGTTCAAACCCACCAGCACCTGCCCATGGGGGATGAAGGAGCTGCACCTGGGATCTGACTCAGTATTATATTGTGGTCTAAGGTATCTGCTTCTCTTCCCAGCACTAGGCAATACTGTTACACCCTAAGCTCAACTGGACACCTTTTATTGAAGACAAATATATTTTTTTCTGAAAACCAGCTGTGAGTCATCCCCATCTGCATGGCTCCAAGGTTATTTCCACTCCTTGCCCAGCATTTCATAGAATCATAGAATGGTTCGGAGGGACCTTAAAACTCATCCAGTTTCAACCCCCCTGCCATGAGCAGGGACACCTTCCACTAGACCAGGTTGCTCAAAGCCTCATTCAACCTGGCCTTGAACACTTCCAGGGAGGAGCAGCCACAACTTCTCTGGGCAACCTAGGCCAGTGTTTTTTCCTCACATCTCATCTCAATCTCCCCACTTCCAGTTTAAAGCCATCACCCCTTGTCCTGTGACTCCCTGCCCTTGTCCAAAGTCTCTCCCCAGCTTCCCTGGAGCCCCTTCAGGTACTGGAAGGCTGCTAGAAGGTCTCCCCAGAGCCTTCTCTTCTCCAGGCTGAACAGCCCCAACTCTCTCTGCCTGTCCTCACAGCAGAGATGCTCGAGCCCTCACATCATCCTCGTGGCCTCCTCTGGACTCGCTCCAGTAGGTCCATGTCCTCCTGATGTTGGTGGCCCCAGAACTGGAGGCAGCACTGCAGGTGGGGTCTCAGGGGAGCAGAGCAGAGGGGCAGAATCCCCTTCCTCGGCCTGCTGCCCACGCTGCTCTGGATGCAGCCCAGGACACAGTTATTGGCCTCTGGGCTGTGAGCGCACATTGCCGGCTCCTGTTGAGCTTCTCGTCCCCCAGCACCCCAGGTCCTTCTCCTCAGGGCTGCTCTCTGTCTGTTCTCTGCCCACCCTGTATCTGTGCTTGGGGTTGCCCTGACCCAGGTGCAGCACCTTGCATAAGCTAAATAAGCCACATTTCCTTGGCCTTTCCCTGTAAAGCAGCAGCCTGACCTTCAATCACTTCCACAGGTCTTGTTTCAGCGTTTTCATCTATTCAACTTCTTTATTGAGCTGCTGGTGACAGGACTGGACACAGAACTCAGTGACAGATCACAGAAATTGGTTCCCTCTCTTGTTTCCTAATGGAGGCATCTCTACACTTTCCTCTGTGGGTCAAGGTGAGGGTTAGGCCAGGTAGAAAGCAGCTTTCTGATGTGAGTATGGTGCTTAACATCTCTTGAACATCACAAAAAGAAAAAAGCTGCTCTTGGAATACTGTCCACAGACATTTTTATGGGGTGAAATCCAGGCAGAAAGTTTACAGTTCACGCAGTTCAGTTTCAAGACTGCTTTTATTTTGGCAATATTGGCATCTCACAGCTCATGTTAATAATTCTTCCTGGAGAGGGCAATAGATTCCCTATCCTTAATTTCTAAGCTTTGTCTCATACATGCAGGCAAGAGCAGCAGGACCTGCCTTAAAGCCCTGGTTTTGTGCACAGAATGAAACCAGGCAAGAAGAAACGTTCCTTACCAAACCAAACGAGAAAGCCCTCGGCTGGAAACCATCACTGCCAGACTGAGACATGTGAAATCGTTGACTAAATGCAATTTTTAAAGAACAGAGCTGGTTTGGGTGCTGTGAGCAGGTAGAGAAGCACTGGGGCTGTGGCGGAGGGTTGACACTAGGTGTCACTGCCCGCCCGAAATGGCCCCATCTGAAGCAATATCCTTTCACTGTCACGGAGCAGAGACTGTGGCACCTTCATTCAACTCTCGTGCCTTGTAATGAACACCAAGGATGGGGAATCTCACCAGAAAATAAACGTTGCTGCAGCATCAGATTCCTCCCAGGAGATACAAATACAGCCAAGGGTGCCGTAACGTTGCAGGGTTTTAAAACCAGATCCCATGGGAGCCCAAATTAGTACTACGGGGCAAATGAGCCAGACTGGAATCATCATGGCCTGAGTGGGACTTCCAGGTTTCCAATGCCTCACATCACCTCAGCATGAGGAAGGGATGCTTAGCCAGAAAGATGCGATCCTGGCCTTTGTCAGCAACAGTGTGTCCAGCAGGACCAGGGAAGTTCTCTTCCCCCTGTCCTGAGCACTGGTGAGGCCGCACCTTGAATGCTGGGTTCACTGTTGGGCCCTCACTCCAAGAAGGACATGGAGGTGCTGGAGTGCGTCCAGAGAAGGGCAACAGAGCTGTGGAAGGGTCTGGAGCACAAGTGTGATGAGGGAACTGGGGTTGTTGATCCTGGAGAAAAGGAGGCTGAGGGGAGACCTTTTGGTTCCCTCCAGCTCCATGAAAGGAGGGTGTAGAGAGGTGGGGGTGTGTCTGTTCAATCAAGGAACAAGTGACAAGACAAGAGGAAATGGCCTCAAGTTGCGCCAAGGGCAGTTGAGATTGGATGTGAGGAAGAATTTCTTTGCTGAAAGGGTTCTGAGGCATTGGAAGGGGTTGCCCAGGGCAATGGTGGAGTCCCCATCCCTGGAGGGATTGAAGAGTCGTGTAGACACAGTGCTGAGGGACATGGGTTAGTTGGGGACTTGTCAGTGTTGGGTTAATGATTGGACTATATGATCTTAAAGGACTTTTCCAATCCAGGCAATTCTGGGATTCTGTGAAGCTCAGGGAGCAACGCTTCGCAAGCCATGTGCTGAAACTTGCTCGTAACAAACTGCCCACGGAGGGATTTTAAATAGCCAGTGCACCAACGTTAACAAGTCCATTCAGGATCTGAGGAACCAGGGATACCTGCTTGCCTGCAAGTTTGCATCTCTCCTTCTCTTAATCGATGATGATGAGATGTACAACCAAGCATTGCTCCAACTCAGCCACGTTCTCACGCTGGAGCCAGCCATGGCCTGTCCTGGCTTAGCCTCTCCGAGGATTTTCTCTCGCTCATAGTTTATATCCCACACTACCCTACTTGCCAGCTCTGCACCGAGTCATGCTTGCTAGATATACCCCTGCTGCCATCCTGCCTGCGGCTCATCTGGAATCCAACTGCCTTCTGCATGGGTTTCTTCCAGCACCTCTCAAGTGGTCCTGGAGCCAGGGACTAGCTTTTAATAATATTTTGGAGCAGCACACAGTGCTGTTGAGCCCTGGCTGATGCCACAAGTCATGGTTTAAATAATATACAATAAATATTAGAATAGTCTGAGCTACGGAGAACTCCTCAGGCACCAGTTTCTAAGGATGATCTAACACATTTCTTGGCCTCACTAGTCCTCATTACTCTTCTGCATTTTTTCCCCCTGCTATTTTTCTTCCCTCCCATTATTTTTTTTTCTTCCCTTTTTTTTTTTATTTTTGCTGCTTAGGACTCCAAAATATGCAGCCATGGCAACAGGCTGGAGGAGCAAATTCCCCGGGTCCGCCTGCATGTCCTTGGGGTCTGGCAGGGAGCGAGGGGGGTGAATTCCAGCCATTCCCTCTCCCCAGGAGCAGTGTTTAGTAAACACATGCAAGCACACACATGCTAACCCCTGCCCCCCACTGCCACGCACATGCCACCGTGGTAAAGTCTTTGCACATCTCCTTCCATCCCCATGGACCAAGCAGCTCCCCTCTCCCCAGCACTGCTCTGGGACGACATTTTTTGGGAGCAGCACTGGGGAGGAATGCAAGCCCCTGGCGTCAGGACAGGAACTGACATTCCCAGCCCTGGGCTGAAGAATGTGGACATCGTGTCCACTCCAAACTCCAGAACTGAAGTTCATTCACCCTGAGCCCCAGGCAGGGGGACACTGGGATCTGAGCAGGACTCAGCCCTCAGTGACAAGGTGCTGTCCTCCCCATCACCTCCAGGCACTCAAAGGATCTCCCCACATGGGCCGTGTCATGCTAGGGCATCTGGGGAATCACTTCTCACTTTGATGGCTCTGTGGCCTCTGCCGCTCAATCTGCAGATGTATAGCCTTTTCTTGAAAAAGTCAGTAGAGCATGAGGTGCACCAGAAGCTACTGGAGGGGTTGGTTAGAATCACAGCCTGGTCTGGGTTGGGAGAGACCTTAAAGATCATCCAGTTCCAACCCCGCTGCCATCAGCAGGGACACCTTCCACTAGACCAGGTTGCTCAAAGCCTCATCCAACCTGGCCTTGAACACTTCCAGGGAGGAGCAGCCACAGCTTCTCTGGGCAACCTGGGCCAGTGTCTCACCACCCTCACAGTGAAGAATTTCTTCCTCACATCTCATCTCAATCTCCCCTCTTCCAGTTCCAAGCCATCACCCCTTGTTCTGTCACTCCCTGCCCTTGTCCAAAGTCCCTCCCCAGCCTTCCTGGAGTCCCTTCAGGTACTGGAAGGCCACTAGAAGGTCTTCCCAGAGCCTTCTCTTCTCCAGGCTGAACAGCCCCAACTCTCTCAACCTGTCCTCACAGCAGAGATGCTCCAGCCCTCACATCATCCTCGTGGCCTCCTCTGGACTTGCTCCAGTAGGTCCATGTCCTTCTGATGCTGGTGGCTCCAGAACTGGACTCAGCTCTAAATCTGGAGAAGGCAGGAGCATGTGGCAAACCCCTCTTCAGCGGGTCAGTGGCAGGGATGCTGTGGCCAGGCGGCAAAGCGGGGACCACCATTTAGGACACAAGCACTCCAGATTGACAGGTGTTTAACTTAAAGACCTGGAAAAGGCAGTGCAGACTGAAGGTCTCATGAGGTTCCTCTGAAGCAAAGCTGACCTGCTTTGGCATCCGTATTGTGGCAGAAACCAGAATTGAATGTAAATTCGTGCCCTAAACCCATTGCTAGCTTTCAGCTCATCTTCCTAAGGCAAATGTGGGTGTTACAACACCCCAGCCCCTCCAACATGCCCAGGAGAAGGCCAACAAGGACTATTTATACACTTTATAATGTTACACACCGCTTGAATTACCACATGGCATCCAGTTTGTTTGGAGCAGGGTCTCATGAACCAGAATAGTTTTGCATTAATACAGTCCTCGCCAGTTCATAGGTTTGAAATCAGATATGATGGAGTTACTCACCATTTACTTTGACTGGATTGTATGGGGTTTTGTGGCTTAAAATAGCAAAACTTCAGCAATAACAATAATACAGCTTGATTTAGGCAGAAAGGTCCCCACTGATTCACCACCCTGTTACGTCAGCATTATGACACAAGGGAAATGCTGCTCATTCCACCATTTTTTAAGGATGGTGAAGCCCTGAGATTACAGGGAAGCTGAGAAAGTTGAGGGGTTTCAAAAAAAAATGTGGAATTCTCATTTTTTAACAACATCAGTATATGAGAGGAGGGTTATTCCCAGTGCCTGGGAAACTGGTTTGAGATCAGAGTGATAAAATTAAATAAGATCTCACAAAATTCACCTTGGTTCTATGCTATGAGTTCGGTGACACCATCCTGACCCGCTGTGCTGGGGATGGAGCTCAGCAGCAAAAACCATGTACTGGGATTGCAGACTGACCCATCATTCCTGGGAGACTTAGGCTCGCATACCTCCCCTACCTGCCCCAGCTTCTGGAAAGTCTCCAGGTGTTGCACAAAAGCAAAATGCCAGCAGTTTGTTGCAGAACCTGAAAGAAGAGGCGGTGCTTGCCTCGGCAAGTTGGAGCCAGCCAACACTTTCTAGTCATGTTCTTCAAGTCAAGCTCGGTGAATCCAGCGTCACCCAGCAAATTCTTGTCTGCGGGAGGGGAGACTGACTGTTCCTGAGCCCTTGATGTGTCCATAGCACAATCAAGCCCATGTCTTTCAACTGTCAGAGCCCGCTGTCAAAACACAGGAGGAGTTGACCCATGTCCCCGGCCATCTAGGACAGGAGGACAGGAGGGCTGAGCTGCAGAGAGACCTGTTCCACCAAAATGACATCTTCAAGGGGAATAAAAGTCAGAAAGCAAACTCACCACAAAGGCCATCTGTCCCAGTTCCTCCAGCAAAGGAGGGGACTGAGCTTGTTTTGGACAGTGGGAACAGTCAACCCTAAATGGAGATGCTTGGGAATGCTCTGCCCATGCTGGCTGCCAAGGGTTAAGCCTTGTGTTTGTTTCATGGTGGTAGAGCTCACCCTGTCATGTTGCTGCTTTGTCATCCCAGGATTTTGTTCCCTGGGGCATTGAGTGAGATCTGACAGTCCGGGAGATGCATAGCTGTGCTTGGGTTGTGCAATGCAAGGCCGTGTGTGGAGGCACCAAGGGGCATCCATAGCACAACAGGAGCCTGTGTGCTCATGATTCCATTCTTAATTATTTGTGCCGTGGTAATGCCAAGGATCTCTAGTTGCAGCGTTCAGTGCTGGAGCCAGGACAGGTTGTGGAGCTGGAGATGCTCCAGGTTCAGAGTCGTTTTCAATGCTTTCCCACCTGCCAGGACACCAGCCTCCAAGGAGTGGTGGGATTGGAGATGGACCATAGAATGAAGATCATAGAATCACAGACTGGTCTGGGTTGGAAGGGACCTTAAAGCTCATCCAGTTCCAGCCCCGCTGCCATCAGCAGGGACACCTTCCACTAGACCAGGTTGCTCAAAGCCTCATTCAATCTGGACTTGAACACTTCCAGGGAAAAGCAGCCACAGCTTCTCTGGGCAACCTGGGCCAGTGTCTCACCACCCTCACAGCAAACAATTTCTTCCTCACATCTCATCTCAATCTCCCCACTTCCAGTTTAAAGCCATCGTCCCTTGTTCTGTCACTCCCTGCCCTTGTCCAGAGTCCCTCCCCACTTTTCCTGGAGCCCCTTCAAGCACTGTAAGGCTGCTAGAAGGTCTCCCTGGAGCCTTCTCTTCTCCAGGCTGAACAGCCCCAACTCTCTCAGCCTGTTCTCACAGCAGAGGTGCTCCAGCCCTCGCATCATCCCTGTGGCCTCCTCTGAAATCCCTCCAGTAGGTGTTTGAACCATGGGAGTAGAGATGGTGTTTGGTGAAACATGAAGAGCATGTGGTTTGTAAGGGTTGGGGCTGGTTCACGTGCCTGGAAGCAAGCAGAAGCCAAGGGAGGTGATGTGATGTCTTACTGGCTTTACCGCAGAGCAATGCTTTCTGCAACCTCAGCCTCCTAAGCAAGCCCTCATGCTGCCCATAGTGCAGCATCCCTGAGGCCAATGTTAATTCTTCCTCACTCCTGGTCCTCTGCAGCCACAAATGCCCACAAAGCCACCAGCTGTCTCCCTGAGCTCATCTGCAGCTGTGGCACACACACCACTCTTTTGTATGGGTCGTTCTCTCTCTTGCAAAGCCACAGTGGGCTCTCCTGCCTTAGCTGCCCAGCTCCCCTGGCTGCAGCAACACGGAAGGGCAGGGACACACTGCCAGCTTGGAGCTCACCCAGCAGCACTGCCAGCAGATGCCTGGCGTAGCAGAAGAGGACAGCAGAGATCACACCCTGCAAGCAGTGATAAACAAGAAGGCAGAGTGCACAAAAAAAAAATGACTGCACAAGGAAGCCGGGGATGCTGGGTGATGCTAAGTCTTCATCCCCACCAGCCTGTGGTCCTCAAGCCAAGTCAGCCTGGGATCCAGCCAAATGTGGTGAAGAATCACGGAACCCCAGAATTGCCTGGATTGGAAAAGCCCTTTCAGATCATCAAGTCCAATCATTAACCCAACACTGACAAGTCCCCAACTAACCCATGTCCCTCAACACTGTGTCTACACGACTCTTCAATCCCTCCAGGGACGGGGACTCCACCACTGCCCTGGGCAACCCCTTCCAATGCCTCAGAACCCTTTCAGCAAAGAAATTCTTCCTCACATCCAACCTCAACTGCCCTTGGCACAACTTGAGGCCATTTCCTCTTGTCCTGTCACTTGTTCCTTGGTTGAACAGACCCACCCCCACCTCTCTCCACCCTCCTTTCATGGAGTTGGAGAGAGCCAGAAGGTCTCCCCTCAGCCTCCTATTTCTCCAGGCTCAACAACCCCAGTTCTCTCAGCTGCTCAAAAAGAAAAGAAAAATCAATGTTGCTATAAAAAGATGTGCCATAAGGCCAAGCAAGAGGGGGAGAACAGTGAATGGAAGAAGATTGAGGACCAAGATGAAGAGAGAGGGACTTTTGGGCAGAAGCAAGTTGTGTTTGGGCTCCACAGATGAGCCTCCCAGGGGCTGCAGACACACATTTAACTCAGCAGGGACACAACCCGAAATAGCCACCATGGGGTAATGTCTCCGTGGCAGCTATATTCTGGGATGGAGCTGCTCCTGGTCTGGCACACGGGCAGCAGCTCAGGAATAGCCCCAGCTGCCAAGCGCGGCCCTGGTGTCCTTTACTGCATAGAGAGGACCTTGCTCACACCATGAGCATCTTCCGTGCTCATCTCCAGCCAAAGTTTGTCAGGGAGAGCTGGGGAAAGGAACCCGCCTGCCAGTTTTCCGTCTGATTTAATTTTCTTAAAATTTCCTCCATTGGTTCAATTTTTTTTTTTAATTCCACTTTCTTTTGGCGAGGGAGATGGAAGGGGAAGCTGGAAAAAATAATATGTTTTGGTTACCATGGAAACACACTCCTAAACTTTTGATGGGTCCAAAACATGCCAGGAGTTCCAAGAAAACCAGTCATGGTGGTGGAGGCTTGTCCTTGCTTCCCGAAAGTGGCGGGTGCTGCTCTCCAACGGGTCTGGACACACGTGGCCCTGACCTCCCCTCCACACCAACCCTTGTTTACTTGGCAAACACAATGTTGCTTACAAATTCCTGGGACATGCCATGGGAGCGCGAGGCTGGGCTCCACTGGCGTTTGTTTCTTCAAGCTGGATCCTATGCAAGAGGGGAAAAAAAAAATAAAAAAGAATCGCACTTTAAGGCTGTAAAAATGCGGGTGGGAATATTTTCCAGCCTGTGTCATTTTTCCAGCAAGGCCAAAATTCACATTCTGTTTATGTTTTTCTCCCTGAATCTTGGGGGCTTTTTTCATTTTAGGCTCCATGACACCTTTCTCACCCCTCTCCCAACATTGTCCAGCCTGTGCCGGTGGGAGGGAGTACACAGGGCCAGCAAAAAGGGGGTCCCCAGGGAGGGGACACACAAGGAAGGGGTCACCCCAGCATCCACCATGGGGACTGGCCATCATCATCCCGGTTCCACTGGTGGCTGTGGCATCCCGTTTTCACTTCAGCATATGGGTGTGCAAAAACCCAGAAGGAAAAGCACTGTGGGGTTCCAAACATCGTATTTGGCTTTGAAGCATCATCTTGAGATGAAACACACTCCAGCTTTCTCGACTGAAGAATTAGGAAATTCAAGGGAAGTGATTCTTCCCCCGCCTTGGTGAAAAATTTCAAGGAACCCTTGTATGTGTAAAATTTCAAGCATTGAGAGGTAAAACTTTCTTTGGCCTCAAGCCAATTCTTTTCTGCAAATTTAAATATTTCTGTCATTTCCCTAAGTGCAAGAACAGTGAGGAACAGGCACCTTCTCAATTCACTAATCCAAGTTCTTACACCCTTGTTTTTTTAGAAGAGTTTTAACTCCAAAATGGAGAGGGAAGAAAAATCATCATGAAACGTTTTCCCTCTCAGTGGGTAGGAAGACGAAATGTTCAATTTTTCCTGGAAGGAAGAAGACAAGTTTTTTTTATTTAAAGAAAAAAAAGAAAGAAAAAAAGGAAAAAAAAAAAAGAAAAATGCAAGCCACTTCTGTATGGGAAAATGTTTCCCTTGAAATTTCCTGAGCAGCGTTCCTGTGCTGTGACTCAGTGCTGGTGTTAAGACCTTGGAAATGAAGCTCAGTGGTTTTCAAAGGCTTTCCTTGGCCTGAGTGATGGATCCAGCCCGCTCCATCCCCTCCAGCTGGGTGTCACTTGCCCATCCCGCCAAGGAAGCTCCATGAGCCTTGTACCCCTTCCGAGCCCCTTGGCTTCAAATGAGCTTCTAACAACTATGGTTTTTCTCCATCCAATTAATTTATCCCCATTTCCCTTTGGATATTTGGCCCCAGCATTTTCCAGTGCCCTGCAGTGGCACTTGGCCCCGCAGCCCTTCGCTTCATGCCAGCTCCAGCCCCATGTGCTCATGCCAGTCCTACCAGGATGGTGTGCTGGGACCAGCCACAAACCTCTAAACTTTTCTTCTGCAGCAAAACCCAATGAACAACCAAAAAAACCCCACATCAGCTCTAGCAGAAGGCTCAGTTCTTTTTCTTTCCAATTTCTGCTTGAATATTTTCAGTGGCACGTTTGAAAATGAAAAGCTTCAACAAACAACCCCGTGCCTGGTGGGAAGTCAAGCTTTCAAAATATCACAGTGAAACATTTAGAGTTGGAGTTTTTTTCTCAAAATAAATGAAGAAATAGAAAAGCATCTTGGACCAGAGACAACACAAACACTGACATGGGTGATGTGAATAATGTTCAGCTAAAACATTCGTATTTCACTCAAAAATGTTTCTTGCAACTCTCCCCTTTGCTCGGGCTGAACCACTGATCCCAGGAGGTTTGTGCATGCTGTCAGGGATGCTTGTTGCTTCCTCGTGGGACAAAATTTGCCTGGAGCTGTCAGGGAACATAGAGAAATATAAATAATTTAATTTACACACACGAGTAGCATAATGGGTGCCATGCACAGCGAGGGATGCCATCGCGTGGGCTCAGCAGGGGGCAGGGAAGTGGGAGATGTCCCCAAGCCCCAGCTGATTTCTGAGCCCCACACACTGTTAAGCAGGAGCTTAAAATGATAATGTGCTGGGCTGTCACCACTGTTCACCCCTCCAGGGAGCTTGTCCCCTGGTTTCACTCAGCATCCTACGAGTCCTCTGCATCCTCCTGCTCTGGTGACCCAGGGAGGGGGTCTGCCTGGATGCTGAGGGACCCCATCCTCCACTCCCCGAGGTCCTGAGTCTCCCATTGGGACTTTGCTCCATGTGGGGAGATGACCTGCGCTCACCAGGGGTCCCTTGACAGCCTCAGCCACCCTGGGATTTGCTGCGACCCAGCTTTGCTGAGCAGAGAGCCCTTTGCTCCTGCTCTTGCCTAGTTATTGCCATACTCAGTTCCTGGGAAGTGTTCAGTCCTGGAGGTGAGGCCTCATGCTCAGATCTCTCCAGATGTTGAATCAAACCCATCCCACTCACCAGTACCTTCTTGGGGAGCTGTTGGTCCCCAAGTGTGACACTTGCCTCAACACATCTGCGGGATGCTCCTCCATCACAGAGCTGGTGACCAGAGCCCACCCGTCCTGGATACCTACCAGCCCCCAGCTCCTGCCCTGGTGCCTTCCCAGCATGGACAGACACCCCAGCACCAGCCCAGTGCTGGATTTTCCCCTGGAGATGATGCACAAGGATGAATTCATCAGCCGCTCATCGATCATCACCACCACCATCTGAACCGAGCTCCAGCTGGAATCTTGAGCAGAAATCCAGCCACACCATTGAGTATCGGCATTAAACCATCGATGGGCAAGAGGCATGGCACAGATCCTGCCTGTCCTCCACATCCCAGCCAGCACCGACCTCCTTTTCCTCTCCAGCGCTTGGGCAGCCCTGACTCATTTTTCATGTGACCTAACATACCTGGGGAGGGAAAATAAATAAATAAAATAGCCAAATAAATAACCACATACAATAACCAAAAAAAATAACCACATACACTAGCAAACCTTTACAGCAGAGGAGCTGGAGGAGCTGGTGGGGACACAGGTGTCCTGACCTGTCCCACTCCTCTTCCCATGGGCTCTGACTTTCTGGAGACCAGGAAGGAGAGGGCTTTTTGGCCACACCATGTGCGGACCCAAAGGCTCCAGTACCAGGTCCAGGGATGGTTTTCAGGGATCATACATAGGAGCAAAGGCAGAGGAATGCCTACGGGGCTGCCGTGTGGGAGGAAGAGGAGGCAGGAAAGGGGAGGAAGGAGTCCCAGCCCAGCCAGGGGACCCACGGGACGAAGCGGGGAATACCTGCTGCCTGCAAGGGCCGGATGGTCGGGCTGCTCCCGTGCTTCCCTCGGCTCCCAGATGCCCTCATTGTCCCTGAACACATGACTTCCAGTCCCTGGGGACACAAAGCAAGGAGAACAGGCAGCATCCAGCACCCCTGCCCTGGCTGTATCCCTCAGAGCATGCCCAGCCACCTCGGCCAGTAGATGTCATGGGCAAGGTGCCCAACTGGCCAGATCCTGCCCACCACTGCCAGCTCAGGGTTACTCCACCAGCAGCCTTGGCCCCAAATTCCCACTCTGCTGGCCCCAGGGAGCAGCAAGAGCGGCAGCTGAAGCATGGCTGGGGAGCGGGTGTGAGCGGGGAGAGGCAGCGAGTTCATCCGCCTGGTTTTTCAAGGTCATAGAGGTGGTGGGAAGGAAAGAACAGAGCGAGGAAAAAAAGTTGACTCAGAAACTGCAAGGAATTTTTTGCCTTTTTAGAATACTGGGAAGAGAAAAAATAGCCACAGTTATTCAAAGCATCCAGGATAATAACAGCCTGTTTACTGTTTGCATGCAAAGATGGCAGGCAGGCCACACGGCGCAGGGAACAGGAATGAGGAACTTGCCGTGCTCGTGCGGCGGCCCAACCGCTTCTGCTGAGCCCAGCAAAGCACCGGTGGCTCTGCCAGCCCCTGCCACCATGCCTGGCCAGTCCCTGCCACGACACCTGGCTGGTCTCTGCCACAATGTCCAGCTGGTCCCTGCCATAATGCCTGGTCCCTGCCATGATGTCCAGCTTGTCCCTGCCACGATGTCCGGTTGGTCCCTGCCACGATGTCCGGTTGGTCCCTGCCATGACGCCCAGATGGTCCCTGACACGATGTCCAGCTTGTCCCTGCCACGATGTCCGGTTGGTCCCTGCCATGACGCCCGGTTGGTCCCTGCCACAACACCCAGATGGTCCCTGACACGATGTCCAGCTTGTCCCTGCCACGATGTCCAGTTGGTCCCTGCTACAACGGCCAGCTAGTCCTTGTCATGATGCCCAGTTGGTCCTTGCCCTGATGCTTAGCTGGTCCCTGCCACGAAGTCTGGCTGGTCCCTTCTGTGATGCCCAGCCTGTCAAAACCACAGGCCCCATGAAGAAGGGCTTCAGGTAGGACATGGGGCTGGGGAGGATGGAGAAGAAGCTCCTGGTGCTGGAGGATGCTCACACTGCTTCACAACTGGGCAGCTGGAACATCCAGAGAACATCACAGCCACCCCTGTGCACACGGGGCCATGCATCTCCCCTCAGTAACAGCACCCACCCACCTACCCCACAGATCCCATCTCTGCTCTGGCACCTACTACACCTCAGTGCTCTGCAGGGGGGGAACATCTTGGAGGTGGCTCATAACTGCAATGGGATGCAAAGCTCAATGCAAGGAATTTGCGGTGGGAAGCGTTGACTCCTCAAGCAGAAGGAAGCAAAGGGAGAGCCCCTAAAAAAGCCCTGAGGAGCCCATGGGCTTGGGGGTCGGGCAGAGCCCCTGGGGAAGGCGGTGGGGCGAGGGAGAGAGGAAGGGGGAAGGGAAGGGTTCAGCAGGCCCGGTGGGGAGAGCTTCATTCCTGCTGGCCCAGGAGCAAGCTGGGACTTGAGGCAGGAGAAAGCACTGTGGTTTGCCCAACTGGTTTGCTGGAAAGGTGGCTGCGGGGCTGGCCCACGGCATTGCCAAACTTCCCCCACAAGAATCAGGATTATTTGGAAGAGGAGTGAAATTCCTTTTCTCCCAAATCCTGGGGGGATTTTTCAGCTTTTCAAAGAGCTGTTTTCCATCAGAAGGAGGTTGTGATGAGCTTTCCCCATCCAGCTCTAGTATTTGGCAAGTGGAAAAGGAGAGATGTATTAGGAGAGGACAAGAAGGGATCAGGGCCAACCATGGACCTGCCAAGCTCTGAAGATGCTCCAAGGACCAAGCTCCATCCTCCAAGCTCCAAGGAGAAATGAGGAAAAGCAAGAACCAAAGCTGGAGAGCTGCTGCTGTGGTGTGGCACCAGGGGAAGGAGGTGCTCCTGGCTGGGAATGGGACTTAGCAGATGGCCACGGGGCCCCAGTAAGATCCTCAGCCTTGTCCCGACTCACTGTGACCACAGCAGGGACTGTCCCTCCTCAGACAGCCCCTGGACCAGACCAGCAATCTCCCACCCACCCACCCACGCTGGGGGCAGGGTGTCTCAATCAAAGTCACCCAGGTGACGGTGGCGGCATTTGGAACAGAGCTCGCTGGCCCTTTTCCATCTCTCTGGGACACCACGGAAGTTGTCACATCCAGACACCAGCCCAGTAAACAACTTGGCAGATATTTCCAGCCACCGTCTCTCAGGGATGTGGGGACATGAGGACACAGGGCTACAAGGATGGAAGACACAAGGATGCAGAGGCACAGGGATGCAAGGACTGATGACACAGGCATGCAAGGACACAGGGACACAAGGATCGAGGATGCAGAGATGCAGGGATGCAAGGATTGAAGACGCAGGGATGCAAGCATGCAGACAGAGATCAAGGACACAGGGATACAGGGAGAGAGGGATGCAAGGATCAAGGATGCAGAGATGCAAGGCTGTGGAGGTCAAGGACACAGGGACACAGGGATACAAGGACTGAAGACACAGGGATACCAGGACATGGGGATGCAGGGACATAAGGATCAAGGACAGATTGATCACAGAGTGAGGGATGGGAGCAGGAGCAGGAGGTTTGCCTCCCACATGGTATTTCAGCTGTGCAGCAGTGACAGGGACATGTCCTGGCCTGAGCAGGACCCACGTGGGATACAGGACTGTGGGTCTGAGCGATGTCAATGGTGAAACTCTGTGAGACAGTGCTGAAAGGGCTGAGGGAAATGCCTGTGAGGATGGAGCAATGAGGCAGGTGATAACACACCTCCACACCAGCCTTCCTTGTGCCTGAGCTCCATCAGCCTGAAAAGCAACCTGGCCACAACAAAGGAATCCAGGAACTGCTGCCGCATCCTCAGGGTTGTAGCAGAAGGAGCTGTGACCTCCTGCCCCAACTGCCAGTTCGGACATCCTCTCCTCACAGCCCATTTGCAGATGGACTTTGACATTTCAATTTCCCATTTTTTTCCATTTCTCTGCCACCTTGCTCACCCAGGGATGTGCTTCCCCGTTTTCTGGCTCCTGGAGACTGTGGAAGCTGTGGGACGGGGGTCCACAGGGCAATGGGCAGGATGGAGGATGGCCAAACAGTGGGCAAAGCTCTCACCAGGAGCTCATTCCCTGAATCCTGAGACACAGAAAGCTGCATGCAAACAGCCAGACCTGCTGCAAGGCCGCTCCACATCCGGATTTGGGTAAATACAGCGGCGGGTGTGAGAGCTGCGGTATGCCAGGAATGCTGCCGGCCTTCCCAGGCAGCTGCGGGAGCTGGGGGAGGCAGGGCAGGGATGGCCCCTGGCCTGGGGATGCTGGGACCCTCTGACATATTCCCAGTAGCAGCAGCTCCCCCTGAGCTTCCCACCCAGTTGTCACCATCACTGGCCCGTTTCAGGGAGGGCAGAAGAGTCCCCTACAGCCACGTCCTCTGTGTGAGCGGAACTCGTTTCCCTGCTTCCAAGAACCAGGAGAGGCCATGGGTGGAAGGAGGAGCTGGCTCCAAGCTTTCCATTGCTCCGAGTCTCTCTTAACTGCTCTTGCAGGGATGAAGACTTGTCCCACAGCCACAGGAAGCCCCAGATTTTTAGCCATGTTTCTTCCAGGTTCCTGGCTGGGAAGGGTAGAGCTGAACCCGTGTTCAGCATCGCAGTTCCACCAAGACCAAAGTCCAAAGCCACCTTCCAGGGAGGAGTTGGCAGCAAAACTGTTTTCTTACATTGTTGTTCTGCATAATCCAAACTCAAGCCTGTGGCAGAGAGGTGCACAAGATATCCTGGTCCCCAGGGACAGCAGGATAATAAATAAATAAATAAATAAATGCCAAATGATGCACAAAAGGAGCAGAGGAAATGGCAGGAAGATGTGCCAGGTGAGGCTGAGGTTGGCCATGAGGAAAAGGTTCTTCAGGCAGAGGGTGCTGGAGCACTGGAACAGGCTCCCCAGGGAGGTGCTCATGGCACCAAGCCTGACAAGATTCCAGAAGCATTTGGCCAAGGCCCTCAGACCCATGGTCTGAATGTTGGGGTTGTCCTGTGCAGCGACAGGAGTTGGACTCCATGATCCTGGTGGGTCCCTTCCAACTCACAACGTTTTGTAATTCTATGAAAAGGGAAAGCCCCAGCCCAGCTGGTGATGGCTGCAGAGTCCCCAGGGATTCTGCCTGGGAAGCATTCATGTGGCAGCTATTAAAAATAAAAGTTAAATGACAGCAGGGAATGAAAAGCTAGGAGGAAAAGAGCTGGAGAGCAGCACAATGTGACTGTGGAGGTCTAAGGCAGCCCTAGCTACAAGACCAGGAGAGTTTCTGCTCTTCCAGAAGACCAAGGAGCCAAGCAGGGTGGGAAGGGCCTGGAGGTGGCTGACAAAGCCGGGGGAGAGGTTGTGGACCGGGTCCAGTTGTGCTTGAAGACACAGCCATCAAGGAGTCCCCGTGGTGGGGACTTAGGAGGGGAGGAATAAGTCTTGTGAGGAAGAGGAGGATGATCACATCAGGATGGAGTTACTGGAGCGCTACTCAGGAAGGAAACACTGACATTTCTAGGCAACTCCATCATTTTTCCCCATCGAGGAAAATGGAATTTCAGGGAACATAAGAGATGTTCCTGAGCGCTTATTTCCCCTCTCCCATGCAGCTGCACCCTGAATCACTGCCCCAGGGAGCTGGGTTGGTCACCCACTGGTCACCACTCTGAGACCCCTTTCCCCCTGGCATTTTTTCCCATTGCATGGGAAAAAAAAAAGAATCTCTGTGGGTCAATATTTGGGGTTTTTTTATTAAAATATTGTTATACCAAGTAGAATGCTACAGCAATCTCGGTATAGGGCGGCATAATGAAACAGCCAGGTTTATGTTTAAATACTTAAGATAACTTAAAATGCACAAACAAGAACTCGTCGTCTTTGGCAGGAAAAAAAAATGTCCACAGCATGAAAAAAATACTTAAAAAGAAATATCAATATTAATATAAAATATATTAAGTTGTGGGGGTTTTTTTCCTCTTTCATAATTTTTGTTTGTTTGTTTGTTTTCCACTTTGTAAACAATGCACGAGAACGAAAGGCATTTTTTACGTGTCTGGGAGAGAAAAATAAAAAAATGCAGTTGGCCAGCAAATGCACACATTAAAAGAAGAAAGAAAAATATATATATATATATACACATACAGGAAGGGCAAAGACAGGAAGCGTCCAAGCTCCGAGGATCACGACAGCACTGGCTACAGGCAGAAGCCAGCTGCCAGTAGCTGGGGGTCACAGCAGTGGGATGAAGCCATGAGAAGGGCAGTAGGTCCCACCACCTCCATCAGCTGTCATCGGTTTGCTCCGAGCGTTCCACCTCCAGTTTCAAGGGGATTTCTCCTCCACTTTGCATTCCCATGATTATTATTTGCTTCACCGCTACCCCATCGTGAAGCCCTTGCCCACCCATGCTCAAAACCCAGAGACAGGATGCAGGTGATGGATGGAGGTTTGGGGCTCCTGATGCTTGGATCCAGGAGGTTGATGGGACCCATGGAGTATCCCTCCCAGCTCTGCCCTTGCATGGAGACATCAGTTTGTGGGTACAGCCTGGACGAGCCAAGTGGGAAATTCCAGTCAGTGACCGAGCACTTCAGTGGATGGGAACGGCCAAGGCTCAGCAGTGGGATGGGGATGGAGCTGGCGAGGGAGGGGATGGGAAGAACCCCCCACCTTGGGAAGGAGAAGAAGCTGAAACGATAAACACGTTTGCTCCCATCGTACAAAACCCGGTTGTATTTACAGAGGGGTCACGAGCCCCTGTCGCCGCTGCAGGGTCCCTGGGCTCCAGCGTGTCCTGCGCAGCTTGGGACCCATGTGGATGCTGAGTGGGGACGGTGACCCTCCCACGCATGGAGCCACCCGTTGAGACTGGTTGCAGGGATGCCGCGGAGCTCTGGGCTCGGTCCTCCTTCCCACTGGCTTCTCCATCCCCAGCTGGTGCAGGCACAGCAGCCACAGGGGCTGGTGTGCAGCTCCTGGGTGGCCCTAAATCAGGATTTCCACCGTGTCTGACAGGTCCAGGGCTCTGGCAATGGCTGAGCTCTCTGCAGAGAAAGGTGAGAGCTGGAGGAGAGGTGACAGCACTGGGACTGCGCCCACCCCACCAAAGGGCTGGCAGCAAGTGTACCGCTGCTCCTGCCTCCCCCCAGGGTGTTCAAAAAATAAACTCTGCACCTTCAAAATAAAAAAGCAACAAGCTTGGAGGGATCCAAACCCACCAAACCCAATTGAGGCCTTTAAAACAATGTAAAAAATCACCAGTGCTTGTGTGAAGCCCGTCTCCTGGATGCCAAGCCCATGTGCTGGAGCATCCCCAGCTTTTCCCTGTGCCATCCCTGGGGAACTCACCCAGCAACCCAGCTGGGTGCTCTGTGCCCTCGGCCTGGCCGCTGCTCTCAGCCGCCCCATCCGTCTGCGTGCTGCCGTCCTTGCTGCCATGCTTGGTGTGGGAAGGCACAGGGAGGGTGATGGGCGCTGCTGTCCCTTCAGTGGTGGCTTTCCCTGCTGGAGAAGATGCTGTTAGGAATTGCTGGCTGCTCCCTACAGCTCATCGGAGAAATCCCCCCTCCCCAGTCTACTTCCAAAACTGCAGGCAGCTCCCTATCACTGCACCAAGGCAGGGAACGGGATGGTGCCTCAGTTTACCTGCACTGCCTCGGCAGTTGCCTTCAGGTAGCTGATCACCCTGGCCAGCTCCCGGCCAGCTTGGGGTGGCAGAGGCGGCAAAGATGGAGGGCACAGACTTGGCTGGGCGCAGGGAGCCCTGGAGAGCTTTGCTGGGGTCCCTCCGTGAGCGCTGCTGCAGGACCTTGATGACAGCATCCTTCTCCAGGATTTGGGCGTGAAGGGCTTTTAACCTGGAGAGGAGAAGAGGCAGAAGATGGGAGAGGAGCCAGAGGGGAAGAGGAGGACTTGGGCAGTGCCCGGCCAGACCATGGCGCAAGCTTCTTGGTGAGGTGGACCTACCTGTTCTCCATCTCTTGGTGCTTGTGGCTGGCCAGGAGGAGGTCCTCATTGAAGCTGCTGTTGGGGGAGTGCCGCGGGGAATGGCTGATGAGGGTGGTGTCCCGCTGGGCAGCCGCGGTGGCCGCAGCATCCATGGCGAACTGCCGCATGGTGCACTCCTCCAGGTACTTCTGCTCCCACTTGGTCATGTCAGCCTCCAGGGCCAGGATCTTCTCCTCCTTCTCCCTCAGCTGCTCAGACAGCGTGTGGGCACTCAGCTCCAGCGTCCCCCCACCCACAGCGCCCGCCTGCCTCTGCAGCGGCAAAGGAAAAAAAAAACAAAAGAGAGGATGAGGAGGTGCTGGGAGGATGCAGCACCCATGGTGGCTCGCCGTCACCCACCACTGCTCACCAGCACCCACCTGCTGACCCCGCAACATCTTCAGCTCCTGCTCCAGGCGGGTGCGGAGCCGCAGCTCCAGCTGCTCCCGCTTCTCGCAGGCGGCCTGGAGCTGGCCCAGGGCTGCCTGCAGCCGCTCCACCTTCTCCACATAGGCTCGCTTCTTCCACAGCTCGGCCTCTGCCTTGGCTGCCCGCGCCTGGGCACTACCCAGTGCCTGCTCCAGCAGCTCTGCCCGCCGGCGCTGGTCCTCGTTGGCACTGCGCAACAGGGAGACCTCCCGCTCCAGCTTCTCCTTCTCCTGCTGGTGCTCATAGCCTGCAAGAGATCCCAAACCTCAGCCCAGGAGGCTTAGTCGCCCTAAGGCTGGGCCATGAAGCTCCACAGGGACTCTTTGCTCCCAAAAACCTGGCCATGCCATCCCTCCCCCAGCACAAATGGTACCAGGGGCATCCCAGTTGCACAGGCAGATGGCCAAAAGTCTCCATTTCATAGAATAGAACAGAATCACAGAATTGTTTGGTTGGAAAAGACCTTTGAGATCAAGTCCAACAGTACCTGTTCACTATTAAACCATATCTCTGAGCACCTCATCTGCCCGTCTTTTAAATCCCTCCAGGGATGGGGACTCCACCACTGCCCTGGGCAACCCCTTCCAATGCCTCAGAACCCTTTCAGCAAAGAAATTCTTCCTCACATCCAATCTCAACTGCCCTTGGTGCAACTTGAGGCCATTTCCTCTGGTCCTGTCACTTGTTCCTTGGTTGAACAGACCCACCCCCACCTCTCTCCACCCTCCTTTCAGGGAGTTGGAGAGAGCCAGGTCTCCCCTCAGCCTCCTTTTCTCCAGGATCAACAACCCCAGGTCCCTCAGCCGTGAACTCATCACACTTGTGCTCCAGACCCTTCCCCGGCTCCATTGCCCTTCTCTGGACATGCTCCATTTGCCATATTCCATCCCAGATTTTGGCTTGTGGAGCATAAAAGCCACCCAGTGTGAATCCTACTACCTTAGAGAAGGGTGTGATTCCTCCCATGTAACACCAGCACTGTGTCTCTCTACTAAAATAATGGTATATTTTCCCCCAAAAAAAGCCCAGGTCTGCACAGCTGCGAGGCGTAGGAGGGAGGAGAGAGAAGGGCCGTGCTGGCGCAGGGCGGGAGTGCGAGCTCGGTGCTGGAAGAGCCGGCGGCAGCAGGAATGTGGAGAATGCGGGTCACGCCGCCGGCCAGCCGGGATTAATGGCTCGAGTCCAGCGCCAAGAGCAGCTTCATCCTCCCCGGGGTAGGGCGAGAGCTGCCTCCCGCCACCCGCCTCCTCCTCCTCCTCCAGCCCCGCTGTCCCGCTCTCAGATGCCACGGGGAGCCAGGAGAGGACAGGCGCTCCCAAGGACTTACTCTGCGCCAGGAGTTTGGCCACGCTGCCCTGGTTGCTCTCCTGGCTTTCCTGGGTCTTGCTGGCCAGCTGCTTGTTTGCCGATTCCAACCGCTCTGGTCCAAAGACAATTAAACACAATTAAGGTTTAAATACAATATTTTCGCTGGAGGAAGCAGGAGAAGCCTGGCTCCTGGTGGAAACACACTGGTGAGGAAAGCTGGGGGATGGAGAGCACCCAAGAGGATGGGGACACGGATGGTCCTTCACCTTTCAGGTCCCGGTTGAAGTCCTGGAGCCGACGCATCTCACCATCTCTCTTGTTCCTCATGGCTTTCTCCAAAGCTTCCCGCTTGGAAGATGCCTTGACGAGGTTTTCGTAATCCTCCGAGATGCGCTGGATCTCGCTCTCCAGCTGGGGCGGAGGAAGGGACAGGCCAAGGTTAGATATGCATGGAATGAGGAAAGGGAGATGTTGGCCAAAGCTCATCCGGGTCGCTCAGCCCAACCCAAGCTGCCAGAAGAGCTCAGTGCACCCATGGGACCCCCCCAGCCTGACCCCACTGCACATTTTTGGGGAAAAACTAATTTTTTTCTGCTTTTCTTATTGCAGAAGAGTCCCTGGGCAGGTTTTGGCTCTGCTGTAGCTCAGCCAGCAGAGAACAGCCGCCCCTTGTGCACGGCCACACAAAGGGCTTTCTGTGACGGCTGGGGATGGGGGGGACAGGCAGAGGAAGGGGGTCACTGGAGAATGGGCTCCTTCTCCCCCATCCTGGCTGCCACGTCGCCAAAACGCAGCTGCTCGGAGGGGAACAGGCCACTGCAGGGAGGGGGAGAAGGAATTAAAACACTAAAGGGGGTGAATTTTCCCAGCAGCTGGTTGAGCATCGCCCCGGGTTGGGGGACACGAAGCCCTGGCTGTGGGGTTGTCACTGCTTGCTTACCTTCTGGATGCGGCTTGCCTTCTCGGCACAGCTCTCCAGCTCTCGCCGCAGCTTCTCGCTTTCCCGTTGAAGCCTCTCGTTCTCCCGTAGGATGGCGTCCACTCGGGCCAGGCGGCTGCCGGCCGAGACCACCTGGGCACTCACCAGTGCCTCCACACCAGTGGGACCCGGCGCTCCCGAGCACAGGGCACCCGGTGGTGTCAGGAAAGCAGTGGGGACATGGGTGGGCAGCACCCTGTGGGAGGGAGGAGAGGGATGCTCAAGGGGCTTGGCAGGGCAGGAGAGCTGACCACATCTCCAGTGTCCCACCAATTGCTCTGGATCAATGAGCTAAGTGGGTGCTGGTGCTTTGGGTAGTCCCAAAGGAGGAGGGAGGCTCTGGGAAGCACCTTTCAGAAATACTTTATTCACTGAAAGGGTTCTCAGGCACTGGAATGGGCTACCTAGGGAAGTGGTGGAGTCCCCATCCCTGGAGGTATTTAAAAGATGGGTAGATGAGGTGCTCAGAGATATGGTTTAGTAGTGCACAGGTACAGTTGGACTCAATGATCTCAAAGGTCTTTTCCAACCAAACAATTCTATGATTCTATCCTGCTTTTCAGAGCTGGAAATCTTTTGCTTTCTAAAAAGTGCCTGTCCAAGGGCCCTCTAACGTGAGATAAACCCCATCTCACAGGGATGCCTTGAGCTGACAACTCCAGGACCCGGCTGGTGGGTCAGGATGGGCTCCCAGCCCCCCAGGCCCACCCTGTTCCTGGGGACACTGCAGACAGATGACTCCTTGGCCAAGGATGCACCTCGGAAGCCAACAGCACTGCCCTTTTTCCTTGTTTTCTGGGCAAAATGAGGGCTTATGGCATGGCTCCTCCCCACCAAACCATGAACACATCCCGGCTGTCCTCAGAGGAGCAGGGCCAGCCTGGTCACCCCTCACACGGCCACTCCGAGTTCCTCGAAACCCCGTGGCCACTTGGAATACCCCGAGCAGGGCGGCCATGCCCAGCCCAGCCCTGCTCCACCACAGGCTGCCTGCCAAAGGCCTGCATTCCTGGGGGATGATATAGGAGCAAGGAAGAACAAATACATCTTCCTCGTGGCTTCCCTTCCCCTCTTTGTTCCCTGGAAGGAGAATGTTTTCCTGCAGAGATGCTATTGCTCTCCACCCGGCTAAGTCAGCAGGGCAGGGAGCAGTGTGCAGCCTCCCATCAAGCCTCCAATTCACTTTTTCCCTTCGTTTTCCATACTGGAAAAAGTTCCTTCCAGCCTTTCCCAAATGCCAGGCAACGCCTGGACCTTCGGGATCCCCAGACCTTTCCATGGTCCTCTTGGAGACAACCTGGGGTGCTTTGCTGGAGGCATCAAACTGCCCAAAGGAAGGGGAGAGCTGCCCAGTGCTGCTCATCGCCTTGGCCAACCACCCCACACCATCCCGGGCTCAGCAGCAATCCCATGGCACTGGCGGCGAACTGGTGCTACGTGGACATTCCCTGCTCAGGACCACGGGGTGGGTTTCCATGGAGTGGGTAGAGCATTTGCTTTCCACCCTAGCCCATGCCTCTTCCACATTTAGCTGTTTCCTGAGCTGGTTCCAGCTCTTAAATTAACCCCAAATTCCTCCTGGCACATGGGGAGGGGGCAGGGTCTTTCAGGGTAGCAGGATTTTCATCACCAGTTGGGAAAACCCAGCTCTGCTGCAGGAAACTGGGGAGAGGAAAGGACCAGAGGGGTCCCTGAGCTGGATCTGGCCCCGCAAGGTTTGTCAACATCTGCCCCAGACCCCCTATCGCTCTCCACATCCCACATCTTCCAAGCATCCATCTCAGCCCCTCCTGGGGCACCACGGCTGGGAGGCACTAGGTAAGCACTCAAAAAGTGGGTCACAGGTATCACAGTTACCTGATTTCAGGGTGCTGGAATCCAGAACCTTCCCGGGAGCAGGGTCGAGGTTCGGCCAGGTAAGCGCCCTGGGAAGGGATGATGTAGGGATGCTCCAGGGGGAGTCCCCGTGGCTCTGGCCCCTCGAGGTGTTGCCCTCGCACGGCAGCAAGCTGGTGGTGGCGGGAGAGCTGGGGGTAGCTGTGGGAGGCACTGATGGGGCTCTGTGCTTTGGCCCCGTTCCTCTCCAACGACATCCGCATCAGCCGCTCACTCAGCGACCGCACGTGGCCATGCTTCAGGTCCTTCAGCCCCTCATCGGGACGTCGGGCGCTGCTGTCGGCTCCATGTGGGCTGTTTTCACCCCAAATCCCTGGGCTGGCTCCTCCGGGTTGCTGCCCACCCCGTTGCAAGGCATAGTACTGGGAATGAGCCTTGGCCTCCTCGTAGGTGGGGAGCTCCTCACCCTTGTGCTGGGGCTGGCACAGCTGATAGACGCTGTTCTCCAAGTAGACGTGGTCAGAATGATGCTCCTGGCCCTGGGGTTCCTGCCGCGTGGATTGCTGCACCATTTGGTTCTCCTCCGGGCTGAGGCTCTCCAGGGAGGAGCGAGGGCTGCCAGTACCACCAGCACCACCGGTACCAGCACCGCTGCCACGCAGGGCCTGCTGCTGGATGGCCAGCAGCGTGCGGTTCTCCGTGAGGTTCCCATAGCGCAGCTGCTCCTGGATCAGGCGGTGCAGGACCGTCCCATTCGAGTCCTCTGCTGTCCTCATCTCCACCCGTGCCGTCAGCAAAGCTACGTTTCCACCCGGGAAGGGCAACCCTGGAGACTTTAGTAGTGAGTGGCCACGCTGAGGGACCTGCATGGGGAAAAGAGAGGATAATTGGCAATGGGTCCAGGCAGGACGGAGCACAGATCCTGACTGACAAGGGTTTGTGTTCCAGGAATTCTGCTCCGTGTCCTGGCAGGCTGGCCGGGACGCGGCAGATGGGTGGGAGCTGGTGGCGGCAGCGGTGGGAGCGTGGACTGAGCACGGGTGCTGAGCACCGGTGCTCTCATCACACCCATGGGGCTGGAGCTGGGGCTGAGGCTGGAGCCGGGGCTGGGGTCAAGGCTGGTTCGGTGCTGGCTCCCCACGGACCCGGGACCTCCCCTAGGGACCGGCGCTGCCCCACGGACCGGGAATTTGGGGGGCGGGGGGGAGGGAGGAAACTAGGCACGGAGCCCCCGGGACCGGGCAGGACCTTCACACCTCCCCCCTCCCCCCCCCCCGCCCTCCCCGCAGGCAGATCCCGCCAAGGAGGTCCCGCACGGCGCTCCCGGTGCTGGCGGGGTCCCGGTGGCGGTGTGGTACCTCCGGGACGGCACTTACCGGGGCATGGCGGAGCGGGGCGGCGGCGGTGCTGCCCGGGGAGCGCGGCCGGGGTTCTGGGCGAGCCGCCGGCAGCGGGAGGGGCCGAGCCGGGCGCTGCTATGTCTGGAATGCGGGGCCGGGCCAGCTCGCTCCGCTCCGCTCCGCCCCGCTCCCCGCTCCGCCTCGCGGGGCCGCTGCCGGCAGAGGGAGCGCGGACACGGACACGAACACGCGGGGAGTGGGACGGCCGGAACCGGCCCGGGCTGGGGCTTCAGAGCCCCAGGGAGGGGAGGGGCGGGATGGGCAACCACAGTGCCCGCTCTCACCCCACGGAAAATCACCGCAAAACTCGCCCAGGCCGCCCCGGAGCCCACGGGTACCGGGAACCCTGATAGTGTCACTGCCAGCCCTGTCGGTGTGCGGGGAGCACACCACGAGTGTGCGGGGTGCGGGCATGTGGGGGGATCGCGTGTGGCGTGCTCATATGTGCGTGCTCACACGCAGGGTGCTCACATGCAGCGTGCTCACATTTGGGTGCTGACACACAGGGTGCTCACATGTGGGTGCTGCCACGCAGGATGCTCATATGTGGGGTGCTGCCATGCAGGGTGCTCATATGTGGGGTGCTGCCACGCAGGGTGCTCACATGTAGGTGTCCCCAGGGCACTCACCCAGCCTGTGCCCGGGAGCATGTGCCCCAGCTGTGCCCAAGGCCAGGCACGTGCCACGGGCACTGGCAGGCATGTGAGGGTCCTGGGGGGCAGATGCAGGAGCTCACTGGGGGCCAGTGCATGTCACATGCCTGCAGGGAGCTTGCAGCTGCTGGGACGGGGGGGTGGCAAGCTCTGCCCGCCAGCTGTCCACCAGAATAAATCTTCTTGTTTAATCACAGCTCAGAGAGACGCACCATTGTCTGCAGGATCAAGCCAGCCCCACAAAAATCTGGTGGCTCCATCTGCTCTGCCCTCCTGTCCCCCTTCCTTGTGTCCCCCAGCTGCGGGATGTCATCCCTACCAGCTCTTGCCTGGTGGGTGCTGTGCTCAGCACCTTTGGGTATCCCCTGCCTCTCTCTCGGCCTCAGTTTCCCTATTTTTCGGGTCTGTGGCATGGCCATGGGGCTTGGCCACTGACCACGCTTGGGTACACAAGGGGATGAAAGGAGCCATCAAGGACCAAATCCCTTTTCCCCATTCAACACCAAAGAGCCCTAGCTCATCTTTGGGGGGGACACCATGAACCCCCAACCCCAAATCAGAGAAACTCAAGCGCTGTCTCAGTCCCCAGCACCCAACACTGCCAGTTCGGAGCCCAAAGCCGGGGCTGCCTGCTGGACCCTGGAATGGCAGATGGCTGGAGGGGAGGTGGCAGTGGTGGAGAGGCAGGTGCAGGGGAAAATTGCTAATTAGCTACGGGACATTAAGCTCCCATTCTTGTGAGAGGGAACTCAGCATCTTCCGACAGGCACAAACCCAGGAGGCGGGTCTGGAGGGAGGGAACATGGTGTTCTCCAGCCTCATCCTCTTGCCTTGCTGCTTCTGCTGGTGTGAAATCCACCTCATCCCATCCTGGTATCGCTCCTGGGCCACCCCAAGAACCCCAAAGCCATGGGATGCGATAACAAGGAGGGGGCTGCAGATGCAGCTTTCCCCCTCTGAATTTTCTTCCAAAAAAGGGGGAAAAATAATAAATCCCTGATGTGTAGCAGGTAACAGAATCAAAGGCACAGGAACATGTAGAGAAGGTACATGATGTGAAGAAGTCAGTGATTGCAGGAAGAGGAGCGCCGCATTCCAGACCCAGAGATGAAGGATGTCTGGATAAGTCTGGATTCAGGCTTTAACACAGCCTAACAGCATCCCCACCCAGGCAGGTCCTGAGCCTGTACTTAGCACCCAGAAACTCATCAAAAAGTAACAGGGCCCAAGAAACATGTTTTTCACCCCAGTTTTACTTACTAGTGACAAGGCAAAACCACCCAGGTGGAACTTCAGAGGTGAGAATTGGCCCTGTGGGTGTGGGGGAGACCCTGAAAATTTCGTAGGTCTACCCCTTTGTGAGGGGGAGAGGAGGGCATGGCTTTTGTCCCTGTGTCCCCAGCACATGCTGAGCCTGGAATCACCAGCACTGGGTGGGTGGATGGATGGATGGATGGATGGATGGATGGATGGATGGATGGACACATGGATGCAAGACTTGGGGATACCAAGCCTGGCAGCAGCAGCTCCAGGAGGTCCCAGCTGTGGCTTTGCCCTGCTCTTTCCCAAAGGGATGGGGTGACTGCCCAGAGCCACATGGGATCCAGCCCAGCTCCCTGCTGCCTCTCCCTGCTCATCCACCAGCCTTATCTATGCCCACGCCACCCCACTTCCCTTCCTAGCTTACTACTGCTCTATTTTTGGCAGCAGGAAACCCCTCCTGGGCTGATAACACCCTTTTGCAAAGTGATCTGAAGAGTTTCCTCTTTTTCTTTCTAATGCTGGAGGTAAGAAAAACCTCAATCTTTGCATTTTCCCCTGGAGAAGGTGAAATAGCAGCTGGAATCAAGGGCAGCCAGCAGCAGCAGGGACACGGTGGGTGCTGCTCGTATGGACCCTCTTGCCCATATGGGACCATACGGGTGGATAGCCCAGCTGGGGCCATGCCGTGGGACAGGGACTTGTGGCTCTGGTTGGATCCACAGGAGTGGCGAGCAAGCACAGGTGCCGGTGTCCCAGGCTCCCTGAGTGACACATGGCTCCGCAATGCAAAACCCTCCCAGTGACCTCACCAGTGAGCCTTATCAGAGAGGTGTTGGAGCGAGACGAATGAGCCAAGAAAATACTCACGGGATGAGATCACCTCAGCCAGCTTTGCGGCTCCCAAAATGCCTCAGCCGTGCCGAGCCTGGATAACCGGGGCGTTGTGGGCACCTTCAGGTGCCCACAGTGGAGAGGAGGTTTGCAGCTGATGTTAGGCTGGGCTCAGCACATCTCCCAGGGCAATTGTTACACTGGTGAGAGGGTCCCCCAATGGTATTGAGATGCGAACCCCATTCCCGTGGTTTTTCCCACTCAGACAGGGAACATTCCTCAACATGCCTGGGGAAGGTACGGGTGGGAATGGGGTCATCCTGGTTTTTGCCCAGTCCCCTCATTTCTTTTCTTGCTGCATCATGAGCTGGTGACTGATACAGCTCTTCCTCGGTAGAGGAAGGAAGATCCCTTCCTGCCCAAGGGGAACTCATGCAGCCTCGGTGGGGCTCAGCTGGAACAGTCACACAATCCCAGAATCCCAGAATTGCCTGGACTGGAAAAGCCCTTTCAGATCATCGAGTCCAACCATTAACCCAACACTGACAAGTCCCCGACTAAACCATGTCCCTCAGCACTATGTCTACAGACTCTTCAGTCCCTCCAGGGATGGGGACTCCCCCACTGCCCTGGGCAACCCCTTCCAATGCCTCAGAACCCTTTCAGCAAAGAAATTCTTCCTCACATCCAGTCTCAACTGCCCTTGGTGCAACTTGAGGCCATTAATGAGGGGACCAGGACTTGTCCTGCTGGAAAGAGGCTGATGGGGACACTCACATGGGCAGCTGTGCCCAAAGACATGACTCTGGTGCTGCTCCTGCTTAACCCCTCCCTCTGGGAAAGAGCAGTTTGCCTCCATGCCTCAGAGTCAGAACACTGAGACTCCCCGTTGTCTGGGGAGGTGCTGGGTCTGGTCCCAGGTGAGGGTTGCACAAGTTTGGGGTGCTCCTGCTCCCCCCCATTCCTCATCCTGGGTACTCTCCTTCTGGGGCAGGGCAGGACTGCTTGCTATGCAGCTGGGACTTCCCAAAACGTGGATAACCCAGAGAACTTCCCCACTCCCCAGCAAGGGTACTTCTGCCATGTTCTCCATCGATCAGAAACCCAGGGAGGTGATGCCACAGGTATGTTTGCAGAGCCCCTTCTCAGGAATTTGAGGAGAGGAAAACACATCTGGAACTCCTCTGGCTGCTGCTCATCCATGGAATAACACAGATTCATGAGTGTGACAGAGTCAGGCATGTGCTCCTGGATGTGTGCACGGGTATCTTCTGCAGTGCCACAGCTTCACCATCCCGGCTGTTCCTGCTGCTGCCTCCAGCTCTTGCAGCTCTGCAGGACCAAAACCAATTCCCGGTGGCAGGGACAGCCCCACACCTCACCTGGCCTTTGGGAAACTGTCACCGCAACAAGGCCAGACACCTCTGGGCCCTCCAGCCAAACCCTGACGTAAGGGCAAGGTAGGAAACAAAGAGGGACAATGTGCAAACTTGTGACAAAGCCACGTGGCCATCAGAAAGGGGCCGGGACCCTTCTCCTCCTCCTCTTCTCTGCATTTTAAACTCCCTGAGTCATTTCCATTCCTGGATGTTAAATTGTCCTCTTAGGCTTTCCTTTATTTCCCCGTTTCCTGAAAAGGGCTCGTTGTTCCTGACCTGCCGGCACCAGCGCGGTTGGACCCGGAGCTTTTGTTTCAGTCACCAGCATCTGCCAAGGAGATGCCGGTGAGAACAAAGGTCGAGCGTGGCCACCCATCGTGTCCCAGCAAGATTCCAGGAGCCACCAGCCGCGGGTGACAGGGCTTGGCATTTCCATAGCAAAGCCCTTCGCTGTGGCTTGGCCACGTTCTCATGTTCGAGGCATTTTCACTCTTTCTTGAGAAATGCAAAGCAATTGGATGGGATTTCCTGCCCGCGGAAGGGCTGGCAAGGAACCCCCCATGGCTCCGGCATCACCAGGAGAGGGGACAGCTCCATCTCCTGCCTGAGCACTGGGTGGGAACATGGGGTGACATAGTGCCACCCGCAAAATGCCATGGGCAGGTGGCCACAGGCAGCATCCCCTCACTGGCCGCGTTTGCATCCAGGCTGATGTGGATCCCTCCATCACCTCCTTGTCTGTACCCCCTCCCCACGGACAATTTGGGTGATCAGTACCCTAATTTGGAGTCACCAACTGTAGAAGGAGGGAGATAGCACCCAGAGGGGCAGAGGGACACCAGCCACCCTGCTCTTCATCATTCTTTCATGATGAAAGAACACATCTGGACCCTTAAGAAAGCTTCACAGCTTCCTGGCCACGAGGAGAACCTGCCATGGATGCATCCACAGCAAAATCAGCTCAGCGTTGTGTTCACAAACATAGAATAGGTGAGAACTATCCATCCTGGAAGAGCAGCCTTGGCCAAGTTACACTGCGGTGGTTGCAGGGAGAGAAAAGGGCTGCTCACTCTGGTGCCTAACAGTGACACTTGATGAAGCAGGCTGTCAAATAGCTGTCTCCAATGCACAGACTGGCCAAGTGAAATAATAAGTGGGAAGGAGGGTATTGGGCAAGGATTGTTCTTCATCGCTGGATCCCAAAAGCAGCAGGAGCTTGTTGCCTTCTTCTTGCCCTTCCTGCCTGCCCTGATAGAGACCTGATGGTCTGTCTAGAGGGATTTTAGGCCATGCACCGGGAAGAATTTGGCTCCCACACATGGGGTGTTCAGGATCCCAAATCCTACCCCATGCGGTGCAGCTTTACCCAGAGGTGCTCCCACCTCAAGGTGTTACCCACAGGAAGATATTTAAGGGATAACAAGGGCGGGTGTGTCAAACAGCATCAGCCTGGGAGCAGCCCTTCATTTCTGGGTACCACGACATGGTTTTTGGGTGCACCTTCCAGGGCAGCCAAAGTGGGCACCCAACTCCTGGTGTGAGCATGGTGTTCCTGTCCTGCTGGTAAAGGGCTCCACCACAGAGTGGGTTACTGGATTAGGGACTTCCCTGGCAGTGACTCATCCCATGACTCTAATGTCCAAACCTGAGCACCACAGCCTCCTGGAGCAGCTCCCACTGGTTCTCTGCCACCATCTGCCCTTTGCAGAAGCTGTAGGAGATAGAGATTTGGAGGGACAACTTTGCTTTCCCCATTCTCTGGTGAGAGCAGAAGCACCAGGTACTCTTTGGACCTCCCCTCTGGGTGAATCGGTGCCTGACACAAGGACTGTATCCTGGTGCACCCACATCCTTGGCTGTCTCCTACCTTTGGGAGGGACATCCATGTAAGATCTTGGAGCTGAGCCCACAGCCCTCTTTGCTGTTTCATCAGCTACTTTGCAGAAGTGAGAGGCATTCTTGTACAGCAGCTTGGCACCCGGAATAAGGGAGATAGCAGCCACCAAACAACCTGGTTTTAGATTTTCATGCGAATATGGGATAACAAAAGCAGACAGGAGAAAGACCAGGTGTTCCCTCAAACCCTCACCACGCTGGGCACTCAGGCTGGTCTTTTTAGCTAGGATCAGGTTTTTAACTGCCTGAGAAATCGTAAAGACAAACTAAACAAAGTTTAGAATATTTGCAGACTATGGAATACACAGTGGGATGGATGGAGGGAAGGATGGATGGATGGATGGATGGATGGATGGATGGATGGATGGATGGATGGAAAAAAGGAAGGATCTTCCTTTTTCCCCAATTTAAATGCCATAGAAATAATTATGTCTTATCAGGACACCAATAAAAAGGCCAAACTCTTCAAAATTCTAGTTATGTTTCCATTTCTTCAGGGGCCACCATGAAAGGAGGAGATGGATCTGAGCACTTCAAAACAGAAAGAAGCATCAAGGGAGAGGTGCTGGGACAAGGTGCAGAATAGGGCAGAGAGGGTGAGAGATGCCCCAGAGGTCACTTCTTGGCATGCACCACACCATGCCCACCAAAGAGGTGAAGAGGGAGGTCAGCAGCATTTCTGTCACCTCAAGGTTCTCCAGGATGGCAGCTGTCCCTTGAGAAGAAGCAGTTAGCCTCCAGGCATCCCTGGGGGAAATGAGAAGCCCTGGAGACTGGGCTTGATGATGTTATTGCTGAGTCTCTTCACAGGTCATATTAAAACATTCTTGCTCTTTGTTGGACGCTGCAGGAGCTGGCTGGCTTGTGCTGTGTCTAACGAAGTATTTTGTTGTGCAACGAGAACCACCTTCCCCAAACAGAGGAGTGGGCATCCCTCTGATGGATGGCAATGGGCTTCCCTGCTGCTCTTCCTTTGAAGCCCAAAGCTGACAATTGTCATGGTGTTTTCAATATATCTGGAGCCACAACGGCTTGGGACAATCATCAGGTTTGTTCATGTTTTGAGAACATGAGAGCTGTTCATGTTTTGCTCTGGAGATGTGGGTAACATGGCTGGGATGGGAGGGTGTCAGTGCAGTGGTCAGCCTGTCCAAGTTACAGTCCAGGGAAGTTAGAAATCATTGCCTCCCTAGAGACATGGAGCTCTCAGAAATACACATTTCCTACAAACCCTGGAAAAAGGGGTGGTGGGTAGGGGAGAAAGACATGATAAATGTCCTCCCTGCAGGGACAGCAGAAACTGCACATGAGGGTAAAGGATGGAAGGAAGGGAGTGGAGGAGATCGGGATCACAGGACAGTCCAGGTTGGAAGGGACCTGAAAAGATCATAAAATCACAGACTGGTTTGGATTGGGAGGGACCTTAAAGCTCATCCAGTTCCAATCACCCTGCCATCAGCAGGGACACCTTCCACTAGACCAGGTTGCTCAAAGCCTCATCCAACCTGGCCTTGAACACTTCCAGGGAGGGGACATCCACAATTATCTGGTCCAGCCTTTCATGGGAAAGGGAGCCTAGCACCCTGTCCAGTTGCATCTTGAAAACCTGCAGCAATGGGAACTCTGCCATATCCCTGGGAACGTTGTTCCAGTGATTGATTGTTCTCGTTATAAAAAAATCCTTTCTTATGTTGAGATGAAACGTCTCCTGAAGTAACTTGTACCTGTTGCCCCTTGTCTGCCTAATGTGGCTGTTTGTAAAGAGAGAACCTCCATCCTCTCTGCAGCCACCCTTGAAGCATGGGAATACTGTGATGAGGTCCCCCCTGAGCTTTTTCTTCTCCAGAGAGAAAAGACCCAACGTCTTCAAGCTTTTCTCATAGGGCAGGTTCTCCAGCCTTTTGATCATCTTTGTGGCCCTCCTTTGGACCCTCTCCAGTCTGTTCATGTTTTTCTTTAATTATGGGGACCAGAACTAGACACAGCACTCCAGGTGTGGCCTGACAAGCACTGAGTAGAGTGGGATGACCACATCTCTATCTCTACTAGCAATGCCCCTGTGAATTCAGCCCAGGATTCAACTTGCCTTTGCCACTGCATCAGCTCCCAGCTGGCTCCTGTTGAGGCTGTTGTCTACCAGGAGCCCCAGATCCCTCTTGGCAAGGCTGTTCCCCAGCCACACAGCTCCCAGCCTGTGCTGGGATCTTGGGTTGTGTCCTCCCAGCTGCAGGACTTTGCACTTGTCTTCATTAATCCTTATTTGGTTCTTGCTAGCCTACTCTTCCAGCCTGTCCAGATCTCTCTGTAAGACAGTTCTCCCTTTTGATGTGTCCACCTCACCATCCACTTTGATGTCATTAACAGACTTCAATCTCATCATCCAGGTCATTTCTGAAGATGTTGAACAGTGTGGGGTCCGGTATCAATCCCTGAGAGTCCCAGTTTATGACAGGCTGCCAGCTGGAGTCAAAACCCTCTGAGCACAGAATCGCAGAATCACAGAATCCCAGAATCGCCTGGATTGGAAAAGTCCTTTGAGATCATCGAGTCCAACCATTAACCCAACACTGACAAGTCCCCAGCTAAACCATGTCCCTCAGCACTATGTCTACACGACTTCAATCCCTCCAGGGATGGGGACTCCACCACTACCCTGGGCAACCCCTGCCAATGCCTCAGAACCCTTTCAGTGAAGAAATTCTTCCTCACATCCAATCTCAACTGCCCTTGGTGCAACTTGAGGCCATTTCCTCTTATCCTATCAAGAAACTGGTGGTAATAAATTAGACATGTCCAGGAATGTCTGTGGCACCGAGGCCATGCAGCACAGGACAGACTAGCTCTGTGTCACCACTGGGATCAGTCCCAGACACATCCAAACGCCTGAGCCATGCCTGGGAGCTGTGTTGCAGTGAAAACACGAGCAAACTGTGTGACAGACATAAAGGTAACACCTTAACGGCATTGAACAGCCCCTGGCATGGTGTCAGTGAAGGTGTCACCAGGTTGGTCACTGCTAATACACAGCTGGATGACCAGCGGGCTCATTACTCAGATGGAGCTCCAGGCAAAACCTTCGTGGGCACAAAGCGGCTGTGAAACATCCCTTTAATCCCTTGTCATGAGTTTTTGAGGTTCTCCTGTTGCTCATGGTGATGGTCATGAGAGTGGCTGGGGTGGCATTGGGACAGATGTGGAGAGGGGACAGTGAAGGACATCTCTCTGTGCAGCTCCCCCCAGTCCAGGAGACGTATGGAGGAAAAAGAAAGCGGGGTGTAAAGGTGGAGGGTGGAGCAGCAGCAGCTTCAAACCCAACGCTGCCCAGAAAAGATGCAGCAGAGAGAAACCCACGGGTTGTATTGCTTCTGGTCTCGTCTCCAGGAGGCCTCATCCCTAGCACCTATTTATTAGCAGATAAACAGAGGCAGGGCCTCTGGAGCAGTTTGTCTCCAAGCAGGGAGACGCTGGAGGACTCTGCCCAGACTGTCACAGCTGTCCATGGCAGAAATCCTCTTTCCTTCTATACCTCAGCTCCAGGGAGCAGCCAGCAAGGATGTGTGTCACCAGCGCTGCTGGGCTGCTACCTGTCCCTCCTCCCATGGCTCAGCTGGGGTGGACGTACTGACCCTCCTTAGTGACCCGCTCAGCTGTGACACTACACTGAAGTGCGCTGTTCCTGGACCTTCTCATCCTGGCAGGATCATCCTTCACCTGGGGTCGCAGATGTTGCCTCTAGCAATGGAGAAAAGCAAAGAAAAAACTGGGAGGACCAGGGTCTGATAATGATGGGTACTGAAGTCTCTGGTGCCAAGTTTCCACCAGGCTCCCATGTTGAAGGTGTTCTTGCTTGCAGTAACAAGTTTGTGGGTGGTCCTGTGGCTGACAGCCTGCAGCTCTGTTCTATAAGCCAGCTTTTTGGCCAAGGTGAGCCTCTTCTGCAAACATGGGGACAGGTCTACATGTCTGCCTGGCACAACATGGCTTCAATTCAGGAATCCCACAGCCAGCTCTGGGCAATGACAGTGCCAGCAGGCACGTTCAGATGTTGGAAGAGTAATAGCTGCATTATCAGGGGCAAATTAGATCCCCTTTGGCCAAGATGCTGGAGTTATTTTTGGTGGACTGGAGATGACCTGTTCTTCAGAGCCAACTTGGCAGCCCTGCATTGCCTACAGGCAGAGCTTGTGACACCTGGAAGCCTCCAAGGGGAATGTGGAGATGAAGCCAAGTGTGTCAGCAAGGTGGTCCTGGTCTTCTCAGCAGTCTCCCCTTCTGCGGCATCCTGGGCCCGTCTCCTGGAGAAACCTTTATCTATACCTGGGGTAAACCTCACTCTTCTGCAGCCCAAGGTGGGAAGGTTAGGCTGCCCACTGAGCAAAGACCTTCAAGCAGAGCCACATGTTTTAGCTGTGCACTCGATGATACAATAGAAAATGCCTCTGAAGTCCCAGCCCTCTGGAGCATTTCCTTAGCTCACTGGAATTTCCGTTTATTTCTTCCTCTCCCAGGCTCTTACCGAAAACTGGTGTCACCACATGTGTCTCCTCGGCAGGCTCCGGAGTCTGGCCAGCTCTCTTGGTCCCCTTCTCAGGTCTCTCACCCATGTGCTGGACATTTGCAGGGAGCAAGCTCCCCAGGGGTGTCAGCTTCGGCTCACCCCTTGATTAATCACTGAAGGCAGCTCTGCCAATCAAGGAAAGATATACAAGGCAGGCAGGAAGCTCTTGTTTTCACAGGAGTGCCTCAAACACATGCACACAGTAGGAAAAGCAAACATTCCAGGCATACCAAGGGATCCATGGGATAAAAATTCCCCAAACAGCCCAGATTAAGATACTTAGTGGCACATGGAAACACTAAAACCTGGACTCAAGGATTTAATTGTCTTATTTAGCAGAGAGCCCCGAGTGCTGCATGGAACAACTTCAGTGCATGGGAACAGCCACCCCGAGGGGGCAGGGAGAGGGTCAGCGGCCATGTCCTCCCTACAATAAAGGTCAGGGCTGGCCCCCACCCCTCTGGCAGCTCCAAATGGTCACCAGAGCCTTCTGGCAGAGTCTAATGTGAGTTTTCCTTTGGAAACTATCAGCCCTGCTCCTTAGCAAGTCAGGCCGGGGCCACTCTGAATCAATGCAACGTTTAATCTGAGCCTGAGCTGCTGTTCCGGCTTTGATCACCAAGATCCCTGGCCTGAGAGCAGAGGTTGTCATAGAATCGTTTGCTTGGAAAAGACCTTTGAGATCATCGAGTCCAACCATATCTGTCCACTATTAAACCATATCTCTGAGCACCTCATCCACCTGTCTTTTAAATCCCTCCAGAGATGGGGACTCCACCACTGCCCTGGGCAACCCCTTCCAATGCCTCAGAACCCTTTCATCAAAGAAATTCTTCCTCACATCCCATCTCAACTGCCCTTGGTGCAACTTGAGGCCATTTCCTCTTGTCCTGTCACTTGTTCCTTGGTTGAACAGACCCACCCCCACCTCCCTACACCCTCCTTTCAGGGAGCTGGAGAGAGCCACAAGGTCTCCCCTCAGCCTCCTTTTCTCCAGGATCAACAACCCCAGTTCCCTCAGCCGTGAACTCATCACACTTGTGCTCCAGACCCTTCCCCAGCTCCGTTGCCCTTCTCTGGACACACTCCAGCACCTCCATGTCCTTCTTGGAGTGAGGGGCCCAACACTGAATCCAGCACTCGAGGTGCAGTCTCACCAGTGCTCAGGACAGGGGGAAGAGAACTTCCCTGGTCCCACTGGCCACACTCTTGCTGATCCAGGCCAGGATGCTGTTGGCCTTCTTGGCTACCTGGGCACTCTGCTGACTCATGTTCAGCCACTGTCCATCAACACCCCAGATCCCTCTCTGCCGAGCAGCTCTCCAGCCACTCCTCCCCATCCCTGTAGAACTGCATGGGGTTGTTGTGACCCAAGTACAGGACCCAGAACTTGGCCTTGTTGAACCTCATACAGTTGGTCACAGCCCAGTTCATGCTGGGTCAGTACCTGTTACCTCCTGTCCTACCCTAAAGCTCTCCGAAGTGAGTGGAAACACTTCCATCCTCTCTGGTCCCAAATGCCAACCCAGGAGATATGGCAATTGCCCCCAGCTACTCACCTCCACTGAAGTACTCCTCAAGCATCATCAGGCTTGAATAAAAAGAGAAACAGGCAGGTTAGAGCAGGTCTGGTCCCACCAGTGGGTTCAGCTGCTTCTACAGAATAACTTGTCTCCTGGGCTGCTTGAGCAGCTCAGTCCCTGGCTGGTCCCCAGCTGTCGCTGTCTGAGAAACAGCCACAATATTTTTCATTTTTGAGTTTTCAAGGTACCATAAGAAAGAGAGGAGGTATACAGTACTTTGGTTTCTTAAAAAAAAATCAGTCCAAATGATGGGCTTCCCCTTTCTCTGATGCTCTTTTGAACTTCTGTTTTTCAATTTGAAACAATTTTTTGAGGGAGTTCACTTTCTGGCTCTATTTCCCAGAACTTGCTCATTTGTCAAGTTTTCTGTGCAACAAATTCACACTCATATGGTCAGTCCTGACTATGTGTTGTAGGATAACCTGGACTCCACACCAGGCTCCTAGTCTCTCAGTGAAGAAGAAGAAGCCCTGCAGGACAGGAAAGCAAGAAGGCTCAGAAATTTTTGTAAGCTGGAAATATTCTCCCCTCTGAAAGGATCAGTGGCCACATAAAGGCTCCTTTTCCATCTTTCTGCAAACCACCCCACGGAAAGTGGAATGTGACCTCGCCTAGTTACATATGGCTTGTCTACTTCTGCTCCGAATCCAGCTGCCAGCACCTTGTCCTGGCAGGAAGCTCCAGCTCCTATTCCCAAAGGGATGGTTTCTGGAAGAGGAGTTGGAGGGGACTGATAAGGAAATAAGTCATCTGCTGAAAGCGAGAGTTAAAGGGAAGCACATGCTTGAGATCATTGAATCACAGGATGGTTTGGGTCAGAAGAGACCTTTAAAGATTATCTAGTCCAAGCCCCCTGACATGGGCAGGGACATACCTCTCTAGGTTGCTCAAAGCTCCATCCAGCCTGACCTTGAACGTTTCCAGGGATGGGGCATCCACAACTCCTCAGGGCAACTTGTTCCAGTGTTTCATCACCCTCACTGTAAATATTTTTTTCTAATTTAAATCTCCCCTTGTCCAGTTTAAAATCATTGCCCCTTGTCCTGTCCTTACGGGCCCTGCTAAAAGTCTCTCTCCATCATTTTATAAGCCCCCTTTAAGTATTGAAAGGCCACTATAAGGTCTCCTCAGAGCCTTTTCTTCTCCAGGCTGAACAACCCCAACTCTCAACCTTTCTTCACAGGAGAGGTGTTCCAGCCCTCAGGTCATTTTTGTGAAGTCCTCTAGACCCACTCTAAAGGTCTTCCTTGTGCCAGGGGCCCTAGAGCTGGGTGCAGTAATTATCTTTCATTTACTGCATTATCCTGCAGTAAAAATCTTCATTTACACACTCACCAAGTCACCTGCCATGCTGTGAGAAGATGCAGACCAGACAGAGCATTTATTCCAAATTGCAGCCCACACTCAGGCATGAGTGAGGCCACCTGCTCTAAAATCTCGCCCCAGCTCCTCTTCTGCAGCCCAAGTATTTACAGAGCTCCCTGTGGCTGCAAGGATGCTCCACAGGATCCAGATGTAGGGGCATGACCTGAATTATTGGGAGTTTGCATCTCAGGACATCCTACCATTACTGCAAGCAGTTTTCATGTGGTCCTCCTCTCTTGACTGCCTCTGTTCATCAGCAGAAGGCAGCAGAGGTCCAGGAGACATTTTGACAGCGAGCTCATGGCTGGAACGTGAAGACATCCTTCAGAAACTGATTTTGTCCTAGTACATAGGGTTGGCTTTCCCAGCAGCATCCTCTTAACATGGCCACAGCCATGCTGAGTGTGCAGTCCCTTCCCAGGAGCCTGCCAGCATCTTCCCTTTCCAGGGCTTCAGTGAGTCCTCCAAGCCTTCACACTTGGCAATTTGCATCTGCGGAGTTCAGCACCTGCTAGAAAAAAAAAAATCTGTCTGCGTTTATGAAGTTTAACATGGCATCACAGGGACACGAGTCATCGTCACCAGCATTGTTTTCATAGGATTTTTGTTTGCCCTCGACCACAGAAGAATGACACAACTCAGTGCACTTCATGACAGCAGCACCTGGCCCACTAGTCACAGTTCCATCTTGTCAGGAAAAGGTAAATTAAAGTTGCACCTCACAGCTAAGGAGCCATCCTGAGGGAGAGTGGCCACTGCATGCACTGCCAAGGCCAGCATCATGCAGGGACCAGAGCATCCATGAATCTGGTGGCCACTGATGAATAGCAATAGAGTGGTGGATCCAGGAAGAAAGTGGTCAAGTATAATTGCTCGCTTGCACTAGAAGGCTCGAGGATAAAGCCCCGGGAGCACCGCGGTCAGGAGACCCAGTGCCAGGTGGACCACTACTGCCACCCACGACAGACACTGGGCAGGCTGGAGGTCCTGCCTAAACACCCTGTGTTCACTCCAAGACTCTCCAAGGTCTTGGAGTGCCATGGGCTCTCGTAGAGGCCTCCAGCACTGGGATACCCACCCTGGGCATCGTTGCTGTCCCCCATGGGACTGGGTGCATTGCTGGGAACACATGGGGGTGGGAGGTGGGGGAATATGAGGGCAGGTGAGACTTCCCATCCTGACCTCAAAATGCAGTTGGAAGACCAGGCCAGGTTGCTGCAGGTGCCCTCTGCCCTGCCTTGCCTTCCTTTCCCTCCCGTCCCCTGCCTTCCCCTTCCACTTACTTTAGGCAATGGTAACCACCTGCCCCGAGGACATGTGAGGATGGAGATGAGAAGGTTCTATGGCCACCACACCACCAGCTGTGTTCAGAGTGAGCACTGGGGACAGGACACACATCTTCTGTTCAAGTGCTTGGGCTCAGGGGTCCAGCTCTCTGGGCTTTGGTGGGAGTGTGGCATCTCACAGCATGACTCCTGTCCCACCATGAGTTGTGTCACCCCAGGAAGAGGATGGTGCAGAGCTAAGATCAGACGTGGGGCAGACACTGCACTGTTAGGCAGCTAGGGCTTGGTGAGATGATGTGTCACCTCCATGCAAGCCCCTGCCATGGCAATGGCGACAGGAAGCTGAGGGACCCCTGCTGCAGACTCAGAGTCCTTCTTGGTCCACAAAGTGGTGGTGATAGTGACACTGAGTGACAAATGACACCACAACAGCATGGAAGGAGGAATGTCTGGGAGGTGTCTGTGGGCAGGTGAGAAGGCAGACATGAATTCAGATCTGCCTTTCTCAGCAGAGTTTGTGCTCTGCAATTTTACATCCTGGGTAAGACTGCTCAGCCTGACGCCTGGGCATGAGATGGAGTCTGCCTCCTGGAGCAGCCATTTTAGGGTGGGAAGCAGGGACAAGCTGCAAGTCCCTCAAAGGAAAGTTACCTCTGCTCCCACAGCACGCTGTTAGACACGGTGTTCACGTGTGCATGAGGTTACCCAGCTGGACATGCAAGTGCTTGGGTGAAATACACCGCACCAGCTACAATGTGCCCTAAACACAGTCCTAAAAGGGCTGTGGGACAGAGATGCCCTTAGAGCTATTCCCGTCCTGAGCAGGAAACTGAAAGGGATAATACAGAGCAAAGCCATGAACTTAACCTTCAGCTATGTAAATTACAGGGAGTGAAAAATACAACCAACGTGAACCAGTATTATAAACGCACCTTAACCACAGGCACCGCATTGTAACGCGTAACCTCGCTGAACTGGGGCAGTGGGAAAGAGCGAGCGAGTTGCAGCTTCACAGCTACCCAGGGTGAAATTTAAGCTATTTTTTTCCAACTGCCTCTGCTGTCACATACAATCTCACTTGATAGAGAGTGACTGTACAAAAATGGGCTGACCAACTAAACACACATGAGTCATAAGGCAGCTATGTTGACAAATTGAATCATATTTAGTGGGATGATACCCAAGGCCAAGAATCGCAAAGATTAGTGAGTGAGCAATGTAAAAGCATCAGCAAATGCGAGCTTCCGAGACTCGCAGTGCTGGTTTAGGAGTGCTGAGCTGCAAACCCACACGCTGAACCCCTGTCTGTAGGCAGTAAGTGAAAGCACAGGCAGCAGCAGCTTTTGTAGGGCACACAGATGACGGGGACCATAGTTGTGGAGCTAACCTGGTCCTTCTTGGTGTTAGAGCAGGGGGTGCAGTGGGAGGAACGGAGAAACAGCTTTTTGGCCAACAGCTTTTTGGTACAGCATGGTGCTACCTGGACATCATCCTGAACACATGGGAAATAAAGAGATTTTAATGCTAGATTAAAAGATTGTAGTAGTTTAACTTGGCTGGCAGCCAAACACCACACAGCTGTTCATACCCCCCCACCCAGGGAACACAGTAGAGAATTGGAGGGGTAAAGGTAAGGAGGCTTGTAGGTTGAGATAAGAACAATTTAATAATAGGAAAAAAATAAAATAGTAATGATTACATATATATATATATATATATATATATATATATATATATACATATATAAATGAGTGATGCACAGTACAATTGCTCACCATCCACCATTAGCAATTCCAGACAAGTGAAAAGGAACCCCAAACCCAAAACCACAATCCCAGAAGAGTGAGCCAGAGCAATCCCCAAGAGAATCCCCAGCTTTCAAGCCAGCCCTCATGAATATACTGACCATGATGGGATATGAGGTGCGATATCTCATTAGCATCTCCAAATGCTAATTTAGCTTATTAATTTAAATATTCATCACCCTCCCTAGAACTTGCACTTGCAGATCAGCAAAACACGAAGTCATTCACATTTCAGAAACAATTGAAAACATGTGGATGTTCTCAGTGTTTCTCTCATAACAAATCCCAGTTGAAACCAAACCACAGTGCTGTTCGAGCTGCTAAAAATAAAATTAACCCTATCCTAACGAAATCAGGACAGTTTATTATGCTTTATATACCTAAAATTAAGTGTACACCTAAAATTAGCAATCATTCCTCTAGCCCCAAAACTAAATTATTCAGTGGTGTTACTTTGTTATCCCACTAACTGGAAACATGCTGCTTTAGTATCCAGGTACGCAAACAACATTGCTTTCACACCAAAGCTGCTCTAAAGGTAGAGACTTGGGGAAACGCACCATTAATGAGCCCAGATTCTGTAATTATCTGCATTCACCATCAGGGATGGCACATAGGTAATTCATGTGTATTTAAATGCTTGGTAACAGGATCCTGGATTTACATGCACCAAATGTCAGAATTTTGAGTCATTACACAGCAATGTACTGAGCTAGAAGCTCAAAGGCATAGTAAAGAACTAAGTCATGAAGTTAAGCTGCATAAATTACAGGGACTGAGAAATGTAACTGATGTAAAAATTTCACTGGAAAGACATGCCAGGAGTTACAACACAGAGCCTCTTGTACATCTAGCTATCCCTTTTTTTTAGGGGAAAAAAAGGAAAAATTTGTCTTATATGTGAGAGGACAAAAAAAAAATAAAAAGCATTTCACATAAGTTGTGACAAGCAATTCCAAGAAGAAATAGTCTGGTGGCATTAATTTAATGAAATTCTAACTTCTTTAAGTATTTTGTTATGGCTGTTTTTAGAAATTGCAATAGTCTTCACACCAAACACCATGTAAAAAAGAATTAGATCATGTCACTGTTCTGACATGCCTGGGACAAAACCTTCAGGCTGCACAGGACACCAGATGGGCACCACAGTCGTGCTGACCCTGCGGTCACACTCAGGTAGTTTTCCAGCACACACAAAGCCATTCACACAGACCTTTTAAAATTATTTAACAGCATTAAAATCACTGTCCTTACACCGTCCTGGTGAGGATAAGGAAGTGGTGTTATCAGGAAGCATAGTAGAGCTTGTTCAAAATAGTGAACATAATTCCCGAGGAAACTTCTCATATTTTTTCTGAACCCTAAGACTTCTGCAGTGGGTTATACCATGGGGTGGAGGAAACTGCAGCTGGGGGGACATGCCTGTTGCAGTAATCCTGTAGCCCCAGGGCTGGGTCCACATCTGTGCTCGGGATGGGGGGTCCCAGGGCAGGAGAGAGCCTCAGCACTCTCCCTGCTCCTGGCACAGGGCTGCTGGATGAGCCCCATGTGTGCCATGTTAACCTTGTGGGCAGGGAAGACACCTTCTCCAAAAGACCATCCTTTCTCCTTTCCTTGTTTGCAGAATATTGTCTGGTGGGTTCAGTGCTCTGGCTTTTTCTCCGCAGATTTAGCCATAGACAGAAACAGCAGAGGTGTTGCAGATGAGTCTTGGTTTCACAGAGGTGAAACCGAGAAAACTCATATCTTTCCTCACCCAGGAATTCAAACAAATGCTCTGTGCTCCTTCCAGCTCTCACCTGCAGGATTCTGCTAAAAAAACACAGGATAGCGAGAGGAGATAAATAGGAGAAGGTGACGGAAGAAGCATCTCCAAAGCTGAATTTCCAGGTCAAGCCCCGCGTAGGGCTGCCATGCCCCCTGCCGGGCTGCTGCCACCTGCACCCTACCTGCAGCCTGCCTGGACCCTGCCCCCAGCACACTTCTGCATTGTGATGGTTCCACTTGGGCAGCACTTGGCTGCAGCCAAATCCAGCCACTCACTCACTCCCACCCAAGGAACAGGGGAAAGAATTGGGGGGCAAGAGGAAGGAGACTCGTAGGGTGAGATAAGAACAATTTAATAATGGAAATAAAAGAAAACTTACAATAATAATGATATTTAAATAGTAATGATGATAATAATAGTGGTAAAATATGCAAATGAGTGATACCCAGTGCCATTGCTCACCACCCACCGACCAAGCTCGGCCCATTCCCTGATAACGATCCTGAAGGAGCGACAATCCCAAACCAAAACCACAATCCCGGAAGAGCGAGAGCCCGAGCGAAAGGCAGAGAGAGCAAGAAAGGAAGAGCCCCTCATGAATGTCCTGCCCATGGGGGATAGGAGATGGAATAGCCCCTTGGCAGAGCCAAATGCCAACTGAGCTGATTCATTTAAATATTCCTCCCCCTTTAGATCTTGCACCTGCAGACGGACAAAACACAAAGTCCTTCACTCCCAGGGACACAAATGCCAACATGGGGATGTTCTCAGCGTTTCTCTCCTAACAAATCCCAGCTGAACCCAAACCCCAGTGCTGTTGTGGCTGCTGAACAGAAACCAGCTCTGTCCCAGCTCAAACCAGGACATGTATCCAGGGCTCAGGCATCAAAGCTCTGTAGCCTAAGCGGAGCAGTAATTAAGTTCCGAAAGTTCTGAGGAAGGTGGTTTTAATTAAACCAGACAGCATTCTCACTTGGCCGGTGTGAAAAGCTAACGGGACCTCCTTTGACAAGGGTTGTCCCCAGCCATTTGATCTTTCCGTTTTGCCTTCTTTAGGCCTAAAAATGATAATTTTCACTCCTCCCGTGGAAAAGTCTCTCCAGGATGTGGCTGCAGCAACACCTGCACCTTCCCCTCCTCATTTTCACCCCAGGGTTATAAACGATGGGGAAGTGCCATACTAAAAAGCTCTCTTTTAGGGCGAGGGGTTGCCCCAGCAGCTAGCCCCCCCCACCGGGAGCCAGCTAGCTCGGCAGCAGTGGGCGAAGCCGGGCCACCGGGTGGGCTTCCAGAGGCTGGCGGTTGCGTTCCATCCCTGCTTGGGTTACCATGGCAAGACGCCGAACCCCACCGCGTCCCTGGCAATCGAGCTTCAGCCATGGCTCAGCCGGCCGCAGCTGCGAGAGCGGCGTGGAGGAGGGGCGTGAAGCACGGGTTGGTGCAGGAGGGCAGGGCTTGGTAAGCCCGGGCTTTGCCTTCTCTCAGCGTCTACGGCGAGAGGGAGCAGGAGGGGGCGGGCAGGTGCCGGCGGTGCTGCTCGCTCTCGCCTGGTGGTGTCCCGCAGAACGCGGAAAGACTTCACCCCGAGGGGAGAGGGGGCTTCACCCTGCAGCGGGGCTTCACCCCGAGGGGAGAGGGGGCTTCACCCTGCAGCGGGGCTTCACCCCGAGGGGAGAGGGGGCTTCACCCTGCAGCGGGGCTTCACCCCGAGGGGAGAGGGGAATTCTCCCTCAGACGGGGCTTCTCCCTGAGGGGTCTCCTCCTTGAGAAGAAGCTTCTCCCCTAGTGAGGGGAGGCTTCACCCCGAGGGGAAAACGGGCTTCTGCCTGAGGGCAGGGAAAGCTCCTCCTTGAGGCGGGGCCTCTCCTTGAGGCGGGGCCTCTCCCTGAGGCGGGAGGGGGCTTTCACTGAGGGCAGGCTGACTTCTCCCTGAGAGGAGACCGGCTGCCCCGCGCTAGCACGGCCAGGGTGGACTCTACAGCGCCGGCCCAGCCCATTTCCAGAGCCCGACTCGTTGTCTCTCTGACTGGGGAAGCCCCTTACCCAGAGGCGGGCGGGCAGATTGGCCGTTAAGGTAGCGGCAAGATGGCGCCGCGCATGCGCGCGCCATGGTTTGTTTCCCCTTCCCTCCCGCTTCTCAGGGGCAGGGGACGGTCGCCAGGACAACGGCGGCGGGAGCCAATGGGAGAGCTATCCTGCGCGCGAGGCGGGGCGGACGTCGCGCGGGATGGGCGCACTTCCGCCGCGGCGCCGGGGCCTATGTACCAATGGCTGCTGGGGGCCCTCGGCGCCCTCTTCGCCGCCGCCCGCCGCCCCGCGCCGCCCCCGGCCCCGCCGCCGCGCAAGAGGCCGCTCCCCAGGTCAGCGAGCCGCCCCGCCGCCTCCCGGGGGCCTCGCCCCGTCACCAGTTCCCGCCACCTCCCGGGGGCCTCGCCCCGTCACCAGTCCCCGCCGTCTCCCGGGGTGGGGCCTGCGGGACCCCCGGGCCCCGCTGGCCAGGGGCGCCTCGGCCGCCTCTCCTCGGCCTGAGGACTTGGAGTCGAGGACAGGAGCGGTGTCAGTCGCTCTGCTGCATCGTGAGCTCGCGTGCAGCGTGGTGTCTTGCTCTGGGGTTCCCTGCGCTCCGGCTGCCTGCCCCCGGCGCTGGGCCCGGCCTCTGGACGCCCTCCTCCGGGGCGGTGGGTTCCCCGGAGCTCCCTGCCATCCACCGCCCTCTCCCGCTAGAGCACGGGACCGGGAAAGCAGAGGAGGCTGCAGCCCTGCTCTCCCGGCTGTTTGCCTCTGTGGCCGGCCGTGGCTCACGCTGTGTCAGGTCACTGCTCACGGTCCCTGTTGTTCACCTGTGATGCTGAGATGATTGTGGCTTCCAGATGTTCCCAATAAGTCTATTGGCAAACCCATCTCCTCATTTGCTTTCCATCTGCACACTGAGGGTTTGAAAAAAAGGGGTGGAAATTTGGAGTATTGTGTGTTGAAGGAGCAGAGTACAGTGTATATACATATAAGAATATATTGGATGGAGGAAAATCATGGCATGGGGATGTTGGATGTATGTGGAGTGGAAGAAAAGGGGAATGCCTTCTCAGGCATTAAATATTACTGGTGCCCCAGAGCTCCCAGTGACAGATGGATAAGCCATTTCCATGCCTGTCACTTCTGTCTGTCTGAAGAGAGGGAACATATAAATTACATGCCTTGTTTTGGGGAGTATAGTTGCTCCCCCTGGGAGAAACTATTGCTGCAGGAGGCTCTGCTTAGTGTCTCATGTTCCAGAGTGAATGAGAAAAGTCTGTCTTGTGGAAAGTGCCCCTTGTCACACAACTAGTCGTTCCTGGCTGCTGTGCAGAGTGCAATCGCAAACTGAGGAATGCACCTTTGTAGACGCTGCAGGCTGTCAGTTCATGGTCTGACCAGGAGACCCAGCTTTCCTAAGACATCACTGGGAATGACAGACAAAGCAGTTAGGATGAAATTCCAAGTCAAACTGCGTTAGGTGGCTTCAGAAGCTGTCCTGCTGAAAGTAACCTTTCAAACTGTGTTCAGTGAGATGGGCTGTAAAATGGCAAAGGTGTTCCCAGTTCCCCTGTGTGAGTCTCTTCAAGGAAATCTAAACCACAGAGTGATTGTTATTTCTGCCACTTGAAGTGTTCCCATGGTAGAAAGATGAAAAATTCTGGGTATGGGTGGTGAAGCAAGTGGGAAAAGTAGGTAAACTCTTTTAGCTACTCTTACGCTGCACCACTGAAGTGCAGTGTGCAGGTTTTTTGGGGGGAGGGGGAAAACCTGTGAAAACTTGAGGTTTTTTACAAATTGAAATTAGAAATCTTAATGAACTGTCCTCAGTGCTTGTGAGGGAGCAAGTTTTGAAAAGAAGAGGGCCCGAGGGTACATGGGTGTCTGCAGAGTTATGAGTTTTCCTAATACCTTATTTTTTTCCTGTCATTGCTAAGAAGGCAAGTAAAATGCTGGGCATAAATCGGTGCTGTCTTCTCTAGAGCATGGAGGAGGACATGAATGGATCTTTACATGGAGAGTGGTCTCAAATTGCTTGTATTTTCTGGCCCATTTTTTCAGCGTGTTTCAAATATTACTCAATGCCCTGTGCACTTACCTGTTTCTCCCAGGGCCTTGACAAAACCCCAGCTGCAATGACACAGTTTAACCTTCTCGCAGGGTTGCGTATTCCCGTCAGAGACAGAAGCAGCTAAGCATAGATTTGGGTTTTTTTCCTTGCCTTTTGCCCATCCGTGTTCCCTGGCCATGCAGGGAAAGATCAAAGATTTCCCAGTTTATTTCTGAATTACCAAGAGAGCATTCATCTTTTCTTGTAATAAAACTTAATTCTAAACCTCCAAGTGACTGGTAAAGTAAAAAGGTGCAAAACAACACTCTCCTAGGCGTTGGGTGCTCTGCTAAACCTGGAAACAGAGGCACTTCTGCTGAAAAACAGTTGTTGTAACCTCAGTCAAGTATTCAAACTGTGTTTATCTCAGAACGTAGCCTTGAGGAGGTTGAATTGTGGTTGAGGTTGATCTGCAGAAGACTAATGCTGGGAAGTTTTCACTGAAGAGCACCTCAGAATTAGCTCTTGCTAAAAATTGAGCAGAAGGAAACAAATATTTTGTCTTCTTCAGTTTTACCTTCTGAAATGTCAAATATGCTGACGAAGAATGTGTTTTTATAGGAATGTGTTTGCCTTTAACGTTTACCCCACAATGTTTTCTGCCTGACTTAATAGCATAGTAATAACAAATAGTCTTTATATTGTATGAAAAGTGCCTTTAAGGATGTCACTTATTTTTTTGTGCTCCTGATACAGACAGAAGACGGTCCAGAAGATAGCATACCAGCAAGGTTTGGGAGCATAACAGTTTAAAATAAATTATTTTGTGTAAGAAGAATCAAGTAATTCTTCAAAGAATCCTTGCTGTCTGATATGTCATTTTTGGAGGCAAATAGTAAAAAAAAAAACCCAAAAAACCCCAAAACCAACCAACCAAACAAAAAAACCCAAACCAAAACCACCCAGGAATAACCTTTGCTCTCTGTTCCCAAAATGAAAAATGGTACTAGATTTTATCACTGTTATCAGCTGATATAATATTGGACTTAGGCTTCATAAGAGAGGGTGCAGCTAAGAATTATTTCAGGAATTAGCTCATGAGCACTGATTTAGCAGTAAGCTATTTAAGTGGGTGTATGCTGGAGTTGCTTTCCCACCTTTTATTTCCTGTCCTGCTTTGACTTTTCTTTGCATCTCAGCATCGTGACTTATGCATTTAGATGGCTTCGTCATCTCTGGTATGCTGCTTTCCTTGAGGAAAGAGGCAAGCTTTGCATATTAACTAATAGTTTTTTGGTTATAGGAACAAGTCTAAAACATTAGGAAGTGTTAACGCAGTGAGAAAAAGAGGCTTAATCTGCTTTAGTGGGATTGTGTGGGAGAGGTGGGGGGTGTGTGTGTCTGAGATGTTCCCTGTGGCGCTTGGAGGGGAAGGCCTTTGGGATATGAAAACTAACTTGGGAAGTTTGGGCCCCGTGAAGGGAAGTCAGCCAGTTAGAATCTTTACCCTGATTGCAAAACACTGTTCTGTGTGTTCTTTCCTCAGCCTTCAGCCACCTGTGGAAGATCCTGACCAGACTCGAGCAAAAAAGCGCAAGTCAGGTATTGCACATTACAGAAGTATTTAACGTGCCTGATTTTTATTAGGTTTCATGTCCACTAGAAAACAGGCTTTTTTACTTCAGCTTTGTTTCTGAAACCGTGACTTTTCAAGCTGTTCTTTCCTTGTGGCCACCTGTGTAGCCAGTGGCTTAAGGGTGTATCTATAATTATGTTATCTGTGTTGGCTGTGGCAGGGCACAGTACTTTGACTGCCAGCCAGAGATATCCCAGGTATCTCTGGCGGTGAGCCCACGCATGTCAGCAGAAAGAGTATTTTAAATCAAAGCTGTGTGCTCCCTCCGGTCTATGTTCAAAGTGTACCTCTGTCAGTTCAAAATACCTGTATGTCTTAGGAGAAATCCCTCAGAATCTGGGGTGTTGAGGAAGGTAACTTTAAACTGATGGCCAACAGAGAAAAATGGTGTTTCTATGAGCTAGTGAGTTTGGTGGGGGCATAAAAAAAGCTGAATTGAAAACAGAAGAGTCACTTTGGTCTGAATCTGGAAATTCTGGCGTGCATTTTGAAAAGGTAGAGGAAGGGTGAGTAAAGTAGGGTGGAGATGCAGCAGAGGCTAGGCATAGGAGAGAACAGCAGGGTAGAGAAGTGCTCTCTTCAGCGAGGCCTTCTCCAGCACCCCCACCACAAAGTGTTTAAGGGTAAAATTGTGCAGCTGCCTGCAGCTGTGTCAGTGCCTCTGGCTGCGAGCAGCATTGGTCATGATTTGAGATGGACATTTCCTCTTTTCTATCTTGCTGGTAAAGAGGGAGAAACGATGCTCTTTAAGCTGTGCAACATTTCCTAGCACAAGTTCTACAGGGAGACATGGAGCTTTGTAGTTACTGCTGGATGAACAGTGCTGCCCCTTATTTAATGATAGGGGCTGTGGAACTGTTAGTGTGCTTTTGAGGCTTAAGAGCATAAAACAATTGAAAAATATGTCAAATTGACACCTTGCTCCCCTATCCCTCCTCCTTTTAGCAACATTACCAACTCTTGGTAGGAACAATTCCCACATCTGGTAGGCCAGATCTGCTTCTAAGTACATGGTACCATCTATGTCCTTGTCTGCTAAAATGTCATTCTCTTCAAACAAATGCTGTTGTCTAAAATGATTTAATGTCTAACACAGCCCATTTTTAGACAGCCCTGGCTTGTCAGTGTTTGAAAATACTGTCTGAGGGCTTGCATGTCACTGCTGCTTTAATACTGGAAAGAACAGGCTTCGGTAGCTTTAGTTTCTAGACCTCATTGAAGAGCTTTTCTCAACTAGAGTGACACATAATAAACTGCAAGAGTATGTGCATGTGAGGAGGATAAATTGCACCCTGTACTGCTTCTCCAGAAACAGGGAATGTTCCCAAAAGCAGGGTGTTTTTAGCTCCGGCTCTGAAGGACTGCTCGGTGTGCCAGCTAATACCAAAATCACCACTGACTGCTGTTGGCAGAAGGGTGTGTAACTTGAAATGAGTTACAGTGCTTTAGGTGGGATCAAGGAGATGGGCATTAATGCAAATGGAAATCCTAATTCTTTTTAAAATCATGTTCTTATGCGGCCCGTCTTTGGTTTTTTTTTAGATTACACCATCTCTGGGGGTAAAGAGGAAGCTGAAGAAGTTTCTGCTGTGGTGAAGTTGCCAGCCAAGGCAACAAGTGAATGCCAGAAGGCTTCAGTCAGCAATGCCACTTCATTCGCAGAGTCTGCAGAAAAGGTGAGCAAGGATTTTGAAAGCAGATAGAAGCTGTGCAAGATGAAAAAGGAAGCTTCTCTCCCTAATTAGCATCTTGAAATTGAGCCTGCTCTGAGCCTGTACAGCCGTAGGTGGTTCTTGGCCATTTATAGCAGGCAGCCCTTGCATGCTGGGTTTGCCTTACTCAGGTTTGCCTGCTCTGCTCTAGAACTTGCAGCTGAGGAAGGAGCAAAACATTTTGTCTTGCAGATACTTTACAGTTGTTTGAGTTTATAGTTTTAGTCTGTTTGTAAACTGTTACTCTTTTTCCCAAACTTGTAGTTAAGGAGTCAAAATACATTACAGTAAAAGAAAAACTGCATACTGCCTCTGGATAAGCCTCCTTCTGCTAGATTCATTATGCAGGAGAGGATTCTTGTAGGACTTTGTCTCTGTCAAAATGAGTCATGAGCTGCTTGACTCCCTAGTTTGGTTCAAAGGTGTAGTGTTATTTTTCTTACTGCCTCGTAAGATAAGAGGAATGAGAAACTGTCGTGCTCTAATTATTCATTCCCAAGAGAGTCATTAATTCTTATTTGTGCAAAATACATTTTTCAAGGGCTAAAATATCACGTTTGGGAATGTTTAGGAGCTGACTGAGAACTCAGTGATAAGCTTGTATTGTTTTAGTCGCTGCATGAATGAGAGCTGTATTAAAAAACTAAAGTGTTCTTGTCAGAGATCCTGCAAAGATTTGCATTCTGCTGCAATCTGAGCCAGCAAGTCATGGTCTCCAAGTCATAATAGAGCTGACTAAATTTCAGGAAGTTTGTTTGCTTGGATTCACATTCAGGTTATACTCACTTTGGTACTTTTTTTTGTTTTTGTTTAAGACTCAGTCCATTTCTTCTGGCCCTTCATCTCAAAGACCAACAAATTCTAGACTAGGAGCAGAAATGCTACAAATTGGTAAGGCTGATGTCAAGTTATGAACTTGTTCCTTTTTCATCCTGCCTTGTGTACTGTGAACTCCACCCCTAGGCTTACGTACAGATTATTAAAGGCATAATATCTAGGTAGCATCTCGGAATACTTGACTACAAATTCTGTTTCTTCCCTGCATCCTTGCGTTACTTCTGGACTGGAGCCAGGCATTTATCTGGTCATCTCAGTACAAGAGCTGCCTTGGATGCAGTCCTTCTGTTGTGATACATCCACTCTTAGCTTGCCAGAAGTCAATTGTTTTAAATACTAGTTTGAGGTAGTAGTTCCCAATAACCCTTTTTTATTTTGGCTTTAGGCTGGCAATACTTTGTGTGCACAGCTTTCTGCAGTTGCCAATATGTAAATCTGAAAATATCCTAAAGTAACTTAACACAAATAATATTATGACATAAGAGAGAATGGAAATAATTTATGTTTGGTGAAGCTCTTTACTGTAAACTCATAAAAATCTTCAGTTTCCTTTCATAGTGACTGATGGCTTATGCTCTTCTCTCGTAGATAAAATGCCTTGTGGAACCAATACTTGCTTGAAAAAGGAAACAATACCTCTTTCTCACAAGACATTTTCATGTCTGAGGTAAAAATCTTTCCATTTTCTTTGATCTCTTCTCTGAAAGGTTTGCTGTCTTTCATTCTTGGAACTTCCTCTTTGTTGCTCAACATTTGTATCTGTGTCCACACAATATTTTTCCAAGGTATTCTGGAACTCCTCCACCATGCTATTTTTGGGAGGTCTCCAAGTGCTTTTTCTTTTTATTTTTCCTCCAACCAACTTTAAACTTTCTCTTTAAATCCAAGTACTTCATAGACACAAGAGATTAGATAAAGATTAAAGGTCTGTGGTAGGTGGAAATGCTGAACTTGAGAAGAGGCTGAGACCAGGAATGCTTGTGACGACATCCTAAGTAGTTAATTTGACAGGAAAAAATAAGTTGTTGTTTTACAAGAACAAAAAAACCCCAATCTTTTATCAAAAAAGCCTCCATGATGTTTGACATAAAATAAAATAGTTCCTGATCTGATAAAAGGACTAGCCTTTACACTGCATTTGTTTTGAATTTTTGTTTGAGGGATGCTGAGGTGGTTCGTACATTTACCTGGGAGTCAGAAATAACTGGAAGGAAGGAAGGAAGGAATGGGTCATAATGAGATTTTTGCCTTCCAGTCTCAAATTGGATTCAAAGTCTTGTGCATGCCACAGCTTGGAGGTGCTGTGGTGACCAAGTTACAAAGTCCAATTGGAGGCCAGTCACTAGTGGTGTACCCGAGGGATCAGTACTGCTGCCAACACTATTTAACATCTTCATTAATGACCTGAGTGATGGGACAGAGGGCACCTTCAACAAGTTTACAGGTGATACCAGACTGGGAGGAGTGGCTGATGCACCCGATGGGTGTGCTGCCAGAGGGACCTGGACAGGCTGGATTGCTGGGCAGAGAGTTCATGAAGTTCCACAAGCAGAAATGCAAAGCCCTGCACGTGGGGAGAAACAGCTCCATGCAGCAGTAGATGGCTGGGGACTGACCAGCTGGAAAGAAGCTCTGTGGAGAAGGAGGTCCTCATGGGCAACAAGCTGTCCATGAACTGGTGACACATCCTCATGGCAAAGGCCAACAGCATTAGGAACGGGCTGTGTTAGGAATGGTATTGCAAACTGGTTGAGGGAGATCATCCTTCCTTTCTTCTGAGGCTACCTTTGAAGTGCCGTGTCCAGTGCTGGGCTCCTCCGCACCAGGAAGATGTGGACTTACTGGAGTGAGCCCAGCAAAGAGCCATGAAGGTGATTAAGGGAGTGAAGCATCTTTCATACGATGAGAGGCTGAGAATGCTGGGACTGTTCAGCCTGGAGGAGAGAAAGCTCAGAGGAATTTCATCAATGAGTATAAAGATCTGAAGGGAGGCAGCAAAGAGGAGGGAGCCAGAGTCTTCTCAGTGGTGCCTGCTGACAGGACGAGAGGCAATGGGTGCAAATTGAAAGCCAGAAAATTCCATCTGAACATCAGGAACCCCTTTTTTACTCTGAGGGTGGTCAGACACTGGCACAGGTTGCCTTAGAGAGGTTGTGGAGTCTCTGTCCTTGAAATGTTAAAAATCTTCAGGTTCTGGACAACCAGCAGGTTGCGGGAGGTTCTCCTCCCCCTCCACTCAGCCCTGGTGAGGCCCCACCTGGAGTATTGTGTCCAGTTCTGGGCCACCCAGTACAGGAAGGACATGGAACTCCTGGAGTGTCTCCAGTGAAGGGCGACTAAGACGATTAAAGGACTGGAGCATCTTTAATATGAGGAAAGAGGAGCTGGGCCTGTTCAGCCTGGAGAAAAGATGACTCAGAAGGAATCTGATTAATATTTACAAATATCTACAGGGAGGGCATCTAGAGGACGGGGCCAGACTCTTCTCGTTGACACCCGACAATGGGATGGGAGGCAATGGGCATAAACTGCAGCATAGGAAGTTCCACCTGAACATAAGGAAGAACTTCTTTACTGTGAAGGTGACTGAGCATTGGAACAGGTTGCCCAGAGAGGTTGTGGAATCTCCCTCCCTGGAGATATTCAAAAACCATCTGGACAAAATCCTGGTTCATGTGCTCTGGGAGTCCCTGCTTGGGCAGGGGGGTTGGACTAGAGGACCTTCAGAAGTCCCTTCCAACCTCAACCATTCTGTGATTCTGTGGTGACCCTATTTGAGTAGGGGTTTGGACCAGATGATCTCCAAAGGTCTCTGCCAGAATGATTCCGTGAGGAAAGCAGCTGCTACACACTGGTGCCAATGCCCTAGCTTTTAGAAGAGCTGAGGGTTGGATGGTTTGAATAACACGCCTGCATGTTTCTTTGGTCTTCTGTATTGCTTGGACTCCCATGAACCTTACACATGCCTCTGAGCGCAGTTGTGACATGCAGATCAAACAAGAGTGCATATTCAAGGTGTTGTTCTAGTTTTCACTTTTACTTTCCCACTAGCCAGTTGAAGACAGCAGGTCTTCATCTGAAAGTCATAAACATCTCGTGTCTGTCTCCATCATCATCATCATCATCAGTGTACGTGCTTTACAAAAGCATGTACTAAAGTTAGTGGTGGAGCTTGAATGAGGAGGTGCATGTTTGAATGTTCTCTTGATACTATTTCTTTTGCCGTTGATGTTTGTAGCTCAAGCAAGAATGGCAAACAACAGATCAAACCTGCTCCAAGCAGCATCTTAACACTGAGGCCACCCATTAAGGAGCGCGCTGTGCCAGAATCCACACCTTCAGAAGTCAGCAGAACGGGGAGGCTTTTCTGTACTGCTGAAGAGGTACGCTGCGGGAGAAAGGTGTCTTGAAATGAAACAACTTAGCGGTTATAATGAAGCCGTATGTAGGTGCTGAAGTGGCAGCTTGTAACTGCGCAGTGGGTGTGGTTAATGAAGTTGAAGGAATGCTTCTGGAAAATCAGTGTATAGCATTTTATTTGTCTTTACATGCATCAAGTCTTGGATTAGAGGAGTGCTTTATTGCCAAAAGATTGAATTTTAAACCATTTTAATGGAAATGCTGTGTGAGGGGAGGACCCTCCAGCCAGTTTCACTTGGAGGTGTACGGCCATGTCACTAGCTGGATATTTGTTGCAGAGTTTCGCTATTTTGTTCTTAACCTGTCTCCACTGGAATCTTTACATAGCAAATTTAAAAGGATAATTCAGGCAAAAAACCACTCAGATGCTGATAATCCTTCCTTATGGGACTACCTGAGAGGTCTTTCCCTGTCTTTTCTTTCCAATATCTGAAGCAACTATTGGAAAATACCTGATAAACATAGCTTACATGGGAGAAGAACTTACACCCAAGTACTGGAGAAGCAGGCCATGGCAAGCTATGGAGTGTGACTGAGATACCCTGGGGACTCATAATACCCAATCATTATGTATATTGACAAGAATACATATTAGCCTGAATTATTATGCAAGAGGTACACACCACAGCTGAAGAGAAGGGATCCCCATTTGAGGAAACAGTTGCAGAAAGAATTTAACGGTTTATAGAGGGATGCAAATTCCTAGAGTTGGGCTAACACAAAATGAAGGTGTGGGAATTCCTGCTAAAGTAAACTGGAATAATGTGCCAGTGTTTTGGGAACAGCCTGTGCAGTCTGCACTATCTTCAGATTACAAACATTGATTCTAAACCATTTGGTTTTTCCCTCCATTCTGCTAGGATGTTCAACGAGAAGAAAAGATAAAATACAAACAGCTCCTGGAACTGGTAAAGGAAAAATACCCTAGAAGCCGTCCTAACCCACCAGCGACAAGCTTCCACAAGTAATTATGGGACAAAATAACCATTAACTTTTTGGTGGTAACTTTGTAGCTATTGTACATGGATGTGGAGGGAAATTAGTCTTTCCTACTCTCAGGGTTCTGAACGGTGTCCAGGGCAAAATAGTTTTTAAAAGACCATCACCTCCCTTCAGCTGCCTGCAATGAAGCATGAATATTCTCTGAATGTACAGTCTAAGGGAGAAGATTCGTTTGTTGATATGGATGTGTTTCTCTTCCTGAAAATCCTTTCTTGTCTCTGCATTAAGAAAGGTAGTATCTAGTTCTAGTGCTGGCAGAGTAACTTATTATGTAAAAATCCAGAACACTGGTTATTCTGTAGCACCATTAAAAAGAATTTATCTTCCTCTTGTTTGCAGCTGATGAGTTTTTATTTGATCAGGAATCTTGTTTTATCTGAGAATGAGAAACTTAAGGTAAACACAGGGAATGCCAGAATTTCCTCTGTTCCTTTCCACCCCCTCCAGCCCTTCTCTCAAAAATTACAGGAAGTTTTCTCTTTGCAGTACACTTGTGTGTAATTCTGATTCATATATTACCAGTGATGAGTATATTTGGTATCTTATAGCTGTGTCAAGAGATTGCACAAAGCTAACACCACGAGTAAAAACCACAAAATATAATAGAAGCCATTGTCTTAGTGGAATAATTACACTTCAAGCTGTGCAGAAGGGACTTCATTCTTGTAAAACAGTGATGGTGCTGAAGTTCCAGCAAGTCTTTCTGTGCAGTAAAGTGGTAGAAAAAGCCACGTTTTCTTGCAGTTTCCTTTAAATGCTGTGAAATATGGATTGTTAGCAAGGCTTTGAAAAATCCCAATCTCCACTCAGTGGTTCACAGCTAGAAAACATGTAGACGACTTCCAAAGACCATATCGTTTAAACAGTCTAATGCATGAAAATGATATGGAAAACAGTATCTCATGTAATTTTAGGTGCACTGACTATAGCATTTTAGAGCAAGTCAGGACTCTGCTTTCAACATCTAATCTCCCAGTCATTGATTATTGTGGTTTGACTCATATCTTGGAGCAGACTTGGAGCATGTGAAACAGATTCCTTTTGGATGAAGCTAAACCAGAGGGTGTTCCTGTGGAATATGTCTAATGTGCTTCAGCTCCTAATGAGCATGTAGTCCCTGAGGTCAGAGTAGAGCAGGTCTGAAGTAAAATATACCAGAATTATGTATGTTGTGGACATTGCATTCTCAGTGTCTGCATAATCTTTAATAAATAGACTGAAAAGAATTGGTCAGGGATGGTTGTCATGAATACTGTCTTTTCCCATAAAGTACAGTGGTCTCCTCAGATAAATCCAGATATTTGTAGGATGAGCAAAGAATACTTTTTAAAGAAAACATAAAAAACCCGACTGATTGGCTGGTGAAAAGGTGAAGGAATCAAATTTTGTGATTGATTAGCCTCCTGTGAAATTCTGGAGACTGAAAATTTGACTCCTGTGTCTTCAGTATGCCCAAGCTGAAAGTAGCCATGCTCCTGAGTGCAAACTGCCTCCTCATGAAAACACCCTTTGTATTTTGTTATAAAACCAGTGCAGGAGATGGGATGTTTCTGTCAAGGTATTCAGCAGCCTGGTTTTACTTTATTTCTATTGCTTTAACTGTGGCTTCCAACTCTGATGTAGACAGTGGTGTACGAATAAGCTGTATCCTTTCTAATGAATTGGTATGCACTGATAACAAATACCAGAAGTATAAAAATTGTGATTCTTCTCTTGTTTTTTCCTGCACCAAAGTGTTCAAGTGAAAGAACCAGTGAAGGCTGTGAGTCACCTGGAAGAACAAAAATATGGACAAGATGTCCATCCATGTATGACACTAAGGACCAGTGAGTATCCCCATGATTCATATCTGTTCCACTTTGTAGGTAGATTTTAAATCAGAATAGGACATTTCCTTGAGTCTCAAAGGTATAGATTATGCTAAAAAGATTTGTCAGTGCTAGTGTGTCATTAATATGTTGTCTGTTTATAAGGAAATTAAATCAGCCAACGTGTTTATGCTCGTACAGTTTATGTCAGCTCTTAGAATGTAATGAGCTGTGTCTGGAAAGAAAGGGGGTTTATGGTTAAAACCATAACTAGTTATTGGCTAAAATGACTTTAAGGCTTTTGTTGAAGTGAAAAAGTTTGTTTAAAATTGTACTTGAGACACATTTCTGTACTGGTGATGTTTGTAGCTGCGGACGTAACTATGTGCTATGCAGGAGAACTTTGTAGTATCTGGCTGTTTGGACTTCTGGGTGGTGATACATTACTGTGCACCCTCCAATGCCTGTTACTTAACTCAGAGTTGGGGTTGTGTGTTACTCTTTAATCTCTTTTTAATGTTATACGTGACTATTTCTATGATAGCAGAGCTTTGACACCAAGCAAGCTAATTGCACAGTACCACTATTCACATCGAGTTAGCTTCTTTTGTAGATCTTCTTTAGCAAGTTGAAGGAACGTAACTCCTGAAGGTGCCCTTAGTTGTCTTCTGCAGAGTGGGCTAGTTAAACTGGTTTGCTGACAAGCTATTTTCTTTTGTACCAGCAGTCTGTTATAACAATGTGCTTGTGTGTATACATTATCATTGTCTCAGTCTTTTTTTTTTTTTCCCTGTTCATTACTTAAATATTTTTTCATTGATTCTTTTTACATATCTGTGACTTTATTATGCAATCCTTTGAGTTTTGAAATTAGTTCTCTGTAGGTGCTAGAATTTGAGGAAACCTTGTTTTGTTGTGGAAGATAAGTTATTCTTCTGAGCTTGGAGGAATATCTGGTTTTGCAAAAATCACTCGTTTAATTGTGTGCAATCTAGAATTTAAAACTTAATAAATGCTCTGCTTCAGTTCTCATACACTTGCACAGGATATTCAAAGTTCAAACTGTTTGTGAGACTCCAAACTTCCTAACCATATAGTCATCATTAAAAGAGACCAAGAGCTACATACATCTGATGGTGATAGAAAGTTGACTTCTTGTTTTCATATTACTCTTTTTCTTTGTAGATATCAAACGTGCGGATGTTTGCAGCCTACAGTGGTCTCCAAAAAGTGATAAGATCAGGTAGAGTCTCTTCTTAATCATTATTCTGGTTTCTTTTGGCTCTGCGTGTATGTCTCTCTCAGCCTCCAGTAGTGTCCAGATGACAACAAATCATATTTGTCATCTCAGTGCTGTGGAAGAGGAGCAGCTAGCTTGTGGCTCTGGAACTGCTCGCAAGCTGGTTGCATCTCAAACACAGCTCCTGTGCTGGAGCCGTGCTGTGTGGCAAACTGGGTTGTGCTGGTGTGGTGTTTACTGGGTCCTTTGCTGTGGGAAGAAGGCCAGTGAGAGTAGTGGTCGTACCAATTTGTCCTTTGGATTTTTAGTGAGTGTATTTCTGACAAACTGTTAAGGAGCTAACATTTCATTTCTTTCACATTGAAAGTAGGATCCCAAGCATAAGGATTAGAGAGCTTGCAAAGCCTGGTGGGACCAAGGCAGTTTTTCTGACTGACAGGATGCCTTGGGTTTGAAAATGAGACCAAAAAGGAACGATGCAGTTGGGTTGTCTTCCCGTTTGAGAGGCCAGTGGACCCATTTGTATTGGCTGTCTGAGCTGGCAGGACTATGAGTTCTAATGATATTGTAGATTGGACTAGGGAAGTTCTCTTCCCCCTGTCCTGGGCACTGGTGAGGCTGCACCTCAAGTGCTGGGTTCAATGTTGGGCCCCTCACTCCAAGAAGGACATGGAGGTGCTGGAGCGTGTCCAGAGAAGGGCAACGGAGCTGGGGAAGGGTCTGGAGCACAAGTGTGATGAGTTCACAGCTGAGGGACCTGGAGTTGTTGATCCTGAAGAAAAGGAGGCTGAGGGGAGACCTTGTGGCTCTCTCCAACTCCCTGAAAGGAGGGTGGAGAGAGGTGGGGGTGGGTCTGTTCAATCAAGGAACAAGTGACAGGACCAGAGGAAATGGCCTCAAGTTGCACCGAGGGCAGTTGAGATTGGATGTGAGGAAGAATTTCTTTGCTGAAAGGGTTCTGAGGCATTGGAAGGGGTTGCCCAGGGCAGTGGTGGAGTCCCCATCCTTGGAGGGATTGAAGAGTCGTGTAGACACGGTGCTGAGGGACATGGTTTAGTCAGGGACTTGTCAGTGTTGGGTTAATGGTTGGACTCGATGATCTTAAAGGGCTTTTCCAATCCAGGCAATTCTGGGATTCTGTGAAATGAGGTTTTGGTTGCAGTAAGTGCAGCTGCAGAGAGAGATTTTGTATGGCAGTCTGGTGCACCCATCTTTCTACCCTTAAATGATTGGGGAGAAAGTGTAAATGGGAGCAAAGAGATTCAGTTGTGATTCCTGGTTTTTTGTTGTTTGGGTGGGTTTTTTTAGCTAATTCTGTCCCTGTTCTTCTCATTGGTTTAAATACTTGCACTATATTTAGCTGTGCAGCACTGTCCTTGTGCTTAAATTGTCACCACTTCCCTTGAGCTTGAGGGGAGGGAATAAAATACCTGATAGAGTATGATAGGTTCAAGCAAAAGGACCATTTTCTTGCCTTTTTTTTCTTTTTTCTTTTTCTTTCTTTTTTTTTTTTTTTTTTTTTTTTGATAACTGCTCGTACTGTGCTGGATGGAAAGCCTTTAGAGCACAGTGAGTGTAGGATACCATGACAGTCTGTTGTAGGTCTCCCTCCTGAAAAACAGGGATCTTTGGTGACAATGACATGCTTGTTTTTGAAGAAGGGACATATAGATGGACAACTTTAATGTCTGTGTGTTTGTTTGCTCTTCAGAGTCTGTGTGGTTTTAATGATAATCCTCTCCAAATGGGGATAGTTACTCTTTTGACTAGCCTATCCTTTAGCTGTCCTGTTTTGAATTCCACGTGCTGGTCTTAGTTCCCAGAAGCTAACTAATTTGGATACAAGTGTAGTTGCGGATATTCATTTTACACCTTGCGGTATAACACCTAGTGTGCACTATTTATCACCAGTAGATCACAAAGCACTTGGAGGGCCACAAGATTGGTGAAGGGTTTAGAGGAGAAGTCATATCAGGAGAGGCTGAAGTCGCTTGGTTTGTTCAGCCTGGAGAAGAGGAGACTGAGAGGAGATCTCATTGTGGTCTAGAACTTCCTCCCAAGGGGAAGAGGAGGGGCAGGTGCTGATCTCTTCTCTCTGGCCACCAACGCCAGGAGCAGAGTAAATGGCAGGAAGATGTGCCAGGGGAGGGTGAGGTTGGCCATGGGGAAAAGGTTCTTCAGGCAGAGGGTGCTGGAGCACTGGAACAGGCTCCCCAGGGAGGTGCTCATGGCACCAAGCCTGACAAGATTCCAGAAGCATTTGGCCAAGGCCCTCAGACATGGTCTGAATGTTGGGATTGTCCTGTGCTGGGACAGGAGTTGGACTCCATGATCCTGGTGGGTCCCTTCCAACTCACTACATTCTGTGATTCCATGATAGAGGAAGTCCTGGTTGCTTCCCTGTTTTCCAAATAATGAAACTGATAAAGAGAAACAAAAGGAGACTTGCATATGTCAATGGAGGAAAGTTCGCAAAGCTCCCAGCTCTTCGTTCTATCCCAGTCTTGCTGCTACAAAAGAATCGTGCTGGAAGCTGAGATGATGTTGTCACGTGTTCATGTGGGCAACTGAGGCTCTAGTCAGGATCAGCCTTGAAAAAGCATTTCTTATCCAGAAGGTGATTTCTTGAGAATTACATGGGACAGTAGGGATATCCAGCTCACCTCTCCCTGTCTTTCTCTCTCCCTCTCCTCGCAGGTGCTACACACCACCAGAAAATGCTCATGAACAGGGGAGACCAGTGAAACAAGCCATTGCAGAGGTAAGCTTGTGTTCTTCATTATTTCACTTTTTAGGAAAATATAGCTATTTGTGATCAGAATTTTTTGCACTCTTCACTTACATAGTTGAGTAAGTAATGTATTTGTCCCAGTTGTTTTTCCCAGGGAAAGCAGGAGCACTATTTGATGAGTAGCACTATCATAAAGAGTTTCCTGCTGCTATTAATAATATTTCTGGACTATTACAAGCACATTACACTATACTATTTTTATTCTTCCCTTTTAATGTGTTGCATATAGCTTCAAAATCTTTAGTGCATGGACTTAGTTGACCTGCAAAGCTTGACTGTAGTATTTTTAGTCTTGTCTGGTTTTGTGAGATAGGAAGTACATCTCTTTGACTTTCATCTTTAATAAGGATTGAGATAAAAAATAAATTTTTAGTCATGAAAATCAGAAATATTCATCTCAATCTCAACTTGATACTTACATGTGGAAGCTTTGCTGGGGTTCTTAATGCTAGTAAAAGCCAAACTAACTTTCAGCCTCTCTTGCCTCCTTCTAGTTTTGAGTGCAGCATTGCATGGGTGCACAGTTGGAATGCATTCATCAATAAAATGTAGCTTTAGAGTTTGCTGTTTGGATGTGTGTATAAAAACCCTTCCAGTTTTTATTAAATGAGCAAGATTTTCTGCTTTAGCAAACAAATCTATGCTTGCTTGCTAGCTTAATGTCTTTTTTTCTGACAGAAACTGCATGGATCTAAACTCTCAAAAGAGATGTTAGTCCACTTAAATATGCCGCATGTCCCATCCAGAAAATCATCTGCCCTTGCTGTGGAAGAAAATAAATTGCCAAGCTCGGAAAAAACAGTAGAATACCTTTTTCCGCTCACAGAGGTATGTAGCTGACAGTCTGTTAGACAAAGCAGAAGACGGCTGCAAGGAACTCCATTTATTATAGGTGGATCATGAGGCTTTTTGAAATCTTAAGAACTTGCATTTAACCTGTTATCAAATGACTGCAGCTGTGAACTCGCAGTGCAAGGGTCAGCGATAAAGCTGGTTTTAAGGATTTAACATGCTCTAGACACTCCTTCAGTTGTGCTAACCTCAGGGTTTCTGAGGCTTCTCCTACCAGGACAAAAATTAATTCAGATTTAACTCCCAGAGTAGTGCTAACCTGATTCATGTGTTTTAACCTGTCCTACATGGTGACAGAACCTGAGAAACAAGGTTTTGCTGGTCCATGGTGTTGCACTGCTTGTGGGGGGACCTGAGCACCTTGTGTACGTCCTCAGGATCTCATGGAGTCATGTACATGCACTGGGCATCGCTGCACTGCATGTGAAAGTGGTCACCAGAGTTAACTTAGTTACGCTATTCAACAGGGAGTGGCAGCTCAGGTTCCTCTACTCCTGTAAATTTTGGCTGCTTTTATTCTTCAGAGTTGCAGTTGTGCTGATCTAATTGAGCATCTCCTTTTTTGCCCATCGAGGATTGACTTGGGAAGGGCTAGCAAATCCAGAGTTTACAAAGTCTGCAGAGTGATGCTCAGTACAGGGCAAACCAGGTGTTTTTCTGGTTTTGCTAGCCTGTATTCAACCGAGGAGGTGATGCTATTGCAGATCAGAGTATTTTATATTATTAGATGTGGTGGTTTATTTGCATTCCTTAAGCAGACTTAGATGGAAACATCCACATTGCAACCAGTTGCCTGTGCAACCTGGACTCCTGGTTGCCTGATGCCAGTGTAGCTGCCTCTGTTTCCCCCTTTGCTGTTACTTCAGTTCCTTTTGAAGTCATAGAACCATAGAATTGTAGTGGTTGGAAAAGCCCTTTCAGATCATCAAGTCCAATCATTAACCCAACACTGACAATTCCCTGACTAAACCATGTCCCTCAGCACTATGTCCCCAGGGATGGGGACTCCACCACTGCCCTGGGCAACCCCTGCCAATGCCTCAGAACCCTTTCAGCAAAGAAATTCTTCCTCACATCCAATCTCAACTGCCCTTGGCACAACTTGAGGCCATTTCCTCTTGTCCTGTCACTTGTTCCTTGGTTGAACAGACCCACCCCCACCTCTCTCCACCCTCCTTTCAGGGAGCTGGAGAGAGCCACAAGGTCTCCCCTCAGCCTCCTTTTCTCCAGGGTAAACAGCCCCAGTTCCCCCAGCTGCTCCTCCTAAGTCCCTCACCTTCAAATTCTTTCAGGCTCCTGACTTAGCTGCCTTGGTATGGAGAGAGCCTGTGTGGTTGGCTTAAACCTCAGTGTTGTGAGGGCTGCAGCATCACGTAGGAAAGGTGTTTGCTCTACTTCTGTTCATTTTTCAGCTACTTTAGTGTGTTTGCTAGTCCACGTGTTTGATGTCAGCTTCCTTTTGGAAAACAAGCTGAAGCAAACTTGGGCTCTTAACGTTCAAAGTTAGAATGACAAAACAAACAAAGCAACAAAAAAGTGCTGTTGGTAACTTAGGAAAAAAACTGTCGAAGCCAGTTGCTCTGTCCCCGGAGCTTAGTTTACAGGCCTTGTTTCAGTTGAAAGCTGCCCACAGGTTATCATGCTCACTACTGTTTCACAAGTCCTTCCTCATTTAATTGTTTCAGGCCATGGAGAAAGATGTCATTGCTGCATTTAGTGATGGTGAGCCTGAAGAAATCATGAGCAGTGCCTTCAAACTAAAAGTCACTCGTGAGGACATCCACACGTTAAAGAACCTTTGCTGGCTAAACGATGAGGTAAAACCAACTGCAGCACAGTGATACTCTAATTTGGCATTTATTTTAAAATACGCCTTTGCTGTGTACAGAAGTCTTTTCAAAGTTATTTGATGACCTCCACTACAGAGCCTGGAACTATCTGAATGGTTCTTATTTTAGGTACTTAAGGGTCTAGTTTTTCTGGAAGTTCTTTTTCTTCTTGTATTATGCAGCTTCCAGGAGTTAGTCTAGGTTATTGGAGTGGGTGGCAGGTGTTTTTATCAAACTGCAAAAGTAACCAAGTGCAAAATACTCAACAAAAGCTGACAGCTGAGGCTGGAGTTCTCTCACCTGTGTACTTAAGGATGACCAGCAAAGACATGTTGCTGTATTTTTCATTTGGTAAATTAATATCTTATTTTACATCTCAAGTTTACTTTTTATGGTACAGGTCATTAATTTCTACATGTGTCTCCTGGTGGAAAGAAGTAAGAAGGAAGGATATCCATCAGTCCATGCTTTTAGTACTTTCTTTTATCCCAAACTAATTTCTGATGGCTACAGAGCAGTAAGAAGATGGACAAGAGATGTGGATCTCTTCAAGCAGGACCTCATCTTAGTGCCCATTCACTTGAGAGTGCACTGGGCCCTAGTGGTGAGTCAAACTGGCTTTTTATTTAGAAACAAGCAAGAAAAGTCATTTGGTTTTGTTGGGTGTGCAGCACAAGGTTTGTGCTATGTCTAACGGTCACCTTTTAATAACAGGTCATAGATGTCAGAAAGAAGACCATCAAATACTTTGATTCAGTGGCACAAAAAGGGGACAAGATTTGTGAAGCTCTGTTGTAAGTATCTTCTCAGTCAATGTTTTCATGTTGTGAGTTATGAGGTGGTTTTTGGATTTTGTCCCAGTAGTACAACTGCAAGTTTTCACATTTCTTGTAGATACGAAACCAAAATCTTTGAATCTCTTGCTGCAAGTTGTGTGATGCTGGCTACTTATCTAATCTCGCATGGTCCCCTCCACCCAGGGTCTTGGATGCCTGGATTCTGTGAGCTTCCCGCTATAGACACAGACAAAGTGTCACTGTCAAATACATGACAGCCCTGTGGCACACCTGTACTGACTTTGTTAGTAATCAGTATAACTGGGCTATTGATGAGAGGGAAGAATTTCAGGGAAGTGTTTCAAAATTCCACATAACCTGACTGTGAAAGGATTACACTCTTCCAAGAGCTTTTCAACTCTCTCTGAGAACTTTGAGATTGCAACTCATTGGTGTCCGAGAGTATATACACTCCTACTTGTGATCACTTATATGTACATTTCCGCTCTTTATTGCTGAGCCCCTTCCTTGTATTGAGACTGTTTTGGGGATTTTTTTTTTTCACCTCTCCTAAGCAATGAACTTAAGCTGTTGTGGAAGTCTCTGTTGGAATTCCTGGTCTTATTCCTGAGCTATAACCATAAGCTTGCAGCCTCTCACTGTGTTTGTAAATTGAAGATTTTTATTTTTCCTCCAAATGTCTTAAATCAGCTGCTGTAGGTGTCCTCTGACATTTTACTGTCCTGCCATTCACCTTCCTGTGATCCTTCAGCAGGTCTTTTTTTTTTTTTTTTTTTTTTTTGACCTAAATTACAGTGATGAAGAGTGGGTTTTGTTCTCTTTTAAACAGCCAATACCTGCAAGAAGAAAGCCGGGAAAAAAGAAATGTGGAGCTGACTTTGTCCGAGTGGACTCTTCATAGCATGAAGTCAAACGTACGTGAGCACTACTTGGATTTGAAATGTGAACTGTAACTTTCCAATAAGTTCAAGCCTTTAGAGAATGACCATAAACATCTCGTGCTCTTATGGTACCACCCTCAGGCTGCAGGTGGAGCAGGAAACCGTGATGGGATGAAATCTTTAAGCAGTCCCTCTCCTTGCTGGTTGAATACTTTGTTGGTTAGTTTTTTTTAATTAGTCTGCCCCATTAAGGTGAATCTGGCTTTTTCCCCGTTTCACAAGTCAAGTTTAAAAATCTGTTTAACTGTTGTCACAGAACATAGGCTTCTTGTTTGGAGTACACATCCTGGCATATGACAAAGCAAAGGATTGAGTTGATGTTTTTCACCAAGTTAGCAGTAAAAAGCAGTACCTAAAGACTTGATTTAAGAAACACAACACTCTGCAAACCTCAAGACACCTTGCAGGGAAGAAGGCTGCCATCCCTCATCAGTCTGCCAAGAACTGGGATTTAAACCTCCAAGTGAAGGAAGCAGAAGGGAGGGATGATGTGTGGTTAATTGGGTCTCTTCCTTGTGTGCAGGAGTGGTAAATGGTTTACGCGAGTAGGTTCACGAGGGACTGGTTAGTGTATTGCCAGCGCAGGTAACAAGTGCTACCGCCAAACTGCTTTTCTTTTAAGAGAAAGGAAAATTCTCCCTCTTCTTTGCGTTCATTAGGAAATCCCTCAGCAATGTAATGGAAGCGACTGCGGGGTTTTTATGTGCAAATATGCAGATTATATCTCCAGAGACAAACGGATCAGCTTTACACAGGTGAGTGAAGGTTATTGATCTGGACAGACGAGGTCAGTGGACCAGGAACAATTGCCTGAGGTTCGTCAAGGCCAGATGCCAGGTTCTGCACTTTGGCCTCAACAACCCCTGGTAGCGCTCCAGGCTTGGGGAGGAGTGGCTGGAGAGCTGCTCAGCAGAGAGGAACCTAGGGGTGTTGATGGACAGTGGCTGAACATGAGTCAGCAGAGTGCCCAGGTGGCCAAGAAGGCCAACAGCATCCTGGCCCGTATCAGCAATAGTGTGGCCAGTAGGACCAGGGCAGTTCTCTTTCCCCTTCTAGCACACAAATTAATCTGACTGCCTAGCCATTCACTTTCCCCTGGGAAGTGTGTAAGGCTTCTGTCACCCAGTCTCTTCACAAACTTCCAAGAGCAACAGCTGGAAAAACCTCACATCTGTTCGGGAGGCGCTGTCACCTTAGAAAGCTTCAGGGAGGGCAGCAGAGCCAGCAATAGTGTAGCCAGCAGGACCAGGAAAATTCTCTTCCCCCTGTACTGGGCACTGGTGAGGCCACACCTCGAGTGCTGGGTTCAGTGTTGGGCCCCTCACTCCAGGAAGGACATGGAGGTGCTGCAGCGTGTCCAGAGAAGGGCAATGGAGCTGGGGAAGGGTCTGGAGCACAAGTGTGATGAGTTCACAGCTGAGGGAACTGGGGTTGTTGACCCTGGAGAAAAGGAGGCTGAGGGGAGACCTTGTGGCTCTCTCCAGCTCCCTGAAAGGAGGGTGGAGAGAGGTGGGGGTGGGTCTGTTCAACCGAGGAACAAGTGACAGGACAAGAGGAAATGGCCTCAAGTTGTGCCAAGGGCAGTTGAGATGGGATGTGAGGAAGAATTTCTTTGCTGAAAGGGTTCTGAGGCATTGGAAGGGGTTGCCCAGGGCAGTGGTGGAGTCCCCATCCCTGGAGGGATTGAAGAGTCGTGTAGACACAGTGCTGAGGGACATGGTTTAGTCGGGGACTTGTCAGTGTTGTGTTAATGATTGGACTCAATGATCTTAAAGGGATCTGGGATTTCTGGGATTCTGTTATAAACACCTCCAGACTCTTTGGTGCAGATACAAGAGCCAGGGAAGTTGTGCAGCAGGTGTTAATTGTGTCTGGGGATGAGGGTTTGTACCTCTCTCCAGTTTTGGTGCCTGGTTGCTGGGGTTGGACATCCAAAGCGGCCTCAGCAGGGCAGAGCTGTGTTCTCCACCCTAATGTCTGGTATCCACTTCCTAGTTGAGTCAGTGAGATTCTTCTCAGGCAGGATGCTGCAGCCGGTGGGTTTGTGATATCTGCCTTTGTGTCTTTTGGAGAAATGGGTTTCTTCAGCCTTTGACCAGTTAAGACACTGGTTATTTTCCAACACAGTGGTCTTTTATTAAAAGTGTTTGTAAACTGTTGTGGAGTCAAGTAAATCTGGTTTTGTCAGGTTCTCCTGTCACCCTCTTAGGAGTGGTGTGGGTGAAACCCATGTTGTACCCAAATGGCAAGCACTGACAGTTCTTAAAAGGAACTTCGTAAGAAAGAATTAACTGGTGTTTATGCATATTTTTTGCCTCTTTCTGGTGTAACTTTGTATTTAATGGATTTTTCTTTTCTTTTCAGAAAAACATGCCTTACTTCCGCAGGAGGATGGTGTGGGAAATAATCCATCAGCAATTGCTGTGAGACATGCACTATTAGAGCAACACTGTGATCACCTTAGGGTGACTAACTCTTATTTTAGTTCTTTTTCTAATACTTTATTTGAAAAGGCAGCAGGCACACAAATTTTCTTCTTTAGGACATGAAGTAGCGGTTAAGTTTGTTCGGTGGGGTTTTTTTTGTTGTTGTTTTCCTGATTTTGGAGACAGTAACTCTCTTTGAAATGAGCTAGTGCACCTTAATTGCAAGCCAGAAAAGTTGCTGTGACCTTGCCAAGGGAACGGTTAAGAACAAAAGCTGTGAACCTCCATCGCCGAGATGGATACTTGTACCTCACAGCGCATGTGGCCACACTGGGGTCAAACGGGACTGTCATCTCTGATGGTGTTAACAGTTGTGTCAACCCAGTTTATCTTGCCAAAGCCAATGTGCTCAGCTACTGTTTCCTCAAAGAGAGTTTTCTTCTGTTTCTGGAATAGTATGATCTACTTGATTCCTAAAACTGGATTTGTGATGACCATAGAAAGAAAGTATTTACCATCTTTTTGATTTGTAACAAATCCATAGTCAAGCCCCTGTAGTTGGGGTTGGTTTGTTGTTTTGTTCTGGGTTTTTGTTTTGTTTTGTTTTTCTGTCTCCAGGGAGTTATCTAATGTGAAAAGAGAAGTATTTATTTCTTTTTATTAAGATAAATATGTAACTTATATAAAGAGCCTTACTGGAATGAAACTTTACCTGATAATAAAATAGAGTGATTTTTTTTTTTTAATTGAAAGTTTGACGTATCCATGGTGGTTTTTAGCTCACTTACAGTCCATAAGGAAGAAGACTTTAGCCAGGGTGAGTATCAGAGCACAAAAGCCTCTGAGTGATTGTCACAAAATCCTGACGGGGCAGTCGGGATGTCATGCGGCAGCGAGATGAGTGAGCGCAATCCTGGTAATACCCAAGTAGGAGATTTCTCTGGGGGGTGACTCAATTGACTTCTCAGTCAGACAAACCAAGCCTGTGTGCACAGCTCGGGGAATGTGGGCTGTCCAGGACTGGGATGTGTTTAAGGCTGATGTGGGTGTTTCCACACGGTGTTGCAGTGTGTGTGCTGCTGTGGAAGTGGAATACAATGTGCTAGCTCCCATGGGCCAGTGTTGTGGGTGGAGTGTCAGAGTGAGTTACATACTTCACTTGTAAGAGGGAGATGTAATAGATTGGGTGGAGAGGAACCTGATGAGGTTCAGCAAGAGCAAGTGCAGAGTCCTTCACCTGGAGGGGAATAACGCCAGGCACCAGTACAGGTGAGCGGCTGACCTGCTGCGGAGGAGCTGTTTAGAGAAGGACCTGGGTGTGCTGGTGGACAGCAGGCCGGCCATGAGCCAGCAGTGTGCCCTTGTGCCAGGAAGGCCAACAGTACCCTGGGGTGCATTAAAAAGAGCGTGGCCAGCAGGTCAAGGGAGGTTCTCCTCCCCCTGCTCTGCTCTGCCCTGGTGAGGCCACATCTGGAGCATTGTGTCCAGTTCTGGGCTCCTTGGTTCAAGAGGGACAGGGATCTTCTAGAGAGAGTCCAGCGGGGGGACACAAAGATGATGAGGGGCCTGGAGCATCTCCTGTGTGAGGAAAGGCTGAGAGAGCTGGGACTCTTCAGCCTGGAGAAAATAAGAATGAGAGGGGATCTGATCAATGTCCATAAATACCTGAAATGTGGGGCCCAAATGGATGGGACCGGGCTCTTTCAGGGGTGCCCAGTGACAGGACAAGGGACAATGGGTACAAACCAGAACACCGGAAGTTCCACACAAACTTAAGGAAAAACTTCTTTCCTGTGAGGGTGTGGGAGCACTGGGACAGGCTGCCCAGAGAGGGTGTGGAGTCTCCATCTCTGGAGATGTTCAAAACCCACCTGGACACTTACCTGTGCAACCTGCTGTAGGGCACCTGCTTTGGCAGGGGGGTTGGACTGGATGATCTCCAGAGGTCCCTTCCAACCCCCACCATTCTGGGATTCTATAATAATATATATATTGATATAAAACAGTGAATTAACAAAGTTCAAAGGCTAATGTGACATCCATTTAACAGGATTCACTAGTGAGATTCACTTGATTATTTACTGCATAGAGGGCCAGGTCAGACACAACTGTCAGGGAGACCCTCCCATTGAGTCATGAGGTTTGGAAAGGACCTCGTTGCTCTAGGTGTGGCTGGGGATCCAATCCTAGTCCTAGACTTGGTCAGTGGTTTATGTCTAAGGTCTCCCCGGAGCCTTCTCTTCTCCAGGCTCAATGGCCCCAACTCTCTCAGCCGTCTCTCCCAAGCTGGATGCAGCTGTCCTGACCAGAGAGCATCAATGATGGTCACCACTGGTGGTGATCACTTGAACAGGGTTATGGGAAATAAAGATTGGGGGCAGGGGGAGCACACCATCACAGCTGGGATTAAAATGTGCCAGCACCGATGTCCTGTGGGGTTTAGCGGCGTCACTGGGCATGTTACTGCTCTGTTGCCCCGGTCACAGGTTCTGCCTCCCTGCGTCTGCTGAAGGAAGAGCTTGTGAGAGTTCTCACTCTGTTAGCGATTCAGGTTAGTTTAAATGCACCATTTCCCCTTTCCTTTCATTCTTTTGTTTTTTTGGTTTTTTTTCTTCTTCTCCTTTGGGTTACACTCCAGAACTGCAGTAGGGTTTCAGGTCTTTCAGTTACCATCCCAGAGGAAAGACAGCACCACGGCTGGTTTGAAAGCCACATGTTCTCATGTTTGGGTGAATCACCATATTGGCTTGTTTCTATCGCCACATAGTTACCTCAATGGAAGGTGATTCCTGACCCATTAAGAGGTGTCTCCTCGGCGCTGGGGGAAAGATAGGGATTTTGGGGACATCCCCTCTGTCACCGTGGGTAGCGTCAGCCTTCGTGGTGCTGCTCTTTGCTGTAAGATCTGCTCTCCTGGGAAAGCTGCTGAGGTGGTTTATCTGTGTTGTGGGTCAGCTGCTGCAGCAGTCTCTGCTCTCAAACTGATGAGCTTGATCTGTCAGAAAATCAGAGGAGATTCTCCAAAGCGAAAAAAGTGTTGGAGTCCCCATCCCTGGAGGGATTGAGGAGTCGTGTAGACACAGTGCTGAGGGACATGGTTTAGTCGGGGACTTGTCAGTGTTGGGTTAATGATTGGACTCGGTGATCTGAAAGGGCTTTTCCGATTGAGGTGATTTGGTGAAAGCCAATCTGTTGTGTTTTGTTCTTATATTTAATCTTCCTCGGATCCCCGAGGCCTCAGGTTTCAGCTGTTCTTTAACACTGGGACGCAGTAGCTGAACGCTTTTCCCTTCAGTTCTCGCTGTTTGGGAGATGCAATTTTGAGGTTGATCCTGCAGTCTGCTGATGACAAAAGCAGAATTCTTCTTTTTTTGGGGGGGGAAAAAACCCAAACCAACAACAAAACAACCCCTGCAGAGGGACTAGTGGTGTTAGGACGTGTTCCAGGTCCTGCTTGTCCATGGCTCTGAAGCAGAGCGGGCTTGGAGGTAAAAATGAAGGAGCGGCAGGTGGATGTGCAGTCAGCTGGTGCCTTCCCCGTCCTCTATGAGAACCAAAGTGTTTCTGTGGTGGAAGACCTGTCAGAGGACACTGGTGCTGGCCACTGAGATGTGTCTGTGCTTCTGGACACTTTGTGGTATGAGATGGTGAGCAAATTGTACTGGTACCAGTAAATATTCTATCCACAGGGTATTCTATCCCCCATCTCTTGTGCTCTGGCCCTTCAGCTTGCTTCCCTACAGCCCTCCGAGGTGCTCTGAGAACACCCCAGGGGAAGAAACACCCCAGTAACCCGCATGCTTTGGGTGGACCACGTGTGCAGGATGTAGCCTTGCTTCTCCTTAGTGAAGGGCCTTTTGGAGGTGATCAGCTTGCATGTTCCTGCACTGACAGGAAAACACACATCCAGCATGAGTAACGCTGCGTTCCCCCCAGCTGCTGCCCGCAGTGAGGTGGGGGGGTGGCAAATGTTCGTCACCCTCCTCTGGTGCTGTGTCTGCCCCATGACCTGGGCCTGACTAACAGGAAGGAGGTGGGGGGGCTCAGACAGACAGTCTGGGTCAGACCCAGCCTTACTGTGGGTCTAACCCAGGGCTTTTGCCAGGATCATTCCTGGGGGTGGTGGGGGACAGCAAACACACACTCTGCTGCTCTTTTTTGCCATCACTTGTGCTGTAGGAGGGGAAGGGACTTTTTTTTTTGCTCCCTGTACCTTTCTAAGTGACATGGTTTGGTGTTTTGAGCTGTGACATGGGTGCCACCTGAGCCTGCACTCCCCAGGGGCCACCTCGCCAGTGTCTGATGGGTGGGAGGGAAGGAGCCTAGCTCTGGGGGGGCTCTGGGGGGTTTCCCTCACTGTGCCATCCTGCAGCACCCCATGCCATGCCCAGGTGCAGCCCTACCCCTGCCACCATGTCAGGTAAAGGACACCCGAGACCCATTTTGGTTCTTTCCCCGTTGAGTGTTGCCCTTCCACCCGCCCTGGGGATGGGTTCTTCTGCTGTGGGTTTTAGTGGGGGAGATGAAGTTTTGAGTGGGGAGGAGACGGAGGTTTGGGTGCGGGGGAGATGGAGGTTTTGGCTAGCTGGAGGAGCTGTTTTGCAAGTGGGTAAGGCCACCTGAGCTTTCCAGCTACATGAGTGTAATTAGTGAGCTGTTAATTACTGCAGTACTGCCATGGCATCGTTTTGGCTTTGCTAACTGACTGTGGAGAGGCACAGGCCCTGGTTTAGTGACTTTGGGATGGCAACACCTCCCCCAGGGACAGGGTCAAGTGACACCTGGCAATGCCCATAAACACTCTTCACCCTAAAAAATACCCTCCTCAAAAAAAATAAACTGCCCCCCAATCCACCCCTTTTTCCCCAGTAGCCCAGCTCTGGCTGCCCAGTATTGAGGTAGGGAATTGGGGAACCACGACCAACGCAAGGCACTTGAAAGAAAGCAACGGAGAGCAAGCTGAGGCTCTTGGCAGCTGGATATATTTCTTTTTTTGCTCTCGTTGGGTGGTTTTGTTCACAGAACACTTCGCAATAGAGGAAAACGCGGCATTACAGCTGGTGCTGCCACCGGCACCTCACCCCAGCACGCAGAGCCACTGGCACAGGACCCGCCGGCAGCACACTGCTCCCAGCCTTCCTCTCACTTGTCACGTTTCACACCTTTAGTTGGTTGGGGTTTTTTTCTTTCTGTCTGTTTTTTTTTTTCTCCATGGTTTAGGGGTTTGGTTTTTTATTTTTATTATTTTTAAATATTTCTCAAGCTTTCTCTGAAGGAATGGCCACTGGCTCTCGGCTAGAAGAAGGAGACTACCGAAGAGCTCAGGACACCTCGCAGCTGACTTGGTCAAGATCGTTTTCCAACTCTTTTTTTTTTTTATTAAAAAAATAAAAAATGCTCCAACTATCAGTTTTACAAGGCATACAAAATCTCTAAAAGGGGAACACAAGCGCAAGGTGCTGAGGTACGAAAACCTGAGGTAGTTTTTGTGTGTGTCGTGTGGGGGGGATTTGGTTTTTATTTTTAATTAAAAAAAAAAAAAATTGTTAGTTGTTTTTCCAGCCCTGGGTCTACAACTTCTTGTCTATCTGGTTTTCTCCACCCCACCCCCCATTTTTGCCTCCTCTCCCTGCAACAGGGCTCCTGCCCCAAAGCAAGCAGGGTTGGTGCTGCCCATTGTTTTCTGGGGAGTGATAGAGAAAGAGGAGGGACAGAATGGATGCAAACCCTGGTTTTGGACTCTGGGAAGCAAAGAGGAAAGGGGGGGTGAAAGACATTCCTCTTTTTGGAGACGGTATCCCTTCTGTTGGCTCATACAGGCACTGCTCTTCTCAAAGCCCTTCAGAAATTGCTTTTTAACACTTATTTCATATTTTTTTTCCCCTGCTGACAATCCTACATGTCTGCTCTACTGTGCATTAGAGAACCAATGAACTAGCTCCTTTTATTAAATATCTAGAAAAGCCTGCTTTTGCTAAAAACCAAACATCTCTCACCCAACCCCTCTGAAATAAAAAAAACCAAACAAAAAAAAAATCTTAGAAAACTTGTTACTTTAGTTATTGATATATTAATTCTAAAATCGGTGAGCGCTGTGTGCCGCAGCCCCCACGCCGGGCGAGCTCCTCCAGCCGTTGCCTGGATGAAAGAGGTGGCTTTTAGGAAATTAAAAATAATAATTAAGAAAAACCTCCAAGCCTCTCTCTCTCTCTCTGTGCCTATATTAGTCCAACTACAGGGATAGCGTCAGGAGGCGACAGTACGGGGCAGGCTGTGGGATAGAGCGAGCCCTCCCCGTCCCCCTGTGCTGCACATCCTGGCAGTGCCCCAGCCATGCTGGGGGGACTCAGGGGGTCTTTGGTTTGCTCCCCTGACCTGCTGGGGGTCCGGCATGGGGGTTACATTCATGGGTGAAGCCACAGGGGGAGCCTCACTTGCTGTGCTGCGAGGCCGGGGCTCCCTGAGCATGTTTCTGCTCCTGCTGCTTCACCTGCTGTACGATCTCCCTGATCTTGCGCTGTGCAGTCTGGAAGGGGGAAGCAAGAGCCAAGGGTCACCACCAGCAGCCTAAGCAGTTGTTCCCACCACCCGCAACAGCATCGCGCCGCTCATCACCCCCCCAGCTTTTAATTACGGGACAAGCACCTGGTTCACAGAACCACAGAATTGCCCCGACTGGGAAAGACCTTTAAGATCATTGAGACCAATCATTAACCCAACACTGACAAGTCCTCGACTAAACCATGTCCCTCAGCACTGTGTCTACACGACTCTTCAATCCCTCCAGGGATCGGGACTCCACCACTGCCCTGGGCAACCCCTTCCAATGCCTCAGAACCCTTTCAGCAAAGAAATTCTTCCTCGCATCCAATCTCAACTGCCCTCGGTGCAACTTGAGGCCATTTCCTCTTGTCCTGCCACTTGTTCCTTGGATGAACAGACCCACCCCCACCCCTCTCCACCCTCCTTTCAGGGAGCTGGAGAGAGCCACAAGGTCTCCCCTCAGCCTCCTTTTCTCCAGGATCAACAACCCCAGTTCCCTCAGCTGTTCCTCATCACTCTTGTGCTCCAGACCCTTCCCCAGCTCCATTGCCCTTCTCTGGACACACTCCAGCACCTCCATGTCCTTCTTGGAGTGAAGGGCCCAACACTAAACCCAGCACTTGAAGTGCAGCCTCACCAGTGCCCAGGACAGGGGGAAAAGAACTTCCCTGGTCCTACTGGCCACACTATTGCTGATCCAGGCCCGGATGCCGTTGGCCTTCCTGGCCCCCTGGGCACTCTGCTGGGTCATGTTCAGCCGCTGTCCATCAACACCCCCAGGTCCCTCTCTGCTGAGCAGCTCTCCAGCCACTCCTCCCCAAGCCTGGGAGATCATGGCTAAAGATGTTAAACAGGACTGGTCCCAGTCCTGAGCCCTGGGGAACGCCACTGGTGACCAGTCACCAGCTGGATTTGGCTCTATTCCCCACCACTCTTTGGGCACAGCCAGTCAGCTGGTAATTTGGCACAGCTGTGATTAAGGATGCACTAAAGGAGCCTCTCTGCTCCTTCATGGCTGCAAGTGGAGGTTTCAACCACTGGGCTTTAACTTGCGCTTCCTCTATCCCACCCCAAGAGTCTGAGTTTTGGGGAGCTGATGTCCCCCCTTGAGGGGGAGACAAGGTTGTAGTATGTGCACCCAAGTGGGACGTGGGTGCCTACAGGAGCTCCCTGCCAGCACCGATGCCAGGGAGGAGCCGGTTCACACCCTGGGTGCCACTATGCATCATGTCCAAGACACGTATTTTAGCTCAATCCAGCCAACCTTTAACGCTATCACAGCTGGGGAGAGCTGCCAAAACACCTTTAGTGCATCCCAGATGCACAGGAATCAGCCGAAACCAAGCGGCAGGATGCTCAGGGAGGGTTAAACTGGCTGGGAATATCAGAAAAGCCACAGCCAAACCTTACCTGACTGGCAAAGAAATGCCCAATGATTTTAACGATGACCTCCTCGTTCTCGTCTGGGGTTTGGTCTCTCGGTACAATGACTTCTGCACTAGTTAAATTTTGCAGTTCGTTCACCTGGAGCAAATGAGAGAGCCCCCATGTGGGTTTTGTTGTGGAAGAGCCAAAAATTATCCCCTGCCAGTGTCACTGCAGGGTCCGAGACAGCACACAGCTGCCACGGGTCGCACCCTGTCCCCCCTCAACGAGAGCTACCACCGGGACATGGTGTGTCCCAGTGATCACCCGTGACCTCTCATGGGTCAAGGCTTTGCTGTGATCACCAAGCACCCGGGGCGGGCAGGGGTGATGAGTGATGCCTGACTCTGCAGCCCCAGGGCAGGGGGAGCAGCCCTGCACCCCTCGCCTACCGTCTTGCCACCTTTGCCAATCACGCGGCCAGCGGCGAAGGAAGGCACCTTGATGTGGGCTTCAAGCTTCACTTCTTCTTTCGGATTAAAGAAGTTTTCCTCTTTCAGCTTCCCAAATATTCGCCCCTGGGCCTGGGGAGGAGACGTAAGGGAAGTAAAACAGGTGGGCAACGGTCCCAGCAATGCCTGCTTGCTCCTCCCATCCCTGACCAGCAGCATCAAAACCACGGTACCGAGCCAAGAGCTCCCCTGGCACTCAGGGAGGCAAACCCAGGCTGGCAGCACAGTGGTGACCAAAGGGGACGCTCTCAAGCTGTCCCTTCACATCCTTCCCCCAACCACAGCCCCCACCCCATGGCAAGCGCACCTTGAACTGGGCCTCAGGCGGCCCCGTGATGATGACCATCCGCTCGCTGGCCTCGGGACCTTCTGCTGGGGCGATCTGTGGAGGGATGGGGGAGAAGGAGCAGGAGTGTGGGTCCTGCTTTGGCAAGACCTGCCCTATGTGGGGTGTCCCCCCATGCAGGGGCATCTCCTCCCACCCAAGCAGTGCTGATAACCATAGAATCAGAGAGTGGTGCGAGCTGGAAGGGACCCACCAGGATCATCCAGTCCAGCTCCTGTCCTTGCACAGGACAATCCCAGGCCAAATGCTTCTGGAATCTTGTCAGGCTTGGTGCCATGAGCACCTCCCTGGGGAGCCTGTTCCAGTGCTCCACCACCCTCTGCCTCAAGAACCTTTTCCTCATGGCCAACCTCACCCTCCCCTGGCACATCTTCCTGCCATCTCCTCTGCTCCTGGCGTTGGTGGCCAGAGAGAAGAGATCAGTGCCTGCCCCTCCTCTTCCCCTTGGGAGGAAGTTCTAGACCACGATGAGATCTCCTCTCAGTCTCCTCTTCTCCAGGCTGAACAAACCAAGTGACTCCAGCCTCTTCTCATATGGCTTCCCCTCTACACCCTTCACCAATTTTGTGTCCCTCCTCTGGACACTCTCCAGCAGCTTTAGATCCTTTTTATCCTGTGGCACCCAAAACTGCCCCCAGTACTCGAGGTGAGGCCGCACCAGTGTGGAGCAGAGCAGGACGATCCCCTCCCTCGCCCGGCTCGCAGTGCAGTGCTTGATGCCCCCCAGGACACAGTCGGCCCCACTGGCTGCCAGGACACACTGTTGGCTCATGTTCAACTTGCCATCGACCAGAACCCACTGGTCCCTCTCTGCAGGGCTGCTCTCCAGCCTCTCGTTCCCCAGGCTGTGTGTGTGTCTGGGGTGGCTGTGTCCCAGGTGCAAAATCCAGCACTTGCCCTTGTTCAGATTCATACAGTTGGTGATTTCCCAGCTCATTTCCCAGCTCTCTAATTTATCCAGATCTCTCTGCAGGGCTTCTCTGCCCTCCAGAGGGTCCACAGCTCCTCCCAGTTTGGTGTCATCAGCAAACTTAATTAGCAGTCCTTCAAGTCCTGTATCCAAGTCACTGATGAAGACATTAAAGAGCAGCAGCCCCAGAATGGATCCCTGCGGGACCCCACTAGTGACCGGTCACCAGCCTGATGTCACCTCACTGCCTCCTGTTACCGTAGGTTTTGAATTTGACTGTTTTGTGGTTGCCGAGGCCATGGCAGCCACCAATCGCTACTTCATCCACAAGACCTTTGTGGTTAACAAGCAACAAGTCAAGGAAGGGCATGTGCCTTTTCAAGAATGTGTTCCTAAAACTGGGGTGCTGCAGGACTCAGCAATGGGTTTCTACTAATGTGAGAAGCAAAACCACTCCCCACGGACTCCTATTCACTGCCCTCAGGTGCAGGAAGGGGAAACTGAGGCAGGAAGTGCAGGACCAGCCCCACAGCGCCCTGCTCACCTTGATGGAAGCACCCGCAAACCGTGCCAGCTGCTTGATGTGCTGCCCCTTCTTCCCGATGATGGCCCCCACCGCCTGCGTCGGGATGAACAAGTTCACAACCTCCTGCTCCAGCACCTGCGAGGACACGGAAGACCAAGAGGGTCAGGGAAGCAGCCAGAGCACAGGGGGTGGTTGCCCCTCTGCCCACCCCAGCCCTGTGCCCACCCTCCAAGGTGCCCAAGTGAAGAGCTGATGGAGGTGGGTGCCAAGCACTTACAGGGTGCTGATGGGGGAAGGCGCCAGCTGCAGGGGCCCCGTATAGACCTGAGAGGTACGCCGAGGAGCTCTACGGTGGGAGAGAAAACAAGGGTCAGTGACATCCCCAACATGCCAGTCTCTTCCCAGCCACCCCCAGCCTGACGCAGAGCAGCATGCCATCACCCTGAGCCTGGCAGGGACACAGGGACAACCCCTGGAACACCTCCTGGAGAGCACGGGTGCACCCAAGGGTGCATCGGGGTGAGCTGCAGCCCCGATCCTGGACCCACAGCACGACAGGGCTGGGAGGCAGATGGCAGCTCCCAGTTACCCCCAGTCCCTCCCTGCTGATGTTTTTTGGCTGTGTCCAAGAGTGTTTGTAGCAGAAAACTGGCTCTCTATGGCCTTTCGGAGCAGCCACAACCCTGGAAACCCAAAGCCACGCTGTACACACCATCAGGGCCCATAGAGAAGGTGAGAACGAAGCAAACACCTGGTTTGGCTCCGATTTCCATCCCTATTTCACTTTTCCAATTCCACGAGAAGTAAAAGCAAAGCCTAAAGATGATGTTCTCCCAAGACCTGGGCTGGGGACAGGGAGAAAGCAGTGGGTCTCTCCAAGGCCAAAAGCAAGGGTTCCATGCCAGCACCCCAACCCAACTTAACACAACCCAACCCAACTCCTCATCAACTCTTCCATGTCTCAAATACATCACACATTTCTCATAGCAGCAGACACAACTCTCCCACTCTGGATCTGGGCAGGTGCAACCAGATGTAACGTGCAAACCATGGTTACTCAGGGTTTAGAGGTGGAATTGGTAGTGTTGGATTTATGGTTAGACTTGATGACCTTAAAGGTCTTTTCCAACCACTGCGATTCTGTGATTCTGCGGGTGGAGAAGACCCAGCGCTATGGCCCACGGCAGACACCACTCTGGTTCTCAGCCCTCTACTGAAACCCACTGAGTTGAGGTTTTGTGCTCCTCCTCACACTGAGCTCATGCTCCTTCTGTCCACAGGCTGCTCCACATCTCCTACATCAATGTGTCCTCTCCTGCCCAGCTGGGATGGACACCGCACCTCCCCAGCTCTCTTTGTTCACTGTGAGGCTCCTTCCTCATCCTCCATCCTTGCCCCAGGTCTCTAGAGCTCCAGAGTTCAAGCTATAGCCACCAGCCCCAGGTCCTGCCAAGGACACGGTGAGAAATGAACCACTGAGGTGTGAAACATGAAGTACCTGTGGGGAAGGAGCTGCCACAGAACCAAGCTGGTTTCAAGAAGGTTTATTTGCCAGCTCCTGGTTTTATTATAAAAAGTGATGGCAGATCCAATTGCTCCTCTTGACCTCACCAAGGTGGCCTGACACAAAGCTTTGGGGTGAAGGAGCCCACGCCAAACACTGCCCTTCAGAAGAGCAGCCCAGTTCCTCTCCATCACCCCAACAAATGCTCAAGCAGATGTTTCCTGAAGCCTGTGCTTACTTGGGGAACAAGGCAGAGCATCCACCCCTCCACGGGCTGGCAGTGCACGGACAAACCAACCAACCCACCCTCTGGGTGCCCTCCAGGGCCACCACACCCACGACGCTCATCCACCCCTCCGCACCGCCAGCCCAGCACTCACCGTTCTCCTCCGACCGCTCTGCTGCTGGCGTTGCCAGGAAAAAACACAGTAACAGTAAATGAACCTGCGAGCCAGTCACCATCCAGCCAAAGAGCTCAGCAGGAGCATTTGGAGACCAACACGGACAGAGCCTGGTCATCCCAAGGGTGCTCTGCAGGTGCTCCTGGGTTGGGGATGGACCTTCTCCATGAACACTTTGGCCAGCGTGTCTTCCTGACACTGGACTGTCCCTGCCTGCATGCAACCTCAGTGGTTCTGAAACTGCTTCCCACAGAGGAAGACCTTTGTCTATGAAGTTGGGTGAAGACTGGCTCCCAGCAAGCACAGCCCTTCAGGTGCTAAGGCAGGGATCAAAGCTGATGGTGGTGCTGGCACGGGGCGTGCTGCTTGGCCCCTCTCACCCCATGCTCTGCACATCCTGTGGCGATGCCAGCAAGTTCAGGTGGCCACCAAGACCAGACCCACAGGGCACAACCAAGTCCACACTATCACAAACCAGATGAGTTTGGGGTCAGGACTGAAGGCCACCTCCATGGTTTTGTCCCCATCCACCTTCAGAGAGCAGCACTGGTGAAACTGAGCTCAGTACAACATGGGGATGCAGCTGATCTTCCCAGGGAGCTAAATCCAAGGAGGGACAAGCTACCTTCATTCACTGTCTTCTCCATTTCACTGCTGTCATGAGCATCTTCCCCTAAAGGCCAAGAGTCAGAGCTCTTGTTCAAGGCTCCCCATGAGATGGCTCCTATACCTATGGTGTCCACCCAAACCCAAGAGGTACAGCAAGAGAGTCTAGAGATCACTCTGCCCCCAAGAATACGTCTCCTGCACCCCAAAACTTACTGCACTTACTGCAAACGGGTGGTACGGGGTGGCCGCTGCTGCTCCTCGGGTCCCCGTGGTGGATGGAAGCATGGATAGCCCCGTTGAGAAGATGCCCAAAGCACTGAGGTTCAGTCCTGGGATCAGGTTGGCTTGTTGCTGGGAAAACAAAGACATGGAGAAAGGTGTAAAAGGCAGAGCGGGGTTTTTGGGGTTCTCACCACGTAGCGTGGACATGATGGGTGAGGGCCAACCCTTGCCATCAATAGATCAATTCCCCCCCCGGTTGTCTTCTGGCCACCTCAGCAGTGGCTCTGAAGCAGGGGCGTCCCAGGCGGGAGGGCTGGGAGCTTACATTGACGGCCACCACGTCATTCTCGTAGGCCTCTCGCAACTTCTTCATGATCTCCACTTCGGCATTGGAGCACGCCTCCATGCTGCCCTTCACTGTGATGGTCCGCTCAGGGTTATAAATGGTTAAATCCTGCAAACTACCCCACAGATAAATCCTGAGACGTAGTTATGTTTTTTTCAAGTCAACAAAAAAAGGAAAACTCAAATCAAAGATGAGGGTTCCCCCCTGAGACAGCGTGGGACAGGCCCTCTCCCAGCCCAACACCACCATCTACCTGGGACGAGAAACGCCCACCCAGGATAGGGAACATGCATGGGAGGACACAACTGCTCTCCTTTCTGGCTTTGGTGCTGCCCGTACCATGCTGCATGGAGAGGGATGGCTTGTTGTTCACCAAGACTTACGGGGAGATGGTGATCTTTGTGCCTGTGTCCTGCTCTATCTTCTTGAGGTTGCGGCCCTCCTTGCCAATCAACCTCCCCACCAGACTGTTGTGCGCTAGGATTTTCAATGGAATTTCTTCTGCTCTAAAACAGATTAAAAAATAAAACCTAAAGGTCCAGCCTGGCCAGGAAACCAGTTTCCAGCAATGGGCACTAGTGATGTGGTGGAAGGAGCTGAAGAACCACCACCGTTTCCCACCACTGTATCTCCTCGGCTTCTGGGGAACAAGAACTCAGAGACCCCCCAAGCCCAGAGGCACATCTGTATTTCACAGGGTTTTGTTCTTCAAGCTTGTTGACAGGGTCTTTGGACCCACCTGAGCTTCTGGTTTCTACAGCACTGTCAACCACCATGGAAAAGTTATTAAGTTCTAAGTTCTTACCTGACCCATGATTCTATCCTGAAACTCCAAATGACAGCAGTTTCCTCAAGAGATGAGGCGAGACAGAAGATAGCTTCTTCTCCACTGATGGCTGAATTTACCACCTCCCTTCCACCAAACCTGCTCGTTTTGCCAAGCTAGAGGCACTTACAATTTAGTTTCATCAGCCTCCTTCTGCATGATATCAAGGATCATGCGACACGCTTCGGAGCACCCCTCTGGTGTGGCATGGATGGTGATGGGCTTTTCAGCAGCACCGGCATTCTCCTTCCGATGGATGTCAACCCTAGGGTGAAACAACCAGCAGAGAGAAGCCCCCTGAGATGCATCTGGTGTCACAGAAAGGCTTTCAAGAGCTCAGTCTTTTCACAGAAAAGCTCATTTCAACACCTGCTCAAGCTCTGGGGTGAACCTGGGCCTTACTGATGTACATCTACCATCACCTGGTCTCATGCAAGCCCAGGTAGTGTTTCGTTTTGGTTGGTTTAGATCAGATTTGAGCTATGTTCACCTTTATGACCTGAGGTCTGGGAGCTGAGGGATGTTAGTCAACATCAAACAATGCATCAAGAGGAGGCAGAACAAATCCTCAACTGGACAAAGCCTGAGCCACTTGGTCTATCATCTTTGACACCAGCCCCACCTGGAGCACAAGACCAGATTAAAGGTCTCCAGAGGTCCCTTCCAACCTCAATCTCTCTCCGCACAACAACCAGCGTCTGCCATGACTAGTGCATGTCGTTCGGGACAGAGAGACAACTTACCCGTAGGCAGTATTTGTCATGACATGGAGGCACACATCAGCGATAGCACTGGTACTCACACCCTTCCACGGGAGACCAGAAAGCTCTCCCTTGTGCACCAGCAGGGACCATGCTCTAGTTCCTCTGGTCCTCCCCTCAGCGCACGGCGGGAAGGAGGCACGTGCCTCCAGCTCGCTCCTCACCACTCAACCGTACCTGGCAAAGGCCCTGAGAGAGAGGGAGAGAGGAAAGCAGGGTAGGAGACTCCTGCAGGTCAACCACACGTCTGGGAGAACAGGGGCAAGCAACCTTTCCATCTTCTCCACGTGAGATCTTCCCACCAGAGGATGATGCCATGCAGCCAGGGTCCCTGTCACTGCTGCATCCAGGGCTGGGCTGGCCCAGATTTTCTGAGGAAGTGCAGTAGTGGCTGGTCAGCCACTCAAGTGAATGCCATCAGTGCTCAGTTCCAACACAGTGCCCTCCAGCCACGTCTCCGTTTTCATAACAGGTCCCCATACTGACCAGGATCATTCATGGGTGCTGCTGTGCATGGAAGCCCAAGAGTTGTGGTGCAAAGTCACCCCTAACCAGCAACACATTTGGACGCTACAGGGTCACAGTGGGTTTGCACAGGTCAGCTCTTCCAGGAACTCATGAGTCAGTGCATAGGAACAAGGATGCTTCACCTACAGGTAGACGGGGAGCAGCTGGGTGAAGCTTCTCTGAGAAAACGGAAAAGAGTGACACCACCATCTTGAAAAGGGACCTCAGAGTGGTTTCATCTGCACACTGAAGAGGGAATGAAGCTTGATCTCCTTTCCAAGCTACATCTCTCCAGATCTCCTATGGCTTCAGACAGAGCTGCTCAGGCAGGAGACAGGTCCTGCTTGGACTGGGCAAAGAGGCACTGGAGACACCAGCACCACCAGGCTGTCCCTGCCCTTCAGTTATGTCTACAGCCCACAGTGAACCAGTTGCATGCTGTCACTCATGTGTGACACCCTCTAAGGTGCTCCCAGCTGTGGAGATCCAGCAGGTTGACCTGAAGGACATCTTCCTTCAGAGACAGTGACCAGCAGGCAAAGGGATACCAATGACATTCCCTCCACCAGGGAGATGGCAAACACATCACAGTGTGCCATGAGAAGTGGTAACAGTCCCATGCACCAGAGCGGTGACGCAATGTCGTGCCAGGTTGACGCTCCCAGCTAAGGGGAACTGATGAGGAATCCATGGCTGCCCTCACAAACCCCACAGATAGGGGCAGCTTCTGGAACCCATGAGCAGTTGAGGCTGGTGGAGGTGGAGATGCAGCTGAGACTTTGTACTGAAGAGGGACCAAGAGCCACAGATGGGCTGAATGGACGCACCAAAGTGACGAGGACCCTGGACAAGCCCAGGAGAGGGACACGGGTCAAGTTTCTGGCCGACCTCCAACCCATCCCAAACCTGGATGTGCAGGCATGAGCACAGTTTGCAGAGAGAAGATGATGAGCCAGGAAGAGGACACTGCATTCAAGCATGTCCTGCCCTGAAGAGTTGGAAGGTGGAGGAAGGATGGTGGGACCGGGACAGGGCAGGTTTGCTCAAGGTGCAACAGGAAAAATCCTCCAAGACACTTCATAGTGCTGGGAATGCTTCAGAGAATGGTGGCCATGATGGACAGCCTGCACAGGGTGGATGGTACAGTGTCCATGTAGGGTTATCCTGGCCCTGTGGCTGCTCGGTAGCAATCATCCTCTCTCCTCATCAAACTACAAGGGCTGCAATCACTGTGGAAGGTCCTCCAGTCGGGTGGGCTCCTCTTCAGCCAAGGAAGAGGATGGCTCAACCTGGAGCAAGTTTTGTCCCCTGGAGCTCAGAAGCATCACTGGGCATTACTGTGTGTGGAGACAGAAGTGACGTCCTACATGACCAGAGGACTCCAGGACCCAATGTCACTCTGGGTAGGAGCAGGGGCTGGGCAACAGGATGTCACCAGCACCCTGGTCCCCAGGATCACCACATCAGTGGGTGAGGGTGGCCTGAGCAGGCACAGAGCTGCAAGCTGACACCTCAAACCAAAGGCAGTGGTCTCCTGCAACTACCTGGGCTGGGTGCATGGGTCCAGCTTAGTCCAAGGCTGGAGCAGAGGTAGTGGCTGACCATGGCAGATGGCCTCTTCAGGCAGGCCAGGAGAGGTGAGAGCATGGAGCACAGCCTTCCTCCATAGCACCAAGTCTTCAGGTCAGGCACAAGGAGCCAATCCACAAGGAGGGATGGCTCGGTGGCAGAAGCTGCCCCAGACAGCAGCATTTGGCCTCATGATCAGAAGAACCCATCAGCTGGCACCTCCCAGGTTCCTCAAGAGGCTCAGGGCTTGCACAGGGCAACCTTCCAGTCTTGAGTGGCAAGGACACAGCTGCACCCACTTCTCATCACACCAGGGGACTCACTTGAAGGAGAAGGGCTTGCAGCCAATCGAGACCAGCTCAATGGTACCAGGTGGCCAGGTTCTAGGGCTAGCTGGGCTTGAAGAGCTTCTCTCCCTATGCATCTGCCCCCTTTCCGTACAAACCTCCTCCTGCAAACCCAATGCTAGGGTTCAGCTCACTTGGCTGCAGAGCAGTGCATCTTGCTATCATCTGCTCAAGCAGATGTGCTATTACCAAATAATTTGCCTCTAAAAGCTTCTCTGAGAACTAAGGTTCCCTGAAGGATGTTCTGGCACAGCAGTCCTATGCCCTGTGGGATCACCGGGCTCAGGATGATGAGCATGGGAGAAGACAGCATTGGGTTAAACACAAACAAATCTGGGCAGGAATAAAACATGCAGGAAAACCATGCAGAAAATCAGAGGTGAAATCAATGTGAACATCAGCAAGAGAAACATGGAAAACTCTGGCAAGACAGTCCCCTCTTTTTTTTTTTTTCCTCCTTCAAAAACAAAAATGTTAGGATTGCAAAAAAAAAAAAAAAAAAAAAAAAAAAAAAAAAAGGTGTCCAACAGTCAGGAAAAGCCCATCCTTCTCCAGGCGGTGCTCCCTTTCCCACTACAACAGCTCCAGCCCATATGGGGCACTGCAGAATGAGCACATCCCAAGGGCAAGGATCATGCAGGCACCAGCCACTGGACCTAGGATCCCCTTTCGCCATTTCATCCCCAAACTTGTCATTTTTCCCTAAAGCCTCATCCCCAGCCATTCTCACGATTAGGCTTTAGAAACCCATTCTCAGCCGTTTTTGGCACGCATCCCCCTCCTGCTGCACCCAGACCACCCTGGCCAGCAGGAACGCTTTAGGAAATGGGGTTTGCCACCATCCCCTGAAGGTTGCACCCCAAGAAAACAGCACCAGCTGACTCAAAAGCCCCAAGTGCACAGAGGACCCATGTTGAGGACCTCGAGCAGCCTACAGAAGGAAACAAAACCATTTGAGTACTTACTTGGACTGGGTTTGCTTAGTAAGGTTCTTTATGGTCAAGCCCTCCTTTCCTATGATCGCACCAACAAACTGCGTGGGCACCAGCATCCGCAGAGGGAAATCGAGCTGTTTGGGCTGCGAGGAGCCCCCCGGGGAGGAGCCCCGCTCCCTGGAAGAGTGGCCCCCGCGGCGGGATCGCTGGGGGGGCGGAGGGGAGCTCACCTCTTCATCCGGGATGTAGGAAATCTTGAAGGAATAGCTCTCAAACTGGTGGCCGCTCAGCTTCTCAATTGCTCTGCAAGGTAGGGAGAGGTGGGGGGCGATGAGGGGTTCTCCAGGGCTGAGCACATCTCTAGAACTTGTAGACCATGGTCCCTCCCCAACCCTGCACCTTCTGCCCTCCCAGTGTGGAGACAATAGTCACAGGAAGCCAGAGCCCCCCACTTTCCCTGTGCAAAGTAAGCCCTATAGCATGGTAGGACGATGTCCCCTCCCATGTGGATGACGCCAGGGCTGGCACACGGCTTGTCCCCCTAGCAGAGGTGCGATGCCAGCCTGGGAATCTGCCACTTCACCCAGGGAAAGTGCTGCCCAGAAGCTACTGCACACCATGGAAATGCTCTGGTGGGCTTTCTGGACATGGAAAAGGTGACAGAGGGGCTCCGAGCAACAGCCACCACTCCAAGGAGAATGACAGAGCACATGGTGCCCCTCTATTGGGAACCCCCACTCCCTTTCCCACTCCATCAAGGCTGGGGGTGCAGCACCTGGGCTCTTCATCCCCTCAAGCCCCTCTTCAGCTGTGTGATGCTGAGCTGTGCCAGTCTCCAATAACTTCTGTGAGCAGCGATGGCTTCAGACACACTTCCCTCTTCCCACCACATCTCACTTGGCTATTCATAAGCAGGCATATGAATGCACCAGCACAAGCAGCTCCTTGCCAGGCCTGAACTTTACATCCAACAAGGACTTCTGCAGCTTCATCGTCCCTTTCTGAAATCAGCACCATTACCCTTCAGTCTGATTTCTCTGACAAGGTCATCCTCTGAACCAAATACACCTACACACGAACCACCTGACCACTCCACACCATTCACTTCTGCATCAAGCTGCTGAGCACCACCCAAAAGAGGCACCAGCCTGGCTGGATGAGACTGATCACAATGTCTTCTCTAACCCTGAAAACTCTTACCCCAAAGCATCAAGCACCACTGACTTGGGGAGATCCTTCATCTTCCTTTCTTGCCAGACATCCAAAAACATAGCAGTTCACGCCTTGTTCATCTGTGTCCACCTTCCTCTGGCCAGCAGAGGCTGGATCACACACCCAACACGGCCATCCCAACTGGAGCAAGGTGGACTCACATCTGACCTCCAGCACCAGCAGATCATTCTCCTTGTCTCTGTCCTCATGTGTCCAACCTTGTGATGGGTCATGAGAAGTTGCTGGAACATTGATCAGTGAAGGGACCAAAGGTCAGACCTACCATGACCTTAGGACATCTATCTCTGCTACCATCCTGTAGAGCTATGGCTTTCTGTCCCATGCTGTCCACCATACACCACCCTCCCAAAATCAGAACAAGGCTCATATTCCACTTTTCACTGCAAAATCCTGCTTTTGATGCACATCAACAAAATCCTTCGCTACAACAGTTTCTCCATCACGATCGCGGTCCTGCACTGGCGTGCCCTACGTGCAGGTGTCAAGTGACAGGACATTGAGCTGCTCCCAACTTGGTAACGTTTGCCATCTGGCAACCAGCCTGAATATCCATGGCTATTTCCTGCATGGGATCTGCTCCTTCCTGCATGGGGTCTTCCTGGAAGTGAATCTTGGTCGTATCAAAACCACCCTGGCTGCTAAGCATGAGATGCGCTCATGGCTTCCTCGTAGCCAGCTTGGGGGTGGTCTCTGGCAAAGGGCTGTTGTCTCTACAAGCCTGTAATAAAACGTTTTGCTTTAAATAGTCCTCATGTTTCTGAATTAAACCCCTAATGTGTATTTTTTTTTCCTCTGAAGACTTTGGGCGTATCTTCTATCTTCACACAGCCTCCTGCACTGATGCACAGCTTCAATGGGTTCTTCTGTCCTTGTGAAGCTTTGCTTGATGGGTGGCATTTCTTTACAACTCCCCTGCACAACATGCAGGTGATCTACCCTCTGCTGCTCACCCTCCCCTGCAGAAACCAGCCATGGATCTCTCGCCTTCCCCTCACCCCCTCTAACCAGCTACTGATCCACCCACTGTCCACAGCAGAACTTTTCAAAAACCTTTCAGAAGTTGTCAGGTGGTTTCTCTTGACTCTAGCAAGCAGGAGGTGACCGTCTGAGCATTTTCGTCTCCAACTTGAATCCTCCCCACGTGGCAGCGGATACTTAAATCTCCCATCATCACAGCGCTTCTTCACCATCCCTCTCACCTCCTTCACCATATTCCACCTCTTCAGGCTGGGCGGTTGTACCAGTGACGAATCTGGTGCATTCTTCGTTTAGGTCTGGACTTCCAACCTGGGAAAACGACTCCTTGATGAACCGATTATCTGAACCGACCCTCAGCTTTCTAGAGCACTTTGATCCCTGAAGACAAGGCGACCACAACCCTGCAGAAGATCCTGTAGGAAGGACAGTGTCCAGAGGGAACTGCAAGTTGGCACAGCTGGAAGCACTTCAGGGACAACAGGAAGAACAGAAGGTCCTAAGCTGGTCCAGTGACATCTGGGTCATCATGAGAAACCCCATCTCCCATGCGAGGGGAGAAAGCAGGAGACCACCCAGTGGTGGGGTGAAGACGAGAAGGTGGAGCTGGCTGCTGGCAGAAGACATGACACAGCTCAAGATAAAACCAAAATCTGCCTGCTGTACCTTGAGAAGATACACGGACAGGTCTTAACGTACTTGAAGCTTACACTGTAAGAGCTTAGAAACAACCCAAGGAGGCTTAGAGAGAAGACAAGAAGCAGCTTGGAAAAACAGCCAGGGGGAAGGAAACACCTGGGATTCCTTGGGAAAAGTTCTGGTAGTGTGAAAATACAAAGAAAACTAAATAAAACTCACTTACACTTTTGCTTCTTCTTTACTTGCGTATGTTACGTTGACAACGGCTGTTTCTGTGTCTGTGTTGACTATGGGAAAAGCAAGAGAAGGAATATTAGAGCAGAGGAGAGAGACATCACCCACTGCATTTCCCACCAGGCACAAGGATGGGGCTGGGCTGGCAAAGGACAAGGAGGTGCCAAGACTGGATCCTGCCACTCTCACCAAGGAGGATGCACAGCCAGAGATCACCGGTCTACTAGTGGACCACAAACAACACTCGGCTCATTTTTGCTTACAGGGACAATTTGCCAAGAACCAGGAGAAGCTCTGGGAATAGAGGAGTGATGGCCACCACCAGATGGGTGGCCCCACCTCTGCCAGCTGAGCTTGTGTCCACAGGGAAAAGCATTTTAGCCCAGTACCAATGACTGAGAAAACCAGTTTTCACCCCACTGGGTTTTCTCAGTCATGGGCAGAGCTGGCAGGCAGCACTGGGACTTCGGCACAGATGGGGACCACCATGCTGAACCATCTTACCTTGCTCTACGTTCTCCACTGTCCCATACTGAGCTAACAGGCCATCCAGCACCTGGGGAGAGAGCAGCAAATGGGGCAGGTGAGGTGGGCAAAGAGGCTGCTGGACAAGCAGGGGATGGGCAGGGGACAGGCAGAGGACAGGCAGGGAGCAGAGCCTGCTTCACCCTTCCTCCCTTCACAGATACTTTCCAAAGAGCCAGTGTCACCCAACTGCTTAAATGCCTTCACCCACCTACAACCCATTATTTCCACGATGCCCTACTGCCCCACAACCCACAAGTGGGCAGGAGATGGAGCCCACTTCACACAACACCTCCTTCCTGGGGTTACTGGGAAGGTAGAGTGGCCCACGTGCAGACCACATGCTCCAGCAGTGCAGCTTGTGCTGCTCGGCATGACTGATGGAGGAGATTAATTTTAGGATGTTTTTAAGATTGTCCACTTCTTACCTCCCACTGCAGGTGTGGGGGGATGTTTCGGATCTGGATCTTCCTGCTCCTGCAAAGATAAAGCCCCAAGTTAGGGTCTGCAGGCACGCCACGGCAGGACAGCAGCTTTCTGGGAATTGGGTGGCAGCTGGTGAGAGCTTGTGGAAGCATCCCACTTCCCTGCGCCCAGTCAGAGCAGCTCAGCCCTGGGGAGAGCCACCTCTCCCAGCCTTGCCCTGGTCACCTCCTGCCAGGGCCAAAGCTGGTTCAGGAATGCTCCCTCCGCACGCTGGCTGATGGGTTTCCAAGGAAACCTCCTGAAATGAGCGTCTGCAAAGCCACAGCCGCACAGGCATGGCCAGGATGCATGCATGCACGCCCCTGACGGCACTGCCCCGGGCTGTGGACAGAGGCACAGGACCCCAAGACCCACCACAACCAGCCCTGCTACCCCTTGAGGTGGATCTCCAAAGGTGCGTGGTGCTGATGTCCACCACTTCCCAGCAACATGAGGCTGCTTTCTGTAAGGAAACCTAAATACATATTCTCAGAGGCCTGCCCTTGGAGATGGCCAACCCACCCAATCTTGCCTGGTTGCACTCTCAACCTCACATGACTGTACTCCCAACCTCACACGGTTGCACACCCCACCTTACCAGCCTTGCCTGGTTGCTCTCCCAACCCTGCCAGGGTTGCACTCCCAATCTCGCCGTGGCTGCACCTCCCAACCTCACCCACCTTGCCTGGTTGTGCTTCCAACCTCACAAAATTGTATTCCCAACCTCACACAGTTGCAGATCCAACCTTGCCATGGTGCAGCCTTGGGGCATGGGCACATGAGGAAGCATTGCAAAGGCGTCTCAAGAGGTAATGGCCACTGAAAGCCTCCCCAGCCTGGCTGTAAGAAAACATGCTTGGCCAGCAGGGATTTCTGAGACACTCGAGTCCACGGAGAATCCAGCCAAGCCATGGACTCATCCACCGTTCACCGAGACCAGCATTTGTAATCCCACTCGTACTCAATCAGCTCTGACCAAAGCAATGTCCTGTGTTCTCACCTGGCCCAGCTCGAATGCTCTGATCAGAGCAGAGCGAGACCACCTCTCCTAACAGCAGGGATGAGTTTTTCTTACCGAAACATCCCACGCACATGCGTGGGGACAGGTTTTGGGAGCTGATCAGCAGCTGGAAGCTGATTTTACGAAGCTTTGCCCTTCCCGGGAATGAGCTCTAGGAGGATGCTTGGAAGGACTGGTACCACCAGCCTGAATGCTCTGTAGGGACATGCAAGCAGTCACAGCAGACCCAGCGACACCCAGGGGCTTTGGGCCAAATCCTGCAGGACAAGCCCTGCAGGAGGAAGCCAGAGGAGCTCTGCTTGCCTGCAAACCATCAACACCCTAATTCCACCAGCAGTCTTCAACAGCTGGAAAATGAGACCTTCAAACTTTGGCCCAAGCATGGAGACTGGTCCCTGCACTCACTGCTCATTGCACAGGCGCACCCCGAGCTCCTACAAACAATTCTGGCACATAAAAAGCTTCTCTGGTAGTTTGGGACCAGACACTGGGGACAGGGAGGAAACGTGAGGTTCGGCAAGGACTGGAGGAAAGCCTGGGGAGAGCCATGGAGCAGAGCACTGGAGGTTGGCATGCTCCAGACACGATCCTTCTGTCTCTACAGTGGCAGCACACTCTGCCTGCTCCTGATTTAATGGCACAGGACAACCAGAACCTTGTGATGGACAATCATCCGCCTTGCGAAACATGAACTTGGGGTGCAGCGCAAGCAACACGACTATAAGGATGCTGGAAAATACGTGCAGCAATCTGGGGCATCCACCCCAAAAGCAGCAGATAAAATGCAGGTTCCAAGCAAGAAAGGGGCAGCAGGGAAAGGATGTTCCTTGAGATGAAGGTCCATGATCAAGCAGAGTAGCCAAAACCACTGAGGAGCCTCACATCTCAGGGTGCTGCTCAAACAGGTATGGTCAGAGGTGCAATCAGCAATAGACAACAAACTCTACGCTCACCTCTGACCAAGGAGGTGTGCTCAGTGAAACCCTACATGGGCTTCCCCAGGCCACCCCTGTCAGATCCTCCTCCAGGGATCCTGCTTATGGCTGTCCTTGCTGAACAATCAGCCCCACCACGGCCAAGAACCCTGCCCAGTTTGCGACTTGCCCTCCGTGCTACGCGTGTCTCTGCAAGGATGGCTCTGCCCGCCAAAAGAAATCGGCCACTGCAAAGAAGTGGGGAAGCCAGATCCAGAGAACATGATGCTCCTGCAGCATTACCAAACCCCTCTGCTCCAGCAGCTGTGGACTCCTAACCCCAGCTGCCACCAGGGATTTCAAGGCTAGGGATGCAGCTCTAAGATCCTTGCAAGGCAAGAAGCAAGATTCATCCCATCTCATTCAGCCTCACCCTGTCCTATCCCATCTCAACCCACCCACTCCATCCTACCCCATCCCATCCCATCCAACCCCACCCATCTCATCCAACTTTATCCCACCCTGTCCCACTCTGTCTCATCCCATCCCATCCCATTCCCACGCCATGCCAGGAAAGAGGCAGTGAGGAAGACCTGGCCCATCAGGGACCACAGCAATGACAATCCCGCGCTACTCACCAACAGCCTAAACCCTTCTCATGCCTGTCCTTGTCACCAACCTGTGGCTGACCTCACACTGCTACTCCCTGTGCAAACGCTTATCCCACTCCAGAAAATGGGACACATTTCATTTTTAAAACCCACCAACACTTCCCAGAGGGACTATTTTAAGGCACCTGGGTCCATTCCCAGGAGGTGCTGCATGCTCATCTCCCAGGGGGACCAGTCCTGCTTGCTCTGAGTGACGCATCCTGCTCCCAAGCCGAGCGGTGGCACACAGTGAGGACGCTTTGCCCAAGCAAACCCCAGCCCTAGCGCCAGAGAGTCTCAAACCACTGGCACCTGAAAGCTTTCCAAGGAAAAGCAGGGCCTGTAGCGACAGGACAAGGGGTGATGGTTTTAAACTGAAAGAGGGGAGATTCAGATGAGATGTAAGGAAGACATTTTTTATGCTGAGGGTGGTGAAACCCTGGCCCAGGTTGCCCAGAGAGGTGGTAGAAGCCCCATCCCTGGAAACGTTCAAGGTCAGGCTGGAGAGGGCTCTGAGCAACCTGATCTGGTTGAAGATGTCCCTGCTCACTGCAGGGGGTTGGACTAGATGGCCTTGAAAGGTCCCTTCAATCCAAACCAGTCTGTGATTCTATGATTTTCAGCTCCAAAAGCCCACCTGAAGCCCAGGACCAGCTTCTCCCCACTGGCAGAGCAAGCCGGACATGCTGCCCAGTTACTTTTGCCAACTTCCAGCCCCAAAACAGAACTGCTGGCACCTTCTCCCACCTTATCCCAAGATGCTACCGCTCAGCTGCAAGCCAACGCATCACTACAACCCTCCTCCTTCCCCAGCCTATGGATGCTACAGGCTGGACCATGGAGGAGCCACTCTCCTTTTGGGGTCCACACAGCTTGGCTCACCTCATCACCAAAGCCAAGGGGACATGGGGCATTTTGAAGCAGCTCATCCAAGTGGAACCAGCACAGTGGCCATGGTTCCCTCGCCCTCTAGAAAAGCATCTGCCTGGAAATGAATTGCACCAGGGCATCACCTCCCTACACCTCTGCCAAGGTGGCCCCGGTCCCTTGAGATGCTGCCTCACCCCTCTGTGCCACTCACCTGCCTCCCAAAGCACCCAGAGAGCAGGACCACAGCAAGGTGCCACGTAACCCCACTTCTCAACGGGACACTACAGCACATTCCCACTTCCAACATCCATCAGAGCTGCTGCAGAACATCTAAAGATATGCAAATAGTGCTCAATGCTTCACTCCCACCACCTGGCAGGGTCTCCCAGCAGCTCATGATCACCACTCAGCATTTAAAGTCAGGTTATTATTCCTATTGGGTGTATTTTTTAGGGCTCTCGTAATTCCCCACCTGCCTGAAGCGGTGTTGGACAACACGTGGTCACCACTGACAGAGCGATGGATGAATTATCTGGGGTCATGATGGATGGATGTGTTATTCCCAAGGCTGGGGCATGGACCACACATGGTCCTCATGGGACAGGGCAGTAGATCTCAGGGCCACCCTCCTCCAACACCAGGGCCTGGGAGGACTTCAGGGCAGAAGACCCCCTTATTTTCCTCACTCCCCCCAAAACCTGGAAGGTGGGGGAGTGATTTCAGTGCAGGCACAAAATCTCATGATGAAGGCAATGGCCGCACTTCACCCAACCTGTTTTGCAGCAAGCTGGTAGGAATTTGGAAAAAAAAAAACAAAACCAAAAAACATAATAACCAGTAACTACAGGCAGGGAGTTTGTGGAAAAACTTAATTATGTGGTGGCAGGAGCCCTGCCATAGCAAGCTGCCCTCAGATAACCATAAGAGCTGTTATCTTTCTGCATCACCCTCCTGCTCTTCCCCACCTGCACGTGCCCACCAGCCACCTCAGTGCCCAGCTCAGGAGGAAATGCCCAGTGGCAACCAAACATCAGCCTCAAGTGATAAAGAAATTGGATTTATATAGGTTCACCTGCTTTTTTGCCTCTCTAAATTCAACCAAAAATGGTTCTGTTGGCCAGCAACTACTCCAGCTCAAGGAGGAAGCATCTCGAAACATCATGAACCCGTTAGAACAAGTCCAGAGGACGCCACGAGGATGATGCGAGGGCTGGAGCACCTCTGCTGTGAGGACAGGTTGAGAGAGTTGGGGCTGTTCATCCTGGAGAAGAGAAGGCTCTGGAGAGACCTTCCAGCAGCCTTCCAGTACCTAAAGGGGCTAAAAGAAAGCTGGGGAGGGATTTGTGACAAAGGCAGGGAGTGACAGAACAAGGGGTGATGGATTCAAACTGGAAGAGGGGAGATTTAGATTAGATATTAGGAAGAAATTGTTTGCTGTGAGGGTGGTGAGACACTGGCTCAGGTTGCCCAGAGAAGCTGTGGCTGCTCCTTCCTGGAAGTGTTGAGACCAGGTTGGATGAGGCTTTGAGCAACCTGGACTAGTGGAAGGTGTCCCTGCTCATGGCAGGGGGTTTGGAACTGGAGAAGCTTTAAGGTCCCTTCCAACCCAAACCAGTCTGTGATTCTGTGATTCCTCCATCCCAGAGTTGAGTTTCAGGCACTGTGTGCTGCCCAGCATCACATGTAGGAGGAAGGAGCTGGCTCAAGCCAGGCTCAATGAAATAATCTGTGACAGAGCTGTGCTGTAATTCATCAGTTAGTCTGAAATCACCACATCAACGTCACAATCCTGCAGGGGAAATGGATGGAAAACCCTTGGCCACCCGTGCCCTGTTGTCATCACTGGCTGATGTCCATGAACAAGAACTTCATGTGCTGGATATCTGTAGTGGAAATGAAAGATGCTTTCAAACTTGAGGTTTATTCCCCAGAATCAGGTGGATATGAGGTTTTTTTGGCACATCTCCTCCCTTTCCAGCAGCAGCACTGACACAGCATCATGGTCTCCCCCCTGCCCAGCAAATAACAGGCAACAGCCACCCCCAAAACCCAAGGACACAAAGAAAGAAGAATAAAGAGGAGATGAAGCTCTGAAATGAAAAGAAGCCACTAGACCCCCTGCCCAACCTCCACAAGCCCTCCCCACCTCTGTCTATCCTTCCCCTGCCCATCGGGCTGCAGCTCTATGGACCACCTATCATCTTCTGGTCTACTGCTCCACACCAGCTTCACCTCCTGCAAACATCTGGGAACCAGAAACTCAATTTCACTGAGCTGGCATAAAAATAAGCCTTACAATGGGATGTAAGGGATGGCTTTGACATTCTTTGCCCTAAAAAAAATATGATATTTTTCTGTTCAAGCTTTGTATTATCTTACTGTAATAAAGCTGTAAAGGGATTTTATCACCTTCCACTTGAGACGGGTACTGAGAGTAAAGAAAACATTGTTCAGTAGCTCCTGCTTTCAGTAAAAATCAGTTTCAAGAGAACTGGAGAAAAAAACTAGAGGGGAAACACGTTGGAGACAAACCACCTCCCCAGCAGCCCTGCTTGCTTGATGAAATATTTGTCAAAAGCAAGAAAACATTTACTAAAAGTGATGTTCCCCATGAGATGAAGCCCAAACTCAGCTCTACCTGAATCTTCCAGCCCCAATGACTTGGAGCCAGAGCCAGCCACGCTCCCCTAACCAGGCAGGGAAGAACACGGCTGTTGAGTTTGTGCCTCTTGACTATTATAGATATTTTTTTGGTTTATCAGGGTCATCCTCAACAAGTCTTGCTCTCATCCAACCCAACCCAGCAGCGGATCTTAACAAGCAACGGCTCTGTCAGCGCCAGGCTGGATAAGCATTAAAGAGCTGCCCCAGTTTCAACCAGTTGCCAAGAGCATCGCGGCTGCATCTGCTCCAGTTCCCCTCCCAGTCCGGGGGCTTTGCCTTGACGCTCTTAAAGAATTAAAATCCGTTCCCGTTAAAGCTCTGTCCTCTTCTGCAGGACAAACAACCTGCCCAGGGCCGGAGCCGGGGGGGACAGCATGTGATGGATCCATCCCCCTGAGCTGGCATGAATGGGAAAGAGTGGCCCATCTGTCACAGCTCTGCCAGATTAAAGCGGGGGGAGAGGGGGTAAAACAGTGGGGGAAGAGGGGATAAAAAAAGAGTAGTGAGAATGGGGAGGAACAGGAGGGGGCAGAAAGAGAGGGGGCAAAAGAAAAGACAAGGAGGGGGGAGGAAAAAAATAAAGGGGGAGTAGCCATCCCCTGCATCCGCATCCAGCCCCAGGACACAGGGGAAGACCAAAGGGGAGGCTGGGGGGGAGCTGCTGCAGGGGTGGGTGGCCACTCCACACTGTGTCCTCTGCCACCCAGAGCCACTCACTGTCTCCAGGGAGGGTGGGGAGGCAGGTGGTGCACTAGCATCTACCCAGTGGGGCTGAGTGATGAGGCTGAACCAGTGCCAGACTGGACACCCACAAAAGAACTGGGAATGAACAGCCTCGCTCAGCCCTGCATCCTCCACATCCCGTCCTGCAGCCCCAACGTTACCGTGATCCCATTCCCACATCTCCCATTGTCACCCCACTACCACCTCTGCACCCTGTGCTACCCCACTGCTATCCTGTTCCTATCCCCACATCCCTGATGCCACTCTGACCCCATCCCTAATGTCACCTCAATACCATCCCAGCATCCCAGACGTCACCTCAATCCCATCCCCACATCCCTGATGCCAAGCAGCTCCCATCCCCAATGCCACCCTGCTCCCATTCCCACATCCCCGATATCATTCTGCTCCAATCCTGCATCCCTGATGTCACCCCACTCCCACCCCCAATGTCACCTCACTCCCATCCCTGCATCCCTGATGTCTACCCACTCCCATCCCTGACAACATCCAGCTCCCATTCCTGATGTCACCCCACTCCCATCCCTGCATCCCTGATGTCTACCCACCCCATCCCTGATGTCACCTCGGCTCCCATCCCTGCATCCTAGCAGGCAACAAAGAGCCCAGCAAAAACACAGCAAAAGAAAAATAAACCAACTCCAATGCCACCAGCTCCCAGTTCATCCACCCCTGGAAAGACAGAAAACAAAACGAGCGATGGTGTCACACTGAGCTGTGACACGTGCCCAAGTCCCAGCTGCATCAGCTCGATGGGGTTTCTCTGGGCCAGTTCCATAGGGAACAGCACCCAAGACCTATGGGAATCTTGTCACACACCCAGCGGGCAGCAGGAGGGGGTTTCCTCAGGCTTGATGCGACCAGCACTGCCCTGGCACTGTCAAATTTCTGTATAGATATAAATATATATATTTCAAAGTATATTTATAATACATATAAATATATATTTAAAATATCTTTTAAAATATATATAAAAATATATTTAAAAGTATCTTTATATATATTGTCAAGGTGTGTGTATATATATGTATAAAGTATCTTCTATATGTAGTATCATTACAAATATAGTATCTTTTATTTGTGTAGATATATTAAAAAGATACTGAATAAATACTAAAAGTACTTCAATAACTTATATAAAAGATACTAAAAGATATTAAATATTTATATATTTAAAACCCAGACCAGGACCACTTTTAGCACTGTGACTTCCATTTCCAACTCACCACATACAAGAAAATCTCCAGTAAGTTTAATTCTCTTGGCAAAGCAAACCCTCCCCATACTGTGGACAGAGAAAAATTTCTTCTTCTTTCGGTTTCTCTTTTTTTTTTTTTTTTTTTTTTTTAAATTAGACATATTTTTGTAAGTATTAGGACTGGAAAGCCACAGGAGTATTTCTTCTGCTCCTTGTGTGTATTTATAGTCATGCACATGAGTAGATGCTGGTGGCTTTTCCTAGCAAAGCAACTGGTTTGCACAAGGATTTCCTCTCCCCTCATCAGGCATCTCATCAATGACAAGCAATTAAGAATAAAGAAAGGAAAGACAGGGAGACGAAAGGGCTCATTCATTTATTCTGAGACTACATTTCACCAGCGTTTTCAGTCAAAAAAAAAAAAAAAAAGAGGGTGAAGGAGAAATAACAAAATAAATAAAAAACGCCAAAATAGGTGGGAATGAGAATCTAACTGATGCTCAAGAGAGGAAGCTTATTTGAGGAGAATTCCTTTTGAAAGAGGAGAAAATCCTACAGACCACATAAAATCACTCTCCGCAAAGCTTCTCAGGCAGGCATTCTGTCCCTCTGCCTAGGGCAAAACCATCCCAGTTTTGTCATTTACTAAATAACAATTTTTTAATTTTTTTTTTTTTTTTTAACTATGACAGTGATTTCCAGACTCTCCCTCCACACTGTTCAGATGTCCCCCATGCTTTTATTTCTCACTGCTAAAAATTCTGGCAGCAGCAGAAATTAAAAGGTCCCTTTCCAGTCAAAAACCCCAAGATTCCACTGGTTTGGAGACATTAAATGAGACTTTGTTCCTTATCAAACTCCTCATTTTTATCCAGTCCTTGTACAAAAGTCAGTAGCAGGCTGGTTGGGTTTTGCTCTCTGTATTTCACAACCAAACTCTTTTTTTTTTTTTTTTTTTTTTTTTTTTAAAATGTCTGTCCCGTTTTCAAAGATTTCAGAGACGTACAAACTTATCGCTAAGGGATAAGATGCTGATGCTTCCCACACCACACCCTGGATAGAAAATACTCTTAAAGCAAGACTGCATCAAGAAATTCAAGCAAAGAAAAGTATACCCTGTTCCTGTTGAATCTAAAAACCAATTTAAAAATTAATTTAAATTTTTTTTAAAGTTGGTTGATTAAAAAAATAGGGTGATTTTTTTTCTTTAATTCTCCAAGGCACAACACAGTATATAGGAGGGAAAAAAAACATCGATTGAGACGGTGCTGGATCTTTCCCATAGGAACACAAACCATTTGCCCGGCAGCAGAACTATGAATTTTTTTAACTCATAAGATGCAGATTGACACAACAGGCAGGATTTCAAGTTTAATTCCTGCCTTCAGAGAAGCAGAAACAACGCCCTGCCAACAACTCCCAGCGGCACCTCGAGGAAATCCCTTCCCCTACGGATGGCAGCGAGATGTCGGAGATGGTTCCCAACCCATTTCTTATCGAATTATTATTTATATGCATATAAATACATTGGTAAATTATATCTCTATTAGATTTGGAGACAAAAATAAAGGACCCCAGGTGATGGTGGGTGCCAGGGCGGGAAGCACCGGACATCAGCACCTCCTGGTTCCCATCTCTGTGACGCAGAAACACCGGGAGACAAGAGCCAAGAGGGGCTCGGGTTCCCCAAACCAAATTAAAACACAAATTAATTTAGATAATTGAGAGATAATTGAGCCCTCCCTGAAATCCCAGTGCTTTGCTGGGACTCGACTGCACCTCCAAAAATTAGATTTTTTACAGATTTAAAGGTGTGGGGGGGAAGTAAAACACGACCACATGAGGCTCTGTTCCCTGCCAAAAATCACATTATAAAAATAAAATCTATAATCTACCGAGGCAAAGGCACAGCCCCCCTAACTGGATATATTAATATAAAGCAAAATGTATTTTTTTAGCTGTGAAAAAAAAAAAGATATTGGCTTAAATCAGATCTCAATAATCTGAGGAAAGTTGGGAGCCGAGCTGGAATAGAAAACTTGGGAGCCAGCTTAAAACAGCCTGATGCATAATAAATCACTATTTATTTCTGGGCTGTTTAAATGTCTTCTTCTTCTCAAACTCGAAAGGAAAAGCAGCAGCACCCCAGCCCAATGGAGTATTTAGGTAAAGACTAATTCCCTGTTTACATCCCCTTTGTACATGATAAAGGTCAAATCCCAGGTCCATCCCATTTTCCCAAACTCCTAATTTCTGGCTTCATCACTTTTCAAAAATCATCATCATACCTGCTGAGATGTAATTTGGAATTATTAGAGTTAGGATTTTTTTTTCAGCTTGTTTTTGATTATTTTTTAAGGTAAGAGAGCGTGTGATCCCTACGAAAGACGAAATCCTGCTCCAGCACACGTGATACCGGGCATGAGCCATTCCCCCACCGAGCCTCAATTACACAACAACATTTCCTCAAATCCCTCTTAATTTCCTAATTAATACTCCGACACCAACCACCAACCAAATCTCCACAACAAGCGGCACCAAATACTCCGGCAGGACCATCCCACGGGATTTTATTCCCTGACATATGTCAAGGTGGGGGGAATCTTGACACACACACACACAGGGATAGGGACCTCCTCACATCCACTGACGCTCCCAGCCCCGGGACCCCCGTGGGAGCGCGGCCGTGGACCGGGACCTCCCACAACCTCCCCCCGCCCTTTCCGGAGCGAAAGTAAAACCCAGTGTGTGTCCCCCCCCCGCCCCCCCAATTCCCCAACTCAAGGTGGGACTGGGGGGTGGGGGGGGGGGGGGGTGATGGCGAGGGGCATACCTGAGCTTTTTGGGCACCGAATAATCCACCTCCATCACTTTGCCGTGCAGCTCCACTTTCCCTGCGGAGACAGTGGGGTGCTCAGCATCCCTCCCCCCCGCAAACGCAGGGCAGCCCACCCCCCCTGCACCCACCCGCGAGCCCCATCCCACTCCCTGACGCACCCACCCCCAACCCCCAGTCCTGCCTGGGCTCTGCCCGCGCCATCCCCCCAGCCCCCCCTTCGGGCGCCCTTTGCTCCGCTCCCCCCCCGAGTTGGGGGAAGGCACCTCGTAAAATGGTTCCCCAAAGGCAGCGGGTACCGGGGGTGGGGGAAAGAAAGGGGTTCCCTTTACCATCGTTTCTTAATAAAATCGAATAAAAAAATCCATGAAAAAATAACTGAGGAGGTTGGGAAGAACCGGGGCGGCCACGGAAGGAGCGGGGCGGGGAGGGCGGGGGGACACGGGGATAGGGGGGGACACGGGGATGGGGGACCCCGGTGTGAGCGGGGGGATGGCGGGGAGGGGGGGTGCAGGGGGGGGCGACTCACCCGAGAGGGTCTCGATGGCCCGGATGGCCCAGTTCTGGTCCGGGTAATCCACAAAGGCGTAACCCGACTTGAGCAGGACCTGACCGGCCAGGGGCAGCTGCTTCTCCCCGAACAGCTCCCGCAGGTCCTGGGCGGTGGCGGCGGGGCTGAGGTTCCCGATGTACAGCTGCTTCATCCTCCGCCGCTTCATGGGGACTCCCGCCCGACCCGGAGCCCTCCTCCTCCTTCTCCTCCTCCCTCCCGCCCGCCACCCCGGGCTCCTCCCCGCCCTCAGCGCTCGGTACAGACGCGGGGACGGGAGGCTTCGGCCCTGCCACGGCTCCAGCCCTAGCCCCGCAAGCGCCTACAGCAGCGGCGGGCAGCGGGCGGGGTCCAGCCCAGCCCCGGGGCCGCCCCGTCGGGTCACAGGTGGAACCGCAGGACCCTTGTGTGGGGCTGAGCCGGGATGGCCCCGCCTCGGCGGAGGGTGAGGGGTGGGGAGGGGGCAGGAGGCTGGACGGGCCCGGGCAGAAGCGGGGTCGCAGCGCTGGGGCCTCAGGCGGTGTGGCCCTACCCGTAGCACCCCTCTGCCTGCGGCACGCAACACCTCCCTGCACGCAGCACCAAACAACCTCTGCCTGCAGCACCCTTCTGCCTGCAGCCCCACCCACCCACATCAGCCCCCTGCCCGCAACACCCCTTTGCCTGTAGCATCCCCCTGCACACAGCACCCAACAACAGCACCCTGCCTGCAGCACCCAACACCCCACAACCTGCAGCACCCACCTGCCCACAGCACCCTAACACCTCTGCCCTCAAACCCATCACACCCCATCTCCAACACTTTGCCCAGCTCTGCTGTCCCACTGGTAGATGCTTATGCCCAGCTCTGCTCTGGCCTTGCTCAAAACCACTTGAGGAGTTCCTTCAGGGAGAGGGGAAAGCAGCTTGCTCAGGAACCAAGGTTAAAACATATCAGCAAAATAAATAAAAAACTGTATTCAATATATTTTTTTGGAAAATGTAACTATGCAAACCCTCCCTGACCAAGGTCCAACCAGCCATCGCTACATGTGAGCCAGTCATCCAAAAGGCTTCAAGAAATAGTGAGAGCATGCTCTGAGATCCCAGAGTTTTACACGTTCTCAGCCCAGTGGTAGACAGCTGCTGTAGCTTTTGAGGCATGTGGCTCTCAGGGGCTTTGCTGAAGGATGTCCTCAAGTGAGCAGGAGTTAGTGTCACAACCCACAAGGGCTAGACACTGCAGTTTAAACGACTTTTTTCTCTCTCTTCTTGAGAATACACCACCAAATCTTTATGGAAGTGCATCCAGGCCATGACCGGAGACTAAAATAAGGTGCAGAAGTAACACTGGATGATGGGAGGGGACAAGTGTCCTTGGAGTGGAGTGTTGTGCCCAAGGGCCAGTTGTCCTTTACTGGGAGAGGGGGGATGAAGGGTGATGATTGAATTCTCCAGATTTTAAGCTGTGTAGCAGGACGATTAAAAGCGATGCACCCTTCTGGCAGGCTCCATCCCACTGCCACTCACCCCCTGTCATGTGGAGGTGCTGGATGGAGTAGGAATAGCAGTGACGGGTGCTTGATGCCACGCGTGTAGCAAAAATAGATGTGGTTGGACTGCGATGATGCAAAGTGAGAAGAATCCTCTCTCCTCCAATTTCTTCGTCTTTACTTTCAGCATAAGCTCCTGCTGGGCTGCCTTTTAGCAGCAGGGCTGGGGGCTCTTCCAGCCGTAGCACATTTTTTTGGTGATTTTTAGGCTGAAACATGTTGATGTTCCTTTTTAAAAAAGGCTAATCTTCAGGTCGCTAATTGATCCTCAGTGACGAGCTATCAGCAGTAATGGGGCAGGGAGCTGCCGTTTCATCCCATGAGGTCATTGCCACTGGGAAGAAACCAGAGGTTTCTTGATTAACTAGTGCCTATGGGTTGTGATAGTCATGACTCGTCACCTGTGTCTTCTGCTGGATGTGATGTAGGAGATCTGCAATGATCTCTATGATCTTGTCCCTGCTGCCCTTGATGTTTGGCTTTGCAGAAGGAGCTCAACAACCTTCTTCAGATGTTTTCCCAACCCTATGGAGTTGGTACTCTCTTCCCAAGAGTTTTGGTGGACTGTTCGTGGTCTAGATGAGATGGTCAAGGGAAGTTTGTGCTTTGAGGAGGAAGATTTAATAGCACTGATTACAAAATAGCTAGTGAGGAAGGAAAGCTCAGGGTAAATGGTCACAAAGGTGGTGCAGGACCCAGCAGGAAAGTCAAGTCTTCTTCTAAGGGCACCTCTGCAGGTGGGATGTGCAGTGAGATCATTCCTCTCTGAAAAGAGATGCTGACATGGAACAAGTCCAGGAAGTGGCAATGAGACTGATAAAGGAACAAAAAATCATGAGAGCGAGGGAAGGTTCAAGGATGGTTTGTTTAGTCTGGAGGAGGAGGAGATAACGGGCTTGTGTGCACGAAGGGCTGCTTTGAAAAGCCAGAAGAAATCAGGAAAAAATGGTGTGTTTGGTGGATCTGACATGGGAACAGAAGGAGGTGGTGCCGTTCCTTGGCTGGAGGTTTGGGAGGAGGTAGGACAGACATCTGGGATGACCACATCCACCCTGGGATGACCACATCCACCCTGGTGCTGGGACTGGCCCGAGTGGTTCCCGAGTCCCCTCTGAAGTCAGGATAAAGGGGTTGGCCCACAACTCTGCTTTATCTCGAGCCATTGGTAAGCCTGGCTTGAAGCAGGCAGGTTGGGGTCAATCAGGTTTCATCACCCATTTCGGATGGACTGGTCTTACTGGGTCCTCCACTCAGGGCACTGGTTGGCCTCTTGTTAATGGATGCTTTTGGGAGGGCCTGGCTGGGGTTGTGCTGGGACGTCTGTGGTGAGATCCTGCAGCTGGAGCATCCATCCCCAGAGGGTGTTGGCAACAAGACAGAGAATGGGACAGCACAGGGATGGTGGGTCCTGCCTCCAGTCAGCGGGAAGACTATGGTAAAGCCATCACATCTCCATCAATAGAGAGACTTCAGGAGCTGTAGTGTGCTCAGCAGGGCTGGCACCAAGGTGGACCTGGGGGTGATCCCAAGGGAGAGGGAGCCATTCCGTGCTGTCCCCAGGCATCAAAGAAGCGCAGGCATCTCCTCTGGCTGGAGGGGATATGAAAGTGTTGGTGGAAAATCATCTGGACTGGTTTCTTGGTCAAACCCAAGTGGGCTTTTCCACCAGCAGACAAGGAAATCGCATGCCTGCTCTTTGCAGCTGCATAGGGCAGGATTAGAGCTGCAGGTCCATGCCCCAGAGGCTGGATGGGTAGATTCAATGATTAAGAAGATCTTTCCCAACCTAAACATAGAGAAATGGGCCATGGGGTGGGAGGAAAATTGGCCAGACCACTCCCTTGCCATGCTCCCCAGGGACTACATTATACTGGCCAAAAAAGCCCAGCTACCCAGCTCTGGAGGAACATGCCTCATCTCTCTGACCTGCCTGTTTTCCCTGGATCCTTAAGGATATTTTTCACCTGTTCATCATGCAGGAGAAATCTCAGCAGGAGCTACTTCCCATCCCTGCCCCATCGGTTTCGGGGGTGAGATGGGACACAGCCACTCATCACTCTGTGCGGTGACACACCCCTGGCTGCAGAGGAGACTTTACAGGAGTGGCAGTGCCAAAAAGAGCGCCCCAAATAAACTCTTTTCTACAAAATAACTTGTTTCATTTACAAAATATTTTTTTTTTTCTCCTAATCAAGTTGCAGAGGAGACTTTGTGTGCCACAATGCGCTGTGGAAAGGGATCGACGTGCTGGTAGAGTGGTTCTCACCACCATGTGCCAGGGATGACGCAGACCCAAAATTTAACTCAAATTTAGCATTAATGAACTTTCTTCAAAGTGTCTTTTGGCTTTTAGGAACCTCCTCAGAAGAAGATGGAGCAGCTGCTATGGAGATGAGGGAAGAGCAGCACAGAAGTGGCTGCATCAACAGCCACCTCAGTAGGGTGAGATTATCCGTCACGAACAGTGTAGTTGAGAAGAATAATCCAGAATTTGGTCAAAAAATGGTTCTGTACTTTTCAAGCCATGGGGGAATCGTTTTGCTGACTGTTTGCTATGACACGAGTGAAAGTCTTTTAACAAGTAACGGAATTTTGGAAGCTTTCAGGTCATCAGCCCTTAAGACCGAGGTGCAAAGCAACTGTCACAACTGGATGATTGAATTAATAATTGGGTCTCCATTAATTACACCTGTACAAGGGCTGAGCAAGACTGAGACATAACTCTTAAGTTTTTAATTATGGAAATGATGGACAAGAGACTATAGTAGTGATGTAACATCAGGTTCAAAGTTTTGCTGACTTGCCTAAGGTGATCTTGAAGGATGTCAAGGACTGAGGTGACGGAGCAAAGACCAGGGATGGACACCCCCGTGAGCCCTAAGAAGCCATATCGATCATATTGAAGCAAGAAAAAGAAAAGACCAGCTTCTCTTGGCTCTGAAACAGCTCTTTTGGGACAGGAGAACCTGCTTTATATGCAATTCATTTGCTGGAAGTGAAATGCAAACCACAAAATAAATTGCTTGAACTCAAATTAAGGAGTTGCCAGGGAAAATAGGATTTTTAGGAATTCATAAGGTGCAGCAGAGAGGTGAAAGCTGATGCACTGCTTGTGCAAGGGGTGCCAGGACAGCCACAGTACTGAAGACTTCCTGTTTTCAGTGTCACGCTGGGCCCAGACTTTCCTAAGACCCAGTTTCAAGTTAATTTGTTCTTGTAAGCCACCTTACAAGATTTTAATAACATTTTTCTGAATATACTAAACCCACAATTACCCCAATTATGTCAGCCCTTGGGTGCTGACGCTTAGCAGCTCCCTTGAGCTCCACCATCTCCTTGGGGACCCTCTTCCTGCCCAGGGAGATGTTGCGGGAACATGTGGGGACTGGAGCATCTCCCAGACTGGGAGAGACACAAACCAAGCTGGAGGAAACTCCACCTGCACGTGGTGGGGAAGAGACCGGTGGTGCAATAACCCAGTTTCCTTTTTCCCCCATGTGCTTTTAAAATATTTTATTTGTCCTACTCTTGACAGGAAAGTGGGTCAGCAAAGGGCACAGCTCTTCACATCCACCCCAGCAGATGTTGCTTCGGCAGCTGCCACAGCAGAGGATGCTTCCCTACTGCCAGTGGGATTCCAGAGGAAGCTCAGGGTACACTTCTCCCTGCTCCCCCAGCAATGGATTTCTGCGTGACACGCTGGCAGAGCATCAGCCATCCAGCAGTGATTCAGAGGCGGTCTTGAAGCACATCACATACCACAGCAATCTGTCATTCCCACCGCACAGGGCAACATGACACATGCCGCTGGGGAGCAGCTGACCAGAGGCTCTTTCTGGACTGGGGAAGCAGTTGGAGTGATTCAGCAGCAGTAACACCCAGACAAAAGGCTCTCCCCCCTGCACCGCTACAGCAACACCACAGCTGATGCTTTCCCAAACTCTAAACTGAGCTTTAAAATGGATTTTAGAGTGCAACTCGGCACACTGACATAACACCCCTGCTTCCTTTTGCACCCTCTGTGGAGGAAATGCTTGCTTCCATCCGGATTGGAACACCGCTCCACCATGGTACCAGAAGTACCAGGTATCACTGTGTGGGGAAAGGAGTGGGAGGATGCTCTTCTGGCAGCAACAAACCCATTGGATGAACTCAGCTGCCAGGAACTGCACCGCCAGCTGCGAAATCCTCATTTTACTAAAGCGTAAAGACGCTTACTGAAGGACACGTTCTTGCCTCAGTGTTTGTCAACCCCTGCTGAGTGATTCAAAGGAAGAGTAAGGCCGTGACTAAGAAAACACGGTCAGAAGGAAGAAAGGTCAGCTCCACCTTCACAAGGAACACTCCTACACACAACCGTACAGCAAACATGGCACCATGGCCCTGAAACGCTCACATGGGGTACGGACCTGGCGCAGGGATTTGGGATGCTCCAGGGGACCCCATCCCTGGATGGGATGTTACTGCTGATGGAGTTAAAAATCATCACTGCTGAAATCATGTTGTCCAATTGAGACTGTTAAAACAGCTACGGATTTATTAAAAAAAGCCAGGTATTTGTAAAAACCTTCCTGGTGTAAAGCTGCCAGCCGCCTTCCTCTCTGGGCAGCTGCAGCACATAGGGCTTATTTCTTCAGTCTCTTCCTTCAATCGATCACAAATAATGTGCCAAACTGCTTCCAAGAGCAAAAGGGGAAAGCATTTACTTCCCTCCATCAGTAGAGAAGGTAATATTTTGAGTCCAGAAATGAGTATTGTTTCTACACAAAAAATATGCTCACCATAAACTAATATGGAAAGCTCAATGCATCTCCTCCAACGTAAGATTAAAAAATAACTAAATCCTAGATCCAACTGTGAAGATTCACTAAGCAGGATGGCAGGTGGAGTGTTTGCCCAAGATCTTTTAAATCCAGTAAGATAACCTAATGGCTGAAAACCAAAAGGAATGATTCAGTGTTGACTTTAAAAATGAGCAACGGATTTCAGAAGCACTTCAGGTTCTTCATTGGTTCTTCAACTGAACCTGAAGTGCAACTGAGCCTTCACAGGACAGCAAATGATGGGTTCTTCCCAAAAGAAATGGGATGTAGCTCAGAGAACAGGCAAGTGCTGCCCCGAGATCACCTCTAGCTTTGTGTTAGGCTGACAGGACTACCGCAGTAGTTCCCGCTGAATAAAAATTTGGTAGTAAAACAGGCTTTACCACTCAATTGCCCTTGGAAGTCACTGTATGAAACCTTCAGCTCAGTAATATTTCTAAGAACCAAACAAGGATAAGCACACGATGGTGCTCAAAGAAATCAATGTGATGTTACCATATAAACCCACAGTTCCTTGACCTGTGGAACACGGTGCCATCCTGCTCCTTCCCTGCACCCCCCTCTGAAAGAACATACAGCTGATTCAGAAATTATTCCAGTTAAGAAGGAAGTTACTGAAAACTTCCCAAGATCTAACTAGGTCTGAAAACCATAGTAAGACAAGACATGATGGAAATAGCACAAAAATGTACCAAGAGCAGTTATCTGTTCCATTCCCACATAGGAATGGGGGGAAATCATCAAATAAAGGTCAAGAAGCTGAAGGTCCATAGGGTCCATGAAAAATTGCTATGCAGGAAAAAAATAGAGTAACTCATATTCAAAAGCCAAGAAAAAGAGTGGCAGATGTAGCCTAGCATCTCACGGCGCTTACAGTTTTCTAGTCCTCCATGCTTGGTCACCACTGGAGCTATGAGATGAGGATGAAGTTCTAATCTGACAAAAGTACTTTCAAATATTGCACAGAATTTTCCTGCCGGTGTAGGAAGTTCCTGAATCTGAGGCAGAAAAGCATAATTTGAGAGTTATATTGTACTCTCTTCAAGAAAGACAATCACCAGTAAAGAATTAAGAAAAATCCAAGTAGTATAAATGTTCATTGCCTTCCCTAAACGTATGGTCATAGAATCATAAGAATCATTTGGTTGGAAAAGACCTTTGAGATCTGAGTCCAACCATACCTGTCCACTACTAAACCATATCTCTGAGCACCTCGTCTGCCCATCTTTTAAATCCCTCCAAGGATGGGGACTCCACCACTGCCCTGGGCAACCCCTTCCAATGCCTCAGAACCTTTTCAGCAAAGAAATTCTTCCTCACATCCAATCTCAACTGCCCTCAGTGCAACTTGAGGCCATTTCCTCTGGTCCTGCCACTTGTTCCTTGGTTGAACAGACCCACCCCCACCTCTCTCCACCCTCCTTTCAGAGAGCTGGAGAGAGACAGGTCTCCCCTCAGCCTCCTTTTCTCCAGGATCAACAATCCCAGTTCCCTCACCCGTGAACTCATCACACTTGTGCTCCAGACACCCAGCTTCACTGCCCTTCTCTGGACACGCTCCAGCACCTCCATGTCCTTCTTGGTGTGAGGGACCCAGCACTTGAGATGCAGCATCACCAGTGTCCTGGTCCTACTGGCCCCACTATTGCTGATACAGCCCTGGATAGCGTTGGCCTTCCTGGCTACCTGGGCACACTGCTGACTCATGTTCAGTTGCTGTCAACCAACAAACACCTCCAGGTCCCTCTCTCCGAGCAGCTCTCCAGCTACCCCTCCCCAAGCCTGGCACGCGGCGGGGGTTGTTGTGACCCAAGTGCAGGACCCAGCACTTGGCCTTGTTGAATCTCATACAACTGGTCCTGGCCCATGGATCCAGCCTGTCCAGATCGCTCTGCAGAGCCTCCCCATCCTCCAGGAGATCAACACTCCTACGCAGCTGGGTGGCCTCTGCAAACTGAGGGTGCACTCAATCCCCTCATCCAGATCATGAACAAAGATGTTAAACAGGACTGCCCCCAGTACTGCACCCTCTACTCAGAGCTCAGTGACACGGAGATGACACTGACTCATCTACTTCCACTCAAGTCCTCTCCTTATATAAAGGTCTCTGTGTTGCAGGTGATAAACTGCTAACAGCTCACCCACGTCAACAGCATTACCAGGAGTTTACTACAGGCCTTGCTCTGTGTATGGTGTTGCTGAATGACATCTTGTGCTCCTGCTGCTGTGCAATTTGCACACGGGCTTCTCGACGCGCTGGGTTTACCGAGCGGAAGGTATTCCACTTGGAGAACAACTACCCAGCAACACAAAATTAGGTTGAATTTTACTTCTGGGGTTTAAACATGATTCCACAATACACAGCATACATGCTATAGTCTCTTTTCAACCCCATAACCTATACTTGGCAAAAATAAGTAGGAAAAGAAAACCCAAACTTTTTATTTTATTTTTTCCACTTTTTGAAAGCATTTTACACAGGTTTTGATCTTCAGAATACCTTGGAATGAGTAGAAAAAACTAACTGAACAGTTTTGTCTTTATAATAGAAACCTTTCACAAGTCAAAATTGAGACTAAAAAAATACATGCAAAACGTACTCCTTTCAAAACACAACTTGAAACAAAGCACCAAACTACACAAATATGCAGAATGAAACAGCATTGAACATCACAGAAGTAGTCTTCATAAAAGGTGTAAAAGTCACCTATTCACTAGGCACTGTTCACTTGTTTCAACAGAAGAGACAATAAAAATATTGTCCACAAACTTGCAATTTCAACTCAAAGGCTGTAGCTAGAAATTCCTCTACATGTCATGCTTTAATAGCGACCTGAAAGAAAAAAAAAAATATATAAACAGTATTAGACTTCCATGATTGACAGATTTTTAAGAGTTCTGTCTAAATTCACTGCCACCCCTCAACCTCGTATCAAATTCAAGCGCCTTATGATTTGTCCACAGCAAAGTCCAGCAGTCAGTACAGTTTTGTCACTAAGTTCTTTTTTGCAGAAAAGCCGCAATTCCTGTCATACACCCCAGGCTGCCCTTGTGAGGCACTGTATTCCCACTGGAACTGTTCCTGTTCCGCATGCCCAGTTTCCCTACACAGCAGTGAAAGCAGTTACACTGGTTTTCATTTGGACACAAAGGGTAAACGTGAGAACACAACCTATTCATTTGCTCTGTGTCCGTTACAAAGGGAGCATGCCAGGAATGTTATTGTGTTTTATTACATTTCTGCCATCAACATGTGGCTTTATCTTCCATGCAAATAAACAATGCAGGAGAAAAAAAAAACAAACAATATTTAGACCTCTGATAAAGTTAACCTCCTCTTAAAAAAGTTACATTGGGAAATTTAGTTTCGGTGTCAGAACACAGGAGGCTTGGGAGTTCAGCCTTGCTGGCCTAGAGGTAACCAAACTGCCAGTGTACTACAAACTCTTGTTTGTTACAACAGAGTGCTGGAGAAAGAAATAATACCTCAGACTTTATATCAAGCAGTATTACCGAGTTGGGTTTTTTTTGCAAACTAAATATTTGCTCTGTCCTCAAGGCTGCCAGTTGCGCAATGCAACATTAAAGGGAACTGTGGTTCAAAAAAAAAAAAAAAAACCCAAACAAAAAACAAACCAAAAAACAACCCCACACTGAAGTAAAGTAGTCTTTATGGAAGTGAAACTTCCAAAGAAGCAGTTCAGGCAAAGTGGAAATCTGCTTTTGATATGTGAGCTCTAGGACTACTTACGAGGCGAGTAGGATCGAGATCTGGATCGAGATCTGTAGCCCCCTCGGCTGTAATATGGGGATGGGGATCTCCTCCTTCAAAAGGCAACAGAAACAATCCCTCCATTAAAGCAGATGAGTGGCAGCAGCTTTACGTGGCTCCCTCTAACCCAATCCTGCTATCAGTATACTTGCAATGCTAACGAGCACTTAAAGTGCTGAGCAGCTTCTCTACTGGGTAACAAAGCCAAGATTTGAATTTTCTTCATGCTCTTTTTTTATTGCTGGGTCAGAGTAATGTTTCTTTGGACTAATAAAAGAAATATAAGCTCTCTTGCGTTCACCATTTGCCTACCCACTATTTTAATGTTTCCCAAACAAGCGGTGTAAGCCAAATCAGACCTTAACCTTGAATTGAAATTATTAGTTCTGAGAAGTACTGATTTGATTTGAGTTACTGCTACAAACAACTCCACCCCCAAACCCCTCCAATTCAGGCACTCCCAAGTTCTGCATTAGTGCCACTAATCTCCTAATAATAATAATAATAATAATAATAATAATAATAATAATAATAATAATAATAATAATAATAATAATAATAATAATAATAAATCCCCAAACATTCAGGACTAACCTCTTGGCATAAACCACTACTTTTTCCTGTGCAAAGCTGAACTAATCTCTCTCTCTCTCTCCCCTCCCATACTTGCCTCAACCCTTTACATAGTGACGAGGGAACCCTTGAAATTTATTACACTGCTCACCAAAGACCTGCTAGTGCTCAGCATCCACCCAGTGTCTGTTAATGTGCTTAAAGATATCCTAGACTTGATTCATAGACTACTAAAAAAATATAATGTAGAATAATATTTCCACTGTTGACCGGACACTGAAAGCTTTCCAATTGTACCTGTAAAACTGATCCCTGTCTTGAACAGCTCTCCATCCTCCTCCTCCACCGCCGCCACCTCCTCTGTGAACACAAAAGCAGAACAAGTTTTGAAAATTTTAAAAAGAAATAAAAGTTTACTATATAAGGAAAAAGCATCATCAAGCATAAAAAAAATGTCGCTGAGACAAGAACACATAGGTTCCTACACTGGATAATACTAAATTACTTCACTGTGTTCATTATTATGGAATGAGCTGGCTAAACTCAGTGTCAAGGAGCAGTTCAAGAGGACTTGTGCTCCAGCTGACCAATATTGTATTTTGCGATGTCATACTCTTCAGCAATCAGCAATTTAAGATCAGTGCATAGCCTTTACTTCTAAGACCATTTCTATTCTCAGATGTTTACCCACTGGAGGCAAGCAATTTTTAAAAATTTTTGCTTTAAAGTAGCAAAGATCAATTTATTGTCCTGAGGATAAAGTTGATTCCAAGGTGGAGGCAGGAAATAACCCCACATTCTGACATTTTAACACTTGACAATCATGTTTAAACAAGCACATTTAACAACTGAGGTACAACTCCTCCTTACATAGGAGCTAACTAGAACTAAAAAAAAAAAAAAAAAAACCCAAACAACCAAACCAACCCCCAAAACTCCCACTAAAAACATTGTCATATTTAACAATATTAAGTGCTTGGAAAGGTATCTCCCCAGATTTAGTTAAAGAATTACCAGGAACAGACTAAATCAAGTTTGGATTATGGAAAAGTTTAAGAAGGCCATAAATCATAAGGAGGACAAAGAACCCCCAACCACAACATCACACTTTCAATCAGCAGGTCTCCTTTTTTAAAATATATTTTTTAAAGTCATCTCCATTTGGTAGCTAGCCAGTGTGCAACTTGTTGTTTGTTTGTTTGTTTTTTTAAGGTTATTCTTTAGTTTACAGATACTCCCCCAGCCAAGATTAAGCATGCCACAGCAATGAGGAGGAATTAAAGTTTTAACATGACAGTTCCCCTCTGAAATTGTATTTCCCTCAAGGCTTCACTGCACAGAGGGAAAGGAAGGCAAAGAAATTGCAACCAATTGATTTTCTAGAGTGTAGTACTAGTATGCAATGCTCTACTGCTTTTTTAACAATTTTAACTTCTGCTTCCTTAAGGAAGCCCTCACAACATAAAATTATTCTTCTCCCTCCCCTCCTCAACCAGTATCTGCAGGATAAGAAAGTAAGTAAACTGGGCAGACCATCATATTTTTTAAAGTAGTCACACACAAACTATTTGTGGTCTGCTTCCACTCTTTCAATATCTGCTATAGGAAGACATTATAAAGGTTCTGCAGTGAGTTTAAAACATTGGGGTAGGGGAAAGTATTTCCACCACAAAGCCCTAGTTCACAACAGCCACAGGGTGGGAGAGCATGTAGGAAGGTCAGAACATCACCCAGCACAACTGCCTCAAAGAGCTGGACTGAAGCATGGCCAAGAGTTCTAATATGCTACACTCGGACTACTATGCTAACTGAATTAATCCACCTTCTCCCATCTCCTTCCTAGTCTGCTCTTCCTCATCTAATGCACATACTCTTCTTTCCGTTCAGTCACTATCACAGTCCACAGCTATTCTCACTAGCACGCACCCAGAACTGACATAATCACAACTTCTGATAACATTTTACAAACATCTGAGCCACTGTTCATTATCAGGAATGAAAAAGGTAACACTTCAGTACTAAAGACTTAGGGTCATGCTATAATCTAAATGAGGAATAAATTACATTTGAAGAACACGCAAGCACCAACCAACCAATTTCAAGGATGACCAGTACATCTTGACTGACCCTTTATGAAAGAATAAGGAAATCTGTACTATGAAGTAGTGCAAGACAGACTGATGGTGTCAAAACTCTTATCAGATGGTGTAAAACTCATCTTTTGTTGGTCCTTAGATGCCTTTGCCGTTTTGATTGGTTTACATCAGAATCCCATACACAAAAACAGAAATCAGGAGAAGCAAGCTAGAAGCACCACGTAACAGACTGCTTCACAGGCTATGCTGCAAATCTTTTCTGTTCCCCAACACTCCAGTGAGCTGCTTCAGTTAATTTACCAACCAGATTTCAGTTAATTACTTTTTGTACATTAAGTGAGACGATACTATGTTAACTATTCCAAGCAAGTTTTTGTACCTTGTGCCTCTGAAACAAACTGGAAGTTTGGTCAAAGAGTCATCTATTACATATGAAAGTCTACATACACGTGCTGGCAAAGTGAAACCCAACATGTCTTAGTGCTGGTATGCCCAGTATCAACTTCAGATTTTAGCTGCTACAGTTCTCCATAACCTTCAAACCACTCATGTTTCAAGAGAATGGATTTTTAGAAGCAGAAAAGGAAGTTCTCTAATGACTGCTTCCCAGAAACAGGAGCAGAACACTTGTGTCACGTTTTCACTGTGGTGATGTAGAACACCTTGATGCCCTCCCTGTCCAAAGCACCATTTAAGCAGTGGAGAAGCAAGGGACCTGATTTAAGTGACAACAGCAAAGCAGGGAGGGGAGAAACAGACTGGAAGCAATGCCAACAGTCTCAGGAGGAAACAGTGGCTGAAAGGAGTAGGACAGAAAGGAGGAGATGGCTGCCCCCGGCCACCAACAATGACCATACAGCTATCAAAGTAAGTATATTTTTTTCTACACCTAAAAAGCAATAGAAGAGTACAGAGAAAGCTACGATCACAGAATTTATTATTTCCTTTGAGCTATAATATGATAATGCAATTTGAATTAAGGTATTTCCATTAATACATGGTTGCCATCAGGGAACAATCATAAATCTACCTGTTGCTGATGCATTTAAGCTTTGCAAACGACTTGGGAAATACTACTAGAGAATTCTGCAACTATGGGAACATTTGGTAATTGCCAACAGGAAAAAAAAAAACCTCTTATCTTTGTGTCCAGCTTAATAGTGTCTCAAAAATTTTGAGCATTTCACAGGGGAGGACAAGTCTTGTTGGCAGTCTTAATGGAAAACGCAGATGACAAGCTTGTTCTATCACCAAAACCAATTACACACCAACCATGTTTTCAACAGATTTTGTATTGACTTTACTAGCCCTCTGAAAACATGTATTGCCACCTGAATATTCACCTCTTTCAGCTAATTACTATGCTGTCAAACAGAGAAGCTTAGAGTGAAGACAGGCAGAAATAGTAAGCGTGAGTCCCTCAAGTAAAGCACACTTGTCCAAACCCAACAGAGTATTTTAAAGAAAGCTTTTTTATGCAAATGTCCAATACAGAACAGCTCATATTCCAACCCCAATTCCTTATTTTTGGCAACTTTTGAGATGACATAATTATTAGTAGGGAAAACTGGCGATCACTGAAATTTCCCATTTTTTGTCCAGTACACTGTGCTTAAAATCTAAGCTGACATTGTAACACCAACTCGAATATTACATCTGCACCTGTATTCCCATCATTCCAATGCTAACAGACAAACCAATAAAAAAATTCTTTTAAAATGAGAGCATAGAGAACATACTTTGTTTTTCAAAACTTAATGCATATTAAAAAAACATTATGGACTAACTCATGTCACAGGTTAAACACCACAAAGTATTTTTCAGTCTGATTTACACTGAGCAGTTATTTTGGTAGAGATTTCATAGTAAGATTCCAGAATGACAGTGAGTGCAAAAATATGTAGGATGGGTAGAAATGTAGATGAGGAAAAAAAAGTTTACAAAGCAGCTGAATATTACAAGTATCACCTCACCTGTATGATCTGCTGTAATAGTCACGATCATCATACCCTCTATCGTACCCTCTGTCATAGTAATCTCGTCGTCGTGAGCTGCCGCTATAAGTGGTGAAAGAGAATATTTTAAAGAAAGATAATTTAATAAAATATAAAACATCATTTGCAGTGCTTTCAGAAGGCAGTCAGTCAGTTAAACACACACCATTTTACCTGGGTTATATTATTCCCTCACGTCCTCATAGTTGAAAGGATTGTGAACACTCCTACTTTCCCATCAGTGTGATGGGAACAGAACTACTTAAATTATTGCTTTTTTAAATGCTTGACCTTTAAGACAGCTACTTTCCTCCTCAGTCTGAAACCTCTTAACCTTTTGATATCACAGGCACATGAGAAATTCAATTCTGTGACAACTCTTCATTCACTTTTAACTCTCAGAAAGCTCCTTTTAAAAGAACTTTCCATTAAAAAAACCACCAAAACCTGCAGTCTCAACATCAACTACATATCCACCAGTACCGTAAGCAGAAAGTCTGGGAAAGCAGGTGGGAAATGACCTGGGAAAACAATTTACATTCTTGGCAGCTTTAAGTCTAAAGTGTAGTCTGTGGATAGGGCAAACTGTCACACAGCTGCTCAATTAGTATTTGTTAATTCACTCTTGAAAACTTGAGCTTGAGAAAGATGTTATTATTTGATGGTACACAGGACAACAACTTAAAATAATTTAGAAATTGTCAAAAGAATCTTACTATAGATATATTTAAATGTGTAAATAGCTCATGTCTGGACCACGTAACTAAGGAAGATAGGTTTCTCGTGACTGTAATCCAGGCTGACCCCAGATCACCCACTGACAAGTGCTATATAAATTAAACCCTCCCATCTAAAGAGCTGGAAAGATATTAAGATTAATTATGAAAAACAGACAGAAATCAGGACTCTTACAGACACAAGAGAATTAATCCTATCCCATACTAGTCTGGAAAAAACCCCACAGAGGTCACTTACTAAGTGGGTCTTCCCATATAGATTCCAGGGGTAGGTGTGTGAGGTCTTTTTGTTATGGAGAAGTCTACCCGGATCCTTCTTCCATCCAGCTCCATTCCATTGGCACGTTCCTTTGCCTAAACAGAGTGATACAATACAATTACCTGTAGCTATGAACTTTATTACCAACACAAGTTTCTAACCACTGCTTCAAGTATTAAGAGAAGTCCTAAAATGGCTCAGTTAGGATGCACATCTTAAGTTTCACTTATGCCTTATACATAATGTTGAACTTAAACTGTAAGACATTCTAGGCCAGCTGGGTACAAGCATCAGTAACGACTTAAAATGTGACTTTCATTGCATAAAAAGCCTGAAAGGAATGTAGTTTAACAATTGTTTCAATATCTCTGTTTCTAACATGGTTAAGAGGAACCTTTGAACGTGCTTATGGAGGGAGATATAACTACTCTGATACTCAACATGAAGCAAAGCATTTTGAAGTTAACAAAAGAGTACTATTACATTTTTTCCTCCAGTACATCCTCAAAACCTACTATAAAGTTGAATATGAGTGATAAGTAAATCTGAAATTCAAAAACCCCAAAATAATTTTTTTCTTTTTCTGCCAAGTAGCAGAATCTACATCCAAAGCTCCAACCTAACATGGAAACCTTCACATCAAATTTGGAAAACATACTAGAGACTAAGCAGTGCAATTTGTGCAGAATATAAGCCTGCCCATAAGAACACTGCTCTAGGCTGGCCTGAGTACAGAATTCCCTGTTCATTCTGTACCACTTGTAAGCACAAACTCCGTAATTTGTTACATGTTACATGGCATTTACTGAATCCCTTCAGGTTTCCCATTGACATTTACAGGCTCCAGGAAGCCTGGCCTCTTATTTTCAGGAAGGATTTCCTCCTCTCCCTCCCCTTTCAGACTAGAGCACTAGAAGTCAACAGAATGCACGTTAGCCTCCTACAGAGAACTCTGAAATGGCTGTCTGGTCCACTCTGAACACTCCTGTTATTAAATCTGAGATCACTTGCAGACTTAGGGAGGAACTCTCATCTCCTAATTAAAACAGGAAGTCTGTGTTTCTATTTTCTTTTCCTTGTTGGCATAGCATGCAGTATACCTAGCCTGAAGTTTGCTTTTGTAAATTACAGCTCAGTCTGTGCAGGGACCAGTATTCCTGCCCCTCCACTCTCCTCTGGTACACAGTAATCATCTTTTGAAGTAAGACTCTGATGTTTATATCAGATGCCAAGGATTTTTTAGGCCCTGAGAGAGCAGGGAAGAGTCAAGTTTGTGGACTAGCTTGCATTATGATTATTTCACATAGCCAAAAGGAATTAACTTTAAAGGTTCCTACACGATTTTAAAGGTCAAACAGCGAGCTTCCCCAGGCTGTATCTTGTTAGAGAAGACATCCCAGCAACTGAAAACACAGCAAGCACGATATACATTCAGTACCCCAACCTACTTCCTTAGCATCTTCAACGTTTTCAAAGTACACAAATGCAAATCCTCTTGAGCGTCGAGACTGCTGATCATACACAATGGAAACATCAGCAATTGGACCATACTTGGAGAAGACTTCTCTCAGATCTCTTTCTGTGGTGTATAGACTCAATCCAAACACCCCAAGACAACAATTTGGGTCCGGATTTGCCTGGACAGATAGAAAAGCAGTAAAATTGCCTGTATTTGTAGTACAAGGTATTTCACAAGTTGCAAGTGTCAGAGCTCCAAGCCGAAACAACAAGAAGATTAACTTGGGTTAACTTGCTAATAGACACTACTACAATCCTATCTACAGATACACAAACCTCCTTTCTCAAAAATACTTTGCATTTCTTGGGATACCATACAAACTAAGGTTACAGCACATAATAGATGCTGTATTTTAAAAGTTTTTGCTCCAAAGGCTAGCTGACAACTGTTGAATGTGGAGATACATACAGAGGTCTGGATCACACCTTAATTTGTGTTATCACTTTCCCCCTCTTCTTTAGCATGAACCACACTGTGCTCAGCCATCTAAGTCTGTAAAGCTGCTAAAAGCCAGCTGGTTTGCACGCTCTTTTAATAAAGACATAACCAAAACAGCTTTTAATGAAATGTTTTGTTTTCCCAGGCTTTCTAATCAAGCAAAACACAAATGCTTCTCCTTCCTAATTCTACCTCCATCCTTTACCACATACATTCACTAATTTATTACAGCAGGTACACTGACAACAGCCTGCACCAGTAGCATTTTTAAAAGCCTCTGTTAAAAAACAAACAAGACACCCCCACCCCACAATCCTTAGCAAAGTTATGGAAAGCCACAGTTTACCCAAAGCCAAATGGCAATTAACCTCTACAGTATCTTTTAAACAGACTCAAGCTGGAAGCAGAATGTTTTCCTGGAAAACTCCAATTAATTAATTCTGTGATTTCAGGATGTATTCAGGATTATGTATGAGTCATCTGCTTCTGTAACAGACATACCCTGTTTCCAATGTGACGTCTGCGAGTAGACATGGGGGAATGGCTGTGGCTATGTCGTCGTCGATAATCCCGACTGTAAGACCTACTTCTGGATCTCCTATGAGAGCGGGAACGAGAACGAGATCTTGTGTAGTGTCTACGGGAACTCCTCCTTGATCTAGATCTGAGGGGAAAAAAAAAAAAGAAAAAGGTACAGTGTTGGGTTTGTTTGGGGTTTTTTAACTTTTTAAAAATACATCAGCTATTCACAAACAAAAAGCCCAAATAACCATTTTCTAAAAACCTCTGGTACCACATGACTCAGCTATAATCAGTTTAGTCACTACTCTCAAGGACTGTGCACTAAACCCTTACAATTAGATTATTATAGATGCTCTCAGAGCATTTCTACTGCAGAACAGGAACCTCAACTTCCATTTTAGTTAGCTTTTAATTCCCCAATAGATTTTAAACTTCTCTAACAAGGCTACCTTGGTTTGACAGAGTATATGCTTAGAATAGTCACAGCATTTACAGTAGCATTTAAGTAAAAATAGCTGGGGTAGCTTTCTTTAAGAGACTAAACAGAAGGGAACAGGATTAAATATGACTACATAAAATATGCACGATGGCAGAGGTGCACACTTCTGCTTATTCTAGCACTCAGTGTGCTAGCACTCGTGCTTTCAGTGACACAAAAGCAAATACACTTTTTAGACAGTGTGCAATTACAAACAGAAATCTGCCCCCGAAACAGAGCTTACCACAACTGAAGGAATTAAGCTGCAGTAGGCTTATTTACCTTCTGCTATTTCAACAGTTATTTAACATTAGCTGTTCATGAATGTTTACATGTTCACACTTCAAGTGTACTTAGGCAAAGGTGTAACTGCTCACTAATTTCAGCCTAGGCCTCCTCAGAACAGTTCCAGAAATGTTTTCTGACAGCACTTAGGTCTGCAGAGATGAGGTCCTGAAATACTTTAATTCCTTCTACTAAACCCTCAGCTCTCCCAACATACAATTTTAGTTGAAAAGCTAGGCAGGCACTTAAACTGGAATACTACATCTGAGCTTGGCCCACTGATGGCAGCCACAGAATAATCTGCATTCCACACAACTACAAAGAAAACTGCTGCAAAGCTAACAAGTGCAATGAACAGTTTAATACTCAAAGGCTCTCGGCCATAAATTGTTAATCTTCAGACTTGTTTGGGTCTTAAATGTCCTCCCTCTCATTTGTGGAAGCCAAGGTAACAAGTACTGACCGAGACCACAAGCTACCATCATTGCAGAACCATGTTTCTCAGTGACACTGCCACTATCCTGGCATCAAAGCAGCTCTTCACCTGCACTCGTTTTCACTCCTGAGCATTTAACAGCTTCTTCCACACTGAGGATTTCTCACTAATTTAGCACCACCAGACATCCAAAGTACACAACATACACTCTGTATGTTACAGGTCTCCTTAAAAAAATGCCTTCAACCTTGTCAGAAGTGAGCCAGCTAAGTTCTGTCGTCCTCAATTTGAAACATATATACCTGTCGAGGAGAAACGACTTCAGCATCTTCCATTACAACACTTCTAACTATGTAATTAGAAAGAATAAATTTTTTTTATGGCTACAGAGAGAGAGAAGAAAAAAAAAAGAGAGAATAACTTCCCTGAGGCAGGGAGTAAAGACAGAAATAATAATAATAATAAAGTTCAACACATGCATACAGCCATATTTCAACCACTGATACAGAAAAAACCTGAAGGCAAACAAAGAACTGGTATTCCAGCTAAGAGAATGCACCCATTATACCAAACAAGAGCTGGACACTCCTAAACCAGGCAGGCTATTATTTGAGAGAACAAGGCTTATTTTAAACACTGCTTATATCACTGCCTTAAATGTCATACTGTCATTCTCCTTTGCTGCAAAGCCACCACAGCTGAAAATCCTATTCCTTCGTTAAGAATTGTTTAGATTTCACAGACTCAGACAAACATAACAAGCTTGCTATGCTGCTGCTGAACACTTCAATAAAAGCAGAGTTTTATATCAAGCATATCCACTCCCCAACTGATAAATACACCAGGAGACAGATTCGTTCCCAAATCAAAGTTTAATTATAAAGCTGTAAACTCAAAGATACATTTGTAACAGAAACTGCCAAGAAATAGGAAAGTTCTCACAAGATTATTTCTCTGGTGAGAGCCAGAGTCAGACAATGCACTTGTGATCACATCCAAACGTTTGACTGAAAACAGATAAGTATTTTGGTTCTAAATGTGCCTTGACACAATTCTGCCCAAATTTGCTGATCATCACACTGCCTCTGCAATATACTTCCAGTTGTTTCCAGCCACAGGCATTTTCAAGTCAGCTGTTAAATGCTCAGGAAGCTGTGGTAGTCATCAGCTTCTACTATTGTTCATCAAAAAGTAAAATGTCAGTTGCCAGGGTATTATTTAAAGGTTAATTTCTTGTAAATGATTCGCCACATTTCTTGTAAATTTTAGATTTTGTATTTGTTGCTTCCAGTATTTTATACAATTTGTCATCACATCCTTACATAATATTATGGTTATTCCACAAATGAGAAACACCATGCTTTAAAGAGTACAGAGTCCCTAGGGGTTATGGATTAAGGTGCAGAAGGATGTGCAGGGCTGGGTCCTGACTTGCTTGTTATTTTAAAATTAAAAGGTTTTCCAGAGATGTTTTGCAGTCTCCATCCTCTGAGGTTTTCAAAACTCACCTGGATAAAGCCCTGAGAATATGGTTCGAGCCCAGAGCTGACTCTGCTTTGAGCAGGGTTTTGGACTGGAGCCTTCCTGAGCTGTCCTATGACTTTCTCACTACTAGCAATTCCAGAGCTCACTCCAATTTCATACTCTATAAAGCAGCTTTACTAAGTTCATTTAATTTGACATATTTGTTCTTGCACTACAGGCATTGCCAAGTGCATTATTTGACCTGAAGTATACAGAAAAAACCAAGCCCATTCCTCTGCTGTCAAAACTTCTGAAGTATTTTCTTTCTCACAAAAGCCTATCAAACCGATCACTTTGATCTTGCAAGGACACCTGAACAGAGTACTTGATAGTGTTTCCCATCGTGGATGATTGCTAATTGCAAAAGGACTTCCAGAGCTGTCACCCTTCCTCCAGAGCCCAACCCCCAGGCTTTGGCAAACCTAATTCATGGCTTATACACATAAAAAGTATATTGTGAACAGCTCAACTGGAGTCTCCACTGCTGAAACTCACATTTGATAACCTGAATGCTTATGAATTAGTAAAGGAACTATTAACACATTTCATTTCCATAGTCAGCACTCAGTTATCTAGACTCTTAAGATTTTTTTTTTTTTTGAGTGCTTGGAAAGCTGTCTGATCTTTAAAGCTTTTCACCCTGTTATTTTTCAAGTTAAATTAATATACATTTAAAAGGTCAGACAGATGTTTGTCCAAGTTCACATTTATCTCTACTGCTTCTTTTTCATGGAATATACCATTAACTATTACAAAAAAACACTGCTTACAGTGAGAAAACTTAATACATTAATGAGACCTACAATGGAAAATCTGCTGATGCACATATTTTTTTAATGCACAGGAGAACTGAGATCTAGAGGTCTTAATGCTCCAGGCTCAGAAACTAGCCATTGTTCTAAGACTTTAAAGGCAGGCTGCCTTCAAACTGTACCAGCAGAGGTACATGCCTCTCTTTGAAAAAGCTGCGAAAAGACCTAACTTGATAGTTTAGCTTTTCAAGTCCTGAAACCACACATGCCCCTTTGGATTCCATGTCCATAAATCACCAGCTATCTCTGGAAACAGAACTGGGCTAAACTGGATTTTAGTTCACCTCTGACATCATCATCTGATTTGTGAAGAGGAGGAAGAGGTAAAAGAAGTAAACTCACCTGGATTCAGACCTGGATCTAGATTTTGACCTGGAACGCCTGGAATCCTCCTTAGATCGAGATCTTGCAGGGGTGTGCCTCCCCGACTTGCCAGACCCATGAGCACTTCCGCTTCTGGAAGCAGAACGGGATTCCTGCACGCAGATATTGAAAGCCTAATTTGTACACAATTTCTCGTTTACCTAAGGTCTGTAAACAAGCTCCAGTGAAATAAATGGTAAAAATTCATATCCATGTGTCTGGGCAGTTGGCATTAGAACTGCCTAGATTTTTAAGAAGGTTTTTTTTTTTTTTTTTTCCCTGGTAGACACTTCTTTACCCTGCATATACTTTTGCTATTAAACAGATAATGCATGCATGTTTAGCAAAATATACAGGGACACATAAACAGACTAGTAATTACTTAGCGTAGTGCTTTCAGATTCCAGATTACTTCTTATCTTAACTTCATTTTTATTCCTTTTCTTCATTCTTCCGTTTCAAATTCTGACTTCTTTCATCTTCCCCACTTCACACAAATTGCTCAATATTCTACAAGTGGGACTTCTGGTCTGATAATTAGCATGCATTCACTTTCTTTTTTTTCAAATTTCAGCTTCACTTATTCCTGAGCTTCAAATAATTCTCATTTATAAAACTTGTCAAATGGCGACTTCCGCATTTTCCTTCTTCACCATTAACCTTAATAGAAAAAGAACAGGATGAAGAATATTTAAAAACTCCAGGATAAAATCTAGTGCCAAAACTGAAACTAGAAAAAAAATGTTTTGTGGACTTTTACTATATATGCAGTTCAAGAATTGAATCTACCAAATGCCCTACTATTTTATAAACAGATTCAGTCAATTCAGTTTAACTTATTGAATTTGCTATTTATGCCTATATTTAATAGCAGATGCACAGCTGACCAACTGAATATCTACTAATGAATTGTAGCATTAGGAAACTCGAAATATTTTGCACTGTCAGCCACATACTTCGACCAAATCAACAAGAAGTGACTTAAGGAAGGTCCCTACTGTGGCCAGAGACGACTAACTGATGTGATTTTTGAATGCAGAAAGCACAGTGTGGTTGGTCTTTCAATGACCTACAATTCTGTTACTTTTTGGGGCATTTCTTGCAGTTTTGGTGGCCTAGTTTGAAAGTTGATGAGCACACCCACATCTACTCTGCCTGCACAGGTGTGATTACACATGCAGGCTTCATGCTTTCTAGTACATCATAATTTTCCACTAACCAAAAATGCAACTCTGTGCAACACAAACACTGTTCTGGAACAATGCCCCATCTACTTTATTATTTACTTGTAATCTGCTTTGTTAATGACAACCTAATTAGCATTTTCAACTTTTTTTTTTTTTTAAATCGGTATAATGCTTAACTGCAGTCACATGGCTTAAACACTTTGTCTGAACCCACCGGAAGGTATTCTTTATTTCAAGATATTAGAGAAAATTTGAAATTCAGCAGTAGAAATCTATTTTTTCCTAAAATCAAACAATTTTAAGTTTTGTATCAATTCTGATAAAGAATACTCACTACCAACACCAGAAGACCAGATTTTTCTCAAAAATCACTTGTTTTATATTTGTGATACCTCTTAAATATGAACACTCAGTGGGCATTCTGTACTAAGCATTCAGAAATTCATCTGCTAACCCAAAATTTAATCGTGTTTAAACCACTTCCATACACCTTAAACCAGTTTAGCTATTTACAATTGCCTACCATGCAATACTGGGAAGATGGGGCAGGACACAACTTGCAGGATTAAGCAGGTTTTCAATTAATACCAAGAGCAACAGAAATAAAGTTAATTAAGGCCATATTCTTTTACTGGCAAAATATTTAAGGAGATGTTCTAAACTATATGCACCTCAGATACTAACCCTGCAAAAGGCAGTGTAAATATTGAGAACTAATTTAAAGTTAAAAATAACAAATTGACCTAAACCCAGAAGAAATCAATCCACAGACATGAGTTCTAAGTTAATACATTAATTTAGCCACACAAAGTCTTCAACTCTTAACAAAAAAAGAGTCAGACAAAGCAAGATTGAAGAAGGGATAAAAACCAAAACTAAGGCTGTTCTTCATTTGAGGAAAAATTTTGTTCATAAAATATAACACTTTTAATAGATTCAGGCTAGGCAGAAGGAACCATGTCCAAATACAGGTGGTTTAATACTGAAAAGGACAAAAGAAATGTAGGATGGGAGGGAAGCAGCAGGGAGGATATTGCCCATAAACATACCCCAAGCCCCTTTTGAAGGTTTTTACAAATCAGTAAGCTTTCAAGAAATCGGTAGAGAAGTGGTATTAGTGTAAGCAAATGACTGAAGTCCTCACCTATTAGATACATTTTTTAGGACAATCTTTGCTATATTATGTTAAGGTTGATGTGGAAACTGGATACCTTGGATCTGAGAAGAAACTAAGGAGGAAAAAACCTTAAGAAAAACTGTGTATGTAATCGGCAAATTAAACAGCTGGCTTATTTTCATATAGCTCCTTTGGACTTTACAGCATTTTCTAGTTTTTAAACATCTGCATTTTGTTTCCAGAACATCCTTTTCCAGACTCATTATCTTCTAAATACCACATTTCACGGCATTATGTCACTTCTTTATTACACCCAGCCCCAAAGGAATTCACTGTAACTCACCTGTTCCTGGCATTACTAATAGCTCTTAAAATTTCAAAGCTGCTACTCTCCTCACCCCATCCCCCAGGAAATCTTCCTTACCCAAAATCTCAAGCACCAGGACCCTGCAGCACCCTAAACTCAGCTGACAGCTCGTTATTCTGACACCCACTGAGAGTTCACATGAGCCACTCCCACAGCTCACTGAAATTGGAGAGTTTCTACCATCTGGTTTTGTTGTTTTGCCAATTATAGTTAATCTGAATAAGAAAAGGCCATACTCAAAGATACTACAATTTTGTTGGTTTTAATATGCTTTTTTTTTCTTTTTTGCTCTTTTACTTGGTGAATTTTAAGGGTTTTTTTTATAAAATGCCAAAGCAGGCTCCCGCCATGACATGTAGAAGAAGAGAGAACAAGCTTAACCTACCTATATTCAAATACTTCTGGCAAGCAGATCCAAACTGGTGTTCACTAGTAAATAACTTTTTTTTTTCCTAACCCTGAATTTGTGAATTTTTGACTTTAAAAATCATCAGATTCCTTGATCTTTAATCAATAGTTCTTCCCCTTCATCAGGCATTACTGGAATTCAGGTGGAAGCCCTAGAGTCCAGGCTTGTGGTTTCCAAATTATTTTTTCTATACTTTAAGGATATTAAAACCATTATGTAATATTGCAGGGATGATATTTTTAACACCTCTAAGCATGTTCATCAAGGTGCATTATAGCCATCTACTCTGTAAACAGGGAATGTCACAACAGCAGGATTATTTTGGGGACAGTAAGTAGAAAAGGTTTCCATGGTCAGAAGTGTCTGCAAGGTATGTAAGTGAGGACCATGTGTTCTTTGCACTTCCGAGATCCAGTTTTTCCTCACGGGAATACAAGTTACAGGTCCCAGTTACTTCATAATGCAAGCTAAAATTATTACTATTTTTAAAATCCTAAATCTCTATAAAGTTATGATTTTCCACTTGTTTCCTAAAGAAAGGTGCAGCCTTACATTACACACTAGCAAACCTGCAGTCAGATTTACTCAAGGTGCAATTGCATTAACTTCACCTTCCTTCAACTGTTCAATTTAGCAACTGAACCAACAGAAAAATAACAGCTTTTGCCTCTCTGCCCCTTTAGCACACAATCACCAGATGAGATCACTTCTGGGGGGGCGGGCTGGGAATCCACTCAGAGGGAAAGCAGAACAATCTCTTTCCACAAGTTTCCAAACTCAACCGAAAAAAAAAAAAAAAAAGACAAGAATGTTTTGAAAAATCAAGCTAACAGAGCCTGAGCACAGAAGCCCAGCTTCCTCCCACCCACACCCAGCCCTTGGTGGGCTCATTCAGCACACCAAGCTGGCAGGAAACTAACCCACCAACAATAATTAAATGATTTTCTGACAGTTTAGGGTACTGATCAGCCCACCAAGAATTCAGATCAAGTGCCAACTGATGGAGGAGGAACACAGAAAACTGGGATCAAGCTATCAGTGCTTCCTTAGGCCTTCTTCTACAACTTTGCAATAAAATCAGCATTTTTTTAAAAAAGGATGTGTTTGTTAAGTAGCTCATAAGTAGATCTTACAAACTGAGCATTTATACCATTTAAGTTACTCTAAAACAAAAAAACCTGACTACCATATCAAATAGTTTCTGATCAGACACATACCAAGTAATCACTATCAGTACTAATTCACAGAATGAGACTCACAATTTTTTTTTCTTTAACTAGTCCTCTTTCCAACCCTTCCATGGCTGAATCACATGTGCTTCAGTGAGCACAATTTCAATGAATGAAAACAAAAGTGGCTTAAAAAAACATGTCAATTATTATAGCATACTGACAGTATCTGAAGTATTGGTAGCATTTATTTATAGTCTCTTCAGTTAAAAAAAGTTTTCAGAGTCTAATCCCACTGTGGAATATAAACTGTAAGAGAATGATTGGGATTTGTTTTTCTTCCTTTCTTTGCCCCCCTCCCCCTCTTTTTTTTTTCCTCTTTTTAAACTGTGACATAAGCCAGTTTAAGTTTGTGTTGCTGCTGAAATAGCACATCCCAATACTTGCAAAAGCACCTGGTATTTCTTCTTCATCCCAATGCTGACATTAGGATTTGTGGCTGCACAATCAAGTCAAGCCTGCAAACCAATGCAGCTGGAAACAGAATCAGAAAAAAAAAATCAGCTGATTTAATTCCCAGATCTGATTGACTATACAAACACCAGTACAAGGGAAAAAGCAGCAACACATTTTCAGTAGCACAATTCTTCTTGGCAGCACAGACTTGGAACAGCTTAAGAGACAGCTGTAAAATCATATCCTAGATTATTTATCCACACACTGTTCCTACTCTTCAGACACTTTACTGCTTCCAGCTTGAAAAAGCAGAAAGCCATTGACTCAGTAAAATATAAGCCTTAAGTAAAAAATACCATAAATAACACTGGCAAAAGTATTAGAAAAGCCACTCCCTGATCTAGTCTGAAATAGCAGGCTTGTATCTCTACAGTTTTATCTTTTAGTTTTACAAACATGTACATTGCATACAACTTACCTATTTACAATTCACAAAAATCCAGACATGAGTCAGCCTTGGTGAAGACTGCCTGCACATGATTTATATATATATTTTTTTATAAATAAAAGTATAGAAAAGATAAAATAGAAAAGTAGGTGAGACAGCAAATGCTGTTCTATCATACCATGCAAAATTATATTTCAAAAAGACTTTGTGATAAATGTTTTAAACTTTGACTCATTCTGTCTGAAAATACAATGCAGGTTACCCTGACAAATTTCACTAAAGTTAAGCTACCATCTTACACTGGTTTTCAGTCTGACCTGCACACAGCAAATCAACTTTATAGAAATCTAGACCTTGAGTAAGTCAGAATACTCCCTCACTAAAAATATACCAGTTGTAAGAGTGACATGAAGACATCAATGAAAAGATAATAGGGGTGGTACAAGTCAATTCTATTTAATCCCTGTCTTTCAGTGTTCATTTCCACCTAGCATTCTTAGCTTCTTGGAGACCAAATTTTTCTAACCTAACCTACCCTGAAGTAGTAACACTCATAATATTAAAGCTCATTATAGTTAATCTGAATAAAAAAAGGCCATACTCAAAGAAAGATACTACAATTTTGTGCTCAGAATTATTACATTTCCTTATAATTTTTTTGCAACCTCCAGCAAAGCTTTAAAATGTAGACTACTTATCACCTCCAAAACTCCTTCTGATGCTGCAGTAAGTTAAAAAGCTACAGACTGGTGCTGGGAAAAAAAACCAAACCAAACCCAACTTCAAAACACAATATTAACCCCTATGCTGCACTTGCCTGTTACAGTAAAAATTAAAGACCTCAAAGGAAAAGAAGACTGATTGACTAAATAAAAAACAACTGTAGGTAATCTGCATTGCAGCTGTACATTATAAACGTGAAGCTTAGCAAGCTTTCTACTGCGATGTTAGTAAAATTCCCTCCAGACACTAGAAGTTTGCATTAATTACGCGGTTTAAGAGCATCTACTGCGGGTTCCACAAAGCAAGGACATCGCCCTACAACTGCAAGCGCTCAGTTTGATGTTTAACCCTTCGATTACTGCAATCACATTTAACTTAAATTAAAAGACCGAGCCACCTGGATGCAAAGCTGCAACTACATCAAGAAGCTGAGTTAATATTTTACAAACAAGCGTGAGGAGCAGCAAATCGGAGCTCAATTTAGGAAGTAATTCACCAAAAGTGAATTGTGATGCAGCTTTGGGGAGAGAATAAAAAAGCTCAGGCCGTCGGGGGGTTCCTTCCCCACCCAGACGCTACCCAGCAGGGCCGGGGGATGGAGGACAAGGCATCCGCCGCAGCCCAGCTGCGAGCTCGGAGCGGGCGGAAGGGCCGTGCACCGCTGTGGGAGGCACGAGGGAGCGGAACCGGCACCCTCCCGGGCTGCCCCACTGCGCTTGGAGCGGGGACACTAGACAAGGCCCGGGACACGCAGCCCCGCCGCCCTCGGCCATTTTGTCCCTCTCCAGCGCGCCCGGTCCCCAGCCCAAGATGGCGCCGGGCAGACTCACCATGGAGCGCGCGGGCGGGCAGGCAGCTAGAGCGTCCCCGCCGCGCGCCCCCGCCACCTTACCGGCCGGGCCAGCCGCCATCTTCCCCCTCCAACCCCTGGCCCCGCAGCACCTCCCGCGCGTCCGCCAGCCTCTCCCGCGGCGGCTCCGCTACCTGCTCCGCCCGGGCTGCTGTACGGGGGACGTGGGGGCAGCCACGCCGCCCGGAGAGGGGCGGAGGGTGGTGGTGGTAGGGGAGGGTGGGAGGGACCCGGCCGGGCAGCGCACTCAGGCTCCGTGTATTACCCGCTCGCCGTAGTTCTGCTCGCCGCTGTCGCTCATCGTCCCACCGCTCCGCACCGCTCCCCGCCGCGCCGACCCAATACGACCGTCCTTGGCGCGACTGCTCTCCGCAGAGGAAGTGGCGGGGCTTGCGCGCGCGCGCACCCGCCAGGCCCCGCCCTGCACTGCCGGCCGTAAGGCTTCAGGCCCCGCCCCCGCCGCCTTGAGGAGAGGGCCCATCCCTTCCGCCATACTGGGGTGGCCGTGGCCTTTGCCGGCCGTTTAGATCGCTGTGGCGGGCTCGGGGGCTGCTCGGTCCCGGTATAGGTCACAGCCTGATGAGTGACCCCCTTCAGAGCTCCCTCCAGTGCCGGGTGGAAGTGGTCCTGTTCCCCCGGCCTCACCTTCCACAGGCTGCAGGGGCCGTGGAAACAGCTTAAAAAATCACTGTGGTTATGAGGGTCTTCCCTGGAGGAAAAGAGTTTAACCTAAGAATGTTAAAGATTTAGTTTAGTGCCGGTCGGGACTTGAGACAGGGATATTTCTAAATATCAGGCCGCACCTCAAGTGCTAGGTTTAGTGTTGGGGCCCTCACTCCAAGAAGGACAGGGAAGTGCTGTAGCATGTCCAGAGAAGGGCAATGGAGCTGGGGAAGGGTCAGGAGCACAAGTGTGCTGAGTTCACAGCTGAGGGAACTGGGGTTGTTGATCCTGGAGAAAAGGAGGCTGAGGGGAGACCTTGTGGCTCTCTCCAACTCCCTGAAAGGAGGGTGGAGAGAGGTGGGGGGGGTCTGTTCAACCAAGGAACAAGTGACAGGACAAGAGGAAATGGCCTCAAGTTGCACCGAGGGCAGTTGAGATTGGATGTGAGGAAGAATTTCTTTGCTGAAAGGGTTCTGAGGCATTGGCAGCGGTTGCCCAGGGCAGTGGTGGAGTCCCCATCCCTGGAGGGATTGAAGAGTCGTGTAGACACAGTGCTGAGGGACATGGTTTAGTCGGGGACTTGTCAGTGTTGAGTTAATGAGGGACATGGTTTAGTCGGGGACTTGTCAGTGTTGAGTTAATGATTGGACTCGATGATCTTAAAATTCTTTCCCAATTCTGTGATTCTGTAAAATACCCAGATGAGGGCATCATAGCATCACTGAACAGTCATTTTTCCTCCGTCCTTGAGTCCTTCATAAACCATGTAGCGCTGCATCTGCCAGGAGGGACACAAACACCCTTTTCTCTATCATAGACACTCCAGCTGTCATGGACTGTTGTTACATTTGTTTTATTTCACCCTAACAAGACAAGCAGCATGAGTAAAGCTGCTTCCCCAAAGGGTCAACGCTGCTCCGTTTGTGCAGATATTAAACAAGGACACTCAGATGGATCACTCAACATGACTTAAAATATACTTAGTTTAAGCAAAATAATGACTTATTCAATGCTCTTGAAACCATGGCACTAGGCAAGGGTTCAAGTCTGGAGACAGAGTTGCCACACACGGTCAGCACATCTCAGTACACCAGCTATTCTGCACACTGCAGCTGAAGGATGCAATCCCACTCCACAACTGCTCCCATAACCACCTAACACTCCAGCAGCAATTATTTTTCTTCACTTAAGTGTCTAGTGAGAGTTGAGATAATGCTTTGCACAACTCTGCTTTTATGCTGTTAAACAAGCAGCGAGGCAGACAGATGAACTTCTTTTAACTGTGGATTTTTTTGCTGCTGAGGTTACTCCCTGCGCCATTTGCCACACAGATTTAAGAGGTGGCAGAAACATGCTCGAGCAGTAAAACTGAAAATGCCAGACAGCAGGCTGGTGGCAAACTGCAAAGCAAAGACAGCAGGCTTTTGACTGAGAGCTTTAAAAGTTGGTGAGCTCTGCTGTGTGGTGAGCAGCTCCGCAGATTTCCAGGTGATGATTTCTGAAATGCCCAGGGGGAACTCCTGCTCCGTTTCTATTAGCTGTGACGCTCATGAGAAGAGACAAGCTGGAGGCTGCTTGGCTGCTTTCCTTCTCCCTCCCAGCCCCAGAACACAAAGATGAATTTATCAACCAAAGAGGAAGGGGAATAGTATTTTCACAGCTTTCCCTAATTTAAAGATACTGCACCTTTTTTTAATGCTGCTTTTCATGGTTTCATCTCAATGCTTTGCTGGCATTACAGCGCAGTGAGTGATACATTGTGCTGTACAAAGTGTACATTGTGCAAGGGTGGAAGGATGTAGCCACTGTGTTTATTGAATCACCGAGAACACAAGCTCAGAAAATCAGTTTTCCCTGTATGCCCCCTGTAACAGAAGGGGTAGAAGGAGCATCCTGTACTGAACAGGCAGGGAGAGACATCTGACACAAGCTGTCAAAGCTGGCTAATATTCAGGAGCATGACATCAAATTTCTGGGTTGTCTTTAGAAACTATAACACTCATCCGAAATGTGCAGCAGAGAGTTTAGACTGAAAGCACCTGAACTCAACAGGGAATCTCCTTTGATTTGCTTTTGTTGCAGAAAGTTTAATAGTAATTTCTTTTGCAGCCCTTGGTCAATATTTATAAAGCTAGGCAGTCCTCGACCCTCAGACAGGGTCCTGTGATTGTAAAAGCCAAATCTCTGCCCACAACACCCACTGCAAAACCAGGCAGGGTCTGCCCACCTCTCCTCGAGCTCTTCACCTTCACCAGTGGGACTGAGGAGACACCACTGCGGATAAATAACCTGGAGTTTGCTAGGGGTGAGGGCCTCTTGCAGCTCCTGACGCAACTGAAAATGCTCTGAGCAGGAGAATGGGGCACAAAGGAAAAGGGAGAACCGATTGGAGAGCGCTCTGATCCTTTCTGTTCACATTTAAACTTCATCAACTAAGAGCTACCAAAGCAAACCTACCTTTCAGCAAACATCTGAGCCCACTGTTCGCAGCCTCTGCAACAGTGACACAGATGTGTGAGATGATCCCAAGGAGATTATCTCTCTGCTCACAGAGGCACCCAGAGATGCAGCCCTTCCTTTCCCTTTGCGTGGGGTGCACAATCAGATTTAAGAGATGTTTTCTGGTTTGCTTGGGCCATTTCCAGCTTGCATTTCTATGACACAAATATACATTCGTGAGACTCCTGACCATGTTCTACACAGCATATTCCTGTCATATTTTATGAAAACCACTTATGTAGTTAAAGCAGAAGTCTCACCCATGCTACATCATCTTCAGGTGCAACTCATTCCTCAGAGGAGATGCCTCAAAATCTACAAACAGCTTAGGCGGTGCACGCTTGGTTTCAGAGCATGTTTAGACATGACTCGGGTTTGATCAGTGACTGTCCTCTCTCGTGCTCATTTCTGTCTGCTCTTTCAGCACCAGCAGGCTTTCAGTGCTAAGGGAAAAAGGTTATTATTCTTAACAGAATCAGTTCTCTGTTCCCCTCCCAGCAGAGAGCTGCATGAGTGCTTGGTTTGGCACAGTTCTGGGTATACCAGGGAAGAACAGGTGCAGTGAGGTGGTGGTGGGAGCTGCCACTGGAAAGCTGTTTGAGAAACTGGACTGTCACTCTTAGGCAGCAGAGCTAATGCCAGTTCACTAATTACTTTCGAGCTGGCTCACTCCCTAATGTACTTTCTATGTGCTCTAGCAAGCACGTTGGCGTGCTGTGTGGGAGCAAGAGGCGGAGGGGAGCGGGGAGCTGTCAGGTTGGCTCTGCAGCTGCAGACATGTTACAATTGGAGTGCACCACTGGAAAAAAACATTTTAATAATTTTCACAAGTGTGGATTTTTTCACAGGCTGCAATTCAGTAAGTAAATGCCAAAGAATTAGCAACCCCTGAGTAAGCATTGCTATTTGCCTTTTATATCATAAAGATCTATTTGTCAAAATAATAATTTTTCCTTATCTTGCATTCCTCATGGGAGTGGATTTTTCCTTTACTGGAATTACATATGATATCTGTTAGTCATTCCATAGGTGGTTCATCGTTCTTGTTTAGCAGCCTTAAATAGCACAAGGATAAAAACCTTTCATTTTCCACATCTTTTATGAGAGCTGCTGCATTTGTACTGTGCCCAGCATGTCATTCACTAATTTGGTATGACAGCTGATCAGAAACAGAAAAATACTGATAAAAACATATCAAATAATATCAGGTGACTTTCATGCCATCAATCTGAAAAGAAACTATGGCTGGTGGATTTACTAAAAAATATTCAAATGCACTTGAAACAGGAATTTAAGGAACTTCCACCTTTGTTTTTTCATTTTTTTCCTTTGGTCTATTATCTGTTGAAAAAACACCTGAAAAATTAACACCGAAAGGTCAATCTTAATTAGCACAGGTACAGCTAATGCAAACAGCGGCAATCCAAACACTGCCGTGTCCAGTTTACTGCAGCAGCAGCCAGACCTATGGATGGACTTTAGTACTTTGCCCAGCTGAGGAATGGCAGAAATGTTACCACCACGAGATGATTTTGAAGCAGCAAGAGCAGCTCAGTCTGCTCCAGAGACCTGAGCAGTGTAGACAGGAGCCCCTTTGCTCCACTTGGGATCAGTTTTGGGGATTATACATAATTCCTGCAGCTGGACATAGTGAAAGTGCCGTTCTGGGAACTATTACAGCAGCTCCTTGACATGAACAGATGTTTTCTACTCAGGACTTTTCACTTACTCTTTGTTCCTCATCTTTAATCTTCACTTAAATGTTCTTAATCTTAATATTTGTTCTATGACACTGGCCTCCTAATGGGAGATGTGAGGAAGGAGTAGGGTTGAGGGGTAAAACAACTGGGCTGTGAGGGACATTTCCCTGCAAAGTGGCGTTGTACTTGGCAGATCTGGGTGGAGAAGACAATGCTGGTTGAAATCCCTTCACCACCTTGGACCTCTCATGCTCTTCTGCAGATCCTTTTAAAAATGGAATTTTAAAATTCCATTTTAAAAGTGCAATTTTAAAAACTACCAAATTTGCCACTTGGTTGTGAATTCAAAATCTAGACTATTATGTGGCTGTAGTGGTGCTGTAATCCATCTGTGTCTGCCATGATCAACAAACCCTTTTGAAGGATTTATCTTTTTTTCCCTCTTTGATCTTCCCCAATACCTGTTATTTATTTTATTCACCCCTCTTGCAATAGTTGCTGCAGTTGGTTCACTACAATTCCTGCTGTGTTTTGGCTCTCTTCGCTCTGCTTCACTAATTTTGCGTTCGGTTTTTTTTTTCAGAAAGGAGGAAGGCAAGAGGCAAGAGGGTTTTTGACTCACCTCAGGTCTCATGTTCTGCAGTTTTTGCATGTTTTTTGGTCTCTTTATAAGGGAGGGAGCTATCACCCTGATTCCTTCAGGTCCTTCCTGTGAATCTCACAGCATCACACACTCTGCATAAAAAAATGTAATATTTTACTTTGATTAGAGGCAAACCAGCAGGATCCCAGTTCTCATGTAAATTAATTCATACAAGGTGTATTATTGACAAAAGGAACTGATAATAACTGTCTCTGCAGAGTGCTGTGAGCAGTCAAAATTGCTCCTTATTTTGATGTTTCGCTCTGTCGATACGGCAGAGCACTAAAATCAGGATTGCAACAGTGACGATGCCATGCCATTTCTATCTTGATATAATGACAGTGTATAAAACAAAGAAATGCTGACAGAGCTCCTGCACAGGAGGGAAGAGGCTGAAGAAAGAAACCTTCCACGTATGTGGTGGCCTTTGCCTCTTCACTCTTCATTTTGTAGTCTGCACAGTAAATTAAATACTTGTTCTGTGCAATTGGCTATGAGGACAGCAAGCTGCTCTCATGAGATTAGCTTTTAATAATATAGCAATTTGCTATATAAATAACTTGCAAGTTCTCAATTTAATGCTTTCTATGTTTTAGCTTGACAAGACAGGGATGTAACTTAAAGTTATTTATTATTGAAGTGCCCTAGTTTTATTTCCTTTTATTGTGGACGGCTGCCTTGAGAATTCGTATTTGTTACGTTAGATGGGTCTTGGCTGTTATGAAATCCCTCATCCTGGTCAGATCACTGGAGCTATGTGATGTCCCAAGGTGGCTTCAGCAGCAGTTGCCATGGTGTCCATACAGCTCTCCAGTGAATCAGAGCTCATGTGATCATACCAGAAAATCTCTGCTGCTCCTCCCTTTTGTAGCAGGAGCGTTCCTGGAAGTCCTCTCCAGAGCTCTTTTCCAGAATTTCTGCAGAAGCTTCTCTGTCAACTTGGCACAAACAGTGTCCCAGGAGGGCTCATCTCCCTCACTGGCTCTGGCAGCATCTTGTAGACACTGGTGTTCCTCTTGGCTGGCTCTTCAGAGGATGCTTCCCAAGGAGAGCAACCGGGCTCCTGAAGAAGCCTTTGTAGGCCTGTGGTGACACGCCTGTCTCCATGATGACAAGATTTTATTAGCTCTTACCAAACCATGGCATTTCCTGCCAACATCTAAACAGTGATCCCATCTGGTGTTGCTGAACTCGGAGCAGTGACAGTTGCACAAAGGGAAGGTCCTGTGGGTAGGATAGCTGCTGGAGGGCTGCCATGAGCAGAGCATCCTCTGAACTACAACATAGTCAAGCTTGCCATGATGCTAAGTTACATTGGAGCAGTTACAAGAACAACTTGTCACCCAGAGACAACCACTGAGATATTTTCAAACAAGTGGGGCTTTCCGAGAACACCCCAAGTAGCTGCCCTTCCCTGCCACACACCACACAGGAGGGGAGGGAGCAGAGCCCATCTCCAGAAGTGCTCACCACCTCCCTGGTGATACCAGGAGGATGAAACAAGTTCTCTGAATGCCTCCCCCAAATCCATCCTGCTCCTTCTACCCCATTTAACAGATCTTAACCCCATCTTAACAGGATGATGGCAGGGATCAGCTTCTGGACTACATAAAACTGCTGTCAGCAGATACCACCATTGCAAGTGGGGTAGCACCAAGAGAGGTGGCTTTGGTTGCTCTCCCAGTGGCAGCAGTGAGACTACCTACTGCCAAGACTCAAGAGGAGGGTGTCCATACACGCACTGCCATCTGCATGGGGATGTTAGCAAGGACGACCGTGGCCAATGGAGGAAGTAACTGCTGATAACTGTGATACCAGACACCCTATAGGTGATGGTGCTGACAAACATGAAGGTGCTGATCCTGGCAGCAACGATGATGCTTGGGATTACTACCAGCAGCACCTCGTCATCATCATCAGTGGCAGCTTCCAGCTCCTTCAAATTCCCTTTGCCACGACTCACACACCCACAGCAACCCCACAGCACATTCAGGGAAGGTTCAGCTTAGTAGCCAGAATGCTCAGGGATTCAGACACTTCTTTCTGAAGCTGTTGGGGGCATGGCAAGTAAGCTGTGAGATGCTGCACAGAGGAATCAAGGGTCACAGAAAAAGGTGTTTATCAGAAATGAGAGCTTTTCTGAAATGTGGAAATACATATTATAATTATGTAAAAGAAGCAGCTTTCCTGGACCCTCCACAAAGCAATTAAACAAGCGATAATAGCTTCATTATATAAAACATTGATATAGAGCTGGGAAGAGAACGTGTGGCTACCATACAGTGCAGATCAAACCAAAGATACTCTAGATATGAAGTATATGAAGAGCTTTTAGCTCTCTCTTGCTCACACGGAGCTGACAAGCAAGCACAACCCACCACCAGGAATTAACGCACAAGTCTGACCTCATCATGGCTGAGTATGAGACAAGCTGAGAGCTTGGGGATCTCATGGTGGGGAGATTCAACCTCTACACTGGAGCCCTGAAAGATCTGTTAGGTGACACAACAGGGCTGTGAGCGAGAGGCAGACAGGCCAGGGATTGTAGATGGTCCTACAGCCTTATGAGACTGTGTGGTCCCAGACCTCAGTAGTTCTTTTGTTCTTCTCTCTGGGCTGCTACTTTAATACCCTTTACAAGGCTATATGCATTATTTTATGGATATAATTTTCCCTATATTATGGAGAAGGTTTGCCTGAGATATCAGTCATTATTGACACTGCTTACAGTATTAAATTGGGGATGGAAATCAGTTTTATTTAATTAACCTGAATGAAACAATCTTTTGTGCATGTTTCAGTCACAGGAGAGGTGCCAGAGCAGATAGAGGAGGGTGTGTGTGTTTAAACTGACTGAACTGTATTTTTGGCAGTGAGATGAGTATGAAAATCTCTCTGTGGCACCTAGAGAAGATTCCTTAATCTGCTTAGCCTGTTTCAGGGACAGGCTTCCCTGCCAAGAGTGTAGCAAAGCATGGCTGGGGCAGGGATTGCGCAGGCGGGCAGCTGAAAGCATGCTTGGGTGTTTCTATATGCCACTGAAAGTGAAAACAGCCTGGATTTGGAGAATGAAAGTACCACAAAGCTGTGTACACTGCTGTTCCTCCTGCAATGCCACTGAGGATTCGGATCCTGCAGCTGCCTTCACAGACACATTGCCCAAGTGGCCAAATCCAGTCCCTCAGCAGCCACCTCATGGCAGCTGGCCTGTGAACAACTCCACACAGAAAAGTCCAGAACTCCAAAAATTGTTTCAGCTATGTCCAAGAGCTTCTAAAATCCTCAGTGCAACACCTGTGCTCCAGCCTCCCAGCCTGAGGTCCCGGCTACCTGTCCATGGGCGTGATGGTGCGAGAGACAGAAAGGAGAAAAAATGCAGAGGAATGATCTGCCCAACCTGCTTATCCCATATTTTCCCCGAAAAGTGCATGTCCATCGATCCCAATAAATACATCTCTTGGCCCTTTGCTTATCCAGAAGTGCCAGAACAAGGAAGGTTGGGAGCTCTGTGCCACCCATCTCCTGTCCCCAGCACAAGACCATCACCTCCACCACAACTCAGCATTCAGTTCCAACATATTTGAACTGCTGCACGAAATACCACCCACGTAAACAACTAAATAATGGCCAACCTCCATCCTGCAGTTGTTTTTGTTGCTGAGTAAAGCAAAAACATGCAGAAAAACATCGGGAAACTCTGCATTAACCCCGTATTTTTGGACTGTCTTTCCTAACCACACCATTTCTCTGCACATTTTCATTTGAGCTGTCCCAGTTCAAGCAGTAAAGCTGTGTACTTAACTCCTGAAAATACAAAAACAAGGCACATCACAGCAATTTTACCCCAAAACATGATGGGGGAGGACTGGCTTTGGGGCTCCTGGTGCCGGTGCAGTCAGCAGTGCTACCTATATTTCTATATATTAAAATAGAAGATGGTTTAGAAATATGTAGAAATACATATTTTATTTATGCACACTTCATATATAGATATAGAGGTGTATATACTAATGTAAAGTTATAAAGATATATATTTAGAAAGATATAAATATATATTTTTAGATATAAGTATATATTTATTTCTATATATAATCTATATTTAGAAAGATATAAATATATATCCATAGAAGGGTAGCTAAATGTACGAAACATTCTCTAATGAAATGAATAATAAAATTTACACTTAAATATGACGTAATTAAATAAACTTGCACCTCATGGAGCTTGCGGGCACTCCGGCTGCTGCAGCCAAGGCAGCCACGCGCAGGGCAGGCAGAGCCCCAGCAGCAGGCCCACTCCCCGGCCCCCAGACTGCTCCCCCGCTCGCCTCCCGCGGCGGTAGGCCGGGCAAACCCCCGCCGAGCCCCGGTGTCAGGGCCCGGCCCGCCCTGCCCCGCCCCGCCCCGCCCCGCCCCGCCCCGGCCGGGAGGAGCCTGCCTGGCCGTCAGGTTCCGCCCCTGGCGACAGCGGCGGCGGTGCCGCGGCCCGGCCTGGCCATGAGGCTGACGCGGGCGGCCGTGCTGGCGCGGGCCAAGGCCGCTGCGCTCGACGGCGTCCGCCGCCTCAATTGCTGGTGGGCGCCGGAGGGGAACGGGCCGGGCGGGACCGGCGGGAGGAGGAGCAGCGGGCAGCCGGGCCTAGGGGAACGGGCAGGGCCAGGGCTGGGTGAGGGGAACAGGCAGAGCTGGGGCATGGGCACATATGCAGGGTTTGGGGTGGGGGGGACTGGCAAGGTTGGGAGGGAAGGACAGGGTTAGGGGTTGGGGACAGGCAGGGTTAGGGGATGGGGGGGCAAAAGGCAAGGTTAGGGGTTCAGAATGACAGCTAGGGTTGGGGGTGGGGAACAGGCAGGGGTGGAGGGACAGGCAGGATTAGGAGTTGGGGGGATAGATGGGGCAGGGGTTGGGGACAGGTGGAGTCAGGGTGGGGGACAGGCAGGGTTAGGGGTGAGGGAGACAACAGGCAGGGTTAGGGGCTGTGGAGAGGCAGGGTTGAGGCAGGGCAGGTAGGGTTCAGAGTGGGTGACAGGCAGGGTTGGGGAGACAACAGGCAGGGTTAGGGGTGGGGGGATGATAGGCAGGGTTAGGGGTGGGGGGATGATAGGCAGGGTTTGGGTTGGGAGACAGGCAATCTGGGGTTGGAACAATGAGGCCCATGGTGTCAGAGCAGCTGTGGTGGGGACAGGATGGAGGTGGGGGGGTGCTGGGCTGGGGCTGTGCATCCTGGACACGGGGACAGTGAGTGGGCGGCTGGGCCCTGCCATGCTCCCCATGATCCCCCGCTCTCTTCCCACAGGGGCAGCCACCTGACGGATGTAAGTACCCCACAGCCTGCTCCTGTCCCGCCAGGAGAGCCAGCCAGGAGGGTCCCCATGGCTCCTGGCTGCCATCGTGGAACCCCAGCCTGAGGCCTGTGCCCTGCTGCCGGATGGAATCTGGGCAGGATTAGTCTGGGCCAGCAGCTGAAGCAGGGAGGGGATGGGGTTGATGGGGTATGGAGGAAGGTGCAGGCTTGGGTTTGGGCTGGCTGGGTGCCAGCAAGCTGCAATGCTTTTTAGGATTGATTAGCATAACTCAAAAAAAAAAAAAAAGTTGCTGTTGTTTCCAGAGAGTGCTTGGAAAATTCCTCTCAGAGGCTCTACATGGACCCCAGGAAGCAGGACCCTGAGTCCTGCCTCATCTGGAACTTTGCATGATGTACCCTTGTTAGGAGAGGGCTGTCTGGGGTAAGAAGGATCACTTCTTGCGTGCGGTGGTTGGAAAACCATCTCGGAGACTGCAGAGCTGCTGGAGCAGAAGAGCAGCGTGATGCTGGATGGTATCTGCGCTTCCCCTCCTGGGCAGAGAGGGCAGAGGAGCTGCTGACTCTGCGCTGACTGCAGCAGCAAATCTCTCTGGTGGTTTTAAGCTTGGGTTAGACTGAAGCAAACCTGAATGCCTGTTCTTCCTTTTGTCTTGCTTGTTTGTGATTTAAATTGCTTTTATTTTTTTTTTTCTGGGAGTGCCAACTTGCTGTTTCTGTCTCTTCCTGCCCAGATATCGATATGCCGGGATTTGCCCAACATCGAGGTGATCACATTCAGGTGAATGTCAAGCTGCCGGCCTTGGAAGGGGCAGGGGAAATCACCTTTCTTGTGGGGCTGTGCCTCGGCTCTTGGTTTCTTATTCCCTTTCCATGGTTGTGTGTCTGAGCTGCCTGACTCTTCATGCCTGATTTCTTGACTGGCTGAGATGTGGAAATGATTATTCTTCTGCTAGCTCCTCTACACTTTTCCCTTTGCTACTCCAGAAAACAATCCTGGTTTTGAGAGGTGTTAATACCTCTTAGGGCTGTTGCTCCCTAAGTCCTTTTCCATAGTTTAGATGGGATCTTCTGGGCCTCTGTATGGGGCTAGTTTGCAGAATGCTTATTGAAGTGCTTCATGGATTCTCACAAAGCTTTTAATTTCTGTAAGCCTCCTCCTAACACATGCTTCACCTGTCCTGGGGATCCTATGGAGCCGAGGCTGTCTGTGAATTGAACTTTTTAGCTTGGAAATCTTCCATGAGTTCTCCTTCAGTGAATTTGAGGAACTGCTACAGAAAGGGTTGTTTTGGGGAAGCAGAGGCTGTTTGTCATCTTCAGCTGAGAGGAGAGCCTTTTTTTTTTCTTTCCTCTGTTTAGAAAGATGAAACACTATCTTTTTGTTCTGTGCAAAGCCTGAACGGTACAGCAGGGGAGGCATGGGCTCACTTGTCTCATCCTACCATCTCTCTTTAGTGTGAATGGCATCTCGGACCTTGAGCCGCTGAATCAGTGCCAGAATCTGAGTGAACTCTACCTGAGGAAGAACAACATCACAAGTTTAAATGAGCTCTTCTACCTCAAAAAGCTACCCCGGCTGAGGGTCCTGTGGCTGTCTGAAAATCCCTGTTGCGGGTCGGACCCCCACCGCTACCGAATGACGGTGCTGCGTAATCTACCCAGCCTGCAGAAGCTTGATAACCAAGGTGAGTGTTTGCAGGTAAACAAACAGCCCCAGCCTGTGGGCAGGGTGAACTGGAAACCAGTGACATGTTGGTTCCTCCCTTTAAGGCATCTTTTGACTCTTTCTTGAGTCAGGATGTGTTAGAGGTTGAGTGTCTTGTCTGCAAGATCTTCCCCCTTCTCTGTTCCCTCACTAGTGGAACTGAGAGAGCCTTGCTGCAACATTACCACTAATTAGTGGTTTTTCAGAGCTCTCTCCTTTGCTATGGCAAAACAAAGATTCTGTAATTTGATCTGCTGTTGTCAGAAAATGAGAAGCTTTTCTATCTGGTAACAGTAATTTGGTGGGTTTTGGAGCCTTCTCCAGAGACAAGAAATAGCAAAGCATGTTTGCATCCCTCCCTGAAATCTTTCCCACTTTGAGGGACTGGTGATGGCTGCCGGAATTCTCCTGTGTGGCTTTTAACTGCAGGAGGAGGATGAAAGCAAAAGGCCAGCACAAGACAATTTTTGGACCAAACCCCTGTGGTATATATAGCTCTGCAGCAGCAGTCTGTGCCCCATTACATATGCTGTCTTCCTGGGCTGCTGGAGTTCATTGCAGCAGGGTTTTGTTTTGGTTTTTGCAGCTGTGACAGAGGAAGAACTGTCCCAGGCTCTGGTTGATGGTGAGGAGATCACGGCCCCACCAGCCAGGAGAAGCGTGGAGAATGGCTACCTCGAGTCCACTGAGTCGAGTGCTGCTGAATCCACAACAGAGAGCGAGAGGGAACTGCTGAATTTCAGTCTGGAGGAGACAAAGTGAGGGCTTGCTTGTGAGCTGTTAGGATTTCTGGGCTGAACTCATGGGTAGCATGAAAGGACCCTGCCAGCCAACCCTGATATTCCATGGGCCAGGCCTGCAGCTGGTGCAGATTCCTGTTGTTCCAGTTACCATGGTGGAGCTGTACTGGTTTAATAGCCCTTGTGGGTCTGGTTTTGTATCTGCCAAACAAGCTCTTCTGTAGGTGGGTTCTTACTCTGAAGCATGTCAGCTACTTGTGCAGAGATGTATCCTCTCTGAAGCCTGAGCTCCAGTCTGTTCCTGCTTAGCTCTGCTTCTGCAACGCGCTTTGGCACATGTCAGCGCTGTGGCGTTACGCAGCGAATGCGGTGTTACGTGGTCTGCTGTCCCAGCTAGCATTGGGTGTGGGAATCTGTCCTCCCAGGTCAGGCTGCGAGCAGACAGCTTGTACCAGCATCCTCGGTTACATTTTATAGCTGTGAGGCTCCATGTGGGAGATTTGCGTGGGGTGTTGTGGTCTGTTGGCAGCGGTTGTGTGTGTACAGATGTGTCGTTGAGTCCTTTAGCTAGATACTTCTGGCATGGTTGTCTGTGATTAGAAAGGATTGGCTTGGCCTGGCAGAGGAAGGTTCTGCCAGCTGGTCATAGTAATGTTTGCTCTTCCTCCCCTGCTTTAGCAAAATTCGAGAGGAGCTTGGTATGAAGCCTGTTCCCAGGGATAAATTTTCTTCTTTTTCACCTCGAGAGACGGACTGCAACCGAAAAAAGAGAGTGAGTATCTTTTGAAGACCAAATTGCTTTTCATCATGTGCAATTCCGGGCTACACCATTTGAGAAGGATGTGAAGGTTTTCAAATGCATCCAGAGGAGGACAACAAAGCTGGTGACAGGGCTGGAAGGAATGTCCTCTGAGGAGTAGCTGAGGACTGGGTTTGTCTAGTTTGGAGAAAAAGAGGTTGAGGGGCGACCTCTTTGCTGTCTACAGCTTCATGAGGCGGGGACATGGAGAGAGAGGTGCTGGACTCTTCTCCCTGGTATCAAGTGATAGGACATGTGGGAACGGTTCAAAGCTGTGCTGGGGACATTCAGAGTGGACGTTAGGAAGCATTTCTTTACCGAGAGGGTGGTCAGACGCTGGAACAGGCTTCCTGGAGGGGTGGTCGGTGCCCAAGTCAGTGTTAAGAGGTGTTTGGACAATGCCCTCAACAACTTTTGGTCAGCCCTGAATTGGTCAGGCAGTAGGACTAGATGATTGCTGTAGGTCCTTTGCAACTGAAATACTCTAGTCTAGTCTGGTCTATTCTGCTCTGTTCTATCTTTAAGACATGATGCAATGTAAAGAAAGCCCAGTGGAGTTTGTCCTCTTGATCTGTCTGCACATGAGCTCACATGTATCCCTTCACTGGGGTTGTGCTAAGAACACGTGGCAGTTGAGCAGTAGCTGAAATGCAGCTGCCAGCCTGTTGTCCTGGTCTGCTGAATCAAAAGCTTAGGTGGTTCCTCGGACCCCTCCATGGTGTAGCCTTGGGTGAACCTCATGGATCTTGGCTGTTCGGCTGGGAATTGCTGTCTGCTGGGTTTGGGGCCATTGCTTCAATCAACAGGATGAGATTTAGACCACGTTCTGCCTCATTTTTGTATTAGTTGCCTGTGATCTCTCTTCTGTTCACCTTTTAAATGTACTTGAGAGGTTTAGGTTGGACAGGAGGAAAAATATTTCCCCTAGAAGGACAGTTATTTGGAGATGCTGCAGAACCTCTGCCTGGAGTTTTTCAAGATGTGGTTTGACAGAGCCATGGTCTGGCGTTGGCAGTAGTCCTGCATTGTTGGGAGGTTGGGCTGGGGACCTTCAAAGATTCCTTCCAGCTCCTGCTCTAGTGATTCTACCAGCTCTTCTCATTCCTCAGATTGGAGGGTTCCTTTCCTTTTCCATCCTACACATGGACACGCCAGAGCGAGAGGGCGGCCGCTCTTGAATGAGCCTTTCCTTAGAGAAGCCAGCTGGGAGAGCAGCCAGGAGCCAGAGGCATGTGGGCAGCCTGTGCGGGACTGGGCGGACGGGTTTGTCCCGCATTCCACTTTGCCTTGTCACATGCCACTCTGCCCACGTTTCCCCCAAAGGCTTGGTTGATCTGTCCCTGGAACTGCAGGTGGCTGTGACAAACTGCTGCCAAAGGTGGTGGAGTTCCTAGAAAGAGGAGCTCTTTGAAAATCGAGAGTCCTTTTCTAGGCTGGTGTTAACATGTTGGTATAAAAGTGTCTGTCTCCTCCCAACAGAACAACGTCCTGAATGCCATCCTGCTTCTCATGGAGGAACTGGATGCCGAGGGTCTGGAGATCGTCCAGCAGACAGTGGGGAGGAGGCTTCAGGCCTTTAAGAAGAAGGAGCTGCAGGAGGAGTGACAGTGCCTGTTACAAACCTCCCTGGAGCACCAGCCAGCCCCAGACCTGCGTTCTACCCACACATGCCTGGCTGCAGCCAAAGCCTCGGTGTTTCCCGCTGTGCTTCCCCTGTGGAGGGGCTGGGACAGGGTGCTGCTGGCTGTCCCTGCAGCTCCGGACATCGCCCCTGGCTCTGCACATCACACTGGGGCTGGCAGCGCCTGAGCTGGCTCTCGGGAGCTTTCCTGCTGGCATAGCAGGCTCTGTTAACATTTGTATCTCGTGTCACTGGGGCTGTTTTGATGGGAGCTGCAGGGGAATCAGCAAAGCAAGAGCAGGGCTGCAGTGAGAGCTGCCACTGTGCTGAGCGATCGAAGTGGGATGACAAAGCCTGCTGACTGCTACAAAGGTCACTGCGTGTTGGTGGCTCCCTGACAGACCAACCCTCTGCCAGCTTCTGTTTGTGTGTAGCAGACTCTGAAGGCAGATTCTACCACAAAGATTTGGTTTTGTGAAGTTTGTCTTAGAGACACTGCCTGAAACAAATCACCAAGAACTGTCTGGTGCTGATTGTGAAGGTCAATGTCAAATTCTTAACTTATCTTCAACTCCTGACTACTTCTGGTCCTCGTTAGCTCATGCAGCATCAGACTTGGTGATCAGGCAGCCCGAAGGAAAGCTTGGTGCAGCCTAGGTGACACAGAAATTATTCTCTTCGATTGTGAATGCTCAGCTCTACTCTCACCCCTACGTGCCCCTGCAGGCATTAGAGCAGCTTAAGAAAACTTAACATCAGAGTAAAAAGCCGCTGTGCATTTTGCAGTTAGGAGAAAACGAGCCAAGTGTTACCATCCACTTTGCATCAGGGATGACATTTCTCTTTAACCAAAAAAGCTGCATTTGCTAAGATTTTACAGAGCCGTTCAGTACAAACTAAAACATTGTGATGTACCAAAAATAAAACCAATTCTCCTTATAGGATGTGTAAGTTGTGGCTGGGGGTTCAGCAAACAGAGCAAGAACAACTGACTGTGGGCATTGCTTCATTACATCTGGTTCAGGGCTTGCATTGTTAGCCCTGCTCCGCTGCAGCCCCTGCGCCTTCCCGCTTCGCTGGGCCCGGGAAATGATTGAGAGCTGCTCCGAGCTGCTGCGGGGTGGCTTTTCCAAAGCACCGTGCTCTTTGGGAAACTTCTCACAGCTGCAAGCCCACACTGAGCACAGGAAGCAGAAGGGGTGGTGAGCAAAGCTCACTTGCTCATGCACAGCCTGCCTGGGCAGGATGGTGTCCCCTGAGAGATAGGACGTGAGCCCTTGGTGACACTCAGCTGCAGACCCCAGCACTGTGCAGGGCAGTGTGGCCTTTCTGGGTCCCTGCTCTCCCTGTTGGGACAGGTGTTTGAGCTCTTCGAGCTCCTGGGGAGGAGTGCTCCTTGGGGATGGGGGTAGCACTGTGTCCACAAGCCTGTTCACCTGACCTTGGTGGGAAGGGACACAATTTGACCTTCATCACTTGGGTGAAAATTGCTGATGCCTTTGACTCCTCGAATGGCCTCATTCTTGCCTTCTGCATTAAACCCAGCTGCATTCAAATAGCCAGTGTGATTTATAATATCCCAGACGTCTCTTGACAGCCAGGGCCCAAGAGATTTCCCTGTCATCTTGTTTGCATCTTGTCCTTGTGGTGAGGGCAAGTCCTCTCCCAGGCTCTCTCCATGGCCTGCTCGGTGGCAGAACTCACACCTCTCCACATCAGGGAACAGGGGAGCAGCCGTTTGGCTGTGCCAGACCCCTCAGATTTGTTGGGAGGGCAGTGATTGATCAAAGCAAGCATCATCGTTTGTCATGGGGGCTCATTTGTGGTGAAGGTGGTTCCTGGTGAGGGTGGTTCATGGCCTGAGGCTGCTGTGGGACACTTCCTCCCCTCTCTGCTGGAGAAGTTGGGCTGTTAATCCCCAACAGCACGATTGTCCCCAGGCAGAGCTCACCGCCTATGTGCCGTGGCTGGTGCCAGTGCTCCTGCTGCCAGGCAAGCTGCCCTGGATGCTCCTGATTGCTCCTTGCAGGGTGACCCAGTGGCATCCTGCTGGCTCTCGTCACAGCCCGGGAGAAGCTGCCCCCCTTGGCTCGTGCCTCTTCACTCTGGGGACATGACCACCCGCTTTCCACTGTGAGATCACAGAACCATACAATCATTAGGGCTGTAAAAGGCCTCTAAGATCATCAAGTCTAACCATGGCTTTTTGCTCTGCCCTCTATCTGGGGACAGTGGGAGCTGAGTCTGGGCTGGATGTGTCACCACGTCCCCTCCTGCTCATCTTGGTAGGGCATGGGGTGGTTGCCCCCATGGGATGCAGGGGTGGTGCCTGTCCATCTTTCCCCCAGGAATTTGGCACTCCACACTTTTATTTTGGGTGGAGATGATGTATTAGGGCTGTGGTGATCCTTGTGGCCAAGCACATACAGCTGGTGGGAGTGTGGGGACACCCCCTTCCCCATTCACACCCTAAACCTGGCTGCTGGAGGGCTGTGGTGCCGTGCCAGCCCCTCTGGTGCCCTGCCCACCAGACTGGAGAAAATGGGCTGGAGAGGAACCAAATGCCCAGGGCCAGCCAGCTTCGCCCAGGCACGATGCTCCACCTGGGTTTGGTACAACTGCGGGGCTTTTCGTTGGACCAGCTTTTACCCTGACATACCTCAGTGGGGAACATCGAGCGATGAGGATGGACATTTCCCAGGCATGGAAAACGCCAGCAGCTGTCTGCCCGCAGGTGCAGATCCAGATCAACTCACGTTCCAAGCGTCCTCAGAGACTCGGAAGCTGATGGTGAGGTGGACGTGTGGGACCACTGCGGTGCAGGGGTCCATGCCTGACAGAAGGTCCCATTTGGGGCTCCTCAAAAGTGGCACATGTGCTGGGAGGAGCAGCCAGGTCTCTGCCCGAGGTCCCCAGAGCAAATATTTGCTTGGAAATAGCAGCAACAGGGTCCCCAGAGCAGATACTTGCCTGGAATAGCAGCAACGCTGCCTCCATCAGCAAGGTCTGCTATTTCGCTGCCTGTCCAGTTCTGGCAGGGAAGATCCAATAAATATCAGATCTTCCTCCAGAACCTAAAACAAGTAACATGGCCAGCTAGGGGAAAAGCATTGAAATCAAGGGGGACTTGTCACTTGGGAACAATTCCACGGGGAAGAAAAAATAACCACATGTTCCACCCAAAAGATGGTGATCTGTCCTGGTGCTGGCCACGTCCCAGAGGCTGGAGCCATCATCTAAAAGCCCCAGGAGGAAAGTGGCCTGGGAAAGGGGCTACAAACAGCCGTCTGGCATTGGCTGAGCGTGGTGGAGCTCAGCCAAGCCTGAGTGTTACATGCAGGAGCCGGCGTGTTTGGCAGCCGCCCTGAGAAACTGCATTAACAAACAAACATTGCCTCGATAAATCACTTCTGCACTTTCTCTGAAGGTGGGAACCAAAACAAGGGAGAAGTGATGTTTCTCCAGGATTGCCAAGTGTGTCTGTAGAGGGATGCTGACCTTGCACCCGCTGTGGCCTGGCCAAGGAGAGGCCAAACCCAGTCCCACTTTCTCAGGCTTTTAGGATGCATGAAGCAAAGAAAGATCCTAGCCCAGCATCAATCCAGCTCTGGTAAACCATCCAGCTCTGCTTATCCCCATCCTAACCCCAGCTCTGCCCCCCAATTCCTCCCTGTGGGGACTTGGCGCACAATGACCACGCTCCGGCCAGGCAGGTTTGGCTTCAGTGAGTTTTATCTAGAGGAGGAGAGCAGCAGCGCCATGAATGGTACAAGATTTGGGGGGATCACAGAGCACTGGTGAGATGATGATCATGGCTCCAGCAGCGGCACCTGGGGCCACATGGTGACGGTTGCAGCCAAGCGTCATGCAAGGTGGTTGGGGAAAAGGGGTTTGCCAGGACCGGTGCTCTGCGCTGAGACACCCCACTGGGCAAACCCCATGGGAGGATAGAGCTTTACTGGGGCTTATGGGGCAACCAAAAACCCCCAGGAGCAGCTCCTCCCCGCTCTGGGACAGCCCCACATCATCCTCAGCTCCTCTCCTGCATGCAGGGCGGGCAACTGTTGGCTCAGGTGGTCAAGCTGCTAAATATGGAATCAAGATACCCCATAATTAAATAATAGGAATAAACTATTAAGGGATGATTAAAGGTCTGGGAGGTGCAGCTGGGTTCTAGCAACACCTTTTCTGCATCTGCACAGACCCTGGAGCAGCAATTTGGGGCAGGATTGTGCTGTTTTGGGAGCTGGGACCAGGCTCTGCCTGTTTTAAGGGTGACGAAGCTACAGGGCTACTGAGAACAAAGGGGACCTAATGCTCCCCGAGCAGCACGTGGGGATGGAGAGGACACAGAGGGGGGCTATGACTCAGGCTAGCGAGACTAGAAGCCCTTCTCAATGCTGAGGGTGCGGCGGGTGACGTGCTCCATCTTCCCTGAGATGTACTCGGTCAGGCTGATCTGGTAGTTGGCGAGCATCTTCAGCATCAGCCGCAGGTTCAGCCACCACTGCTCCTGGGGCAGCCTGTGCCTGCATGAGGAGGGGACACAGCGCTAGAGTGGCCCTGGGGACAACCCAACAAGGTCCCCTTGACACCTGGTGAACTACTGGGATATGGGGACAGGGACTTACTCAAAATCAGTGACTTTCTTGAGCTCTGTCACGGGGCTGAAGGCCACCACCTTCTTCCTGAGCCCAATCACACAGGCAGAGTCTTCTGAATCAGCAAACACGCGCCCTGGGAGGGGGACACAGCCAATCATGGCCACCTTGCTAGGGGCCAAGTGGTCAAGCCTGGAGCAGGAGGGGCTGCCCAGTGCCACCAGCCTCCCTGCACCCCACCCTGTCCCCCAGCCCTTGGCTCACCCTCAGAGAAGAGTTCCTGCATCTTCTCCGACATCCACAGCACGGCCTTCACTCCCAGCTTGGTCCCGTAGTTGCGGTCAAAGGGGGTTGGGGCTCCTCCCTGGAGACAGAGAAATGGCAATATCAAGCCCACCTGACTCTTGGGGATAGTGGTGGCTCGTGCTGCCCTGTCCCCCATACCTGCTGGAGGTGGCCCAGGACGTTAATCCTGCAGTCAAAGATGCCTTTGCCCTCAGAGGAGTAGAGGTTGTAGAGGAACTCAGTGGTGTAGTGCTCGTGGCACTTCTCGTTGCTGGGGGGATGGAGGGAAGGGATTGGGGGACTGCTCCTCAGTTTGGGGGTCCCTCCTTACTCCCCTAAACACCTTGGTTTTGCTGTTTTGTTCTCCCTGAGGCTCAGAGCTCCAGCCTGTCTCCTCAGCAGGACCCTGGGGCTGGGGTGAGGATGGCAACTGACGCAGGACTGTCCCTTCGATCAAGCGTGGCATCCCCGGGCAGGACACTGTGCACCCACCACGCCAAACCTCCCTGCACCCAGGGACCCTGTCCAGCCATGGGAAGGCCTCAGCTCCACCCTCGCTCCTCACCATGGAGCTGGGATTTTCACCAAGTGTCCCCAGAGGTCCCCAACTCACCGCAGCACCAGCCCTCTCTGGATATCTGTCTTCATTTTGTCGGTCAAGTGCTCCACATTGGCCTGGAAGAGGAACGCCAGGATGCTGGCAACGACCTCGTGTCCCTCTGGTCCTCTCATTTGGACCCAAGTGCCACCAACATCAACCCAGCAGCTTCGCGGGGCTTGGCCATGTTCATCCAAACCCTGCCCTGCCCTGGAGCCCTCATTTTCTTGATTTTCCTTATTTTACCCAAATGATGTTGCCAGAGAGCAGCCCCCTGCCCCATTCACCTTCAGGTCATGGATGGTGAAGGGATCTTCGTAGACATAGGCAGCGTCAGCGCCCACCGCGATGCCAGTGACAGTCGACAGGTACCCGCAGTAGCCTCCCATTGTCTCCACGATGAAGACGCGGCGTTTGGTGCCTGATGCTGATTGCTTGATGCGGTCGCAACTCTGCGTTGGGAGAACTTGAGGGTCACACCAGGAAAACCCACCAGGATGGGATGCTGGTTCATTCCCATGTGTCACCCCAAAACAGGATGGGACCTTGGACGGCTCCGTGAGCTGCCCCCTGCCCTGCCCCTCACCTCCATGGCTGCATTGACAGCCGTGTCTGAGCCCAGACTGAAGTCGGTCCCAGGCACATTGTTGCTGATGGTGGCGGGAATGACGCACATGATGATGCAGAGCTCCTCGTACTGCCCACGGGCCTCCACCAGCTGCAGCACTCCCTCGTATGCCTGCAAGCAGCAGAGGGCTGGGGAGATGCCAGCTCCAGGGCTGGATCCGCATCCCAAAAGGGATGTCCTGGGGTGTCTATACCGCCTGGGATGCTGACAGCCCACCCTGGCCCCCACCAAAACAGGGCTGAGGGTGCCCCCGCACCTCGAAGCCCCCGATGACCAGCAGCCCCTGGATGTTGAATTTCCGCACGTTCTCCACGATCTTTTCCATGCAGGTCTTGGGCAGCGTCCTGGTGGTGAAGAAGCGGAGCAGAGACCATGGGGTGAGGACAGCAGGTCCCCACAGTCCCCAGGGACAGTGGTGTCCCCTCTGGTGTCCCCCTGACCCCCCTAGTGCTGTGCTTACCGCTTGGTGCCCAGCATGGACCCGCCACGTCCCAGCCAGCCTGCCACGTCATGCCAGCCCACCTCACGGATCTGCAAGCAGCAGCACTCGGTTTCAGGGTAGGGGAGTACCCCACCACCCCTCTCCAAGCCCAAACCCATCCCCCTGGGGAAACCCAAAGCCCCCAGGCTCGCTGTTCCCCTTACCTGCCCCCTGGCCAAGCCCTCGAAGCCGTCACTCACAGCATAGATGGTGTGTCCCTGGCAGATGCCGATCCGCACGGCCGACCTGACGGCAGCGTTCATGCCGGCGGCAGGGGCACCCACGTTCAGGATAGCCAGGCTGAAGGGGCTCTGTGGGGACGGGGACAACACATCGGTGCGTGCCCCAAAGCAGGAATAGTGTCCCCTGCTGCTCCCCAGCCCTCCTCACCTTCTCCTGCGCTGGCTTCTGGTGTGCCAACAGCTTGTAGATGTTCCAGTTGTTCTCAAAGCTCCTGCAAGGACAAGGTGGTATTGCTCCAAGGCATTCCTGGACCCTGGAGTGCCAGGGGGGACCCACCCAGCTGCAGGAGTCACTGGTTTCCTCCACCCCAGCAGGTCCTTTTGGCCACCCCATAAGGATGTTCTCCCCATCCCAGTCCCCACACCTCACCTCCCACGGAGCTGGATGGCCTCCTCAAACCTCTTCTCATCCATGGCCTTCTGCACATCCTTTGTCTTGGGGAGGGAGAGATGCAGCACTGTGACACTTGCACTTGCAGGGAGGGGAGCAGGACCCCCACCCAGCAGGCCTGATGTACGCATTTCTTCCAGTACTCACCACCTGGACGCACTCCATGAGTGGCAGCCGCACCGACTGGTTCCCCGAGAGGCTCACCACGCAGGCTGGGGTGTCTGGCGTGGCTTCCAGCAGCGCCATCACTGCCTCCATCCCCATCTTACTGCTCTGCAAAGGGAAAGGGACACCACTGCTGCGTGCCACCAGGGCCACCCATGCCAGCCGTCTGGGATGCTCCCATGGGCTCACCCAGGGAAGCTCCCATGGGCTCGGAATACACGTGGCTGCTTCCATGCCTGATTTACAGCTTCTGGGTTTACTTAAAAACCCGTGAAATTTGCAGCGAATGAGGGAAAGGCTTTGAGGCTTTGAGCAACCTGGTCCAGTGGAAGGTGTCCCTGCTGATGGCAGGGGGGTTGGAACTAGATGAGCTTTCAGGTCTCTTCCAACTCAAACCAGTCTGGGATTCCATGATTCTATGAAAACAGGTGCATCGCTCTGCCCGGCACACCCGGACTGAGCCCACGGGAACCATCTGAGCCTTATCCCATCTGGCAAGTCTTTGGTGACAGGCAGAGGGAAGGCAGGAGCAGGATTCCCTGCTCTGCAGGGTGACATCTCCTCATGTCCCCCCACCCCAGGACCTACCAGCACTCTGTCAAAAGCAGATGGGGTCCCTCCGCGCTGGACATGGCCAAGGACGGTGACCCGTGTGTCGAAGCCCAAGCGTTGCACCACCAGCTGTGGAGCAGAGGGGATGTCACACCGGGGACCCACTGGCCACCGTGCGTGCTGGAAGGGGTGCCGGAGCAGGTGCTTACATCCTTCACGTAGTTGGAGGAGATGGGTTTGCCGTCACGGTCGATGGCACCCTCAGCGATGATGATGATGTTGAGTCGTGACCCTCTGCTGCGCGACTGGCGTGAAGGAAGAAAAACAGCCACCGTGGCTTAGCCAAAATTCACCAGTGGCTCAGGTTCCAGGCGGCCGAGCCCCCGCGCCAGCGCTGCCCTTGGCACTCAAGGGCTGGATTTGCGCTCGGCTGAGTGCCCCGTTTCACAGGGACAATGGCAGGAGCTCTCGAAGCTTCGCAGGGGCCGGACGCTGGCCCCGGGGCTCAGCTGGGTCCCTGAGAGGACTCTCGGGGGAGAAAAGGGGGGATGGGACCGTAGGAACCCTCCACATACCTCCCCGAGCCGCTCGCACATGAGGTCCTCCCAGCCTTCCTCTGGAGGGGATTCGGGGATGAAGAGCCAGTCAGCGCCAGAGGCCAAACCAGACACCAGTGCCAGATACCTGAGGGGACACAGTGGTGGCAGTACCGTCACCAGCTCAGCCCTGAAACGCGGCATCCCATCCCGCTGATGGGCTTCCCCACCCGTGGGGGCTTACCCGCAGTGGCGGCCCATCACCTCCAGCACGAATGTCCGCTGATGGCTGCAAGGACACAGGTGGGAAGAGGAGAAGGGTGGGTGCAATGCCCAGGGTGATCCAGCACCCAGCACCCAGCCCCTAGCCCACTCACCTCTGTGCCGTGGTGGTGATGGCATCGATCACCTCCATGATGCGATGCAGCGCTGAGTCAGTGCCGATGGTCATGTCGGTGCCACAGAAGTCATTATCGATGGAGCCCACCAGCCCCACGATGTTCAGGCGACAGTTCTCCTGCGCCACCTCCTCACTGATCTGCCCTGTGGGGGGGACGGTGGCATCACCCATTATTTTAGGGTGCTCCCATTCCCATCCCAACATTGGGCTGGATCCTGCAGAGCAGCGGAGGAGTCCAGCCCTCCCTGGGGGTCACAGGGATGGATGAGGTGGACCTCTAGACCTCAACACCACTTGAATGCTTTCACTCTACCCACCCAGGGATTTTGGGGATGGAGGGTTTCACGTACCATCCTGGACTAGTTCCTCCAGCAGCTCGCCCCACTCGGAGCGGAAGATGTCGGCCCCTGTCAGGCTGCCGTCCCCACCGATGACACAGAGGTTGGTGATGCCGTGTTCCACCAGGTTACGGGCAGCCCGCAGCCGGCCGGCGCGGGTGGTGAAGGCTTTGCAGCGGGCACTGCCAATCACCGTCCCACCCTGGAGAGGTAAAGGGGGGGACATGCAGCTCAACACATAGGTTTGGGGGGGTGGGATGTGGGGGGACCCATGGTCCCACCGGTGCTCCTCACCAGCTGGATGATGTTGGAGACACTGAGCCAGTTGGCTTGCTTGATGTTGTCTCCCCCCTCCACCAGCCCCTCGTAGCCCTGCGGAGAAGTGGGGGGCAAAGATGAGGGGTGGCTGAGCACTCTGGGGCAGTGGATTCCCCCCCACTCGTGGTGGGAAGCAGTGGTGGGACCCCAACCTCATAGATGAGGAAGACCTTGGCTCCCACGTATATCCCCATGCGAGTGACGGCGCGGACGGCAGCGTTCATCCCTGGAAAGGCCAGATGTGAGCTGGGGGACCCCGGCCCCATAGGAGACCTTGAAAGGTCCCCTTGAGTGGGGCGGGGGGGACCCACGCGGGCAGAGACCGGGGAAACTCAGTACAGGGGTGGGAGCTGCTGATGAGCGACTGCGAGAGTGAGATGGACTAAAAATAGCCTCTTATCCCGGGGTGAGGGGGGGCCCACGGGTCAGGGGGCCCGTGATCTCCCGCGGGGGCTGCGATAGGGAAGCGCCGCGAGTGGGAGGTGACACGGAGAGGGGAGAGGGGGTGTGTGTCCGTCCCATCCCCCCAGCCCCGGCACAAGCAGCAGCGTGGCCGCGTCCCCGTTGCGTGTCCCGGGGCTCCGCGGGGACGGGCGGACACGCAGCCCCACGGGCGGGGCCGAGAGCGGGACGGGCACCCCCCCTGCCGGGCCCCACCTTGCGCGTCCCCGCCGCTGGTGAGCACAGCGATGGCCATGCCGGCCCCCGCCATCCGCAGCCGCTCCAGCTCCTCCGCCGCCATCGCCACCCGACCGGCACCGGCCTCGCCGGACCCGCCCGGATGGACCCGCCCCTCGAGACGGCCCCGGCCCCCGGCCCCCGGCCCCTCCCGCCCGGGACACACCCCCCCCGCTCGCAGGACACGCCCCGCCCGCAGCCGTGACGCGATCTGCAGTGCCATAGTGTGGCGCGTCACACCATACAGCGCCGTATAGTGCCATACAGTGCTTTACCCTGCCATACCCTGCCATTCAGTGCCATACCACACCATACAGTGCCATACAGTGCCATACGGCGCCATACTGTGCCATACAGTGCCATACCACGCCGTACAGTGCCATACAGTGCCATACCACACCATACAGTGCCATACAGTGCCATCCTGCACCATACTGTGCCGTACCATGCCATACAGTGCCATACCACACTGTACAGTGCCATACCCTGCCATATGGTGCCATACCACACCATACCATACTGTAGCACATCATACCATGCCATACTGCTCTGTACTGTGCCGTACTGTGCCATGCCATGCCATGGCAGGCAGTGCAGTGCCAGTATGTGCCGTACCAGGCTATGCCAGGGGGACAAGCTGGATATTTTAATATATATTTTTTTTCCCAATTCTAAGCTGCAATTATTTTTGGTACAATTAAAAATGGAACCTACAGAGTGAGCTCTAGTGTCTCAGTCCCACCCTTCCACCTCAGTCCAACCCGGGGATTGTGGAGATTTCCCATCCCGAGAGTCACAGCCCTCTGGCAATAGGGTACCGTTACACCAGTGCTTGCTGGGACCACTGGCACTGGTCCCCCACCTCTGTGACCCCACTGGCCTTTCACATCACCCAGGGGGAGCACGGATGGGGCCTATGCCCAGCCAAGGGATGGGGAAACTGAGGCAGGGGCTGGCTACTTGCTCTCCCGCTGGCTGGAGTGGTGCCGTACGGCCCCAGGATGAGCTCAGAGCCCCATCCTGCATCACCATCTAAGCAGGGCCCGGCACTCCTGGTGAGTCTGGCAGGGAAGGGGTGGCTTGGGCTAAGGAAATGGGAGAGACCTGGCTGGACTCCCACTCTCCTCCTCCCACAGCTCCACCTCCCCGCTCCTGCTTAACTCCCCTCCAGACCAGCCGTGGGGCCACCATCCTTGTCCCCACGCTTAACTCCCACCAGACTAGCTGTGGGGCCAACATCTTTGTCCCCATCCCTGTCCCCACGCTTAACTCCTCTCCAGACCAGCTGTGGGGCCACCATCCTTGTCCCCATCCCTGTCCCCATGATGCTCTGGTGGCTGCTGCTCTGTGGAGCCCTTGGCTGCAGGGCAGAGCAGGCAGGTAAGGCGAGGACATGGTGGTGGTGGGGTTGGAGTGACCTGGGGTTGGCATGGAGGGGACACATGGCTTATGGGAAGGAGACGGGGTGGTGGGTGACACCTGGCGTCTCTCGCAGACCCGCTCACCTTCATCATGCTGCAACGGACCCGCATCTCCAACGGGAACTCCATCTTCTGGGGGAACGCCAGCCTGGATGGGCGGCTCAGCCATCTCCTGGAGGGGCTGAATGTCACCCAGGTGCTGCCACTGGAGCCCCCAGACGCCTGGGCCAGGCGGCAGCAGGACGTGACCACTTACCTGCTCACATTTGGCCGGCTGGTGAAGCTCTTCAGCAAGGAGAGGCCCATCAACTGTGAGTGGAACCCAGGGGGACGCGGGAATGGGGACACATGGGACAATGGGGGACAGGTCCCACTGGGGAAGGGGATCCTCCCTGCTCTGGCTGGGCATGGAGATGGCTCTGGGGACAGCTGGGTGAAAGGATGGGGACATGAACACCATGTGCAGAACCTGACTCTGGGCACAAAGAAGCTCTTCTGTGGCACTGGGAATGTCTGAGCTGGAGCCCATCCCAGGAAAAGGGCAATGCCCGACCTGCTGCTGCCCCTCGGGAAAGGGGCTGGGGCTGCAGCCGGGGGAACCATGAGGTGTAGGCACCCTACCTGCTCCCTGCCTGCTCCCTTCCTGCACCCTGCCGGCACCCTGCCTGCATCCTGCCTGTGCCTGCCTGCACTCTGCTGGCCCCCTGCCTGCATCCCACCTGCACCCTGCTTTCATCCCTCATCCATCCTGCCTCCATCCTGCCTGCATCTTGCCTGCACACAACCTGCACCCCACTTGCACCCCAACTGCACCCTGCTTGCACCTTTGCTTACACCCTGCCTTCATCCCTCCTGCTCCCTGTCTGCACCCCACCCGCACCCCATGTGCATCCTGCCTTCACCCCAGTGGCACCCCACCTGCACCCCGCAGCCGTTGCAGGAGGCGTGGGATGCCGAGGGCAGTGGCTGCGTGTCCCTGCCTGCATTGTCCCGCATGCCCACAGTACCGCCAGTGTCCCCGCACTGGGTGCGTTTTACCTTTGTTTTCTTTGTCACCCCCAAACCAGTTTGCCCCAGAATGTCTGTACCCAGCCCTTGGGGAGCACTTGCACCCCTTGGGGTCTCTGGTGTGAGCCCCACACTTCCCTTCACCCCATACCTCCCCTCACCCCACGCACCCTGTGCCGCATCCTTCCACGGGAGCGATGAGCACCTCCCCAAAATCCTCCTGTCTCTAGAAAACCGCAGCCATGCTGTATGCAGACAAGGAAGGGAAAAATAACCCTGACAGCTGGAAAAGCAGCGGCTGCAGCTGAACTGAGTGAAAACAAAACCACGGGTGGGTCGGGCAGCACAAGGCTGAGGCCTTGCAAACTCAGTGCACAGCTGGATGCTAGTGACAGCAATGGGCTGCTGAAGTTGGGAGCATCCTGACCCTGCCCTGCCCCTCTGTCCCTGCAGACACCCAGAGCCTGTCCTGCCGCCTCGGCTGCCACCTCTTCCCCAACGGCACTGCCCACAGCTTCTATGAGGTGAACCTCAATGGGACGGCGTTCCTCAGCTTCCATGTCCCCAACGCCACCTGGGAGCGGCGCTGGCCTGGCAAGGATGCGGTGGCTGTCTTCGCCGAGAGGGAGCTGATGAAATACCCCATCACCACCCAGGACCTCCAACATTTCCTCAACACCACCTGCGTCGGCATCCTGCAGGCTCAAGGCGCCTGGATGGGTCTGTGGTGGGGCTGGGGGACATGTGGTGACATGGTGGGGGTGGTGGTCCCCAGTGGTCACCTCCATCCCTCTTGTCTCTTGCAGGAGAACAGAGCAGCCGGTCACGAGCTCCGCTGGTGCTGGGCCTGATTGTGGGGACCTTGGCTTTGCTGGGCATGGCCGTGGGGATCTTCTTGTGCACAGGAGGGAGCTGCTAGAGAAGCTGGCAGCTGTCCCACGTCATCCTGTGGAGACAGGGGATGGGACCCATCATCATCCCATGAAGGCAAGGGATGGACCCATCATCCTCACCCGTGGAGACAGGGGATGGATGCGTCATCATCACCCGTGGAGGCAGGGGATGGTCCCACCATTGTCACCCATGGAGGCAGGGACCAAGCCCATCCCCCACAAGGGACTCATTACCCCATCACTGCAGGCTTTGCTCCCAAAGGACACTGGTGGCTTCCCTGCCTGGTCCCAGCTGGGTTGGCCTCACCAACAGCAGCACCCTGACCTGGGGACAGTCCCCACATCAGGCTGGTGTGGTGTACTGAGACTTAATGTGAAAATGCACTTGGCACGGGTGGAAAAAATGGGGAAAATGGGTGAAGAGTGGGGAGTAGCAAGAGAAACAGCCAAGAAAGGGTTAAAAGGATGGCACTGGACCCTCCTTTTTCCCTGTTCCAGTGGGGATAAATGCCTGGGAGGAAGGGAGGGAGGATGTCACACCATGTCACACCATGGCATGTAATAAAAACACTCATCAGCTCTCACTAGTTTGGTTTAGTTTGGTAGCTCTCATTTCCACCAACACTGACCCAACATGGGGCTGCAGATCCATCGTGGGGACAGACATGGTGGGACTGTGGTTGCTGGGCTCTGGGCTGTGTGCACCGAGTTTGTGAGGCCTCTGGAGAAGGGCTGGTGGGGTTTGTGCCTCCTGAGCTCATTTCCGTCAACTCTCAGCTTTGGTTTGACTCCATTAAGTGATTTTTCCAATGGTCATGTGGTGACGCTTCATTTATTTTTCATTTCCTCATCTTCATTCGACACCAAAGTTGAGCACAGGGAGCTGTAAGGGGATGGGTTTTCTGAGCAGATCAGTGTGTTCACCACAGATCATCAAGTCCTACCATAAACCCAGCACTGCCAATTCCACCTCTAAACCATGTCCCTCAGCACCTTGTACGCCCATCTTTGAAATACCACCACCTCCCTGGGCAGCCCCTTCCAATGCTTGAGTACCCTTTGGGTGAAGAAATTCTTCCTCACATCCAATCTCAACTGCCCTGGCGCAACTTGAGGCCATTTCCTCTGGTCCTGTCACTTGTTCCTTGGTTGAACAGACCCACCTCCACCTCTCTCCACCCTCCTTTACCACCCAGTTTGGGCTGCATTCCCAAGCAACCTGACCCCGAGAAGCCCCAGGGGTCGATGATCAATGTGTCCTGAATTCACATTAATTCTCGCAGCTAGCTGTGTTCTTCATTGACACACGAGCCGACTGATCCACTGCTAAGAGTTACCGCTTGGTGGATGGAGCCAGGCTCTTTACAGTGGTGTCCAGTGGTAGGACAAGGGGCAATGGGTGCAAGCTGGAACACAGGAGGTTCCGCATAAACTTGAGAAGAAACTTTACTGTGAGGGCAACAGAGCACTGGAACAGGCTGCCCAGGGAGGTTGTGGAGTCTCCTTCTCTGGAGACATTCAAGACCCGCCTGGACACCTTCCTGTGTGAACTCATCTAGGTGTTCCTGCTCTGGCAGGGGGATTGGACTAGATGATCTTTCGAGGTCCCTTCCAATCCCTCACATTCTGTGATTCTTTTCAGGGAGTTGGAGAGAGCCAGAAGTTCTCCCCTCAGCCTCCTTTGAAGAGCACAGAGCTGTGTTACTAGCTCTGCCCAACTGCTTGCTTTTCCTTTTCTGCAATCTAGATCCGAGCTAAGAGCTGCTCTTTGACTGTTTAGGCTTCAGTTATATCCATCATAAGTTCTTGGCTGTGTTTCCCTTTACCCATAGCGAGATTTTGAGCGTGACACCCCTCTTGTCTCCACTGCCTGGAGGATAGGATGGGCTGGGGATGAGCCAGGATGGGCCACCAAAAGAGAGGACAGCACAGGGGCAAGCAGCTTTCCTGGTTGAACTTCTAGCTCGTTCCTTCCTAAACACCCATTCCTGCAGCTCAAAGCAAGAAAGGAAAGGGTGGCTGGGGGGGAGATGGGAAAGGAGATACAAGACAGAAAGGGGATGGGAAGATGGTTGCCCTTGACAAAGAGGTTTCCAAAGACCACATCTCATCACCCTGGCTGATGGCCATCTTCCTGCCTCCACCAGGCTCTCAGGGCAGGGGCTGGGGTGATCCCCACCCTTCAGTGAGCTCCTCTGCAAGAGAGAAACAGCAGCCAAGAGGCTGGAGGATCCAAAATGACAACACTGAAGCACGTGAACATCATTGCTCAGCTTCTAAAGAAGCACCCTTGGCAGGAGCTCTGCTGTGGGCTAAGCACTGCGTGTCCCTGCCACGGGCATCAGGGGACTTGAGGCTCATGCTGAAGGTCAAACGCAGTAGATTTGCTCCCATGAAGGGATAAAACCACTTGTAGCTCCCTTCCAATGGGGAGAAACTGCTGTGCTCACAGCTCTGCTTTAGGTTTTGGGTGTGGAGCTTCTCCACTGACTGCACATGGAGGCAGATGTTGCACTCTGGTCCCAAGATCCTGGTGTTTTCCCAGAGCGACGCTCATGGTGAGTCCCCTGGGGCTGCAGCTTCTCACTCCCCTGCAAGAGTGATACCCCAAGGCTGGTAAGATGCTGTGGGACATGGGATGGCAGCAGGGATGGCACCCAGGAGAGACCCAGGTTGGAGAAACTCGAGATATCTGGAGCAACAAGGCTTGTTTTGTTTTTTTCTTCTGAACTGTGTCATCTTTTGGCCAGATGAGGAAGTCTCCACTTTAACAGCTCTGGAAAAGGCTTTTTCCTGCCCCTGCCCCGCCATGTGTGTTGGCTGCAGCAGGAGCATGCTCCAGAAATGAGCCAGCTTTGCTGCTGCCCTGTTGAGTCTGCACCAGCGGACGGGGCAGCGCCCACCAGCAGGGAACCCTCTGAAACAGCAGGATATCCCCAAAAACGCAGGATCCTGAGGAACACCTTCATCCCAAAGCACGTGCCCATGGACAACACACCTGAAGCTGCCACTCTCCCCGTCCTAGGGCCACCTCCCTGGTGGTGACCAGCACTCAAGCCTGACGTGGGCACAGTGGCTAAGAGCTGAAGGGTTATGGCAGCAGCATCCACCCCCTGGCCCAGCACAGCCCCAAAATTTCTTTCTCATCCCAAAACCCCCAAACTGCCACATCATGGGGTCACCAACACCTGTCATGGAGTAATATGCTGGGGGCATGTGGCCTGAGCTGGGCTCCCTCCCCACCACTGCTCCAATATGCCCCATCTCTCCAGCAGCTGCTAGCCACATGCATGGCTGACCCTCTCCCAGATTTGGCTGTTCTTCTGCCCTTGATCACTGCTTGGGACAGGCACCAACACTTAACCACGTATCCTGTCAACTGAGAGCTGGTTTTAATTTACTTCTCAGGTTGTTTTTTTTGTTCTTTTCTGCAAGATGGTGAACAAACCTGCACACACAGATCTTTGGAGGCTTCAACCAACCCCCCTACACCATCTCCCCCAAAGCAAACCATCCCAGTTGTGTGCACCAACGGCTGGGTGGAGCTTTGCTTTCCCAGTTTCCATCGCTCAGCTCTGCTATCACTGGCTTGGATAAGTGCTGAGATAAGACGTCCAACCTTGAACCTTGTTCCAATGAGTAAGACAATGCCGACGTGGTAGGAACTGGCTTTCCTCTTTGCCCATGTCCCACAGGTGCTTCAGATGGGGTGGGCAGGTTCCTCTCCTACCTAGCAGGGACACGTAGTCCCCCCACTGCCTTTCAGATATCACAAGGTTGGTGTCCCTGGCCATGTCCTTTGGGAGCTTCCGGCACTGTTGACTCTACACCCTGCCCATCCCCAGGGACAAAGGACTGGCTGGCTCCAGGAGCTGCCCAGAAACATGGTGATGGGCTCTAGTGCCTGCTCAGGTGGGTGTAGAGGGCAGCAGCTGGGGGAAAAAAAAGAAAAAAAAAAAAGTGGGGCTGATGCTACCAGTGCTTCTGCAAATGGGTAGCACCAGATGGAAGTCTCTGGGGACAGGAAGAAGGGATTATCCTTATATACAGCCCTTACCCACTCAGGGCCTTTGCTGGTGTCATCATTGCTCTTCTGGACTAAACAAGCTCTGTTCTTCTGAATTCCCCCAGAGGCCACGTTGTCACAGCCCCAGATGTTCTCATTTCTGGCATCACTAGTTTTCAAACATCCTTTTTAACCCAGGGGCTGCACTGGGGTGAGATTTGCAACACACATGGCCTTTGGCCAACCCTCCCTGTGCAAGAGATGACTTTTTTTGGGCAACAGTTTTGGAGTTGGAGGCTGTTTGGTATCTGCTTACTAGCAGCCTCCTGCTCCCACATGAGAGCAGGCAGGTAACTGGAAATATTTAACAGCAGAAGAAAGGCCTGTGCTGGTGAGTCCCTCCTCATAGGGCGTATGGGTGCCCAGGACCCATCACTGCCCTCTTCCCTTTCCTCTCACCTCCCAGGTTGGCGTGCCAGAGGAAGCAGGGAGAGAAAGCTGGCTGCTGGCCACTGTCAACACTGAGAAGAGTTATGTGGCAGACAGGATGAAAGAAAGCTTATGGGCAGTGGAATACCACCAGTCTCACCACACCTCCTGCCATGCCCCAGCTGGGTTGTCCCCTCCCTAGGGACCACTTCTGTCTCAGCAAGCCATGACTTGCAAGATGTTCCACCACTGCTCATCAGCACAATGGCACGGGAGCACAGATGGGGGCTGCTATCTACAAATCACATTAAAGACTCCAGCGAGGAATCATCACTTCACCTTCCTATTCCAGCTAGAGGTCCCCGTGGTCTTCAGATGTTTGAGCAGATGTATTCAGAACATTGCAAATCTATGCGTCTTCAGAGTAACTGTCTCCCGGCACCAGTCACTTCCCCCCTCCTATCTCCACTGCCTGTCTCCCAGAAGCAGAAAAGTTTAGATATAGATAAGTACTTCAAAATAACAACTTATTCGGAAAAAAACCCAAGCCTGGCTGCACTGTACCCGCAGAGAAGTTTCCATGGAGAAGAAACCGCTATTTGTAAACACTTTCACCCCCTGCCTGGACTTGGGGAGGAGGGGATGCTCCGGGCAAGCAGTGCCACTTGCTGTGGGGAAAAATGACAGCAGTGGCTCTTGGCATGGCCAAAGCCACGAGAAACAAATCAGCCCCTTGGGCCATGACCCATGTATTCAATGCTGAAACTCCTGTGCACAGCCCCAGAGCTTCAACATCTGCTCTGGGATGAACAACATAGCTTTAGAGAGAGCAAGTCCAGACTATGGAGGGACAGAAGCAGAGAAGGCTGCTAAAGCACAATGCTGCAGATCTGAACCTCGTTTCACTCCCATCATCTACCTGCCCTGGAGTCCTCACCCCACCAACTCCTTCAGCCCTCCTGGAACAGGAGGAATTCAGCCAAAGGGTGATATAACAGTGCTGATGGAGGCGATGGATGCTAACTTAAAGCAAGCCTTAGGGCAAGAGGAAATGACCTCAAGTTGCACCAAGTGCAGTTGAGATGGGATGTGAGGAAGAATTTAGTTGCTGAAAGGGTTTTCAGGCATTGGAAGGGGTTGTCCAGGGCAGTGGTGGAGTCCCCATCCCTGGAGGGACTGAAGAGTCTGTAGACATAGTGCTGAGGGACATGGTTTAGTCGGGGACTTGTCAGTGTTGGGTTAATGATTGGACTCAATGATCTTAAAGGGCTTTTCCAATCTGGGCAAGTTCTGTGATGAGGCCCATGGAGAAACACACACAACTTTCTGGAGGTGATCAAAATAATCCACTTCAGAAATAAATCAGGATCCTGTTTTAGCCAGGCAAGAACTGTAGGCTTGTTTAAATACCCCTTTCTCAAAACAGCAAGAACTTCAAGGACAAGTGTTTTGCTAGAAAAATTGAACATGTCCATAACTAAACCCTCAACAATCCTTGACTTGTGCAACGATTTAGGGTAAAAGGAGACCAGGAAGTTGTTTTCTTTTCTTTTCTTTTTTTTTTTTTTTTTTTTTGGTCTTTTAAATTGGATCCCATTTAGGAACAGCAGCATTGCTTAGAAGGGGCTGGAAATGAAGACTGTGCATTACAGGATTCCCAGCTCAGAGGTTCACACCTTCAGAACACTTTGCTTGACCTCAAAGCAAGGAGACATGATATGAAGATCCAAGCCCCCTAAGAAGCATTTCTATGAGACAACAGATTCCGTGCGTGCCATGACTCACACCAGCTAAATGTTACTGAAACAGGGGACACAGGATGTCAAGGCCACTGAACAGCTTCCGTATGCCCTGGCGAGACTCCCCAGGGCCCTCGGAGGACAAATACCTCCCTAAAAGCAGCACAACCTTCTTTGGGCAAGTGGACCAAAACCAAAACAAGTGGAACTGTTTGAATCAGATCCTGACAAGCACCAGTGCCGGCAGAGAAGCGTGGAAACCCTGGAAACTTTGTCTCAGGTGGGAAAGGTAGAGGAGCCCAGCCACAGCAGTGAGGGGAAGGAAAATGGAAGGAAGCAGGGTTGCTCAGTGTGAGGTTGTTGTTGTTCTTTCTGGTAAAAGACGAGGCTTTGCAGCTATTGTTGCTGTTCTACATAGCACTGGCCTCTCAGAGGAGTGCAGACCCACAAGGAAAAGAAAAAAAACCCAAACCAAACACCACCAACCACCAAAAAAAACACAGGAAGGAAAAAAATCAGCAGGGAAAAGCAAAGCAGAGGCAGGAACAAGTACTCATGCCCAAAATAAACGCATTGCCTGCTGCTAGAGGTGCAGGTAGGAAAGGTTACAGCACAGCCAAACTCCCTCCTGTGCAGAACTTGAGATTTTGGTGTGAAGTTCTGGCTTTTTGGTTTTATTGCTACAGGTAAGCACTGGCAGCAGTTGTTTGTCAGTGAAATAAGTAGGCAGAAAGGTGATCATCAAACGGGACCCTCAGTGGGCTGAGATAACAGGAACTAGCCCCATGCATAGGGATATCAGAAGGAGAATTTCTTTGAAATTTGAGCTTTCTTAGAAATCTACATTAGAGGAAGAAGCAGGGGCAGAGCTGCCTACAGACACTTGGAAAGAGCTGGTCATCAAACGGGCAGATGCTCAAGGTAGCAGCCTCAGCTGGGATTAACAGCTTACACTTAAGGGATTTTGAGGACAATGAGCATTGAGACCAAGGGTTTGGCATCCCAGGTTTGCCTCACCCTCCTCTCTCCACTGTTCCTGAAGCCCCTGCTTTGGTCTGCCAAGGCCCATGTACAAAGGATCCAACAGGAAACTTTCCCGGTGCTGCTGCTTCCGCTGCGTCAGCTCCTGCTGGAGTGCAAGGGTTGGGTGGGACATTGCTAGAGCAAGGGCAGCACAAAAGGGCTGAGCCAGAGCTGCTCTCCGCTGCTCCGAGCTCAGATCTGAGCTACTTAAAAGTTCACAATGAAGAAAAATAAACAACAAAAAAACAAAACTAGAAAAACTACCTTAAGTCTCCTGCTGCTCCCCAGCAAACATTTCCCTGTAGAAAAAAGAGATCCCATCCACTCTCCACAGAGGATGAGGTATAAAGCAGCAGCAGCTGCAAGGATCCCACTTTATAGCCCCCAACAGCCCAGAGGGAAGGAGCAGAACATCGTCCTCCACAAACAACTGACTCATTTCTCTTGCTGCCTACATCCCTGTCACAGCAAAATACAAGGCTGACTGATGCAGTAGTTTAGCTACTACTCTTGAAGAACACATGGAGATGGAGAGTCCCTCCCTGATGGGGATGCTGAAAGCAGCAAGATCTTCACAACAGAGACAAGAGCAGCACAGGTACCTCCCTGCCAGGTTACGAGGCTCTTGGTTCAAATAATGCAGCCACAGAGCTTTTGCTGGTAGTAGCAGCTGTACTTTCACCCTTTACAGCAGCTCACAGCTTAGATCACTGAAGGGACCATTCCTTCTGGACTCGCGGCACTCCTAGGGTAAAGGCTGCTGAAATACATAACCAGGTAGTTTTTGCCATTCCATCAAACATCTTTATTTCTGTGCTGTTTAGCTTCACCCGTCCTCACAGAGGACAGAGTGCAGGAGGGTAAGTGAACTTTTCCAGACAAGCTGTTGGGTTACATTTGAGGGCAATGATGAAGAACCATGAGGAGCCATTCCCATTATTTTCCAAAAACCCCACTGTGAAAGTCTGAGGAATCTTTGCTAAGCTGTTGTGACTTCAAATTTAAAACAAAGCAATAACTTTTGGGACAAAAGGACTACTCAGTAGTTAGGAGAGTCCCCAGGAGCCCTAAGAAGCTCTTTTCCCCTGCTTTCCCATCCACATGCAGGGCCTAATGTAGCCTGTGAAGGCCCTCCTGCCAGTCCACTCCCAAAAGCACCTCTGCTCCTGCCCCAAAAACACAGACTCTGAAGCAACACCACACTCGGGACTCAGAGGAGAAAGGGAAGAAGGGCTGGGATGTAAAAAAAAAAACAACACCCAAACCAACAGAAACTCAGAAGGGACTGACACAAAGGACATAAAAAGCAGGAGAAGCTGTGAAAAATATGTTGAAATTGCCAAGAAAAGTCACATCAAAATATATTTAAAAACCAGAAATTCCAATTTGCATGGAATTTAAAACTCTCTTCTCTTTTTTTTCTTTTTCCTGCTTAAGGAGTCTCTTTGTTGTTCCAGGATGTGGAACATGATAGGCAGCACCAGGTATGTCCTGAAAAGAGTAGTATTTCCCCAAACTCATCTGAGCATTTCCACCATTTACAAAGGAAAAAAAAAAATATATATACCTCATCAATTGCCCCACCCTCCCTCTTTTCCATTCTACAGCAGGCAGGAGAAAAGACTGCAAACAAATCTGACTTTTTCATTTTCAGTTAAGTCCCAGTTTTCCACATGTCAATATCCCTGCAATCCATTGTACACCTTCTGCACTGATCCTTGTTTCAGCAGCTGTTTGAGACCTGCAAGAGAAAGGAAAGCGTTACTGCGCAGCACAAACAGGAGGAGGACTCTGAATTTGCTGCTCCCAATGCATTTACACATCTGGCTCGTGGGCCTTTCAAGGTTGAGCCCACATATCTGAATAATGCAAACATTGGTACTCCAAAAGCATTATTAAGGGGTGGGGGGGGAGCTAAAAAATTCCCCAATTGAGAGGTGCAACAGCTTTTCTCCTGCTCCTTCAGCATTCCTAAAGGGAAAATAGGACTGAGGTTTGTGATGCCATACCAGTGCTTTCATGCACTTTGAGGACCGTACAAGGCCAGTAGATCCTGGAAGAAAATCTACCCTACTACAGACTCAAAGCACCACCTCAAGATCCTCACAGCTCTGGAAAGGATAAAGCTAAATAGCAAAGCAGCTCTGGGAGTTAAGTTGAGAACAATTTTATCATCTTAAATAAAATTGCAACAACAAACAGCTTTCTGAGCATTTCCAGAGTCTAATTCATCCAGCTCATCTCCCCAGGCTCCCTCTATAACCCAAGAGAATTCTGCTGGCAGAATTTGAGTCCTTCTGGACTTGCCAGCCACAGAAACCTACATGAATAATTACAGAGCAGAGGTTTTCACACTGGTATGTGGTGCTTGGGGATGCTATTGTCCACTAGAAGTAGCCCCTGAAGGCAAGTAAGAGAAGCAAACTTGTTATCTGTGGGCTTAAGTATCCCACTGAAGACCTGGAAATCTTATTTATTTGAAACCCATTGTTTCACAAAGGAGAAGATGTAAAGTCTAGATGACTTTACAAATAACATCTTCCCCCACCCCTGAAAGCCCATTCACAAAACATTTTAAAGAACTGACTGCTCTAAGGTCCTGTCAGCATCAAATTCTTACCAGAGCAGGATAAGAGAAGATGGAGTAAGCCCTTAAAACCATAATAGCTCATCTACTGGGGTCAGCATGTTCAGGGAAAGACTGGCAGGTCTTCACTGCTACTTAAAGGGCAAGTCAACACAAAACAGAGGAAGCAGACTGGCAAGAACGGATGTGTCACACTGCTTTTCCAGAGATAATTGGAGGGGACTCCCTCTTTAAAGTCAGCCTGGTCACACACTGGCATGGGTCCCCATCAGGGGACAACAGCACCTCTGCTCTGACCAGCCCTAGAAACCATCGAGCCTGAGCAGGGGCTGTCAGGACCCAAAACAGAGAGGAAAACTCCCCACACCACGGGTAACTTTCAAATATATATATAGCAGTTTAGCTTATTTTTTTATAATTTTACTGTTGTCCTCAAAACAGCATCATTCTTGCAACAAAGCACACAGGCAGCTGGCTTGCACCTCAGCGTGATGGAAGACAAGATCACAGTCCTGCCTCAGATCAGCTTGCTCTGCTGCTCCACCAAAGCCAGAGTCATGGTGTCACGCTGTACATGTTTGTACAACAGGTCTGATTAGGCTGGCTAGCAAACACTGCTGAGTTGTTACCTTTAAGTGAGGTACATAGGCACGGAGATGGAGAAGCAGTAATTAAATCAACCAATTTAGTTGTGAAGAAAAGCTTTCAGGCAAGTCCTTCTTCAGGAAATGCAGCTGAGAAAGTTTATCTCCCTGCAAACCTTGTCCTGCTTGTCTATCCTTAAATCATCCTGGCTACAAATATGACTGTCCTTTAAGACCAGTGATTTGATGCATAAGGGCCAGAGTAGCTCTGTTAAAATACTAGAAAACTGTCCTGGAAGTAATATCTGGAATCAAGACAGTGCTCTGCCAGGCAAGAACTATTCATGCCTCTTGCTGCCCAGGGAATCCTGAACTCTTTTCTACGTTGAGAAACATCAACAGCAGAGCAAAGTGAGTCCCTACACAGGAGCTCATCATTAAGGACAGGTCATTCTCCAGGGGAGTGCAAGGTAAGTTCACTTCCCCTCCACAGCCAGAGGAGGCTCAAAGCCGCTTCCTGGCTAATGGGTAAGAGGATGTGCCTCCTGGATGTGTAGTTCTTTGAAAGGAAGGACATAGCTGGAGAAAGGTGTGCTCTGGTAATCCTGATAAAAGTGGGATTAGCATCATTCCCATACCTCATTTCCTGCTAGCTAGCTCTAGGCAGCTGCCTGCTGGCCTGAAGGATACCCTCATTAGTGTACAGGATATTCCAACACGTATCTGATGTGCAATCAGGAACTTCAGACCAGAATCCTGACATTTGGTTCTACTGCACCTCAGGCATTTTTTACTAGAGTCAACTTGGAGATTTTACTGACACCAACAACAGGTGACAGGTTCCAACACAACCAGGGCACTTTGCCACTTGCTGTTGTTATCCAAGCACTCCGAGTTAAAACATGGGATTTAAAGCTCCCCCCCCCCCCCAAAAAAAAAAAAAAGACAAGCAAGCATCTGTAGAGATAAACGAGAAATTTGTCAAAGGGAGTCACCTCTGATCAACAGGCAATAAATTTCCTGATGACACACCAGCAGGAAAGCAAGCATATTATTTCTCTGACTCTAAAGCTCAGACTGACCAGAGGGTTGCTCTCAGAGTCAGAGTATCTTCTGACAGCGCCAGGAGCTGAACATTTGGTTAGGAGATAAGAAGTTAGGAGCAGCGCCAACAATAAGAAAAAAAAGGGATGTTTTGAATTCTGAAGCCTACAGTCTTCCTTTGAGTGTGTACACTGCACTGCTGCCACACAACATGAATAGACCTATTCCCTCATAAAACTCCTTCAATCGCTGGATGCTTGGAGATATTCTAGCACACAAATTAATCTGACTGCCTAGCCATTCACTTTCCCCTGGGAAGTGTGTAAGGCTTCTGTCACCCAGTCTCTTCACAAACTTCCAAGAGCAACAGCTGGAAAAACCTCACATCTGTTCGGGAGGCACTGTCACCTTAGAAAGCTTCAGGAAGGGCAGCAGAGCCAGCAATAGTGTAGCCAGCAGGACCAGGAAAATTCTCTTCCCCCTGTACTGGGCACTGGTGAGGCCACACCTCGAGTGCTGGGTTCAGTGTTGGGCCCCTCACTCCAAGAAGGACATGGAGGTGCTGGAGCGTGTCCAGAGAAGGGCAATGGAGCTGGGGAAGGGTCTGGAGCACAAGTGTGATGAGTTCATGGCTGAGGGAACTGGGGTTGTTGAGCCCAGAGAAAAGGAGGCTGAGGGGAGACCTTGTGGCTCTCTCCAGCTCCCTGAAAGGAGGGTGGAGAGAGGTGGGGGGGGTCTGTTCAACCAAGGAACAAGTGACAGGACAAGAGGAAATGGCCTCAAGTTGTGCCAAGGGCAGTTCAGATTGGATGTGAGGAAGAATTTCTTTGCTGAAAGGGTTCTGAGGCGTTGGAAAGGGTTGCCCAGGGCAGTGGTGGAGTCCCCATCCCTGGAGGGATTGCAGAGCCATGTAGACATAGTGCCGAGGGACATGGTTTAGTCAGAGACTTGTCAGTGTTGGGTTAATGATTGGACTCAATGATCCTAAAGGTCTTTTCCAATCTGGGCAAATTCTGGGATTCCATGAATGAAACTTCACACTGATGCAGTCACTGTGCTCTGCGCCCCTCACTGGACACAACACACTTGCAACAAGCAGGAAAGCACGAGGGTCAAAACACAGAACAGGTTCACTCAAAGCACATCCCAAACAGCTGCAGAAAAGCCACAGGCAGCTCTAGAACTTCAGCTACCAACTGGGTTCCAAGTGGTAGCCAGCACAGTGTTGACAAAGCAGCAGTACGTGCTGTAGGGCTGAGAAAAAACCCACCCAGGGCTTGGCTTCCCTCTACAATCTTCAAGTTCAGGAAAGCTGTGTATTTGCCTCATCTTACCAGGACAGCTGCCAGAATCCACTAAAAGGGCACCTTCAGAAGAAGTTATGATATCCCTGACCAACAGGAAGTAGTTCTGGGGACAGGAATTTTCTGAAGAGCTGCACTGGTACATGGCAGGAACTTCTTTGCCCCGTAGCAGAGCATGGGGCCCTTAATGCTACTCTGATGCCTTGTGCAGAGCAGCAGAACCTACCACAGAGGCTGATGGAGCAAAGAGGAACTTCCAGGTACGAGCATAATATTTACCCTCCTGTCAATTTTAAGATTTCTACGTGGTTCATGAAGTTTCCATTTCAGCACTGAAGCTGAAAACAGATCCGAGATCTCTCCTACAAAACAGCTGCTTTGCACCATTCTTCTCTACATGGACACAAAGCACTTGGAGTAGAAGAAGATGTAGAGAGGAACAATCCTTCTCCTGATGCTGCATGACACTCTTTACCCTTGACAGTAGAGGGATTTTCACAAGTCTTGCCTCCAAGAAAACAGGAAGAGGGGCTGGAAAACAGCTTGTGATCCCATTCCAGCAGAGGCAAAGCAGACAGAGGCTAAGCCCAGTAAGTCTTTCAGTTCAGACAGATGGCCAGCTCCACAACAAAGCACCTGCAAACTTGCCAAGTGCTACATCACAGCAGTGGCACATCCCAACCTAATTTGGTTCCCTACAACTGCAGCAGTCAAGCTCACTTGCTTCAAAGGAAAATGAAAGTTAATCACAAGGCATCTGCCAACTGTGTTGTATTGTACAAGGGGCACAGGGAAAGGAAGCCCCTCCTGATCACTACAGGCCACTGATTTGGTTGTGACAACTTCTTATCAGCTTTGGTGAGCTGTGTGTGCAGCTCACTGCCATGATAAAGCTTAAAAACACACACCTTCCCGCTGTTCGTTTGTCAGTTGCTCTTTGGGAAACTCCACATCAAATGTTACCATCAGTGAGCCTTTGATATTATTGTTATCAAAATTTGGAAGACCTTCTCCTTTCTTCCAGAGTTTGGCGCCGGGTTTTGTAATTTTATCCCGAGCAATGTGAACCTAGAGACAAAAGACATTTCAGAACATTACTAGTGTTCTCTGTGTATGTGTACCCCAATATTCCAAATGCCTTTTCCAACCCACTGGAAAGCTTCAACTGATATTGATTCCTTGCCAAAGTCAAGGATATTCAAGGGGACCACATGCCAGAACTAACACCACCAAAGACGGCACATGCAGTAACTGCTGTGACAGCCCAGAACCAATAACCACACTGTGCACCGCTTGTACAGGGCCCATTTTTGCTTCATGGGAATTGGTCTGGAAGGCTCTAGCAGAGGGAATATTGTACATAACCACCAGCTGCACAGACCCTGAACAAGCTAACCCTCAGCACAGGAGACCTGCAGTTAAATCAGTTAAATGCTGGAAGGAAGGGATGGCATCCAAAGGGACCTGGGCAGGCTTGAGAGGTGGGTCTGTGAAAAACTCATGAAGTTCAACAAGGCCAAGTGCAAGGTCCTGCACCTGGATCGGGGCAACCCCAAGCACAAATCCAGGCTGGGTGGAGAATGGATGGAGCAGCCCTGAGGAGAAGGACTTGGGGTGCTGGAGGAAGAGAAGCTCAACATGAGCCGGCAATGTGCACTCACAGCCCAGAGGCCAATAACCGTGTCCTGGGCTGCATCCAGAGCAGCGTGGGCAGCAGGTCAAGGGAGGGGATTCTGCCCATCTGCTCCTCTCTCCTGAGACCCCACCTGCAGTGCTGCCTCCAGTTCTGGGGCCACCAACATCAGGAGGACATGGACCTACTGGAGCGAGTCCAGAGGAGGCCACGAGGATGATGCGAGGGCTGGAGCACCTCTGCTATGAGGACAGGCTGAGAGAGTTGGGGCTGTTCAGCCTGGAGAAGAGATGGCTCTGGGGAGACCTTCTAGTGGCCTTCCAGTACCTGAAGCGGCTCCAGGAATGGTGAGGAGGGGCTTTTTACAGAGGCAGGTAGTGATAGAAAAATGGCTGATGGCTTTAAACTGGAAGAGGGGAGATTGAGATGAGAAGAAGAAATTGCTTGCTGTGAGGGTGGTGAGACAGTGGTCCAGGTTGCCCAGAGAAGCTGTGGCTGCTCCTCCCTGGAAGTGTTTCAGGCCAGGTTGGATGAGGCTTTGAGCAACCTGGTCTAGTGGGAGGTGTCCCTGCTGATGGCAGGGGGGCTGGAACTGGATGAGCTTTAATCCAGACAAATCTGATTCTATGAAATTTTGTTTACACATAGCAAGAAAGGAAACCTTTGCCTCACCTTGTGCCCATCCAAGTGGGTGATATCCATTTCAAAGCCTGTAAGTGCCTCGACCAGCGAGATCGTCACGTTTGTATACAAGTCATCTCCTCTTCTTTCAAAGACTGGGTGCCTGTGGAAATAAGGCACATTGTAACTTTTCTCCTTCCTCATAGGGCAAATAGGTCCCTGAACTTCCTCTCTTTTATTTGTGAGTTTGGACAATTCACAAATCAGAGAGGAAGTGAAGAATAAATGAATTAAATTCAGCTTCATTTTCCTGTACTACTAATAATCTTTCTATTTCTAGGGCAATGAGTGGTGAGGCGTGTCAAGAAGTTGTGACTCACACAATTTTCTTAGGAGCACATTTCTTTACAATAGGGAGATAGTATTCTTATGGAAAAAGCAGATATTTCATGTGATCCTCACAGGAACTACTAATTCATGCCAGAATTCAAGCCAAACTAAATAAAAAGTGGAATTATTGCAGCATCTTAATGGTAGTGAATCCAGCTACTAGTCCAGCGTCATCAGGGTTGAACATCCTGCACAGCCCTGAGTACCATACCCCTGACTGCACCAACTCTGATGAAGGGCAAGCTACATGCTGGCCAAGTGGGCAATACTAGTCAGAAAATTGCTTGAAGCTTCCTTTACAGTAACCAGAAGTCTAACTGGTCCAGTTACTTACTTAAGAACTTTTATTCGGAAGCGCAAATCACCTGGCTCCCCATCCACATGGGGCTCACCTGTGAAAAAGGAAGAAAAGCTCTGTTTAAAGGAGCTTTAACTTCAGTTAGTAACAACTGAAGAAGCAAGCAGTGTGTTAAATATAAAAGAGATCTGCAGCTCACATACGAAAGGAGAAAATCAACTAGTTGATCTTTACTGAAACCCTGCTTACACGTAACTTATTAAAGAACCCACGACTTTCTCAGTATGGCCTCAATGAGCTTATACCTTTCTGCTGTTCTGAAGGACTTGCCTGCATAGTACTGGTGTCTTTTACTTGTTGAAGGACTTAATCTCTTTGGGTAGAGGAGATTTCCTCACATACTCAAGGAACAGATACATATTGGAACAGATGCTCTTAACTCAAAAGCTATCCAAAGCACCAGATTCAGAGCTTTTTTGCGCACGCCCCAGTACCAGCAAATGGAGTATTATGCAGACTTAGGAAAGAGTATTCTCCTGGATTTCAGCAGCATGCAGAGGACGTGGCACTTAAAAACACATGTGCTGATCAGTTACCAAAGCAGGACTTGGACACTTTCACTGCCATGAAGACCAGACTTGCATCACAGAAAAGGATCAAGTCAAAGGTGAGCAGCAGGGCAGTGCCCATGTACATACCTTCACCAATGAAGGGATACTCCATACCATCCCTCACCCCTGGCTCTATCTCCACTTCCAGTGTTCGCTCCTCATTCACGAGCCTGCCAAGAAGAACAAGCAAGCACTAAGTTTTCAAGAGTAGGTGATAGCACCTACTTATATTACTAGGGTAATAAGAAGACCCCCCCCAAGTTAACACATACTCTCTCCTTGCTCACATCTAAAACTGGAGAGGGAGTGCTGCCTTTCCTGCATGATGATACTCATCTGGTAGAGAAGGCAAAGTTAAGCTCCTAAATGCACAGTCAGCACCTGGATGTGTGACTACACCACAGCATTTCACGTCCAACTGTTCCCAGCTGGAAACTGTGGGCTTCCCTGACTTTGTTTATTCAGATTTAATTGTGAAACTTCCACTGCGGTATGAGTGATTGTTCAAGGGCTGAAAGAGCAGATTGGGGAGCTCTACATTTAACAGGGGATAAAGCATGGCTCCTTGGAAATGAGAAACCCGGGTTAAGTTTTTCCAAATTACCCAGCTCCTACCAGTAGTACAGGCACTTTCCTCCATCTAGTGGCAGGTTTTGAATAAACATCCAAGAGCAAACTCACTTGACGTTTGGACATTCATCACAAACAACTTCTTGAGTCATCTGGAAACGCCCAGGACCCAACTGGGTGGTCCTCATCTCCTGCCGGCAATTGCATTTCCGTTTGCCAGGTGCCTGTCTTGCCACTGGCTTGTTCCTGACAACCTGCATGAGAGGAAGAGGTTGACATCAGGACTCCTGGGTCTCCATGAGGGTCTGCATTTCTCAAACAGCCTGAACATAATTTATTTTTGTGTGCTGCCTCCACAGTAGCTCCAAACAGCCTCAGCAAAATATTCTGACAGTTTTCACCTTGCATTCCTTGCTGATCACACACTAAATACCAGAAGAACTCTCTCTGTCACCACTATTCTAATTTCCTTTCTTTTCCCTGCACACCTTTCTAAATAGGAAAGGTAACATTAGGATGAAACACTTCACACTTTGATTATGGTAATGTCCTTGTCCCACAAAACAGGCAAAATTATTTGGAGTTCCCCATTTACCCAGACACTCAACACAAACTCAATCAATGCAAATTTTAACAAGCAGAATAGCAGGGATTGTCAGCACCAGAAAGGTACCTTCCTTAAAAAAAAATATTAAAAGGCCACCATACATTTTATACATTTTCCATATATGTAATCCAGAAATCTGCAGTGACATGTTTGCCCATACAAAGAGGTTATGAAAAATCCTCAACATGGTTTTGTAAGAATTGCTAAATGAATTTGAGGCTTAGGAATGAGTCCTCAAATATCACTAAATGCTTAAGAGAGACCACTTATACCTTTTCCAACTGGGCTGCTGCAATTAGAAAAAGGTACAGCTAGTCACTGACAGCCAATAAATAAGCTGTTACCACAAGAAACATCTCTTTCTAGAGAAACTGCCAGATAGCAAAGATGAATAAATGCGTTATTTCTTCAGTTAACTACTAGCAAGTAGCATCACAGCATCCTCCACTGTCACTGTCAGATACTGAGGAAATGAGCATCTATTTTAGTTCTATTCTTTGGGAGAAAATATCATTCTAACCAAACTTACTTCTACAAAGTTTCCTGAATACACCTCCTCCAGCGTAACCTCCAGGTCCACAATGATGTCGCTTCCTCGAGGAATGTTCCTGTCTTGTTGGCGAGGGTTACCTCCAAACATGAATCCAAAGTCCCCAAAGAAGCTGGAGTAAAACACATCAATTAATTCAGGAAGGAATTATGATCAAACAAGGCTTTGCTGATGAGAGGCACCCAAGGCAGCAGCTCAGCAAATGCTTCTAGGCCCCTACAGAACAGCCTCCTCACAGTACAAAAAGCACTACAGTAAATCCAGATACCACTTTTTTGCTCCTTGAGGACACAAGATAACACCTTCAAACAAAGCAGTCCTTTTGGAAGAGTTTTCTGTACTAAAGAAAAGTTTTGGAGCGGGAGTTGAAAGCCAACACCTCAAAATCTGACCCCTGCCTAATGGAAGTCCTCTATGTATTGCACTGCTGCTGCTCAGCTACCTCAAGGTGTGAACTCCGAGTAGTGCTCCAACTCTGGCACTGCAAGTCAATGCTAGCACGTTGGCTTCCAGTAGTATAAGGACAAGAAAAAGAGAAAACTCCCGAGCAAATCTGCATATTTTTCCTCAAAACAGACTGTCAGACTCTGCAAGTTCTCACTCAAAAGGATTCTGTGAGATGAGCAACTTCAGGAATTATTTTAGTAAGCTTGTGCTCAGCAGAACCAAATTGTTGCCTTAAAAAAACAGATCAGGTTCTGCCTGAGTGACATGCAAATGCTTTCAGGTTGTAATGATCCAAATTCTACAGTTGCTTCAAAATGCAGTGTAGGTCACTACAGCATTATTTTGCAAAAGAAAGAGCGACCCCCAAAGCACACACGATCTGTGACAATGGGTTAAACATCAATCACACACCAGAGAACACAAAAAAGTTCCTATACAATTAATGCAGCTGCAGTACCTTATAAATCATAGAATCACAGAATTGTTTGGTTGGAAAGACCTTTGAGATCATCAAGTCCAACTTTACCTGTCCACTACTAAACCATATCTCTCAGCACCTCACCTACCTGTCTTTTAAATCCCTCCAGGGATGGGGACTCCACCACTGCCCTGGGCAACCCCTTCCAACACCTCAGAACCCTTTCAGCAAAGAAATTCTTCCTCACATCCAATCTCAACTGCCCTCAGTGCAACTTGAGGCCATTTCCTCTGGTCCTGTCACTTGTTCCTCAGTTGAACAGACCCACCCCCACCTCTACAACCTCCTTTCAGGTACATGTAGACAGTGATAAGGTCTCCCCTCAGCCTCCTCTTCTCCAGGATCAACAACCCCAGTTCCCTCAGCCGTGAACTCAGCACACTTGTGCTCCAGACCCTTCCCCAGCTCCACTGCCCTTCTCTGGACATGCTCCAGCACCTCCATGTCCTTCTTGGAGTGAGGGGACCAACACTGGTGACGCAGCTTGCCAAGTGAGTAAGACCTGTCCACGTATAAAGACACCATTGGTTCCTACTCACTGCTCTTGGAGAAAGGACCAGTACAAGACAGACAACTGAAAACTGTACATAGGATATCCACTGTAAATGTGTTTCTTCAAATTCTCAACTGTCACTTCAGATCAGTGTCTCCTGACTAGGTAAAAGACCTTAACATAGAATTTGCCCACATCAAACGTGCACAAACCACAAAATTAAAGCTCCATCTATAGAATAGGCTGAAGTAGCAAAACCTCCTTACTGGGAGAAGATATCTCCATGGGAGCTCTGGTGCCCTTCTTTCAATCCCTCCTCACCATAGGCATCATACTGCTTCCTCTTCTCCTCATCCGACAGCACCTGGCAAAGGGATGCAAACAGACAAGACATTCACCCACAGCTGAACTGGGTTATTTAAACAGCTCAGAGGAAGCTCACCAGTACTCTTCACTTGGGGACAAGCAGCAGTGCTTGACATTACAGAAGCACTGGCTAGAACTTCCTGGCTGCACTGGAGTAGAAAAGTTAAACATTTATCAGTTAACCCTATAAAAAGTACAGCTAGTTTATTAAAACAGCAGAAGCAACAGAAAATATAAACAATATTGAGTTTATCTTAGTGATTAAAAAAGAATCAGGAGGAATAATTGAAATCAGTTCCTACAATGCAGAGCACACTGAAAACTCATGGAATACTCCCCCTGTTTCTCAGTTTGTTCTTCAAGCACACAGAACGTGTATTTCTCCGACTGCTATTTCCTAACAATTAGCAATGATAAGTTTGCCTATAAACCTGATAAATATGGTAACTTGAATGCTGGTGCTCATTCCTTACAGCAGCAAAAGTTAAAAAGTAACTTCAGTATTGAAGAGGAGTAACAGATCCCAACACATGTGACTTTCGAGACTGTAAAACTTCAGTTTTAATTCCTAAGTATTAATCCTGGCTCTTTCCTTCCACAGAGATGCAGAAGTTTCCAGTCAGATTTAGTCTTCCTCCCCCTTCCTGCCCAGCTGATAGTATTTTGGAAGGTTAAAATTGCCAGGTTAGCTGTCAGAAGGCTGTAGAGGAGTGAAAACATGGAAAAGCTTGTTAAATGATGAAAACCATCCTGAAATTGTATCTAACAACAAATGCTAGCAATAAGGTAAAAAACAACTAGTGTCTTTAATAGCTTCATCTTGTAGATAAGAGTTCAGTTCTCCCTCTGTTGCTTCAGATTTTACTTTAAAATAGACATTTCCTGAGACTAGGATAAGTTCTCCTGTTTGTGATCTGTTGGTGTCAGTACTGCACAGTACTGACAATACCACAAGCAATAAGGAAGGAATAAAGAACACAAAATATTTCCCTTTCCATTAATTTTCCTTCTTTCTGCAGGCTTTTGGAAAACACTACTCCAGTGAAGAGAGTTTTTGTTTGTGATATTAAGTTGCCTTTAAAGTGAAGGAACAACCATGGGTAAGCTTAGATAAACCCCACAGAAATTAAAGCTCCAAACACCTTGGAAACTAATGACTATGGAATCAATCTCCTGTCTAACTGAAACATCTGTTTTCAGACACAGCTGCAGGGTAGAAATCACTCAGGCTGTTCTGTTGAACAACTTGGAGGTCATTGTGCTTTGCTAATACTCTGGTTAGGAGGAGGCAGACTCAGTTACTCCTCAGAAAAGTTAATATCCAGGTACTCCCACCACCACAGACCCTGCTGATTTGATTTTACAACCATTTTCTCCCCAATATTTTTAAAAGACAAAGTATTCTCAACTGGTACTATGGCAAGGACTTAAATAAACTGGGACTTGAGGAAGAGGTAGAGAAATACCTCTTGTGCTTAAAGTATCAACAAATGTGACAAGATCCCAACTCACAGAAAGGACAGCTTCAAAGTAAATCAAATGCATCAATATTCAGATGCTGCAAATGATAGGTAACAAATACTTCTTTCCACAAAAGAACTCTTTATGTTCACTGGCTTCCCTATGAGAGTTCAGACAATTTATTTCACAATAGGTAAGTCTGAACTAAAATGAGGTCACAGCTCTGATACAAAAATAATGTGGGGTTTTTTCTGGCCAAAGAGAAATGCATTCAAGCTGTTTCTCTCACTTCCTCATTTGTTTTATATTTGCATATCTGAAGAGCAGAGGAGAATCAGGGATGGGAGCAGGAGCTGTGCTACAGCTGCGGGCTGAGCTGCACCACTGTACTGCAGCGGGAACGCAAACCCTTTCCTCCTGAAGCTTGACTCCTCAAAGAGAACACAAACCTCCCACCCAAACACCTCCACCAGTGCAGGCAAACTCCTGGTGGAACCGCTGCTGTGAACTCCTGTGGATCAACACCATCTTCTCAAGGGCCCTCTGCTCCACAGGGGACAGATGTAAACCAACAGTGACAGAAGGGAGACAAAAAGGATGGAGAATGTAGAAGAAATAGATCCCATCACCCTGCCTAAACTGTGTTAGCATGTACATATGTGACAGAGAAAGTGGGCTTTGACTTAAAATATCTGGCTAATAAAACAATCTATATGATGCACTGAAGTACCTGAAGCGGCTCCAGGAAGGCTGGGGAGGGACTTGTGACAAGGGCAGGGAGTGACAGAACAAGGGGTGATGGCTTTAAACTGGAAGAGGGGAGATTGAGATGAGATCTGAGGAAGAAATTGTTTGCTGTTAGAGTGGTCAGACACTTGGCCCAGGTTGCCCAGAGAAGCTGTGGCTGCTCCTCCCTGGAAGTGTTGAAGGCCAGGTTGGATGAGGCTTTGAGCAACCTGGTCTAGTGGAAGGTGTCCCTGCTCATGGCAGGGGGGTTGGAACTGGATGAGCTTTAAGGTCCCTTACAACCCTGACCAGTCTGTGATTCCATGATTAGTTTCAGGTGTAATTTGTACACTACTATATTATCATAAAAACAACAGGAATCCTCATGCATATGTGACCTAACACCTATTTTTCCCCACCTTAATACCTTTTAAAAGGCAAGCCAACCACTGCTGATCTCCTATCAGCTCAGACTCACAGCCCAGCCCTATACATACACACACTCACTCCTGTGCCAATACTTAATAGCTGATGCAACTCTATTTATTATTCAAAGAACTATAAATTAATACCAAATAACTTTAACTTGCTGCCTTCCTCTTCTCTGGGCTAAGTGAACTAAGGTCTTTTATTGTCCTTTGAAAAAGCAGCTCAGCTTGACACCCTCTCTGCCTTTGTTTTTCACTTGTTAGAATATTTGAAAATGAATATAGTAACAGGGGAGGAGGGATGCATCTGCACCTTACAGAAAGGCTTTTACATTTCCTAGAAGCCCTCCTTTCTCCTTCCCCCAGGTGTTACAGGATGAAGCCTCATGAGACAATCACAGAATGTTGTGAGCTGGAAGGGACCCACAAGGATCATGGAGTCCAACTCCTGTCCCTGCACAGGACAACCCCAACATTCAGACCATGGGTCTGAGGGCCTTGGCCAAATGCTTCTGGAATCTTGTCAGGCTTGGTGCCATGAGCACCTCCCTGGGGAGCCTGTTCCAGTGCTCCACCACCCTCTGCCTGAAGAACCTTTTCCTCATGGCCAACCTCACCCTCCCCTGGCACATCTTCCTGCCATCTCCTCTGCTCCTACACTTGGTGGCCAAGCTCAGTTTCACGTGCCCAGCATGTTTTACCAACCTTCCCAGTCTTGGACGGGCTGGGCGGATTTTAGGTTCTCAGAATTCCTTAACAACAGGCTGCACAGCTTCACCCTTCCTCCCCAGCAGCCTTACCAGGCCTCGCTACACCCTGCCCCATGCTGCAGCAGTGGTGCCGGTGCATAGGCATGGTGCAGGGGGGACCTGGCAGCCCTCAGCCTCACCTCATAGGCAGCCCCTAGGTCCTGAAACTTCTCCTGTGCCCGAGGGTCGTCAGGGTTCCTGTCGGGATGGAGCTGCAGTGCCAGTTTCCGGTAGGCCTTCTTGATGTCCTTGATGGAGGCACCACGGGACACCCCCAAGATCTTGTAGAAGTCCCTCCTGCAGTAAGGGAGAGAGAGGGAGAGCGGAGGGGAGCAGGGTCTCCTCAATACTATAGCCACTGAAGCAGGGACACACACAGGCCAGGAGCTGAGGGGCCGGGGGAGGGACACAGGGGGAACAGGCCCAGCAGAAGGGGATAGGGAACACAGGCCCGGAGGGGGCCGGGGGACACAGGCCCAGGGCGGGTGGAGGTGTGGGCCGGGGGACACAGGCCCGGGGAATGGGGGTGACACACAGGCCCGGGGCGGGGTGGAGGTGTGGGCCGGGGGGACACAGGCCCGAGTGGGGGGACAGAGCGGGGGGACACAGGCGCGGGGGTGAGGGAAGGGACGGGATGGCGGGGGACAGGCCCCGGCGCACTCACCCGGCGGCGGCCTCCCCGCAGAGGCAGAGCAGCAGGAGGCAGAGGCGGCCGAGCCAGCTAGGGGCCATGGCGCGGCGGCGGCCGGACCTGCCCGGGTGCGGCGGGCAGAGGGAGCGTCGCTCTCCGGGCGAGTCTGCAGCACCGCAGCCGCCCACCCCGGCTCGGCCACCATTAGCTGTGAAGCGGCACCCGGCGACGGTCACCGACCAATAGGAGCGCGGCGCATCCCCGCGCGCTGCACGCTGCCGGCCTATCAGCTGCGCACACTTCACCACCGGCTCGACGCCGCCGACCAATCGCCTACCAAGACGTCAGCTCTGACCCCATCGGTCCAATCACGGCTCAGTGCGTCACACCCCTCCCTGTCCTATCGCCACTCCAAGCCGCGCAGAAGCATGTGTTCCCTCGGGCTCAGCCAATTAGAGAGCGCGTCGCTTATTCCCGCCTCCCCTCTGTCTGCAGCACCCAATCGAAACCGGCTCCTCCGGGCGGTGGGGTCCTCCACGGTGTGCGGGAAGGGCCATCTTGTTGGTCCGCACAGCGGCCGCTCTGCGCGGCGCCTCGGCGCGCACCGGAAGCGCGCGGCGGCGGCGGCGGTCGCCATGGAGGCGGCCCCGGTGCGGCTGTGGGTGAAGACGGAGCCGTTCCTGGCTGGGGCCCTGCCCGCCCCGCCGCCCGCCCGCCTCTCTCCCCACTACCTGCGGAAGATGGCGGCCTACACCCGGGCGCGGGCGGCCGAGGGCTGCTTCCCGCGGCTGTGGTGGCCCCGCTGGCGGCACATCGCCTGCGGGAAGCTGCAGCTGGGCCGCGGCCTAGCCTGGCTCTACTTCGAGCTCTTCCACAGCCTCCTCCGCCGGGACCCACCGCGCCGCCTCGAGTGGGCCGAGGCTGAGGCGGCCTGTACCAGCGCCGAGGAGCTGGAGCGGGAGCGGAGCAAGGCAGGAGCCGCGTCCCGGGCTGGGCGGGCGCGGGGAAAGCCCAGCCCCTCCTAACGCCTTTTTTTCTCCCTTCTCGGCCAGCTGTCGGTAGACACTCTGCAGTTCCTGTTGTTCCTGTACGTCCAGCAGCTGAACAAGGTCTGTCTGCGAAGGTCTCTGATTGGGGAGGAGTGGCCCAGCCCCAGGACCAAGTCTCCCAGCCTGACTGGAAAATCCACCAGCGAGAATAAGGTATTTGTGGCTGTAGGATCCTCTTTCCTGGGGGAAACTGTGAAGTCCTGTGTTAAGATGGCTTGAAAAGTGGCTGGTTTGTTCTTGGGAGGGTGTAGCCCTGCCTGCAGTAAAGCCTAAGCTAGAGTCAAATTGGAGATCCTTTGCTAAACTGAAAATTAAGCTGGTATATTCTTTGCACCTTGAACAGCAAAAATTGTCCACAGGAATTTCCTAGAGGCTGAGACCAATTGTGAAAGTTCTCTCAGAGTGGTGGTAGTTCTCCTTTTAGAACCAACTAACTATCTCTTTGCTTCTTCTGTTAGCCAACAGACAGCTCTTCTCACCTGCTTTCCCACCATCCACTGTAAAATATTAGGATCCCAGGATGGTCCCTAGCATTAATTTATATTTCAGAGAAGGGAATTGTTTGGTCAGATGTAGATCAACCATGTGGAAATGCTAACGTTTCCTTTTAAAATACTATCAAGTATTTTGAAAGAGGTGAAGTGAGTTGGATGTATTGAGTGCAGCTGGTGGGCACCTCTGTATTTGAGAGTGAATTACAGATTGGCAACGTTAGAAAGGCCAGCTGGAAACCTCACTGGATTTCTGTCATGACTGTGGTGATTTGAGCTGTAGGAGCCAGTAGCTTGGGATGAGCTGAAATAATTAAAAACATGGACTGGGTAATTTTATACTGAAAGATTGAACAAGTGAAAAAAGAAAGGAGAGGAACTGGTACAGGGCTGTGAGTTGGGTGACCGTGAAGCATTCAGCATTATTGAAAAGCTGATGTTTCCTCTTAATTGTAGCTGTTACAACTGATTCTATGGTCATGCTGAGCCGCTGATGAGGTAGCAGTTTGGAGGTTTGGGAAGTACTGGCTATGCTTCATGCCTGCAAGAATCAGTGAAAATTGAGGAGTGAAGTTTTACAGAATTTTGGTGTGGGAATTCTAGAAACTGTCATGCCCAGATGAAAGGGTTGGGTCTGGCAGCAGAGGGTCCGTTCCTCATGTAGCTCATCACAGCGACAAGCACGTACGATGTCTGCGCATACGGAGAAGTGAGGGTCTTGCCACGGCTGCTTGGGGCAGCCTGTGCAATGTGTGCAGCACTAGGAAAGAGCGACAAATTGTGGTTGATGGGAAAAAGATAGAAACAGAAAATTATGTGGGGATAGAAGCAGAAAATTATGTGAGGATAGAAGCAGAAAATATTGTACACAATCCTTGTGTAACTTCCCCATGGAAAGAAAGAGTGAGTGAGTTTTGAGTACAAAGGCGATGAGAAACAGCTTCTCGCTTTCTGGATCAGCTTGAGTTTTTTTTCCTAAAGATACAGCAAAAAGGTATGCCTATTTTCCATTTCAGGTTTGAAACTCCATAAATATTTTAATTTACCAAGTGCTTACTGTTTAATGTTTGCATACCAAGAAAATTTGAGTGAACATTGCCTTGTATGAAACCCTTTGAAAACAAACTTTGCCATCTTTGCCTGCTTGCCCCACAGTGGAACAAGGCCAGTGTTATCTGACTTGTCCTGCCTATTGCGAGCAGGCAACACTTTTAGATTATTTGTGTTTGAATTGAGTACCTCTGAGGACAGAAAATTTTGCTTTTGGCTATTAAAGAAGCAGAATAAGATAAATCACTTCTACTGAACAAGTCATTAATTACGAGTTACAAATGAGTGCTCCTCAGTGTTGGCTCCCAGGTAAGAGGAGTAGAGGTAGCACTTAGGAATGTGGTTTAGTGGTCATGGTGGTGTTGGGTTGACGATTGGACTGGATGATCTTAGAGGTCTTTTCCAACCTTAATGGTTCTGTGATTCAGTGATTATGTAAAGGTCTGGGCAGGAAGAAGATGTGTCTTGGCTGCCATTGTTCCCCTCCCAGAAGTTTGGTCCCGAGGGGGTTGGGACTGTCTCCACTGGTGTTACTTTTCTGTGTGCAATCAGGCGAGATTCTCCCGGCTTCAGCAATGCCTGATGTGAACCGTGTCCCCTTTTGAAATGGTGTAGCGAGCCTTGTCCGGTGTGAGAAGGTCTCTGTCACAGGGCAGGAATCTCCAGCTGCTGGACAAGGTGCTCCCTTGTTCCACCCTTTTGGCTACAGCCCTCGCGGGTGGCGAGGCCAATGGGTCATCACAGCCACGTGTTGCAGATTCTGCATTTTGCAGGCCAGCAAACGTTGTCTTTATTAAAATAGTCTGCCTATTTCTTTTAATGGAATTAAAATAATTCTAGTCTTCTGCTTTTTTTTTTTTTGCTCTGGAGCCTTTTAGAATTTGAACTAATGATTATTTCAGAGGTCGTTTGGTTTATTGGTCTGCTCACTCTGCAGAAATGACCCTCTCCTTTTTTCTCTGCCCCGTGCCTCGGAAGGCAACACTTAATTATATCTGAAGGTCTGGAACAGATGCAGTGAGTTTCCTGTAGAGCAGTTGCAAGACCTTGTCTGTCAGTTATTGATTTGTTTCCTACCTTCAATTGCCAACAGCGGCTGGCTGAATTTGTGTGAGAAGGATTGTAGTAGAGTCTGTTTCTGCTTTCTAGGGTGAAATACTTGGTACTTGGAGTTAGAATCAAATGGTTTTCTCTTTTTGGGGGAAGTTACTGGTGAGTCCAGTTTCCCTTCTGTGTTTTGGAAGAGCAAAGGAAGCAGAGAGACCACATTGTTTGACTTGATTTCCCTCTTTCAGAATGAGTGTAAGCGAGGATGTGTTGTATAAAGTCGGTGGAGCTTGTCAGCTCTGTGAGAACTCACCTCCTTCTTGTTTGTTTTCCTGCCCACTAAGAACTGGAACGATCAGGACCATCGCACCTTTGTCCAGAGCCACCTCTCGGATATGCTGGAACTGCTGCTGGAGCCGGAGCAGCTCACTGCCTCCTCCCATGCCACCCACAGTAGCCTGGTGTCCTACGAAGCCATCTGTGCCCTCAGTTTTCTTATTGAAGGGACCGTGAACAAATCCAGGACGGTCCATCCTCTGCACGAGCTTGCCCTCTGGCAGCCTTGTCACGAGCAGAATGGCTACTCCAAGGTCTCCAAAGCCTTCTCTTTCCCCAAGCTAGAGAGCTGGCTGCGGTCTTGCCTGACGACAAACCCTTTTGGAATGACTGCCTGCCTCAAGTCTGGGAAGAAACTCGCATGGGCGCAACAAGGTAGGTACAGACCTTCCCTTTATTTTTAGAAATAGCTTTCTAGTCTCAGTTCCTTTTGCTGACCAGGGATATGGCAGTGACATGGGGACTCGCCTCCTTTTCCTCCTACTGTCAGTGAAGATGAGGAAAGTGTCAGCTTAGAGTCTAGAGGACTAGAAGGTGCTGTGTGACATCTGTGTGTGTTTTTCCAGTCCTTGGATCACTTTTGTGAACAAACATTAAAGACTTCATTTCCAAAGACCCCTCTGAGTGAGGTCAGTATCACTATCCTCATTATTTAAGTACAGTTGGACACAGAGAATAGACAATGTGATGTGTTTGTAGCAAAGCTGGTGTAGGTTTCCTTGCCTTGAATCATGTTCCCTCACCTGCAGGGACATGGCAGTGGAGCCAAAGCATCCCAAGAGAAGAAATCAGATGGATGGTTTGTTTCCTCTGACTGCACAGTGCATTAGGTAGGACAGTGAGGTTACTCAAGGATTGTACTGTAGAGGGAGCATTTCACTGTTATAAATGGACAGTTCCAGCTTTCAACATAAAACTTACCCCGAGGATCTTCCTGCCAAGCTAAACCTCGAGTTCAGGAAGAGACTTCTAGAAATGGAGATGCTTAGGCAAAGGCTGTTTGTAGCTTGTGTGAGGCTTTGGCTGTCCCTGAAGAATCTTGAGGTGGTTTTGATTTTTGCAGTGTGCCCTGACTTCTAGAGCTTTTAACTGCTATTTACTGCTGACCTGCCCAGTAGGCACCAGTGGATGATGTAACTGGTGTGTGAAGTGATGTGGTTAAGTGGTACCATCCTTGAAGTTTTGGGCTGATTATTTTCTTGAGGGATTTCTGGGTGATGTGGACAGTAAACCATCATGTCTATATCTCTGTAGGAATCATATATAACATTTTTGTGCTTTTTAAAAATTTTAAATGCATTGATGAACTTTGTTTTGCAGTTGAAGGAACAACCAGGAGAGCAAAGATTGCCTGCAATAATTGTGTGGTGCCTGAGGTATTCCCCATGGTGATAATGAGCCAGGTGTACAAGCAGACGCTGGCCAAGAGCTCAGACACCCTGGTGGGGGCTCATGTCAGAATTCATCGCTGCAACGAGTCCTTCATTTATCTCCTCTCTCCTCTCCGGTGAGTTTTTGTTCTTCTGGGACACAGCTAGATGTCAAGTGCTAAGTTCTTGTTAGCTGGACTCAGCAGTGAGAGAGTCCTGGTTTTGCTCTTTCCTGCTAACTGTGTCCTCCTGCTCTTGTTCTTTTTCAGATCTGTCACCATTGAGAAGTGTCGGAATAGCACTTTTGTCCTCGGCCCTGTGGAGGCATCTGTTCATGTCCACAGCTGTGACAACGTCAAGGTCATTGTGGTTTGCCATCGTTTGTCCCTTTCTTCCACCAGTGGCTGTATTTTTTACATTCTCACGCCTACCCAGCCTCTCATCCTCTCGGGGAACCAAGCAGTCAGCTTTGCCCCTTTCCACACCTATTATCCCATGCTTGAAGATCACATGGCTCAGGTGGGCTTGGCCACTCTGCCAAACTACTGGGACAGCCCCATGCTGGTGTGCAAGGAGAGCAGTGAGACGAGTGTCTTCTGCCTCCTGTCACCCTCGGACTTCTACACCTTTGTGATTCCTTTTGAGATGGAAGGAGACACCACAGAGACTCCAGGTGGGCTTCCCCATGTGTATCAGAAGGCGCTGAGTCAGCGAGAGCAGAAGGTACAGATCTGGCAGAAAACTGTGAAGGAGGCAGGCCTGACCAAGTGAGTGCTGCATCTGAACGTGTGAGCCGCATTGCAGCTCAGCTCAGCCGTACAAACAGAAGATTCATTTGATGTGGTTCAAGCAAAATGCTTTAATAATGGGTTGATTTGCATGAGCTGTGTCTTGCATGCCATTTCTAGAGCATTAGTAATTAGCAATCTTGGGATCCTGTGGTCTTTGGTATTATTATAGTGAGAAAAATAATGCTCACAATTGTAACTCTGAAGGACACAGAGATGCTGGAGCGTGTCCAGAGAAGGGCAACAGAGCTGGGGAAGGGTCTGGGGCACAAGTGTGATGAGGAGCAGCTGAGGGAACTGGGGTTGTTGATCCTGGAGAAAAGGAGGCCGAGGGGAGACCTTCTGGCTCTGTCCAGCTCCCTGAAAGGAGGGTGGAGAGAGGTGGGGGCTGGGTCTGTTCAACCAAGGAACAAGTAACAGAACCAGAGGAAATGGCCTCAAGTTGTGCCAGGGGAGGTTTAAATTGGATCTGAGGTAAAACTTCTTCACCCAAAAGGCAGTCAAGCATTGGAAGGGGCTGCCCAGGGAGGTGGTGGAGTTACCTTCCCTGGTGGGATTTAAAAGACGGGCAGACGAGGTGCTTAGGGACATGGTTTAGAGGTGGAATTGGCAGTGTTGGGTTTATGGTTGCACTTAATGATCTCAAAGGTCTTTTCCAACCACTACGATTCTGTGATTTTTGAGGTGCTTTGTCATGATTACATTTCCTAGCTTGCAGGACTTAAGGAAAAGCATCCCTAGATACTGCTGAGGGCTGAGGTGAGGGATCCACTCCGGCAGTAAGAGTTTACAGCTTACCTCATGCCGGGTACTGTCTCTCTCCTGTCTCTGCTCTGCTTCCAGTGTTGCTCACTGCCGGGGCTGAGATCTGGGTGTGTACTCTGAACAACAGCTTGATTAATTTTTGACCTGCAGCTAATTGGTAATCACTCTTAGCCCAACCTTTACATTGAGATCAAAGCTTTAAATTACTGTCCCATCTTGTTGAGGTGAGATAAGAATATGTGTGTGGATCATAAGAGTAGATTACCTTGTGAACATGAGCTTTTAAAGTCCTCTTTATCAGATTGCATCAAATCCTTTGCCCAGCTTTCAGTGTACTAGCTAGGCCTGTCCTAGCCCATCTTGTGTACTGATGCGCATCTGTTTGCTTTCTCAGCACCTATTGTGGCATTCTGAAAAAGTTCAGCTTGCTTCCTTTGTCAGTGTGCTTGCTTCTGCAACCAGCCAGATCAGGCAAGGCTACAAATCTCTGCCTACTTCAGTTTAGCTGTTTTTTATCTTTTTGTAAACCGTTTTGGTGCAGCAACCTGAAGAACCTGACTTCTTTTGCAAATACAGAATGAGGATAGAAACCCAGATACTCAATTGTAAAGGCTTGAAGAGATGAGAACAAGTTTTGTTCCCTAAGCTGTACTTGAGCTGTATAGATTTTCTTTCTGCTCTGTGCTCAGTTGATGACTTGTCATGGGCGCATAATTGGGTGCTGATAAGCAGTGATCTCGGGGCAGGTTTTTCCTGTGGGGAACACAGAATATTATAACCTCCTCTTGGGTTGAACTGTCAACACTTCCCATCATACCTGGCTGAGGAGTTCTAGTCCATTTGGTTGTTCATTGTTTTGGAGGAGCTCCCTCCACTTCCCTTGTTCGTTTTGGGAATCCAGGTGCCTCTGGGCTGTCTGGAGGAGCCTGCAGTTTGAAAGAGCTCTAGACTGGGAGAGAGAAAGGATTCTGGGGCAGGATGTTGCTACAGGTGGAAGGTGCCTGAGCAGTAGTGACCCAGTAATGGTGACAGAGGTGCAAAAACCTTCAAAACTCTCAGCCCTGAGTCTTCAAGGGCAGCAGAGAGTAAAGTTATAACTTCAGCCCTTGTGCTGGAGTCAGTCATTTGTTGTGTCTATCAACCCCATCTAAGGTGCTTCTTCCTCTTTCGGCCATTATCTTTCCAGGGCTCCTGCTTCTCACCCCAGGGTTTTGTGAAGGTGTTTGGCCTTTCAAAATCCTACTGTTAAAGAAATATGAGGTAATACAGGTGATGCACTTAGATTTAACATCTACAGCAGTCGCAGGAGGCAAGAGCTCAGTACTGGAGTGACTTACTGCCTTAAAGGGGGAAACCTGTGCCGAGTGTAGAAGCTTGCTGAGAAGAAAGTGGGCAGCTGACAGCGTAGAATGTCTCTGTCTCCTGCAGGCAGGGAAACAAGTAGAGAGACAAGTAGGAAGCTTAGAGCAAACAGGATATCAGACTTGTAGAAAGAAAAAAGCTGCCGTGCTTAAACGGGGAGGTGAAAGAGAATGTTAGAAATAAGAAGTCATCTTCCAAGAAGTTGAAGTTGTCTGAATGAGGAAAGTGGGGCAAAAAAAAGAATGTAAATCCTGCCAGGCTGAAAGGAAAAACCCGAAAGACAGGACCAATAAGACAGCTTGAGGAACAACTTGCAAAAGCATAAAATCCTGTTTATTCATTTTCTGAGCATATCAGACAGAAAGTCTTTCAGGGTCAGTAGCAGATCAAGGTATATAAAAAGCACTTGGAGAAGATAAAACCCTAAGAGAAGAAAGAAGTGGCTGCCTTTGTGTTCATGTTCACTGGGAGGAATTTAGGTTAGATTCTGTCCTAGAAGCCTGCTTTCTGGGGAGCGTGTCGGTGAAGTGAGAGTACAAAGAAGAGTCTTTAACTTGAAAAAAGGGTGTGGGTACACTGGGCCTCTCTGAAGCTGGGTGGTACAGAAATGAATAGAACTGGTTTGCTGCTTTTCCCAGTACAGGATGGGATCAGCACATCGAACTAGGAACGGATTCAAAGCAAAACCACATAAAATCTCCACAGGATATTGAAATCACGTTCATGTGGGTTCAGAAAGGAGTTGCATAAGCTTATAGGAAAAAAAGTGCAGCAGGAGTTACTTGATACTCATGCCACTAAGAAATTGTGGAGCTGAGGTGATCCCAGATGGCTGGGATGCTGTTGTGGAGAAACACTGCTGTAAGGCTGCACTGCTCTTGGACATCTGAGCAGTGCCAGAGACAGAGAGCCTGAGCTAAGTGATATACCCTCTTATTGCTAGTCTTACCAAAACACCCCAAAAGTTACTAACCAGTAATGGGAATTATGAGGAGTGTTGTTTATATGCACATTGTTTTTTCCCTGATCTCCATCCTCTCTCTTTCAGATGCTGTCAGAACAGAATTTTGTGTCTTCAGTGCTTAAACACGGGTTACTAATCTTTTTCTCCCTTCAGACAATTTTAAATCTGTGCTCTAAGAGTACAGCAGAGGCAGCCCTGTGGAGCAGGGTTGCTGTACTAGTAGGATGGGGAAGTTTGCATGATGAGTTCTGCTTTTGGGGTTCATTATAGTCACGTTTACTTGGTAAAAACCTCTTTCTGGTACAGGCAGTTCATGAACCAAGGCCAGCTCGTAGCTGATAATGTATGGAGGCTTGTTTTGGTAGTGAAGGTGAGGTTTAGAAGTATTAATACTATAAATAAACGTGCCCTTTGCATACTTCCCTGCTGATCTTCTTTTGGTTTCAGGGATCAGAGGAAACAGTTCCAGATGTTGGTAGAAAATAAATTCTACGAATGGCTAGTTCAGACAGGGAACCGTCAGCAGCTGGATAGCCTTGTCCCTCCTGCAGTAGGCTCCAAACAGGCAGCAGGATAGTATCGTGTTCCTCTGCAGCAAAAGGAAAGGAAGGGTGAGTAGAGGGCCTGTTGCTCTTGATTCTTCTCTGTCTAGAACTGTCCCATGTCTGTGTGCACAGCATAGGCAGAGGTGGATGAAGTAGGAGGCTGTTCAGTGGATGTTCTCCTGAGTGCCTTGCATTTGGTTTTAGTTCTTATTTTTCAGTCAGAACCTCTTTGCAGTTTCAATCTGTTCCCTGTGTGCTCAACACCTCCCTTGTTCTCTGCAGGTCTTCTGTTTGATCTGTGAAGGACATGTGTGGTGTCTGTAAAGACAGATAGGCATATTGTACATCATCTGATGTAAAAATTGATTTGAATAGCTGCTCTTTCAGAGAGGCTATATGTGTTAATGTCTATAACTTACCTGTGTTATGTTTTGCTTAAAAGAATCAGGTGAGACTTCAAATAAGTCTTACTTTCTAGTGTCTTTCTCTTCCCAAGTAGGAGTGGTTTAGGAGCCAGAGACAAGCCCTTACTGTGTTTTTTCTGCCATTGCATATTTCAAACCATTAGAAAGTTGATTTTTTTTTTCCTTTTCTTTCATCTTTGAGTTGCTTTTTTTCTTTGCTAGTGTTTGGAGTAATATTTACTCCTCTTATTTTGTTACAGAGTTCTTGGAACAGGCAGTGATATACCAAGAACAGTTCTCATTAAGACTTTGCAGTCATCCTGACTGAAAACACTTGATGTGGACCTGACAACCAGCCTTGACGTGGATTGGACTGTCTGTCTGGTTTAGGATTTCCCAGGAGTGAGCTGTAACTATTCTGTTGGTAACTGAGAAAGTGTATGTCACTAGAGGATGATGAAGTGTGCCTTGTTGAAGAACCTTTGGTGGGTCATGTCATCATGGTTAGCATCCACGGTGTGCAAGTATCCAGCAAAGGAGCCCTTGCTGGCACAGAGCTGGACGCAGGGCCCTGGCCATCATGTGCATCTTTATGGTACAAGCACTGTTTTTATAAATGTGAAAAAGAAATGTTTGATTTTTTAATGAATGGAATTAAATGGAATTTTTTTATATGAAGATGGCACTTAGGCAATGTGATTTTATGGAATTAACTTTCTTATGTGTTTGCATTGTTTTGACAAATGTCAATAAAACAGAGTTCTCAGATAAGCCTGGCATATGTCCTAGGGAAAGGGTTTTACCTGTACAGTGTGTGTTAGAGGGACACAACACCTCTAGTGCTTAATGAAATGTGAACCAGTCTAATTTATTAACAAGAGAAAGTGCTAATTTATTAACAGCCATGGAGTTGAAGGTTTGGAAGGGTCCCCTAGCACAGCCTTTTGGTAAAAACACTGTTTCCTATCTGTAATATTTCTTGTAAAGCGTATCAACTTGAATGAGTACCATTCTGATGTGCTAGTGGAACCTGTCCGGGGGAGATGTCCTTGCAGCTGAGCACCTAAATGAGCTAGGGAAAATAGGCAAAGGCATTGTGTGGGTGACCAAAGACAAGCAGCTTTAGGAGCCTTGTGAGGAGCCATCCAGCCTGAGAATGAGAAGAAGGCATGAGCACTGAGTGCTCTGATGTGATGCTAGAATTTTTTTGAAGGTCTCTCTTGGCTTCTGGGGAGGCAGGTGATGCAATGCAAGGTGAGTTTATTATATTTAACTGACTTTTAAAGGAGGTGTGTGCATAGTGACCCTTGTGGAGCTTTGAGATGTCCTAGTGAACCTACTGAGTTGTGTTTTGATAGGACCTGGATTGTGGTTGCACTCTGATCTTCATAAGACAGTATTTGAATAAAAAAAATAAAATCTAAGTGACCTCACAGCTTTCTAGCAGTAAGAGCTGTAAGCAATAGCAATAGGTGATCTTTAAGGTCCCTTCCAACCTGTGCCATTCTATGATTCATTCTGTGATTCAAGACACCTAAAATGGGAAGAGGAGGAGGTGCTGCTGAACGTGTCTGTCTCAGGCTGTCGTATCTGATCACATTTAGCAGAGCTGTGGCGGTGTACATGGGATGTTCATGCAGAGCTGCTGTTGTGAGACCACCCGGCCTGACAGATCTGAAATAGGGTCTGTGTGTTTCAGGCACTGCTGCCCCAAAATCGTTTCCCTCTGTTTCACTAAGCCTTTGGGCTGGTGCAGTGAATAGCTACAGAGGTGTTTGTTCATGTTGCGCTGACCGAGGGCTGGGTGTATATAAGCCAGCAACCCTCACCCTCCCTGCTCAGTGGGCTGGAGTGTGGCTAAAAAATCCCCTCTTTTGCTCAAACCTCAGACAGCGGTGTAAGAGTTTTGAGTTGAATTTGTGCCACTGGCAGATTTTGTCGGAAATTTTGGCGCTGTTCTTTACTATTTGATGTGTGAAATCACTCACCTTGCAGGTGTGAGGCCAGATGTTTCTTCTCCTCGATGTCAGGCACCATTTGGAGCAATATAGCTCAAGCTGAAGGTGTGCTATCAAAATACGCAGCCTCTTTGCTGCACAGATGTTTCCTTTGTGAGCCTTCGAAGCAGAGCCTCCGCTGTCTTTGCAAGCCTGTGGTGTCTGCCCTCAGCACGAATTCACGGTTTCCTAGCTGCATCTTTCGCTTCATGGGAATGTTCTGATCAATATTGGGTCTCTCCCTTACAGATGGGGATGGGCGTTTTAGAGCTGATGAGTTTGCTGCCTTGTTTAACATGCTTGAAAGGGAGAGAGCAGCCAAATTCCCCCCTGTTCTCCAGGACTTGGCAGGGGGCTGTGCATTTTGAGTGTGTTTGGCAGAGTTTTGGTGTTCTGACTCAGCAAATGGTAACAAAGGGAGGATGGTGAAGCCTTTCTTTGTTCCATAATCCTGTTTGCTTTTCTGGAAACCGACTATAGCCTCAGAATCACTGACTCAATTTTTGGATCCTATTCTCATGACAAAGCGGCTGTCTGGTTTAAAACAAGCCCATTATAAAAAGGGCACCTCGGATCCTGGCTGTTTGTAACAGCATCTGACGTTCCTCCAGCACTGGGGAGCTTGGCTGGAACAGAAAATGTCCGGAGCTGGACCCAAGGTAAGTTTATTTGCAGAATATTCATGGTTGTGGCTCGGAGTACAGAATTTATCTGGGGTAAGTTGTGGAGAAACTTTGGTTTCTTTGTTCTACTGGCAGCTTCCTCCCTCTGTCAGTCTGTTAGCAAGAGGAGGTGCTTGAGATCCTTCCTTAAATGGAGGGAAGCTGGAGCTGAGCCCTCCCTAGTCTTTTCCCAGATCTTGGCTCTTTCCTCTAGGAGTCTAGGTGCTGCTCTGCCAGAGGATGGAATCGGAACACAGTGACTGGCGAGGGGATATTTTAAAACACACCAGGACCTGATGCCTTGTAAATTGACGGCAGAGGCTGGTGTGCCAGCAGTGAACATGACGGGGTGCATTTGCAGAGCAGAGTCTTGTGGAAGGCTTCCTTGGGAGGAGCTGAGTCCCAACGCCAGCAGCAGCCACCACATCCCCCTTCCATGGTGGAGCAAAGGGTGTGCTGCGACAGAAAGACACCGGAATAGTGACCGTAGCACCGAAGGCAATAGCATGCCCTGAGAGATACGAACCAGCCCTGCAATATGGTGGAACCAGCTAGAATGACGTGCATCAGATGGGGATCCAGCTCAAGTGCTGTGTTCTTCAAGTCTTGAAGTTAGCAGAGCTGAGCTGGTTGGTCACACTGACCTTAGGGTAGGATTGGGACTGGGCAGGGATAAACAACTGGGAAAGGAGAGCTAGAACTTTGGGCTAGTTCCTTTGAAATGTTAAACAACTGTTAAGAGGCTGTGAACAGACCTGTGTCTTTCCATTATAAGAGTTTTTGGGTTACATTCCTTTTAACCTGTAGAGACTGTAAGGCCCAAGGAGGCAGAGGGCTCAGAAGCAGAGTGATTTTGTAGGCACTGGCCAATGCTATGGAAGATCTGGATTCAGTCTCTGCTTCTCCGCTCCTTTTTTCTGTGATCTTGGCTCAAAGTGATTTGGTTCTTTCTGAGTAGTCTTTAGAAACTGAACATGATGTGATGTTTCCTTCTAACCTGGTGGCTGTCAGATTGCAGGGGTACATTTTTTATGTACCTGTGCATAAAGAAGGTCCTGGGGAAGTGAAACCGAGTCATGCTTGAGTCTCCTGTCTGCTTAAAGAGACTTAAATACATATTGCCTTTACCCCTGCTGAGAGCTGTGTCCCCTGTGAGCGTGCTGCAGGGAATTCCTTGATTCTGTGCTGCTGTGGTGCAGCAAAATGCCTGAGAGGAGTTAAGTCAATGAAAGAGTGCAAATCTCATCTTTTCCCTGTGCTGTGCTTTTGCCTAGCACATTTCTGGGAGAAGAAAAGTGTAAAGGAGAGAGTTAAACACTATTTCTCACAACCTAAGTAAGTGCTTTGCCCTAAAAAGGGGTCACTGCCCCCATGCTGCTTTCTTAGAAAGCAGTGGGCACTCCTGATTATCGCTTACAGATATTCTTAGTTTTCCTCTAACAGAGCTGCTGTTGGGAAGAAATACGATAACTGCTATGAGATGGCCAAGGCAGTAAGGGTTTTACAGTCCTGTAAGGAAGATCTGCTATGGCAAATCTGTTACCTGCCAGGGAAGCCCCAAAAAGCAAAGTTTGGGCAGCGAGTGATTAATGGGTTAGCGCTGCAAGCAGAGTATCTTGATGGCTTTACTGAAGGAAGGAGGTTGCGTTGGAGTAAGATGTGACTGAAACAAGCTGATGAATCTGGAATTGAAATCTGTAATTCACCTGTCATTATCCTGAGGGTGAAAAACGTCAGTCTGCTCTGTTTGTCCCTGAATCATTGGAAGAAAGCTGAGAAGTGCTGAGTGTGAAGGTCTGAAATGAATTGAGGATGTGTGCAAAGAGCTGTGGTGGAGAATGGATTGGCAGGAGCCCTCTCCTTAAGTCTTCGTAAAAATGGTCTAAAAATGAAGCAATGAATGACAGTTTTGGTTGGTCATTGTTCTGTGGGAATGACCATACCCTTAATATGCTCTTGGATTTCTTTGGTTTTGTGGCTTTGTAAGTACAGGGAAAATATCCTCCTAGGAACCCCAGGTAGCTTTGCCAAATTGAAGTTCAGTTCTGTTAGTCTGGGTGGGGAAGGAATGTCAAATGAGCTTTTTTTTCTGTTACAAGGCCAACTTAACCAACTCCATGCATGGTTGCTGTGATAGGGCATCGCAAGAGGAGCTGGTTCTGCTGGATGCCAGACATGAAATGAAAGCAGCTCATGCAGAACCAAGACCAGAGGTGGTGGAGACCCGTTCTCTTCCCATTGCTCATCACCTTGCTGTGAGGCCAGAGGAGACATCTCTGTTTCCTCATGCGCTGCTGCCTACATGGAGACCAGACCTGTGATCTTACAGACACTGGGCAGAGTTCATCATCATCTGTGCTGGACTCTCATTGTGTGGACAGGAGTGGGACTGCAGATTGGGAAGGGCTGCAGAGCTCTGGGAGTGAGGTTGAAGATGGAGAGAGCTCATCGGCTGTCCCAGGGAAAGGTATTTCAAGGATGCTGTAGCTTGCTTGACCACTGGCTTCAAGAAGAGGATTATTGGTGGTGAGTGACTGCCAAACGTCAGTGAGCAGGGCTTCAGTGTTGCCTCTGGGCTCATGCTGGTGAATTTTTCAGGTGATACCTTAAGGGACAGAGATCCAGAATCAGGATCTGTAAGACAGCAGCAGGGTTGTGGCTGACAAAGGCTGATCAGCATGGTTAACAGTGTCCAGTGGGAGCAGTGTGGGAAAACAGGAGTTGGGGATTTTAGTCTATACTCTCTACAACCTTTATTCACTTGCTGGAATGATGGTAGTGATCTCCCAACTCTCCATTGCACTGAAGTTGGGAAGAGCTTGCTCAGGAGGAAGAGACGTGGGGACAGGTTGGTTTGTATGTGCCAACTGCCTTGTAATGGGAGCTCAGTCTCTTGAAAGTAAGAGGAAAATGTGAGGGAAATCATGTTATCCTAATAAAGGTCTACTAACAGGTCACAAGACCAAGGACAAATCATCTGGCATGACTGGTCCGGACAAGAAGCTCAGCATGAGCCGGCAATGAGCACTCGCAGCCCAGAGGCCAATAACTGTGTCCTGGGCTGCATCCAGAGCAGAGTGGAGGGAGGTGATTCTGCCCCTCTGCTCCTCTCTCCTGAGACCCCACCTGCAGTGCTGCCTCCAATTCTGGGGCCACCAACAGCAGGAGGACATGGACCTACTGGAGCGAGTCCAGAGGAGGCCACGAGGATGATGCGAGGGCTGGAGCACCTCTGCTGTGAGGACAGGATGAGAGTTGGGGCTGTTCAGCCTGGAGAAGAGAAGGCTCTGGGGAGACCTTCTAGTGGCCTTCCTGTACCTGAAGGGGCTCCAGGAAGGCTGGGGAGGGACTTTGGACAAGGGCAGGGAGTGACAGAACAAGGGGTGATGGCTTTAAACTGGAAGAGGGGAGACTGAGATGAGATGGGAAGAAGAAATTGTTTGCTGTGAGGGTGGTGAGACACTGGCCCAGGTTGCCCCAAGAAAGTTGTGGCTACTCCTCCCTGGAAGTGTTCCAGGCCAGGTTGGATGAGGCTTTGAGCAACCTGGTCTAGTGGAAGGTGTCCCTGCTCATGGCAGGGGGGCTGGAACTGGATGAGCTTTTAGGTCCCTTCCAACCCAAACCAGTTTGTGATTCTGTGATTTTATGACTCCCCATATGCCTGGTCAGGCTGGTGGGACACACTGACCAATGAGCTCTAGCAAAGATGTGGATAACTCATTTTTTTGACACAAAATGAATGTTAAAAAAAAATAGGAAGTGTGTCGTCCTAGATTTGAGTCTATGTCCTGGGTTGAAACTGTGACAATGAACAGTATTTTTAACAGCAGTGATGTTAGAACAGTATGAGCAGCCAAAGCGTGTAGATGAAGTACAACCAGCTGGGAGCAAAGGGTGATTATGTATCTTAATACTCAAGCTATGGAAAAACTATGGGAAAAATGGATTATGGAGTTCTGCATGTTAGATGTTGATATCACTGTGGTCACAAAAATTCTCTGCAGAGCATCTGGGGGAATTGGCTGAGGTGATCTCAGATGCTACCAAATAACCAGGCAGCAGGTATGTGGCTGGAAAAGGTGAAATGCTGTCTTGAGTGTGCATGGCATTGGATCAACCAACTTGCACATCACTTGATTCAGTGCAAGGTTCTAGAAAACACTGGAGTAGGTAATCAAACTCCTGGTAAGATGGAAGATGGGCTGGTGGTTGGGTGCCGCTGAAAGGGATCTGCTGAGACTGTTTCACATCAAAGGAATGTAATTTTTGTCATTGTCTGACTTCACAGTACCATAAGCAAGCAAAGGATATAGTCAAGATAGACGTGATGGTTTGGGAGCTGTTATTGCAAAGAGCACCTCTGGATGGATAGTTGTCATCTGGAAGGATCTAAAAATGGAGCTGTACAAAGGATTGGTCTGAGTCTAGGGCTTGGCAATATTTCCATGAAGGGCTCTTTGAAAAAAGCATGCATCACCTCTCCAGACCTGGCTGGGTTGGTGATATTTCAACGAGAGGAACGAGGTGCTCACCACCTCTCGAGATCGTTTTGAAACAGGTTGTGATAAAGTGGGGAAGAAGTGTCCTGAAGCAAAGTGCTTTGCGGTCAGCTGCCTAGCTGTAGAGCAGCTCTTGGCAAAGAACTGTGGTGATGGGTCAGAGATTTGTCAGCTGTATCGCAAACTTGAAACAACCAAAGCAGAAGAAGGCAACTGCAAATGCAAACCTCAGATGTCTGACGAACTGTGCTCTCCAGCACAGTTGTGGAGTGCTCCTTCAGTTTTTCTTGGCACTAGTAAAGCTCGTGTGATGTCCAGCTTTTGGCATTGGCTTTTGAGAAAGCAAACTATGGATCGTTAAGAGTGGGAACAAGGAGAACGACTGCAGGGCTGGAAGACATGACTCAGGAGGAAAGAGACCTTGCCACCCCCTTATTAGTAAAGGTCTGACTACAAATGCCCGGTAAGCCAATATTGATGAAACTCTGCTTAGTACAGTCCCTTGACTACTTGTGGCTCCCTTGACCATAATTTAGTAACTGCTGATCTGGAGAAAGTAGGAGGGAAATTTTTTAATTGCTTTTGTTGCAAAGAGGACAGGGACTTCACCAAGGGAGGTTTGGGTTGGCCTGGGACAGAGCTAGGTGCTGGGAGGGCAAGGAGTTGGTGGCAGCTGGAAGCATTGAGGCCAGGCTGGTGAATCGGCTGCCAGGGTTAGTTAGGATGCAGTTGCTCAATGGTTGGGCTTGATGACTTTTAGACATCTCAAGGGCTCTATTTTCAGATATTTCATGCTGTGTTGTGGCTCGAATACGGACGAAGGCACGTGTACGTGCTGGTTGATGAGGAACCTCCCTACTTTCCTTCCTCTGCTTGTGTTTCAGGTTACCTTCTATGAAGACAAGAATTTCCTAGGCCGTTGCTATGAGTGTGACAGTGACTGCCCTGATTTTCACACCTACCTGAGCTGCTGCAACTCTATCCGGGTGGATGGAGGCACCTGGGTGGCCTATGAGAGACCGAACTTTTCTGGGAACATGTACATTCTGACGCATGGAGAGTATCCTGACTACCACCACTGGATGGGCCTCAACGACCGCCTTGGCTCCTGCAAAGCTGTCCAGATAGTAAGTGTGACCTCTTCCTAAGGGACATTTTAATTTACACACTTATTCACTAAAGGACTTGAGCATGCTTGTGGGTGGCTGCCATCTTCCTGGGGACATGTGGGAGCTCCTTTGGAGGGGATGGCTCTAGGGGGTTTGTTTCCACAGTCCCATTCCAGGAATGCCAAGGTGTTTGGTGAGTGGTGAAGGTAAATCTCTTCTGCTCTTGACTGCAAAGGGAAAAAGCAGAGTGGGAGGGATGCCTGAAGCCCTTGGAACAAGCCAGTGTCTCCTGGTATTAGGAGAGCATAGGAACTCTGCTCATCCCCTCCGAACTGATGATGGGAAGATGCTTCTGCAGTCTGTTCTTCTGCCAGCAGGAGACAGGATCAGTGTAGGATGACAATTAGCAGTGTTTACAGCCTGTGGAAGCGCTGGGGGGGAGAAAGGAACAGAGGGAATGATCCCTTTGGGAAGCCTATGGGAAGAAGTGATTGCAGAGGAGAGAAAATCCCAAAACCCCGATCCTGGGAGAGCAAGAGAGCGAGCGTTCTGGCCAACCCTCATTTATATACTGAACATAATGTGATATGATATGGAATATCCCATTGGCATCTCCAAATGCCAATTTGGATCTGTTAATCTTACTATCCCCTCCCTCCCAACTTCTTCTGCTCCTGCAGACTGGCAAAACACAGGAAATTAGAAAGTCCTTGATTTCACAGCAACAACTAAAAACATCAGTATATGATCAACGTTCTTCTCATACAAAATCCCATACAGAATCCAAACCACAGCGCTATTTTAGCTACTAGGAAGAAAATTAGCTCTATCTCAGCCCAAACCGGGACAGAAGTTTATGGGGAGGAGCACTCCTTAAAACTGGCAGGGATGGGAACGTGGATAGAGTGTGGATGGGGTTGATACGCTGAGTGCTGCCGTGTTTTTGCCAGCAGTGGGGCAGATATTGGTGCTCTGTTCATTGCTGACTTGAGTAGCACTGCCATGGATTCCCATTGCGTGGAGCAGGTCTCACAGCTGAGAAGTTTTGTTTTTATGTCTGGAGGTCTAACATCACTTTAAGCCTTTCTGGGTTTGAGCTAGGTCTAAATCCCTTTGCACAGAGTTTCCAGCAAGTTCAAAGCACTGATCTGGCATAAGAGATAGGAGCCAAAATACATGGGAGATGTAACAGCAACGCAGCTTCTTCCATCAGGATGAAATGCGGAGGCCTTATCCCGCATGTCCGCCTGGTGCCTGGCTTCCCCTACTGCCCCTAGGGAGGTTACACTGGGACCAGCCACTTGCAGGCATTAGGAGAAGCCACAGCGGCAGCACATGGATCTGAGAGACACTGCAGAGCTCAGAGCTTGGCGAGGAGAGCAGGCTCGGGTGGGCAGGGGAGGTGAGGGAAGATGGTGTCCAGGCAGCTGGAGATTAAAAACTGCTACAGTGCCTTCTGGCAATGCAGCGCTTCAAATCACAGTGGAAAATATCAGTGCTACGTTCAGCTGGGATACAACCCAGCTGGGGTCACCAGCTCATTAAGCTCCTCGTTGCCCCGAGGAGCAGGGAGTGGAGGGGGTCCATCTCTCCTTCTGGTGCTCACGTGGAGTGGCTGAAGGGTTGAAGCCAGCACTGGGACAGGCAGGCTGCCGGCGATAGAGAGCCCAGCACTTACTGGTGTGGTGTTATCCCTCCCTGCAGCCTTCCTCCCTGCACCCTGGGGCTGTGCTGGGGCTTTGAGCTGAAACTGCTCTGCTCTGGCTCAGGGTGCTTTTGTCATAGCATCATAGAATGGTTTGGTTGGAAAATAAATTTGAGATCATCAATGTCTAACTGTTGTGTCCTCTTTGGATGCAATGCTTAGTCAAGAGTTAACACGGCTGCCTCCCCGCTGTGCTTTTGAGGGCTGATGTGAGCTCTTCAGCCCTGTCCTGGGGTGCTGGGGGGTGGTTTGTACCTGATCTGGGTCAGACCACACCTCAGCTCTGCTCTCATCCGCTGGTGATGATCAGAACTGGGAACGTGTCGGTGCCTCTTACGCATTTTCTCTCCCCTTTTTCTAGCCAAGTGGAGGCCGGGGCCACATCCAGGTATTTGAGAAAGGAGATTTTGGTGGGCAGATGTTCGAAGCCACCGAAGACTGTCCTTCTGTCATGGAGGAGTGGCACATGCGTGAGGTCCACGCCTGCAGAGTGCTGGAAGGCGTTTGGGTTTTCTATGAGCATCCCAACTACCGGGGCAGGCAGTACCTGCTGCCCAAGGGGGAATATCGCAAACCCGTGGAGTGGGGAGCGGTCAGCCCAGCGGTCCAGTCCTTCCGCAGCATCGCTGAATGAGGAAGCTGGTAACTGGGCTGCTGGAGGCCACCAATAAACCAACTGAGTCGCTCAGCTCAGTCTGTTCTGCTTATTCCTGGGGTCTGTGTGTGAATTGGTTTTAAGCTTACACCAGTTTAAGCTGGGGAAGGGTCTGGAGCACAAGTGTGCTGAGTTCACGGCTGAGGGAACTGGGGTTGTTGATCTTCGAGAAAAGGAGGCTGAGGGGAGACCTTGTGGCTCTCTCCAGCTCCCTGAAAGGAGGGTGGAGAGAGGTGGGGGTGGGTCTGTTCAACCAAGGAACAAGTGCCAGCACAAGAGGAAATGGCCTCAAGTTGTGCCAAGGGCAGTTGAGATAGGATGTGAGGAAGAATTTATTTGCTGAAAGGGTTCTGAGGCATTAGAAGGGGCTGCCCAAGGAGGTGGTGGGAATCCCTGCTTGCTGTGTTGCTGCCCTGTGGTGGCTCAGGAGAAGGGACTGCTGGTGCCTGGCGAGAAGGGATGAGATCTGCATCTATGCCTGAGCAGGCAGCTGATGTCCTGTTGCTGGAGGAGCAGGTCCCTCTCGTGATGCATGAGGCAACAGGACGGGGGGTGGGGTGGTTGCACTGGGCTAGCACTTGGCTGCAGCCAAATGCAGCCGCTCGTTCACCCTCCCCAGGGCACAGGGGAGAGAATTGAGGGGGCAAGGGGAAGGAGACTCGCAGGGTGAGATAAGAACAAATTAAGCATTGAAATAAAAGAAAACTTAAAATAATAATTTTAATAATAAAAGTAATAAAATATGCAAATGAGTGATACCCAGTGCCATTGCTCACCACCCGCTGACCAAGCCTGGCCCGTTCCCAGATAAGGATCCCGGAGGAGCGACAATCCCGAACCAAAACCACAATCCCGGAAGAGCGAGAGCCCGAGCGAAAGCCAGAGAGAGCAAGAGAGGAAGAGCCCCTCATGAATGTCCTGCCCATGGGGGATAGGAGATGGAATAGCCCCTTGGCAGAGCCAAATGCCAACTGAGCTGATTCATTTAAATATTCCTCCCCACTTAGATCTTGCACTTGCAGACTGACAAAACACAAAGTCCTTCACTCCCAGGGACACAAATGCCAACATGGGGATGTTCTCAGCGTTTTGCCCAGTTTGCCACCAACTGGATCACCCCATTTTGCCCAGTGCCGCTAGATGTCAGACTGGGCCCGTGCCATGGCTGCGCAGGGATAACTGATGATGTCCGCTATGCAGGACACTCTCCTCCCGGGCACCCTGGGGACCTGCAGTCCATTTGCATATCAGGCCAAGGGCCTTGGGATAATGATGCTGGTTGCGGAAGCAGAGCCCTTCCAGCCATGCTCCCCGCTCCCTTCCCGGTTGATATATGAGGTTATTACAGAGCAGGGAGGCAGGTTAAGTGATGCTCGTCAAGCTGTGGTACAGCGACCCACTGGGAACTGCTGAGAGGGGCAGCTCCAGCCCCACAGGCTTCCCCTGGCACAAAGGTGGTCTGAAGAGAGTTGCCTTCCTCTTCCTCCTCCTCCTCCTGCCGGGACCATGCAGTTTACCCCTCCCAATCCTTAGCGCCCTGCTCCGTTTCAGCCCTTTGCTGCGAAGGGTGATGTGTCTTCTTGACCAACCTCTGTCCCCCTTTCCCTCTTTTCTCCATTACGGCTTGGTGGGATGCAGGATGCACGTGATTTGGCATTACAGTTGGGTCTCAGTGCATTTTTCCCCAAAATGTTACTCCAGGACTGACCAGCTTTCCCCGATATATTTCTCCAGTGCTCAACTCCAGCTCCCCTTTTCCCCTTGGCTCCTGGAAAAACCTTCAAGCAGTTCCACATCCCCTGCAGTGGGATTTGTCCCACCATGCAGCAGAGAGATTTGAGGTGCTACAACCCTGTGGCTGCTGCTGTATGTCCACCTTGGAGCATGGGAGGAACCAGAGCTGGTTCTGGTTTGCCCTTACAGTAAGATTTCCCCCCCATGTCCTTCTCTTTTACATCAGTTGATCTACCCACTGCAAAAACACAATTATCCCAACTCCTTTCCCTGCTCCTCCTCCGGCTGGCTCTTGCCCTCCAGTGAATTTTGCATTATGCCCTGAACATTGGCAACTGATGCAAGTAACAATAAAATATGCTAGTTGGCTGGCTGGTTTTTTTTTAAATATTATTATCTTTTATTTTATTGTTATTATTCTAGATGACTTTTTCCACTGGGGGCTCCCTTGTCGCAGTGCATGCCGCGCTGGGTGCCTATGGATACGAGAGCGAGAGGGGAGCGCCGGCAATCCAAACCCAGTCTGCTGCTGCCGATTTTGACTTGACAGCTAATTTCCATTTTTCAGTATCAGGGGGTCTGCTCCAGTAATTGGCATGCAGATTGTGTCTGACGGGCCTGTTAGACACGAGAAAAGACTCTGCTAGTTAGAATAAGCCAACCCCAGGCTGATGGATGGGGCGTAAGGAGGTCATTGTGAGAGAGAACATATGGACGCAAGCGCGCGCGCGCCTCCAAAATTTCACATTTTACACCCTCCCCCGGCTCCTACTTTCTTTATCTGGCAAACTCTAATCTGTCGTATTTCATTGAGACAAATCCCGCTCCATTTCTCTCTCCTTTTTCCCTTTAAGGGAAATGTGATGGAACCTACTCCTGGATTTAATGAGAAGATGGTATGGCGTAGCAGGAATTAAAGCGGTGCCATGCTTCATTAGCAGCTGGGGATCACACAGAGCTGGCCCAGATGTTAATTACACTTTGGGAATTAATTGGTATAAGGCATTCGTCTCCTCCATCATCTCTAATCTGGTGGGTGTGCAAGGAATCCTGGAGGAGGAGATGGCGGGGCAGGTGTCCATTTCTTGTCAGTCCGTCTGGTGCTGGCTGTGACCAAAGGGCACAGATTGGCTTTGAGATCTTGATGCCACCTTCATTTCCATCCCCTTGGTGTCCAAGACCTCCTGTTATTTTCCCCTCTTTTCCTCCCTGTGCTGCTCTGCCCCAAACTTTTCCTCCAGCTGCTCAGGAGAAGCAGGGGTTGGGGAATGGTGGGAGGTGGCCCCATTTTGAAGGATGAAAGACTATCCCCTTGGCCATTCCCAGGGGACCCTCTACTTGCTGGCTGATCCCTTCCCTCCAGCTCTGGGTGCAGACCTTCACCCTTCCCCACACCACACAGGAGAGCCTCAACCTTCCACTGCTGCTGAATCCCCTCAGTTCTCAAAGGAAACTGGTCTCCAGTTTCTTCCCTCCCCTTTTTCACCTTGGAATTAGCCCAATGAAAAGCAAAAGCTGCTCAAAAGCTGGGCGGAGGGGGGAAGCTTTTTGCCAGAGGACAGAAATTATATGCTTGGAAACAAAGAATATTCCTCTGAATGCTGCCGATTTGTTCCTTTTCTGAGCTGGCTGGTGGCAGCCCAGTGTGGGGCATGGTTATCTCTGTGACGGAGCCTCACATCTTTGGGTTTCTGCCTGGTCTGGGAAAGATTGCTGCATGGCCCCAGTAGGACACTCATGCTCAGCTTTGCCCACCAAAATCCACAGAATCATAGAATTGTTTTAGTTGGAAAAGACATTTAAGATCATCTAGTCCAACCAAAAATTGTGCCCAGGCCCCAATGGTGTGAGCTTGCTGACACCACAGCCACAGCAGAAGCTTGGCTAGTGCTCTCACTAGGTGTGACCTACCTAGTGGGTCCTATGCTCCTGTGTCACTCTCCTCATCAGCCCATGCTCCTGTGTTCACTCTCCTCATCCAGGCTTTCCAGAGGTGACGCTTCAAGATTGCAGCAGAAATCCTTGCTGCTTGCTGTGGGCACAGCCTGAGCTTTTGTGCTGCCCATAGTGGTCCTTGGGGTTTTCATAAAAACCGCAGGATGGTCTGGGTTGGAAGGGACCTTAAAGCTAATCCAGTTCCAACTCCCTTGCCATCAGCAGGGACACCTTCCACTAGACCAGGTTGCTCAAAGCCTCATCCAACCTAGCCTTGAACATTTCCAGAGAGGAGCAGCCACAACTTCTCTGGGCATCTTGTTTGTGTGTCTTCTCTTGGTGTTGCTAATGCTCTTCAGTCTTGAGGCATCAGCAGCTTGATGCACCTTTCTTCTGCCAGCAAAGGTCAGTAATGAGTGATACCCAGCAGTGTCCCTTCAGGGCAACACTTCATTGCCATTTGGTTCCCCTGCAGCCCTGCTACTTTGGATCCTGAATTTCCCACCGTCTCCTCACTGAAACCAAAGGCCCTGTAGGTTCAACCACTTCCTTAGAGCATACCTGGGCACTCTCTGAATGTTCTCACTGGTGGTTACGGCACATGCTACATTTTTGCCATTGTGGCACTTCCAGGCACCCTGTTTTCCTCTGTTTTATATGCAAACTGCCTTATACATCCCCTATCAACACTGACTGAAATGCGAAGGTTGCATGGCACAAAGTGTTTCTGGAGGAGATGGTCAAGAGCAGCTCTGTCCATTCTGGTTTGAACTGATGGGTAAAGTCTATTCCAGCTCAGGGTGCACAGAACTTTTGAGCTATGCACAAGTAGATTCAATAGTAAAGCCAAGCTGCTTCATATCTCACATGCATCTGTGTGCCCTGGAGACCCCTCCGGTGCCTGCTCACTGTCACACATGTCCTCTTGGCCAGATATGCGGCCATGTGGGTGGTGATGGGCGATCGCTGATGGCACCCCAGCCTGGGACTGGGTGGCCCTCATGGAATTACAGATGGAGGGAAAGACAGTGCCCAGGGGATGAGCCTTCCCCGTGACAGTCCCCAGCAGAGGGCAATAGAAGCAAATGGAAGAGACAAGACCTTGCAGGCGATGTGCAAGAGGAGCAGTTGGCAAGCCCAAGCAATCTGCGAGCACAGCGAAGTAGGAGACAGGGGAATGTGCAGATGGAGTGTCCTGGTTTGAGCTGGGCCAGAGCTGGTTTCTGTTCAGCAGCCAGAACAGTGCTGGGGTTTGGGTTCAGCTGAGATTTGTTAGGAGAGAAATGCTGAGAACATCCCCATGTTGGCATTTGTGTCCCTGGGAGTGAAGGATTTTGTGTTTTGTCCGTCTGCAAGTGCAAGATCTAAGTGGGGAGGAATATTTAAATGAATCAGCTCAGTTGGCATTTGGCTCTGCCAAGGGGCTATTCCATCTCCTATCCCCCATGGGCAGGACATTCATGAGGGGCTCTTCCTCTCTTGCTCTCTGCCTTTCGCTCGGGCTCTCGCTCTTCCGGGATTGCGGTTTCGGTTCGGGATTGTCGCTCCTCCAGGATCGTTATCTGGGAACGGGCCAGGCTTGGTCGGTGGGTGGTGAGCAATGGCACTGGGTATCACTCATCTGCATATTTTATTACCATCATTATTATTTTAATCTCATTATTATTTAAGTTTTCTTTTATTTCAATGCTTAATTTGTTCTTATCTCACCCTACGAGTCTCCTTCCCTTTGCCCCCTCAATTCTCTCCCCTGTGCCCTGGGGCAGGGGGGTGAATGAGCGGCTGGATTTGGCTGCAGCCAAGTGCTGGCGAAGTGCAACCACCACACAGAGTGATGTGCAGTGAGAGCAGAGTTGGTGGGAGCTTGAGAAGAAGGTAAAAGCAAAATAGAGGAGTTCAAGGAGGTTTTGGGTAGGAGTTAAAGCGAAACAATGTTTTCAGAAATCCAAAACTAATATATTTGGGTTTGGATGGAGAAAGACTGGAAATATTTAACCTTTTCATTTAAACGTTTTTGATTTTAGGTCAGTTTTTAAGTGATAAGTGCTGTGGGGATGGGCACGGCTGAACACCTCCAGTGTAAGGTGTTGGAAGGAAAGGCTCTGATAGTTCCCAGCACCGATTATTATTTAATTTGTGTGACTGACTCGAGCTCAGTTTCTGGGTCTCTTGGATGTTTTCAGTCCTTGGAGAGCAAATTCTACCTCAGCCACATGTGCCTGGAGTCTTTGGGTACTGACCTCCGCCCTGGCCAGGGGGATGAGTTGGGTTGAGACTGGTGCTGCCTGTAGGCTCCCTTCTGCCTTGCAAATGGAAAACCATGCAGGCTGAAGGGAAAAGAAGCGGGAAGGGGCGGGCAGGGCATGCCATCCACCTCCCCATTCCTGGACCAGCTTGGGCAAGAGCCTCTGCCCCACCGTGTAACTGCTCCCTGCATGCTTCTGCCTGCCTTGGCAGGTATTGACATCCCACTTGCAGGTTTCCTATACATAGTTTTCAGCTTTTTTTTTTTTTTTTCCATCCCAAACTGTTTTAACAAGGAAAGTTTTCCATGGCAGGAGCGTGACCCTACAGATGCCCTATAGGACAGGATGTCTGCACAGCCACCACATGGAAGTTTTTCCTCACCTGGATACAGAGCCAGGACCTGGTATTTTTTGGGGAAAAATTGCAATTATTTCAAAAGGAAGGGTAAAATCCATGTGGTAGGGAGCTGTGAATGCTGGGGAGCAGCACCCTGCCTAGATGGAGCGTGCTCAGGAGGAGCTGACACTCCAGCAAGCAGCTGGGCAGGTTATTGGGGCAGAGCCCCACATCATGGTATGGGGTCAGGAGGAAAGCTTTGAGGAAAAGGATAGTGTTTGGGGACGCTGGGGCAGGCCTTTTGTTGAGATGATGTTGCTTGGAGAGGGCACAATCAGAGTCCAGCCCTAAAGGAGAGTGTGTCCAGTAGGACCAGGGCTGTTCTCTTCCCCCTGTACTGGGCACCGGTGAGACTGCACCTTGAGTGCTGGGTTCAGTGTTGGGCCCCTCACTCCAAGAAGGACATGGAGGTGCTGGAGCGTGTCCAGAGAAGGGCAACGGAGCTGGGGAAGGGTCTAGAGCACAAGAGTGATGAGGAGCAGCTGAGGAAACTGGGGTTGTTGATCGTGGAGAAAGGAGGCTGAGGGGAGACCTTCTGGCTCTCCCTACCTCCCTGAAAGGAGGGTGTAGAGAGGTGGGGGTGGGTCTGTTCAACCAAGGAACAAGTGCCAGCACAAGAGGAAATGGCCTCAAGTTGTGCCAAGGGCAGTTGAGATTGAATGTGAGGAAGAATTTCTTTGCTGAAAGGGTTCTGAGGCATTGGAAGGGGTTGCCCAGAGCAGTGGTGGAATCCCCATCCCTGGACGGAATGAAGAGTCGTGTAGACATGGTGCTGAGGGACATGGTTGACTTGTCAGTGTTGGGTTAATGGTTGGACTCGATGATCTTAAAGGGCTTTTCCAATCCAGGCAATTCTGGGATTCTGTGATTCTTAGCAGAAGGAGGGGGCTCTACCACCTTTGCTTTGCGGAGCACCAACCCACCTCATTATACCCCTCCTTGCTGAGATGAGCAATGGGCAATCTCCCCATCTCAGCATTATCTCTCCATTTCGGTGTTATCTCCCTATCTGCTTCCTTTCCTGCCAGGCTTCCAGATGCTCCTTATCTTCTCTCACCTTCCCCAGACAGCAGGCATGCTGCTCCCGCTCCCCTGGCTGGAGGCAGAGACTGCTGCCCATGCTGAGACTTTCTCTACCTGTGATCCCTCTGGCTCTTATCTGCCGCCAGGAGTTTTGATTCAGCCCCTGTGTCAAAGTCAAATGGATTTCTGGCAGGGCGAGCACAGAGAAGTTCGGTGGTGGGGAGGCAGGGACCGTGCTCTCCCTCTCCGCCCTGCTCGAGCCAATTCTCCAGGTAGCGCCTATCCCCATTTATTCTCCAACATTATCAATTACATTTGGATTATTATTACTCATTCAAGCCAAAGTGAGTCGCAGGCAGCGATTTCCTAATGGGGAAATGTTACAGGCAACTTATTAACGAACAATGCGTCATTAAGGGGGGAGAGCTTCAAAGGCTCACAAATGCATTTCAAAGGACACAATGTGAGCAGAGCTTGCAATGGCATATCTGGGGGACATGGGCAAAATTTGTGACAAGGAATATACTGGGCCCAATGTAATTAACTAATTCTCGATCAAAGGGGTTTTAGAACTGAATGGTCAGGGAATTCAATTATGGATTTCCTAATGAATCACTGTGTGCCAAGACAGGGGGATGTTTTCTCCTGGAAAAGCAGGGCTGAGGATCAGGACTGGGATTTCCAGGGAGGTTTGGGAAGAGAAGCACCAGAGAAGCTCATCCCGGGTAGATTTGGCATGGAGGGACAGAGTAATGCACCGTGGAGGGAGGATCCATCCAGGTCCCACGTGACAACTGTCTGTCCCAGAGATGGCCCATGTAGTGGGACGTGTTCAGCATTGTGGTGGTTGCACTTCTCCAGCACTTGGCTGCAGCCAAACCCAGCCGCTTGCTCACTCCCCCTCAGGGCACAGGGGAGAGAACTGGGGGGCAAGGGGAAGGAGACTTGTAGGGTGAGACAAGAACAAATTAAGCATTGAAATAAAATAAAACTTAAAATAATAATGGGATTAAAATAATAATGATGGTAATAATGATGATAATAATAATAATGGTAATAAAATATGCAAATTAGTGATACCCAGTGCCATTGCTCACCACTCGCCGACCAAGCCCAGCCCGTTCCCAGATAACGATCTTGGAGGAGCGACAATCCCGAACTGAAACTGCAATCCCGGAAGAGCAAGAGCCCAAGTGAAAGCCAGAGAGAGCAAGAGAGGAAGAGCCCCTCATGAATGTCCTGCCCATGGGGGATAGGAGATGGAATAGCCCCTTGGCAGAGCCAAATGCCAACTGAGCTGATTCATTTAAATATTCCTCCCCCTTAGATCTTGCACCTGCAGACGGACAAAACACAAAGTCCTTCACTCCCAGGGACACAAATGCCAACATGGGGATGTTCTCAGCGTTTCTCTCCTAACAAATCCCAGCTGAACCCAAACCCCAGCGCTGTTCTGGCTGCTGAACAGAAACCAGCTCTGGCCCAGCTCAAACCAGGGCACCCTGCATGTGAGTTTTGGCAGACTGACACCTTCTTTAAAGCCCAGGCTGATGGAAGGGGCTGGGGAATGCAGCAAGCGAGCCCCAAGGAGGGCAGGACCACTTGGGGCTGCCACTGCCTGATCCCCTCCCTGGAAAACCTGGGCAAGGATGATTTCCCCCTCCACCATCTGAATCTGGCCTCCTGTAAAAATAACATCATTCTCTATTTATGAGAGGAAACTCTTCTAGTCCTCCACTACTTTCTCTGACTACAGAAACTTGGTTTGCTCACTTTACAAAGGGAAATGTGTTATGAATTTTCCCTTCATTCCCCTCCTTTTTTTTTTCCCACATTTAACAACTGATTTGTGCGTTGCATGAAAGTTACACAGTTCTTCAGATGCATTTGCTATTTTATTTTCTTTCATTCAAAAATATGTCAGTAATCTTTTTGTTAACATGAAAGATAAAGGATTAGTAATGCAAGATGCAGTTTTCTTGTAACCTTCTTGAAAGCAGACTATAGTTTCTTATCTGGCTCTAACATTCATTTTGCTGAAAAAAAAAAAAAGACTTCTTAAAATGAAATAAACTATATTCGATTCAGACAAGCAGAGCTAGGAAGGAAATTTAGTGCAGCTGGCAGAATGGAGCTGCTGCACAACAGTCCCTCTGTCGCAGCAGTGAGTCCTTTTCCAAGAAAACAGCATAAAACGCTCTCACACCCGTGCACAGTCTGTACGGGAAATGCTGCTGTGAAGGGAAAGCACTGTGCCCAAGCCTGGCATTGGTATCACAAAACGTCCCAAGATACACTCGTCTGCTTGACTCCAGCAACTGTGACACTTGCCTTGGGGACATCCAGGAGCAGGATCCCACTGGTGTGTCCTCTACTGGAGATGGACCACCTGTTTCTTGTGTTGGGGGTCCCAGAAACCCAAGTTTCTCATTGTGGATGTGCATCTGTGTTACCCGCTGTGTGCACCACCACATCCCTTCAAGGATTGTCCCAGAAGTGCTTGTAAACTGATGTGTCTTTTGGGGCTACAACTGCACTGGGTATCGTGCAAGCCCTGGAGACTGCGGAGGCCAAGAAGGAAGATATATGCTGATGGTCCCTTGAGAAAGGTGTCTAGTGGAAAGGGAAGGTTTTCTCTGCCAGTGGTTCTTGAGTCTGGTGGGTCACTGTCATGGTCACAAGCACAGCCTCAAACCATCTGATGGGCTGTGGAACATCACAGGGTTACCACAAGTGTGGACAGTGTCCACCAAAGCCTCCTGCTGCTGACATTCTGAGGCGCAATGTTCCAGCTAGTGCTTGCAAGTAGAGCCCCTGTGAGGCACTGGTGAGGCGGCACCTCGAGTGCTGGGTTCAGTGTTGGGCCCCTCACTCCAAGAAGGACATGGAGGTGCTGGAGCGTGTCCAGAGAAGGGCAACGGAGCTGAGGAAGGGTCTGGAGCACAAGTGTGATGAGGGAACTGGGGTTGTTGATTGTGGAGAAAGGAGGCTGAAGGGAGACCTTTTGGTTCTCTCTACCTCCCTGAAAGGAGGGTGTAGAGAGGTGGGGGTGGGTCTGTTCAACCAAGGAACAAGTGACAGGACAAGAGGAAATGGCCTCAAGTTGCACCGAGGGCAGTTGAGATTGGATGTGAGGAAGAATTTCTTTGCTGAAAGGGTTCTGAGGCATTGGAAGGGATTGCCCAGGGCAGTGGTGGAGTCCCCATCCCTGGATTTGTTCAAAAAATGTGTAGACATGACATTTCAGGACATGGTTTAGTGGGCTTGGTGGTATTTGGTTTATGGTTGGACTTGATGATCTTAAAGGTCTTTTCCAATCTTAATGATTCAATGATTCTAAGATAAAACATTGGTCTTTGGCCTATTCTGATGTGTCTCTGCTACCCCTGTTAGGCTCCAGCAATTTCCATCTCAACATCTTCTGCTCACAGCTCACAAGAAACAGGGTTTTGCTGTGTTTCCAGCTCTTGATTGTTCATTTGAGTCTTGGTCTCCAGGAAGTCCCATCTTGCAATATTCCACCTGTCTTGGCTGAGAGCTTCCTCTCCTCACCACCAGTCAGGGACAGGAGCTCCTGCTTTGGGCTGTGTAAGCTGGTGGTGGCTGGCAGGAAGGAGGGGACACCGAAAAACACCAAGGAGGGGAAAATAGAGACAGGTACAGGAGAAGGAGGTATGGGAGCAGCAGAGGACAGTGCAAGGGGCTACCAGGGACCAGCAGGTCTTCGAGTATCACAGAATCCCAGAATTGCCTGGATTGGAAAAGCCCTTTAAGATCATTGAGTCCAACCATTAACTCAACACTGACAAACCCCCGACTAAACCATGTCCCTCAGCACTATGTCTACACGACTCTTCAATCACCTGCTGGAGCAAACAACTGAAATTTGATGGAGTTGATCTCTATGTAGACGCAGAGAATGAAAGCAAACCCAGGATGAACAAGGGCTGGTTTTCACAATATTGAACTCCTCCGGTTCAAAAAAACCCCCTCTTTCACCATCCTGACAGCTCTGCAAGGGTTAAATCATTATATAAAATGTCAGATTTCTATTACAATTAGCTAATGGGTCTGCAGCATGTAAAACAAAGTACTTTTCCCCCATCAGGTGGATTTGGTTAATATTGAGTTGGCATAATAAGGAGCTGGTGTTTACAACTTTGTTTATAACCTCATTTGCAGGGAATACTTTGTTTTGCTCCAGAGAAACTTGATATTTTCTGTTGCTGATGGAAATAATGATTTCTGTCACGCATGATGTGAATGGCATTCTGCTCCCTTTGCAGGGCTTAACAATTAAAAAAAGAAAAAAAAAGCACATCATCTTTTGGGCCGAAATCTTTGCTTTTAGAGTTTAACGGGTCGCTTGTCCTGTGCTAACAGATCTGCAGTTTCATTTGAGGAGAAGCGTTTTTTCATATCAAAGGAAGCCCCCCCCTCACTGACCCAACTTTCCCTTCCCCCCTTTCTGCCCCAGCTATTTTAATATTTCATATATTTCATAAGCTTTTATGCCTCTAAAAGAGAAGTGAATTTGTGGAGAGTTGAGCTCTCCAGAGCTGTACTTCAGAGCTGGGAAGTAATTCAGGGTGAAGCCTGTATTAATCTCAGGTGAGAGAGATATTTAAATTCAGGTTACCAGTGTGAATATAAAATGGGGATCTCTTTACAAAAATTTCAAATTGTAATATGCAAAGCTTAAAGAAAAGAAACCCCAAGGGAACAGCTTTCTTCTAGAACATTTTGTTCCAACCATCATATCTTTACCTTTATTTTTTTATTTAAAAACCCTTCGTTTGCCATTTTGTATTTTTAAATTAAATCTTTCAGTTTTTAAAATGAAATTCTTTATTGCTTGGGAGATGGTGGCAGGGAGAGGGTAGGGAATGTAAGTGCCTGGCTCTGAAAAATGGTGCATGGACCCAAATTTTATCTGGAGCAGAAAGAACAGTGACCAGTGGGGAAATGGCCTCGTGTGTCCCCAGGAATGTGGGGCCACTCGCCACCTCCCCATGTGGGGGATGCTGCCTGCATCCTGCTTTTGGGGCAGCTGCCAGGCAGGAGAGGACCTGAAATCTCTGCTTGGAAGGAGGGGAAAGGGAGCCGAGCCATGTCCATGCCACCATCCTCCAGCAGCCCTGGGGCTGATGTTCACCATCAGCTCCCAACAATCCCCTAAGGAGATCCTTATCCCCTAAGGAGATAACATTTTAATATCTATTTGTGATCCTAGGCAGCAGGCAATTTATTTGCATATTTAGCAGTACAACCCAAACCCCGCTGTACTGCTGCTGGGAGAACCGCAAATTTACATCCCTGGCAAAATCCTCAAGCTGCAACCAGCTCCCAGGTTAGGAGAAATGGTGACAGATGACATGCTATTATCAGCTCTGTCAATTAATTAAATTATACATTATGCTTATGAGGTTGATATACTGAGCCACTCTAGATTAAGTGTCTCAATTAAGTCTTTAATTTAGATTTAATAAGTAAGTTATTATATGTTAATAAAAGATCAATTAGTTGTTAAAAAAGCATTGATCCAGGTACAATAAGCATGTCAGGGAGACATCAAGCTGACAGTGGAGAGGCTGAGCGATCGTGTGCATGACATGTGTACAATTAAGTTTTTAATATAGTCCAGCTGGAGTGGACACAGTGGCATCTATCTGGAGTTCAGCTGTGGGTTTGGGATATCGTAAGGGCTGGGACAGAATCACGGAATCCTAGAATTGCCTGGATTGAAAAAGCCCTTTCAGATCATCCAGTCCAATCATTAACCCAACACTGACAAGTCCCTGACTAAACCATGTCCCTCAGCACTGTGTCTACACAACTCTTCAATCCCTCCAGGGATGGGGACTCCACCACTGCCCTGGGCAACCCCTTCCAATGCCTCAGAACCCTTTCTGCAAAGAAATTCTTCCTCACATCCAATCTCAACTGCCCTTGGCACAACTTGAGGCCATTTCCTCTTGTGCTGGCACTTGTTCCTTGGTTGAACAGACCCACCCCCACCTCACTACACCCTCCTTTCAGTGAGTTGGAGAGAGCCAGAAGGTCTCCCCTCTCTCTCCTTTTCTCTAGGCTCAACAACCCCAGTTTCCTGAGCAAGTAAATGGCAAATAAAAAGGTTTTTCCCTTTTCTTTCTCAATCTCTTGGCATTTTTCCTCCTGTGGTTTTATTCTTCTGCTTTCTCCTTCCCTTTTTTACCTTATCTGTGTTTTCTGCTCATTTCAACTTGATGACATGTTGCTAGGACAACTAAGTCTCGTAACCTTCTTAACTTTGCTATTGTTCCTGCCTGGAGTGTATTTAGTATATTTAGTGTATTTGTTGTTTCCCTGTCCCCAGGGACATCCAGTTCAGACCCAATCCTTTGGTTTCAGTAAGAGCACACATTTCTCCTCTGTGGGATAACCACAAGGAAGGACCTTCCATCAACATTGGAAAAGACATGTCTCCATAAAAGCTCTTTTTACTGCTTGCTCCTATATAAACTGTTCATCGTGGTGTGTTTCCATGAGCCCGAGGAACCTCTCACCAGGACCCCCTTCCTCTGTGATCCCTGGCTGAGTACACTCATTCCCACTGGGAAATTTTGGCTGAGCGCAGAGTGATGGGGAGCCTGTGGCCGAGCTTCCAGGAGGAGGGGAGCAAAGTGCTCCAGTGGAGCTGAGATTTCAGCTGAATATGGATGACATCATTATATGGGTGATCCTTTCAGCAACAGCGAGCTGGGTTTTAAAGTAGCGACCTACAGCATACAAATGATGGGTTTAAAGGAAATAAAAAAAGAGATGATTTGAATAGCATACATTTATAGAAGAAAAGCCTTCCCCCCCAACCCCCACCTTCCATTTCTAATATCTTTCTACAGGGCAAGCGCTGCGCATTCAAAAAGAAATTAAAACACTCCTCCTAAATACACTCCAGGCAGGAACAATAGCAAAGTTAAGAAGGTTAGGAGACTTAGTTGTCCCAGCAACATGTCATCAAGTTGAAATGAGCAGGAAACACAGATAAGGTAAGAAAGAGGAGGGGGAAGGAGAAGAATAAAACCACAGGAGGAAAAAATGCCAAGAGATTGAAGAAAGAAAAGGGAAAACCCTTTTTATTTGCTGTTTCATTAGGATGAATCTGATTTTATAGTCTCTAAAAGAGGCTAAAATATAATCTCCTTTTGTGTAATGCTCGTGTGAAGAAAATGTGTCATCAGCAATTCTTCTGTACACTACAGCAATATTAAAAAAATTAGCAGGGATATTCAAGCCTAGCTATAGAGAAAAACAAACAGAAGACTCACATTTCAAACCTGAGCTGTCGCTACGGAACATTTTCAACTTTTTATTAACCTTTTTGATTGTCCCTGACGTTTTCTCTCCACCACAGCAGAACAGCTTTGAGTTTCAAACAGAACACAAAGCACGTGAGGGAAAGAGGTTTGAAATGCAGCTCTACCTGCCTAGCAAACCCAGTGACTCTTCCAGCACGGCAAGTTTTTGTGCCCGGTGCTATACATAGTCACAGGGAGAAAGGACACTTGCCTCATGCAGCATGGTGCCTCATAGAGGCTGAGGGGAGACCTTCTGGCTCTCTCCAACTCCCTGAAAGGAGGGTGGAGAGAGGTGGGGGTGGGTCTGTTCAACCAAGGAACAAGTGCCAGCACAAGAGGAAATGGCCTCAAGTTGTGCCAAGGGCAGTTGAGATTGGATGTGAGGAAGAATTTCTTGCAGAAAGGGTTCTGAGGCATTGGAAGGGGTTGCCCAGGGCAGTGGTGGAGTCCCCATCCCTGGAGGGATTGAAGAGTTGTGTAGACACAGTGCTGAGGGACATGGTTTAGTCAGGGACTTGTCAGTGTTGGGTTAATGGTTGGACTCGATGATCTTAAAGGGCTTTTTCAATCCAGGCAATTTGAGGATTTGAGGATTCTGTGGAATGGTGAACAAAGAGAAATGAGTGGCTCGTAAACCCAAATCTGCCTGGTCAAAGGTAGGCTAGCTACTCTTACTCAAGGCACCAGCCCATTGCTAAGGCTGTACGGGATGTTAACACCACAGAATCCCAGAATCCTCAACTGCCCTTGGCACAACTTGAGGCCATTTCCTCTTGTGCTGGCACTTGTTCCTTGGTTGAACAGACCCACCCCCATGTCTCTCCACCCTCCTTTCAGGGAGCTGGAGAGAGCCAGAAGGTCTCCCCTCAGCCTCCTTTTCTCCAGGATCAACAACCCCAGTTCCCTCAGCCGTGAACTCATCACACTTGTGCTCCAGACCCTTCCCCAGCTCTGTTGCCCTTCTCTGGACACGCTCCAGCACCTCCGTGTCCTTCTTGGAGTGAGGGGCCCAAAACTGAACCCAGGACTCCAGTTTGCTTCCATTTTACAGGGGCAAACTGGGGTGTCATGGCAGTCTGCAGCTTTTGGTGGACATCTTTCCAAATCCTTGGGGTTTGCATGATGCTCATCAGTGCCCACCACTGTAGTTCACATGGATGTTGTTTTTGGGATGCCCCAGAAGGACACATATCTGCTTGTTGACTTCACTTTGGCATCTCCCCCAATTTGATACCAGGTTTGATCCCTGGCTGGAGTTGCTAGGCAAAACTTTAATTAAAATAGCAATTAATCAATCAGCCAAGCACTCAGCCACATCTGTAATTACTGCAGAAGACTTGGGGCTGCTGAGGAACAGGCTGTCTACATCACTCTCCAAACAGAAGCACTGGAGCAATGGGCAGCTAGTTCAGTTACAAGGGGATATTGATACTGGAAGAAATGGGGCTGAACTGGGAGAAACTTCAGGTGACTGTCAGTAACCAGTTTCTGATTGCAGAGCGAGGAGGCTGTGGAGGAGCCCTTCTACCAGTACACCCAGCACAGCATCCCCCAGAGTGAACCCTTCCTGGAGAGGAGCTAGTTTTTTGCTGAGATTGGCAAGTGAGGAAGAGGATTAAACATCAGCATTGTCCATGCTGTAGGGGAATGGACTTCATGGTCCCAGAGAGTTTTCTAGTTATATGTCCTTAAATATGGACTGAGAAACTCAATTTTATGCACTACTTTTAAAAATCTTGATCCAGGCATTTTTTTGTGTTTGTACCTCCAAACTCATGACACCTCTTGAGCCCTCAGCTACTTTTTAAAACCTCAGCACTATGTCCTAATGAGCTCCTTGACGAGATATTTTTGGTGCTCGTAGGTTACATGCAACCACCCAAAATGATTCTGCTCACTGATAAAAATCTCTCCTCTCTCCTTCCCACCCTTTTCTTCCACACAAATATTTATTTGTTGTGCTTTTTTCCTAATTGTCTCTTGCTGTGGCTTCTTGTTGTGGATTATATTTTAAAGCAAGGATTGATTTAGTTAATTGATGGAGAGCTTTGCCTGTGAGGATTTCATAATCCTTGCTATTTTATCTTTGCAATAATTGCTGTGTTTGTGATTATTTCAAAGGACTAAGAAAAAGCAGACAACAAGAAAACAAGCTCCTCCACTCATATTTTGCAGCTTCTCCAGGCACCTGGGTGGGCTTCTCCACCGCAAGATATTCTTTGTGCACCAGGGAAGACAACCAGGCAATGCATGGGGTGTAATGCTGGGGAAGGGCAAGGAGCTGAGGACCTGGAGCAGGCAAAGCTCTGTCATGAAGGTCACTTAGGGCCTTGGTGGCATGGTGGTACTGAGGACTGAAGGCCAACCTTTGGGGGCAAAATGGTGAATAGCCACCAAGGACACCCTGGGATCCTCCAGCCATACGCACAGCCACATTTGGCCAAGAATGGTGCCATTGTATAGCCACACCAGGGTGAAGGGCAGTGGGAGAGGTGCACCCCTTGACACCACCTTGCTGCTGGAATGATGTTGTCACAACATCACATGTCCATGCAACAAGGGAAAGGTCTTGCCCTCTGCATCTATACTGTTTCTGGACAGAAAGGGAAAAGGCTTGTTCTGGCCCATGCAAGGGCAATTGTCATGCTGCTGTTAAAAAGCTGACTTTTTTGTAAAAAGGGCATCATTTATGTCCTTCTGGTTTTGGGCCAACTGTCAACCCCTGTAGGCTTAGATCTGATGGAGGGGATGATTGTGCCATGCCACATGAGGACACTGGATGCAAAGCCATGCTTGTGTTTTTCTGGTGGGACATCGGATGTGAAGCCATGTTGGTGTTCGGCATGGAATGTCAGACACAAGACCACACTGGTGTTCACCATAGGACATTGGATGTGAGGCCACACTGATATTTGCCATAAGATGTTTGTTGTAAGGCCAAATGACTTCACCATGGGATATCAAGCATGAAAACACAGTAGTGTTTGCTATGGGATGTTGACATGAGACCACACTGGTGTTCACCATGGAATGTTGGACATGAGACCACAATTGATAATTACCATGAGACGTTGGGTGTGAGGCCAAGCTGGAGTTCATCGTGCGACATCAAACATGAAATCAGAGTGGTTGCTGTGGGATATTGGACATGAGGCCACACTGGTGTTTGCTGTTGGATATTGGATGTGAGGCCACATTGATGTTTGCCTTGAGGTGTTGGGTGTGAGGCCAAACTGGAGTTCATCGTGGGACATCGGACATGAAACCCCAGTGGTGTTTGCTGTGGGACATCGGACATGAGGCCAGGTTGCGGTGGGACGCTGATCGCACAGCCATGCTGGTGCTGTTTGCCAGCTGGCCACTGGAGGCTGCTGCTGCCTTTGCAGTCACCAGCAGCTGCCTGCAAAGCCTGAGCACCCACTGAGAGCTCTGCCCAGCGTAGACATGAGGTACGGTGGAGCTCTTCCAGCAGCCCAGGGCTGAAGGGGCCAGGAAGCATCCTCCCTTGTCTGTCTTTTCTTCATAAGAAAGAAGGCATCAGGCTGGGAAGGGATCCTAGGATGGGAGAGGGGTTACTATGCCACAGTCTGAAGAAGAAGGATGGTCTTCTTCAGTGCCCAGATGTGTTTTTCTAAGAAATTGAGATTTTTTTCAATGTTCTCTGTATGTTTCCTTAGATTTAGAAGCTGCTGAAAACGAGTCACAGCCCTGATGATGTAGACATCCCTGATAAAATGTTGGGGCCCTGAGTGCACTAATAGGCCTTAGTTACCCTGAGCAGGCTCACCTGATACCCTGACCCATGTATCTTGCTGCTCATAGGCCCAGGAGCTCCATTTAAGCCTAGACCTAGGCATTTGTTCCTGGCCTGAGCTATGCTGTAGGTGTGGTTGTCTCTGGTCTTGCTGCTGGCTTCTCTCGTCAGTAAATCTTGAAGGTGTATTGTGTTTGGCTTGTTTCTGCTCTATCTCCTGATGGGACCTTGTGGCTGGACCTTGGATATGGTCCATCCCCTCATTGTGTCAGGGACTGTTGAAGGACCCTATTGCCAGCACTTGGCTCTGTGGTGCTGAGGGACTGTGTCTTGGTGGGTGAGGGCACTGCCTGTGCTGGGGTCACCCTTGGCTCCCAGCTCAACCCACCTGGCACAGCAGTGCTGCTACCTGCTGCATGGTACTAAATACAACCTGATTGCAGCAACTCTACTATGTGCAGCTCCCTGCTGAGGAACCTTATTTTCCTTCAACTTCAGAAGCTACCACTGCTTTGAAGCTCATGGGTGAGGCAGATAATCTAGATAGGGTGTACTCTGAAAGCCACTAGATTTAAAGATTAGGTGTGAAGGGAACTCCAACTTGGACATCCAACATGGAGAGACCTGCCTTCTGTGGATGTGGATTTACTCACGCTACCATATTTCGGCTGCTTTTTATGCATGCATCTTGCAAAAACTAATGCTTCTGGTGACATCTCACTAGCTTCCTGCCTTAAACTTACTTGGTTTGTGAAATCATATTCTTAGCATATTCTAAGGTGTTGTCCTGAAAATTTGACAGTGACCAAATGTGTATTAGGACTTGTTCAATGTTGTGGCTAATAGTTATTCCACTGTAATCAGAAAAAGGTGGTGCCTATGAGAAACCCAAGTCATCTGAGTTCCCTGCTGTTGTCTGGAGAAGTAAAAGGGAATGATGTGCTAGTTTTCCAGTTTCCACAGATATGGTGACTACAGAGCAGGCTTTTTTGCCTGTTATAATTTGATTGAGTCCTTGGAATACATGGGAAAAATCCTTAAATTACACAGATCTCGCGTCTCACACCAAAATGCCTTCAGTGTAGTCTGCCAAGCTTCCAGCAATTGCATGTGGTGTTTCTCACCTTCTCCTAAGTGTCTTGATAGTCCTTTTAATTTCAGCCTCATTTTGCTGTGGTTTGTAGCCAGCTCCTTCAGATGTGCTTCATCACCTTGTCTGCACCTGGTGTGGTGGGTATATGGGTGCTGAAGGTGTACTCCGTGGTAGTGAGCAGGAGGGGGGCAGTGGGATGAGGAGTCTCTCCCAGCCCCTCTGCAAGGCAGAACTGTGCAGAGATTGAGAGCTCAGGACACAGGAGGGAGCCTTCATCTTTCTGAGTAGACTGGATTAGCTCCTAGCAATACTTACTGGGTCAGCAGCCCTCTCCTGCTGCTGCTTCATGTACTCATTTCTGGTGCTAAATCCAGGGAAGCAAAGTTTGGTGACATGATGGCAGGAACAGAGCTCAGCTTGACTGGCTCCTAACCCCAGTTGCTGAAGTCCTATGTTTTTCCTAAACCCTTAAAGGATGGTATTGCTCAAGATGCTTCTGAGTTTAAGATCTGCCTAACACCTGGGCAGCTGTGCCTTAAAATCAACTACTGTACCTGGAAGAAAGTAGTATCAGGCTTATCTTTGGGTCCTAATTTTCAGGGTCACCTCCCTCCATGAATGTCATGTTAACACCAATGTTCTTAACAAGAAGTTGAGTCAACTGTTGGGCATAGATCCTACAGCTCTGTGTGAGGTGAGACTAACAAACATGGCTCTAGCAAGGAAAAACAGACTTTGCTTATATAAGAATGCCTCAGATCAGAGTTTTGACACTATGCTTCAGGAATCAACCTCAACAAAGCAGACTTCAGGGTACTGAAATGGGTGCTGCAATGTAGAAGCTGAATTTGGGAGAAAAGGAGATATTTTTTCTAATAAAGAGGGATGGTATTTGAAGAGAGATGGGTGCCTTGGAGTGTAAAACCACAGGGCAAGTGGGAGAACAGCTAGTCAGAAACTGGAGGGTCTAAGGCCATGATCTCAGCACAGGTTACAGCTAGGGATGGTTGGGTATTTCTTCAGCTGCTTAACTAGTAGGTCCCACTCAGTGGGCAGAGGTACCAAAGGTCATTGATTTCCGTCATTCCTACTCAACTGCAGATACATCCCAGAGGTATTTGGTCCGCCATGGCCTCCCATATCCCCTAGATCCAAATGTGTTTCCAATACCTGTAGTGAGTATACGATGCCCTCAGGTCTCTGTGCACTGATGGTGACTTCCTGAACTTCTGGCTTTGTTCCCAGAGCTGATCCTGACTTGGAGGTGACCAGGGAGGGATTTTATAAAGATAAAATAGCCTGCTTTAATCAGTGCTGAGAAAGACTGATCCCCACAGAGGTAGTGGAGGCTTATGCAGTAGCTCTGCCAATGTCATGAGATTCACTACTTCCAGCATCTCACTGGCAATATACCATAACAGAACCACGCCCTGTAAGAAAAACCTGGTGTTTCAGGCAGCTTCTTTTCTGGCAGAGCAGAGGGTTGTTTGTTTTGTTTTGTTCCCTCTCCTCCCTCAGTGGGACAAATTTATATGCAAAATAATGGATACAATTGACTCCCTGCCTTTAGGCATCTAGGGTAATGGCTAAAAGAGATGGAGAACAGAGAAGGTGGCAAGTGTGGAAGCTAAGGTGAGACATATCGCCGTAGAAGCAGATTTACAACAACTTTATATTCCCAGAGGTAGGGAAGTCTGAGGTCTCTTCCAATACAAGGGCCATCAGATGGCTCCAGTAAGGAAACAGATTCCCAGTGGGCAGCAGGATGTGTTTCTTTGCATGGTGTATATTGGAGCTACTGGCTCTATTAGTGCTGGATGATCATCCCATGGGTGTGCTGGTTCTTCTGGATAAATTCCTCAGCTACCTTTGTAAGGTACTGTCCTATCTGACTCAAAAGCTAAGCAGCCATGGCATGAGTGGATGGTCCCAACTTAGTCCCAGTAGTATTTTGAATGTCCCAGAGCTGCAAATATCTTTTGTCTTGGAATGTAAAAGGGGAAATATGCAATGTATTCCCTGGAAATGCCTTGCTATGCTAACCCTGTCTCAGAACTTGCTGCTGGGAGTCCTTAACATTTGTGCTGCTTCATCTTTCTGGGGTTTGCATCTGACACACAGTGAGTAAGTTGAGAGCCCCAAGCATCTGGGCAGCTGGTTACAACATGTTTCCATCCACTGGCTGCCAGCATTTTCCTCCTTCATGGTAAGCAGCCAGGAGCATTCTACAAATCCCAGAATGGTGGGGGTTGGAAGGGACCTCAGGAGGTCATCCAGTCCAACCCCCCTGCCAAAGCAGGTTCCTTACAGCAGGTTGCACAGGAAAGTGTCCAGGTGGGTTTTGAACATCTCCAGAGATGGAGACTCCGCACCCTCTCTGGGCAGCCTGTCCCAGTGCTCCCACACCATCACAGTAAAGAGGTTTTTCCTTGTGTTTAAGTGGAACCTCCTGTGTTCCAGTTTGAACCCACTGCCCCTTGTCCTGTCACTGGGCACCACCGAAAGAGCCCGGCCCCATCCATTTGGCCCCACACTTCAGGTATTTATGGACATTGATCAGATCCCCTCAGTCTTGTCTTCTCCAGGCTGAAGGGTCCCAGCTCTCTCAGCCTTTCAGTGATAGAGACAGGAGCACTATGGTCTGGAAGCAGTGGCACTGGAGGAAGAAACTGTCCTTCCTTTCATCCACAGAAGCATCCCCCTATCACCTTCTGCTTTTTATCTGCTGGGGAAGGAGGGAACTGGGGAGGGAAATCTCATTAAAGATTGGGAAATCTCATCCATTGGGAATGGCTGGATGTCTCATTAGAGCAGGCAAAATGACTCAATTCTTCTCTGCAGGTTTTTTCCAGGAACTCCATGGAGGGAAGGAGTTCATTTAAAAACGAATATAAGTGCCTGCAGGACACACTGGCTTCTACCCCAGCACCCAGGGAAGAGCTCAACGATCCTTTCTGACAGGGAAACATAGTTGTAGATATTTGGCTTTGGATGTGGCTGTTGCTTCATTTAGCCTGTCTCATCATGTAAGTGTTGAATGAGGATGGATGGGTCTCCACCACTGGAAATCACATGCTATGGAAAGAAAGAGGGAAGGAAGAGCTAAAGCAAGGGATCCCTTCCCACCACCCTGCCCACACACACCATCCCTGCAGTGGTGCTGTCCTCCTGCCAACAGAAACTTAGAGAGGGAGGAGAGAGAGAGAGACAGCGAGAGACAGCAAGCGTACTTATTGAGTGGCTTGGACCGTAGCCGATTTGAAATATTACTAACCTTGCATTTTCAAATTTGATGCACAACAACCAAGATGCTAATACTTTCCTTAGTTTAGAAAAAAAAAATCCTTTCACCCATCTCTTCTAGCTGAAGATTAGGAGAGAAGCTTTAAGAAGATTTAAAAAAAAAAAAAAAAAAAAAAATCAACTTCTGAGCAGCGGAAAAAATGGTTTGTGATTCAGGGGCTCCGGGCAATTCATCATGGAAATTGGGTTTCTTAGCCGACATCATGTGAATCCTTTCGGCCCTGTCAACTTTTTAATACATTACATTGAGAATGTAAATCGTGTTGGTGAGGGGGAAAGAAGAGGGGGGGAAAAAAAGAGGAAAAAAGAGAGCTTCTTCATTTTGGGTTTAGAGGGGAAGCAGCTTGAGGCCTGTAATTCATATTAACTAAATAATAATACTAAAAAAACCCCCCCTCTAAATATACAGATATGTATATACACCTAGGGAGGGGGGAGGGAAGTGAACAAGACAGACCAAAATTGAAATAATTTTATCCTTTTGAAGAGTGAGCATTTGAAAGGGGTTTGTTATGGATTTATTTTTATTTTCTTTTTTTTTTTATTTGGGTTATTTTATCCCTTCCTTTGCTTAAGCTAGTTCTTCCATCAGAGAGGAGCAAAATGAATGTTTTGGAGGTGGAGGAAAATGGAGAAAAGAGAAAAATCTGCATGAACAGTCTGGGATCTTTTTTGAGTTTGGCTGTTTTCTTTGCTTGTGTGCTTTATTCTGGTGATCTTGATTAACTCTTTAGTGGATAGTGAAAGCTAATGCTGATTTTGTTGACAAAAAACTACATGAAAGGAGGGTGTAGAGAGGTGGGGGTGGGTCTGTTCAACCAAGGAACAAGTGACAGGATAAGAGGAAATGGTCAAGTTGTACCAGAGGAAGTTTAGATTGGATATTGGGAAGAACTTCTTCACCCAAAGGGTAGTCAAGCTTTGGAAGGGGTTGCCCTGGGAGGTGGTGGAGTCGCCTTCCCTGGTGGGATTTCAAAGACTGGTAGATGAGGTGCTTAGGTACATGGTTTAGAGGTAGAATTGGCAGTGCTGGGTTTATGGTTGGACTCGATGATTTTAAAGGTCTTTTCCAAACATTATGATTCTGTGATTCTATTGCAGGGTGTGCAAGTAAAGCGCTGGCTGGAGAGCCTGCAGGTAGTGCTGTGAGATCTCTGCAAGTACTTAGAAGCATGAACCTTGCATTGTGTTTCCTCTCCAAAGGTGTCCTTCTGGAGGTTCAATACAAGCTATGTGGAGCACAAAGGCTCTACTTAAACCTCTGGGTAGGGTTTAGCCACTGTACGGGCTCACAGCTAGCTGGGCAGTGGCGAATCTTCACCAAGTATCTTTGCTGGGAAGGCGGCTGCGGGGCTGGCCCACAGTGTTCCCAAAATTCCCCCACAAGAATCAGTATTTTTTGGATGGGGAGTGAAATTCCCTTTCTCCCAAATCTTAGTGGGGATTTTTTGGCTTTTCAAAGAGCTGTTTTCCATCAGGAGGAGGTTGTGATGAGCTTTCCCCATCCAGCTCTAGCATTTGACAAGTGGAAAAGGAAATATGCACAGAGGACAAGAAGGGACCAGAGCCAACCATGGACTTGCCAAGCTCTGAGGATGCTCCAAGGACCAAGCTCCATCCTCCAGGCTCCAAGGAGAAACGAGGAAAAGCAAGAACCAAAGCTGGAGAGCTGCTGCTGTGGTGTGGCACCAGGGGAACGAGGTGCTCCTGGCTGGTAATGGGACTTAGCAGATGGCCATGGGGCCCCAGTGAGATCCTCAGCTAGTTGCTTCCCTTGTTCCTTGAAATACTCTTGGTATTAAAAAAGTGGGAGTGATCATCTAGAAAACACAGAGCACCTGACCTTGCTGGGGAGGGTCACCTTTATTTTTTCTCATTGGATGATGCAGCATGGTGATTGACAGACATATTTATACCAATCATAAAATAAATCAGGTTGGAAGGGACTTTTGCATGTCTTTACAGGGATGTCCTGCTCAGAGTTTGATAAGCTTCTGCATCCAGAACCTCCCTGCACAAGAGTACCTCTGGAATAAGACAGTGAAACAAAAGTGTGAAAGCACTTCTGTCGAGAACGATAATAGCAAATAGGACTGTGGTAGTTTAACTTGGCTGACAGCCAATCACCACACAGCGGCTCACACCCACCCACCCAGGGAATAGGGGAGAGAATTGGACAGGTAAAGGTAAGGAGACTTGTAGACTGAGATAAGAACAATGTAATAATTGGAGTAAAAGCAAATTAAAATAATAACTGTAATAATAATAATCATATACAAAATGAATGATGCGTAGTACAATTGCTCACCACCTTCTGATAGTGATCCCAGAGGAGCAAAAAGGAACCTTGAACCCAAAACTGCAATCCCAGAAGACTGAGCTTGAGCAATTCCTGAGAGAATCACCTAGCTTTCAGGTTAACCCTGCTTAATACACTGACCAGGATGTGATATGATATGGAATATCTCACTGGCATATCCAAATGCCAATGTGAGTTCTGCTAATTACTACTCTTCCCCCTTCCAAGTCCTTTGCACTTGCAAACTCCCCAAACTCTGTGTCCTTGTACCTTAACAACATTCTTCTCATAACAAATCTCACACTGAAACCAAAACACAGTACTTTATAGCTGCTAAGAAGAAAGTTAACTCTATCCTAGTGAAACCAGGACAAGGACAAAGAATTGATTGGTTTCAACACAAGTTATGAGAATCTAGAAGGTTCCTTCAATACCCTCAGAGAGGGGAAAATAACTGGAAATGGGAATTGTAGGTGGAACACATGTAGAAAGATCAGGAAAATGAACTTATTCCCTCTGCTAAAGACTTCCTGGAAAGCATCTGAAGAGATGAAACCCCTCTTAGAAAAGCCACACTGATGGTCCCACTCTGAAACATGGTTGTCAGTTGAGATGCCTGCTGCAGGCAGAAGATGGTGGGAAAAAAAAGTGCAGAGACAGCCCATAAAAACCATTGTAGAGGTGGCGGAAAGCAATACATCTTCATAGAGTGTCTGGGTCTGCTTTCCTTTTAGAGGAGGAAAATAAGAAAGGTTTGAAAAATATCAGATGGTACATGTAAAGGAGAACTGGAATACGAGGGACCAAGGCACAGCTGGTGGATCTGATAGCAGTTTCGAATTGAAAACACAATGCGTTTTGGTTTTTTGGGGGGTTTTGTTGTTGTTGTTTTTTCCAGCAGTGTGTGCTCTACAAAGCAACACCCAAGTGGAGTTTTGGACGATATCACCAGTATGGCATGTGTGGCACTGGGTTTGAGTATATGCTGTCATGTTTTCAGGCAGATCCAGCATTGTATTGGGTTTGCGTGGCAAGGTTTTGGTAGCGGTGGGGGAGGTGGGGACGATGACGATGACATGGGGTGGCTTCTGTGAGAGAAGCTGCCAGAAGCTTCCCCATGTCCGACCCAACACAGACAATGCCAACCGGCTACAAGACGGACCCTGCTGCTGGCCAAGGCCGGGCCCATCAGTAACGCCTCTGTGATAACATAATTAAGAAAAAAAAGGGGAAGAGAGGAAAAAAGCTGCACACTTTGCAGCTGGAGAGAGGAGTGAGAAGATGTAAGAGAAAACAACTCCACAGACACCAAGGTCAGGGAAGAAGGAGGGGGAGGAGGTGCTCCAGGCGCCGGAGCAGAGATTCCCCTGCAGCCTGTGGTGCAGACCATGGTGAGACAGGCTGTCCCCCTGCAGCCCATGGAGGTCCATGGTGGGGCAGATGACCACCTGTAGCCCGTGGAGGACCCCACACCGGAGCAGGTGGATGCCAAAGGAGGCTGTGACCCCGCGGGAAGCCCACGCTGGAGCAGGTTCCTGTCAGGACCTGTGGCCTGTGGAGAGAGGAGCCCACGCCGGAGCAGGTTTGCTGACAGGACTTGTGACCCCGTGGGGGACCCGCGCTGGAGCAGTCCCTTCCTGAAGGACTGCACCCCATGGAATGGACCCAGGCTGGAGCAGTTCGTGAAGAACTGTCATGGGAATCGTGGGAAGGACTCATGTTGGAGAAGTTCATGGAGGACTGTCTCCTGTGAGAGTGAAGGAGTCCTCCCCCTGAGGAGGAAGGAGCGGCAGAAACGACGTGTGATGAACTGACCCCAACCCCATTCCCTGTCCCCCTGTGCTGCTGGGGGGAGGAGGTGGAAATCGGGAAAGAGATTAAGCCTGAGAAGAAGAGAGAGGTGGGGGAGGTGTTTTAAGATTTGGTTTTACTTCTCATTATTCCCTTGTCTGATTGGTAATAAATGAAATTTGTTTTTCCCCCAAGTTGAGTCTGTTTTGCCCGTGACAGTAATTGGTGAGTGATCTCTCTCTCTCTGTCCTTATCTCCACCCATGAGCCTTTTGTTATATTTTCTCCCCCAGTACAGTTGAGGAGGGGGAGTGATAGAGTGGGCTTTGGTGGGCAGCTGGCATCTAGCCAGGGTCAATCCACCACAAGCATCCAAGTGATGCACACTGCAGTCTGGGGAGCTTCTGCTTTAAAAAGGGCTGTTAGTGACTAGTTAGGACAGGGATGTGTTTTAACCAGCTAAGTTCAACCCTTTCCAACCACATCTAACAGTTAATATCTCTGCCTTTGCATTTCAGCTACAAGGGGAATGAGGGAGTGCTTCCCACCTCTCCCATGGAAGAACTGGTCTATCACTGGTGTCTTCCTCGCTCAGCATCCGTGTAAGTCCTGAAATACTGGTGTAAAGTTGAATGTGTTCCCTTTACTGAGAAATGTGATTTATGAAATGCAATTTAACTCTATTTAAATAGTGTCCGAAAGGCAAAAATAAACTCAGAACATTTCTGTTAGGGTTAAGAATTCTCAGTTTTATTCCCTTTTTGCACTGCTAGAATTGGAACTATAGCTAGAATCATACTTGTAGCTCAGATTTGCAACATAACTGATGGCAAACAACCATCCTTCCATTTTCCTAGAGATATTTGCAGGTAAGTTTGTGGATACACACATGTAGACTATGGAGTTATGCAAATCTGGGAGGGTTGATATTAATAATGTTCAAGGAAGAAGTTTGGTGAAGGTGCTTCACCCAGTTGTTATTTTTAAGCTTAAGAATATTCCTGCATGTGATCTTACTGACTACTAGACTCTAGTCAAGCAGATAATACCATCAAGGTGTTATTTAGCTGGTGTCTGAAGTTAAGTACAGCATTTCCAGGGGGGTTTTCTGGGCCTGGTGTCCTTCAGAAGGAATTCATTTCCCTTTCTTTCTGCTCCCAGAACTACCTGTACTCCTCTACAACTGCAGTTCTGGTCTTGGAGAAAAGCCCTTCTCCTGTCTTACTCCTGTTTGGGCATTGCACCCAGTCCCAGAACCTAATGTCTCTAACTCATGCCAGATCTGCCTTACCTTTGGAAGGCTCCAGAAGGGTGAAACCAACACTCTGTGGGAGTAGACTCAAAAATATTGAAGCAGATGGAAACTTCATTGTTGGGGTCACCCCTGAGAGCTCGGAGAGATGATTTGCAGCCTCTCTGTGTGGGTCAGAAGGGACAAATCTCAGCAAATGAGAAGGTCTTTGGCAGATTGAGCTTTGACCTGCAAGCAATTAAGGTTGTGTGCAACTCCCCACTCAACCTCAGACACATCTTCACCTCATTCTGCAAAACCTGACTGTCTTCCTCCAGCCTGAACCACCCCTATGCAGTGATCTGACAAGGATCTCCCTCTAAGATAGCTTCTAAGACCTTTGGCATCCTCATGGATGAAGGCACTTGTTCTCAGGTCACTTCTAGGAAAGCTTTAGGCGGGTTGCTTGGGTTGTTCCCCTCCCCCACCTCCCCCAAGTGCTTCAATCCCTAATTGCTACTTGCTCAGATTGTGGAAATGAATAGTTGAGGCTGTCAGGACTGTACAGCACAATAAAGTGTACACACATGCATATATATATATATGGGCTGGCTTATGTTGTGGTGCTGCAGTACAGCTTAATTAGGACATCATTCAGACATCTGGGCCTATGCCTTAGCAGGAGATTTTTCTTTTCTTTTCTTTTTTTTTTTTTTGTTTTTCTCATTTAGGTTTTAGTCAGATTCCCAAGTGAAATAAACAAAAGGCTAATTGCTTTTAGGTTTTAATTACTGCTACAATACCTGGGTTTATTGTATGAATTGTGTTTTATAGGTGGCTAAAGGACACGACTAGCAAATGACAGATTCTCAGCTGACAACAGCGGTGTTTAAACCAAAGTAAGTCTTTGCAGTGGGATCCAGAGGACAAACACACGTTTATTTGCTAAACTCCTAGTTTTTTGCTAGAGAATGTAACTTCAAGACTTGGCTGACTTTTAAATGTGATATAATTAAGCATGCCAGAAAATGTGTTTAAAAAGACAAAAGTAGAAGTACTTTATAAATAGAGTGTTAAGTCTCTTCAAAACTCCTTGAATAGTTACATTTCTGCTTTAGTTTTGGGGTGGCACAGCACACTCCTGATACGTAATCACCAAGTGACTCTTCACACACAATGACTCACTCGATGACTGCAGCTGTTTGGTCCATATCTAGTTATCTTTAATGTCTTGATCCATATATGCTTCTGTATACCTCCTGCTTTGCCAGGTGGGTTATTCCACTGATTTTTAAGAGTACAAAATGCTAGGCATGTCCTCATTCTACTTTCACCTAGAAATATTTGACATCCTTTTTTCTATCCATCTGTATGTTCTTGTTTTGTGATGTTCTGACTGAATAATCGCAGAAGAAAAATTCCTTTCTTAAAATGTTCCTAAACTTTGCTTTGGACAAATTTTAAACTTGAGATTTCTGTTTCCATTGGTGATTAAAGTAAATCAGAGGAGGCAGGTATTTTTGAGAAAGCCAGATAATGTATTCCAAGTGTATTTATTACAAATATCTAAATTGGAGTAATGTAGAGTCTTAAATTTTCATATGAGGAGAGGCTGAAGTCGCTTGGTTTGTTCAGCCTGGAGAAGAGGAGACTGAGAGGAGATCTCATAGTGGTCTAGAACTTCCTCCCAAGGGGAAGAGGAGGGGCAGGCGCTGATCTCTTCTCTCTGGCCACCAACGCCAGGAGCAGAGGAGATGGCAGGAAGATGTGCCAGGGGAGGGTGAGGTTGGCCATGAGGAACAGGTTCTTGAGGCAGAGGGTGGTGGAGCACTGGAACAGGCTCCCCAGGGAGGTGCTCATGGCACCAAGCCTGACAAGATTCCAGAAGCATTTGGCCAACACCTATGACAAGGGTGGAGTTTGCTCTGAGGCAGAATTAAAACAAATTATGAAATGTAGAAAATTTAACTGAAGCAAGTTTTTCAGCTTTCAGCAGAGCTTGAAAGGAGCAAAAAGGATGTAAGTTTTATTTGAGAAGACAAAGATAAACTTGTTGCTATCAACAGACGTGTAATACATTTACAGTGTTCTTATACCAGCAATGTATAGGCTGTTAGGAGCCAGTGAGATCTTTTGCTTGCACAACCATCTCAGTTGCTCTAACAAAAAACATACCTCAAAGCTTTTCTGCTAGAACAGTAGGAATTTTTAACAAAAATGAAACACTGCTGTGGGGTAAAAAGTCTCCCTTAAAAACTGTTCAGTGAAATCATAAATTTCAGTTATGAAAAAGAAAAAAATCTTCGAATGGGAATGCTGGGACCTACTGTAGGCCATTGCAATTGGAGAGAAAAAATAATTTTATAAAATTAATCTAGACCATATGAACTGGTAAAATGTACTGTGAAGATAGTGAGACACTGGCCCAGGTTGCCCAGAGAAGCTGTGGCTGCTCCTCCCTGGAAGTGTCCAAGGCCAGGTTGGATGAGGCTTTGAGCAACCTGGTCTAGTGGAAGATGTCCCTGCTGATGGCAGGGGGCCTGGAACTGGATGAGCTTTAAGATCCCTTCCAACCCAGACCAGTCTGTGATTCTATGCTACTTCCAAAATGGTAAGTAGCAAGGTGCCGTAACCAATGTTTGGATCATGGTCTTTGAATTTTTTTTTTTTATTATAGCATGGAAAAAAATTAGACTTTGTAGACAATCAGGATTGATGGTTAGACAAGTAGAGGTGCAGAGAAATCACTGACACAGCTTTCTGAATCTGGATCTGGTAAGCTGGCAGAAATCAAACAACATGTTTCAATGCCACTGGATACAAGGTCAAATATTTAGAAACAAAAAATGTAGGAAGTACTGATGAGCTATAGGAGGTTATAAACTAGATTTATCCTGGAAGCAGTGAGTTTGAAGAGATTTATTTGTGTTATTGTAAATAGGCAGCTGAATGTGCCCTTCCCTTTCCTGTCTTAAGGCGTGAAGGGTTTTGTGACACCTGGCATAGTAATTTGGAGGAAATAAACGATATTACCTCTGCTAAAGGAGCTGGGAAGATCATTATTGAAAGGCAGCATTCAGTTTTCGTCTTTACACTTAAGGAAAGTGTGTGGGGGTGTGCATCAAAAAGCTGGGTGTTCAGCAAACACTTACACACAGAGGTATAGTAATCAGGTTACCAAAAGAAAGCTTTAGAGGGTGATTTGGCCATGGTATCTCCATGTCAACACCTACAACTGGTACTACAGAGATGTTTGCTTTGATAGACCCATTGCTTCTCACTGAACTCCTGTAACAGAGTGCTCTTAAAACCAGTACTTGATTAGACTTAAGTGTGATAAGTTCCCAAGGAAAATAAGATGATGACAGTGAGAGCAATTAACTGATGGAGCAGCCTCTCGTGAAGAGCCGTGAATCAGTCATGATTGCTTGCCTCTTAATCTCAGCTAAATGGCTTTCTGAAAGGTTTGCTCCAGTTAACACTGGAACAGGCTTTACTAGGTGTCTTAAGAAGATGGAACAACTTCTGCTGCCGTACCTGAGAGATGAACCCCTGTGACCCTCATAGCCAAAGCAGCCTTCTCCAGCCTTGGTTCCCACTCATTTGGGTGTAATGCATTCAGGGGCAAACTGCACTTCTCATCACAGGCACCTTTGGCACAGCTGCTTCCCTGAAACCGGTAAGGATGATCTCATGAAGACTGTGTGATTATTGCAAAATTATTTACTGGATAATAGGTCCACCAGAGTTCCTGGGTGAAAGATGCCTCCACTGCATGCTAACATGTTTATGACACAAGTGGGCTGTAATCCCTGACTGGCCCTGAGTGGGAACACCAAGCACTCTGGGTTCCTTGTCTGGTCTCAAGCCAACTTCTCCAGGAGAAGATCATACTCTTCCAATGCCATTTTTATGCTCGTTGTGCCTCAACCTGACTTGCTGGCTTTGAGACAAGTGTTTTAAATTGTTTTTATAAAATTGGAGGGGTTTCTTGCATTTGGGATGAATCCTGCTTAAGATAATAAAAGCAGATTTCACTTTCTGAACTTAATCAATAGGTATTCTCCCTGGCAGCTAGGACTGTGCCCACAAGCTGATGTAAGGAACTCTTGGTTGTGGGGAAAAAAAAAAGGCAAAAAACCTTATGAAAGATGGTAAGACTGAGGTATCTATATACAGTAATAACTTGTTAATACTTTGTCTACAATTCTTTCATTCTCATATCCCCTTCACTTGTCTTTTCCTTTACATTTATTTCCCTTTTCCTCTTCCTGCTTCTCTCCCAGTCTTTTCTTCCCCTCTATCTATTCTGTCTTGTGTGTATCAGCCTTTCTTGCCACAAATCAACCCTATTAGGAGCTCCAAAGGGATTCTTGCCAATGGCCCCCCCCTTTGTGAGCTCTGACTTTTTTTTTTCCTTTTAATCTGCAGTGTTCCACATTATATTGCCATTGATTTAATAGACCACCATGAATTTTACTGCCTGTCAAACAACAGCACAATTATTTTGAATTCTATTGTGGCAGAGCTTGACACCCAGCTCTGGATCACTTTACACTTTTCACCCTTGCTAGAGTGCACTTGACAATTCAGGGTGGTATTATATGTGATTGTAAAATAGCATTTTGTGTCATTGTTTTAATTTGGCATTTTGGGGATTGAATGAAACAGCAGTCGATGGATAGACTCCCACCTACTTGAATGTGGAAATGTCATGTGAAATGTGGAAGCTATTAAAGGGTGTTTAAAAACCTCAAACCAATTCCCTTCTCCCTGCTCTGAATAAATAAGATGAGAACACTCATCTTTACTGTGGGTTTGTTTTTCCTGGGTTCATCCTGAAAGTTTTCTGAGCAGGGTACTGAGAGTCCTCTCTTGCTGGGCTTTAACAGATCAACCACACGCATGTGTCTGGAGACATATTCCCCATGGACAGGTAAAAATTGTAATGTACTTTGAGAGCTGGGGTTGGCACCTCCCAATGTGCAGCAGATTTCTTACATGGAACAATGAATGGATTACATCTGCATTAAAATAAAGAAAAGATTGGTTAATTCAGGATGAATCAGCCCTTTGTATCCCTTTTTAAAGAGCTCTTTCTATCATCTTGCATGACCAGGATAAATTGTTTTTCAGATGACAGGAGTAACAGATTGAGTCTGCATTGTTCTAGGGGCTGTACATATGCAGAAGAAGACTCCAACAACTTGTATGCACCCCATGAATATATTTAAAGATAGCAACAGGTTACTTGGTGTAAAATGTGGACAAAATAAAATTACTTGCCTGAGGTCACAGAGTAAGTATGTGTGGGGCCTGGGACATATTCTCCAGTGTCTTACAGTTTTATACCAAGCATTTTCCTCAAGGAGTTTTTCTTCCCCTGAGGAATGTGGTCCTTCCCACAATTAAGGGTCTGAAGTGGATGGGTTTGAATTGTGAGTGAATACAGAGAGCTATTTTGGTAAATCTTGTTTGGTGACAGCTTTTCCTCTTACGCAGCTTCCTCTTTTCCAGGAGAGCCCCTGGTTAAGTCAACGTGTGAGGATGCTCACCCTTCCCCATCTCAGAGTTAGGGCTTTGGGAGGGGTTTGTTCCATCTGTCCTCTGCAGAATGAGACTCACTGTGCACAGGTGTAATTCACCTATAAAAGAGCTGCTGGCCTCTAGGCATGAGTTGAGAGCTGCCTTGAGCCCACCAAGAGCAAGTGCCCATGGTGGGCTCCTCAAGCCTTCCAAATTCAAGCCAAATTAATCTTGCTTTGGGCTGAGAGGGAAGGCTAACCCCATGTGACAAGTAATAGAGTGATCCGTATAGATTGGGGAGGAGAGAGAATATGCTTCTAGCTCTCCTTGGCCTTGCAATAGAGAAGGTTTATTATCCCTTTCAGGAAGGTGGTGGGATGGTACAGACACCTCGCTGGGCTCCATCACACACAGGACACAAACTTGTCCTGCTGGAGGTGCTTTTTGGATCAGGGTGGGAAATTCAGACTACATAAATCTCACAAGGATGTCAGATGCAGGACATGGTGGCTCTACAGTGTGTGTGCCTGGCAGACCAGGCTGAGGTAGGTCTGTGGTTTGTGGCAGAGCAGAAGTGAGGTTGGGTGAAAACCCCTCTGCCTCCCTTGCAAACACAGAGCTATGACAAAGTTTAAAAAGGCTGGGGTCCTCCTCTCCCAGTGTCGTGACAAATATGCATTGTGTTCTGTTTTGGAGATCCCAGTCAGACAGAATAATTAGGTGGCAACACAATTTATTGCCTGCTGCCCTATAAAGCTCAGGAAGCACTCTTTCAGCCCTCAGCTGGTATTTAATCAGTGTATCATAACTTTTATTAAGCCTAAATGCAATGCTTCTGAGATACTAAATTTAAAGTGTGCCTGCAAATCAGGGCCATTTGCTGTTTGATTTACATATCACAGCATCATGCAAACTGGGAATAGGATGACAAGGAGCATGGATTACAGTCTTCTCCCTGGGGATGCCTCAGAGATTTTTGTCCTGTGCTGTGAGACCTCTGATACATCAGCAGGTACAAGGACAGTGGGTGGTGGGTTGGAGCCTTTGAGGCCCCAGCTGCTCTTAGAGATTAAGAAAGGGTGGGTGAGTCACAGTGGAAGCACTGTGTGTTGTGACAGTGGTTTCAGTTGAACATCAAGGAGCACTTCTGAGTCCTTGCAGAGATGTCTTCTGCAGTGAGGGTCCGTAGGCAGGGAAAAATGCTTACACCCTTCCAAGGAAGTAAATTCCTGCCTCTGAAATGTTGTATCAGTGCACTGAGCTCTCCTGGGCATCCCATGACACTTCTCTGGTGGTATTTGATCATCTTTTGCCCTCCTCCATACTGGTCCAGTCTCCCTAGTACTGCTAAAACAGGATTCCTCCTTTAAATCCTTTGCATCTGCCAAGCCCTGTTTGCATTCCCTTTATCCCTGTGCTGAGCTGCCTTTGCCAGTGGCTGAGGTGGGTAACCAGAAAGAAATTCCAGTGGCATCTGGGTGCCAAACACTCACAATGGCTGGTCATAGCTTGTGCCCAAACCATACCAATTTATGCATTGGCCAAACAAAACTCTGTAACCAAGCCTCTGTGTGCCATTGGCTTCCTTGGGCTGAATGATGGGACACCCATTTCCAGTTGCAATAGATGGGGAAGAGCAAAGGAGTGAGAATCACGCCCTAATTTCTGAGATCTACAACAAAAGTCCCAGGCCAGCCTGCCAGCACTGCGTCACATTTAACAGGAATTCAAAAACTGCCAAATGTTGGAGACTGGCTTAAAATGCTAAAGACAGTATTTAAAACCCATGGAAATTCTGAAACAAGGATGTTATTAAAGTGGAATTAAGGACAAAAGAGTTGCTAATATCATCAAGAAAAGGGAGAATAAGAACATTTGGGGTTTAACTGTGTGGTGGTTTCATTCAGCTGGCAGCCACTCATTTCCCACCCCACCAGGGAACACAGAGAATTGGAGGGATAAGAGTAAGGAGACTCATAGGTTGACATAAGAACAATTTAATAATTGAAATAAAATAAAACTTAACTATGATAATGATAATAATAGTAATAACAAAATAATGGTAATAGTAATAATAAAATATGCAAATGAATGATACCCAATGAAGTTGCTCACCACCCATGCCCTAAGCCCAGCCTGTTCCCAGATAATGATCCCAAAGGAGTGACAGTCCTGAAACCACAATCCCAGAGGAGTGTGAGCCCGAGTGAATGAGAAAGCCCAAGAGCCCCTAAGTAATATAATGAACACAATGTGATATGATATGGAATATCCCATTGGCAGAGCCAAATGCTAATTTAGGTTTACTAATGTTAATATTTCCCCCCACCTCCAACATTGCACTTGCAGACTAGCAGAGCAAACTCCTTTGACTTCCAGTGACAATTCAAAACATTAGTATATTATCAACATTCTTCTCACAACAAATCCCATGCTGAAACCAAACCATAGCGTGATTCTAGCTACTAAGAAGAAAATTAACTATGTCCTAGCTAAAAACGAGGACAAAATAGTATTAGAATACTAGCTGAAACCTGAAAATCAGGTTTATCTGTAAAACATTGCATCTGAGAAGGTTTCCATTCATGGATGAGATACAGCTGATCAGCTGGTAACTTGTTCTTGACCTTTGGCATCTGTGACCAGGTACATGCAAATATGTTTTTCTCTGTCTCCCCAATACTGGAGCGATTGCTTGGGCATATATAACCTGTTGCCTCTTGTCTGAAATCCCATCCCTGCTGTCTGCCACAGCCAACACAGTCTTGGGTGTCAATTACTCAGGGATTGTCCATTAGTATAAAGAAGAAGAACCACTGAAACTGCAAGAACCAGGATTAAAAACCAACAGAAATAACTTTTGGAAAAGGTATGAATCCTTGTGTTTCAAGGGAAAGACAAGTTCCCGAATATTAGGGGTTGGGAGGATATTGCCCTCTGGCCAACTGTGAAATCCACTATGGGAAACACTAACCTGCCTGGCATGTTTGGTTTGATATTGTAATTTATTTCCTCCACACTGGTCCTGGGTTGATGGGTTTAGAGCTGGTTAAAACTCTGGAACAAATAAAATATTCTGAGAAAGAAAGGGTTTTTGCCAAAACTGATTTTTCTTGTATTTTCACAGACAATGGTATCTGCAGGGACACCTTCCTGTGCTGGTGTCATTGCACTAAGCTGGGGTTGGAGGGTGGAAAAGAAGTGGAAGAAAGCAGAAAAGTTTGAAAAAACCATTTTCCCCAAATCCAAGTGAGGTTGGGAAGTTTTCAAAGTGACAAATGCTGTTTTGAATAGTGAATTTCTAACCATTGCTAAACTTCATTATTGCCTGGCGGGTTTCTGAACAATAGGTGTGGAAGGCATGGAGAAGTTATTTTTTTCTTTTATAGTCATTTTTAAAACAATGGTTTTCCTATTTCTCACTACTTTCTGAATGTGAGTTAATTAATGTTTCTGCAGTTATCAAAGACAAAATTAGGAACTTTAGCAGGATAAAGTTATTTTCTAACCTTTTGTAGGGGCTGGTTACCTGACATGTGGGTCTGGTTCTTGCTTATAATTGTGATTATGAGGCACAGTGGAGAGTGGCTGTTGGTCCCAGCATAATGCCATAGCCAACAGGTCAAGAGAAGGGGATATTGGGAAGAGTTTCTTTGCTGGAAGGGTTCTCAGGCATTGGAAAGAGGCTGCCCAGGGCAGTGGTGGAGTCCCCATCCCTGGAGGGATTGAAGAGTCGTGTAGATACCGTGCTGAGGGACATGGTTTAGTCGGGGACTTGTCAGTGCTGTGTTAATGATTGGACTCGATGATCTTAAAGGGCTTTTCCAATCCAGGCAATTCTGGGATTCTGTGGTGGGGCCCATGGAGGAACACACACACCTTGTGGAGATGAGCAAAACCATTCACTTCAGAAATAAATCAGGATCCTGTTTTATCCAGGCAAGGACTGTGGGCTTGTTTAAACACCCCCTTCTCAAAACAGCAGGAAACATATTTCAAGGACAAGTGACAAACTAGAGCAAACCCAGCAGAGGTGGTTGTAGGACTGGATTCCAGAGCTAATGAGGAGAGAATGAGGGTACTGGGACTGGGACCAGAGAGCTGAGAAAATTTTTAATCTTTGGAGGTATTTATCATTTGACATTTTCCCCTTTGAAGGTCTTATAGATGGTTAGAGCTCCAGCAGGTCTTCATTGATTTACATGGCTCTACGCACAGGAGCCTCAGGGCTGCAAGTTGTTAAATGGTGGGGCTAGAAGAGACTCAGCCAAAGCCTGGACCAGAGCCATTGAACTCAATGGAGTTAATGTCCAACATTTGGTTCTTCACACTCAACACATGAATCTAGAGACACCTGGCAGCTGAAAAATCTGTGAAAAACCAGACAGAAAGCATTCCAGTGCTGGGTAGAGCTCTTTGACCAAGGCTTTCAGAGGGAGAACAGCTGTCACGTGCAAATGGCAGCAAAGTTTTGGTGAAGGTTGTTGAAATTTGTGTATACACGTGGACAGTTTTTTGCACCTGAAACCTTGCAATGGCCCTGAAGCACCTTTGTTGTAAAGCTGCCTGGCTCTGTCTGGCTCTGTTCCTCTGCTGGGGAACGGTGGAGCAGAGACTGTCTCATTTATCCTTTCTGTATTCATCGCAGGCTATAAAGATGCAGGAGACTCATTTACTGGTGGTCACGGGGCACTAAGGTATCATCTTGTATGTGAGACAAAGATATAGTTCTCCCTCTGCCTGGGGGAGGGCTAAAGGTAGAAGGAGACCAAAGCAGCCCTGAGGCTCATCTAAACTGCTCAGTGGAGTGGCTCATATCTGGCTTAGGCAGAAGGTCTGTACCTGGAGGCAAACAGGCAATGTAAGGTCATGTCTGCATCTCATGGCTCTGTCTTCTAGTCAGTTGGAAGTCTTTCCTGGTGAATATCACTGGCAAATGCCCTTGTCATTAAATATATTTGTTAGCACATGGATGATTCTGAAACTAAGCTATAATTATTGGTGCAGTTGGCAGTGTTGTCTACAATTAAGGTTGCCAGACATTTCCCATTAAAAGATTCTGTTTTTCAATGCCATATCCTTGCCAGTGTGTAACTGTTCAGGCTGAAATTTTCAGTTGTAGGCCATTGGCTCAGGCTGGTCTTTGTGTATATGAATATGTGTGCATGTGAGAAAGGAGTAAAATACCACACTCTTGGATCTGGTTAAACTATATAGAGAAAAATGCTTTGTTTTGTAGTTATTTAAGGGGGAAAAAAAAATCTGACAACCGCATTGTTGAGAAGGTCTGGCACATTCGTGTTTAATTTTTATTTTCAAAGGGACTTGAAATTTGGCTTTGTGGCAGATCTGGGCTTTTTTCCTCCTTCAGGCTTCCCTTCCTGTTTTTGACCAAGTTGGATGGCTCTGCAGATCTGCTATGAACATCAGCAGATGAGAAGGTTTGCCCTGAAGTTTGTCTGGAGCAAGCAGCCCCAGGCTTCAGGAAGGAAGCAGGGCTTCCTCCTTCCCAGTTCAGGTTAGAAGCCTCTTATGTGGTTTATCCCTGGAATAATGAGAATGCAGTTTGAATTTCCTATTCGCTATGTGTTTCTCCAACTGGCTTACACAATGGGAAGGCAATCACGCATGCACTGATTGCATGGGGATAAGGGCTTTCTGCCATGATGGGCAGACAGAGAAGTGGAATAGAGAATAGATCTTACAAGGAGATGGGTGGGGAAAGGGTGAGCATCTGTATAGTGAGGTGGGTAAATCCTTGGCAGCTCTCACAGCTTCCAGAGGAAGTGGCAGGAAGATGTGCCGTGGCAGGAAGATGTGCCAGGGCAGGCAGATGTACCAGGGGAGGGTGAGGTTGGCCATGAGGAAAAGGTTCTTGAGGCAGAGGGTGGTGGAACACTGGAACAGGCTCCCCAGGGAGGTGCTCATGGCACCAAGCCTGACAAGATTCCAGAAGCATTTGGCCAAAGCCCTCAGACATGGTCTGAATGTTGGGATTGTCCTGTGCAGGGACAGGAGTTGGACTCCATGATCCTTGTGGGTCCCTTCCAACTCACAACATTCTGTGGTTCCATTCTGCTCATCTGGGTTGGAGAGTTTGCAGGACCAGGTCATAGCCCTATGTGCCCACATCTCCTTACCTGAGATAAGAAGTGGGTTGATGCAAGAGTCCTGAGAGTAGGAACTACTTTGAGAAACTATCACTAGAAGCATCATTTTTACACTGGCTCCAAGGCTTCCAGTTAAAGCTGGGGAAATCTTTTATTTCCCAAAGCGCATCAAATCATGTCAAATTTTCTGAGTTGTTTTGGCTGTATTGTTAAAAATAATTTCCAGCTAGAAAACTTTGTTTAGGTGTTTTGGTTTTGTTTAGCTCTGCAAAAACCCCCACCTCCCTGGAAATAATTGTTTTTGTAGTCAGTGCAGGCAGAGTGGCCTGGGGCCACCTATTATGCAGAAGAATTGGACTAGATGATCTTTTGGGGTCCCTTCCAATCCCTGACATTCTGTGATTCTGTGACCACTGTCAAGTGCAGAGAGTGAGGCAAGGATCTTCTGGGAAAAAATATTTGGATCTAAGTCAGTAGCATCAGGTATATGAAAAGGGGAGGTGAAATAAAGTTTTATGAGCACCTTTAATTCTTTAGAGCATTAATTTGTCCTGTCTTCATGTTGTTTATGTGTGTATTCTACCTACGTTGCTATGGGAATTTGTGCTGGTAGGTAGTTGCAGGATGTTTGAAAAGTTCCTGATTGTTGAAATTGTAGAGTATAGGGAAAACGAGCAATTAATTTAGGCTCTTTTAACTTCAGTGAAGTTACTCTGATCTACATCAACTTAAGATCTGGCTATATTTGTTTGTTTTTCTCTAATTATATAGTAGGCTCTAAAAAGCAATTTGAAGAGCCAGTGATTTTTGCTTTTCCTTATTATTAATTTATCTAGTCCATTGCCTTTCTTTGACAAATCCAAATTATTAGCAAAGGTAATATTGAAAACACATTTCAAATAGCACTATTTAAAGTTCCTGTCCTCAGTTCCTATCTGAGATATTTCAGACAGAAGTTAATGAATGAAAATGGTGATGTACATTTAATTACAATAGGCTGACCATTCCAGACACAGTACCTATTGGGGAAAAAACAAAACAAAACCCAAACAGATTTAAATTTTGAAAAAGGCAGTCTTTGCAAGCCTTGCCCTGGAAAGGTACTGCCTTTCTTAAAAAAGATTGAGAAAAAGCAATTTCCCTTTAATGAGTCAGGATACCCATCTCAGTCAAGATACAATAAAAGAGGCAATTTGAAGCAGGCTAAAGAAAACACTGCAAAGTGGCTTTGTAACTGAATTTTCTAGTCATGTTTCCATAATTATTTACAACATCTGATGTTGCAATGCATTTGTCTCACTCACTGTTCAAATTGCACTGAGGCCAGCTGTTATTCCTAGCTGTTGGAGGCCTACAAAGAGCCAGTGCCTGGGAATTTCTCCTGTTCTCCTCCATTTGATGTACATTCCCTCCTTCACCTTGAA